>CM028229.1:40389772-41595189 GCA_016432845.1 Psidium guajava | reverse complement strand
TGTATAGGCTGCACTATTTCTGCTTGACATCCCCCTTTGCTTTTCACTGTTGATCCACAGACATTGTTTTGTGTGTTCTTTGATTTCAGATTTCGGCTTGCTTCAATTGCAAAGACCTCCTTTCCACTCTGAATAATTTTATGTTCTAATGAGGTCATTGAGTGGGTTAAGTCTCTGTTGTTGCATGACACACCCAATTCTCTCTTCAACCTGAGCTGTATAGGCCGCACTATTTCTGGAAACATTTACTGTGATCAAATGAGACCTTCACATATCTTGTAGCTTGCTTTCAAGTCTTCTAGGTTTGCATATTGTGTGAGAGACCATTGGTGATAGTTTTGCTTTATGTGAGACAGAAGTTATTGACGAAAATATTTTGATTTGCAGCAGAAAGCTTGCCGTGCTCTTCTGGAGTGGAATTATCTTCTAGAAAGGTGCCTTTTAGCCCCCTTCATCTTAGGATTGTTCCTCCAATCTTTTTCCAGTTGTTTGATTATTGTACATATATTGTTCTCTTTGACTTTATGTACTTTTCAAGCACTGATATATCGAAATCCTCGGCAGAACTCTTCTCACTTCGTGGACTCTAATGAGATGAAGCCTTTCACATCAAGCATGGAAATGGATACTTCCTCTAATCACTCTTCTCCTTTACATCTTCGGCAAAATCTTGGACGTTCAATGTTTTTGAAACGTTCACGTCACTGGTATGGACATCAGAACTCATGGCGTAACTCAGGTGCCCATATGAGTGCAACCACTTCTCATGGAAAGACCCCTCCCTCTTGGGAAGAGAGACTTAACTTCAAGTTGGCTAGTCGCTACAACTCAGACAACTGGCAATATGCAGGTTAACTATTTCTCTTACGCATCAACTAACTCGTCGGTTTAAAGCATTTCTAGCCATAAACGAAAAAGTCGTGCACCCACTTTGGGACATGGCGATTTTTTACATTTCAATGTTTACATGCCCAATGTTATATCAGTGTTGATGGAAACTTAAGTCGGCCATCTGTTGTGATACACTTCGTCACGAGGTATCATATGTTTATTGCAGATTATAGAGACAGAGCCTTTAGCAGGCCAGAGAGGATCAGGTCAGATTCCGCCACATTAGATTACGCCTCACTTGAAACGGCAAAGTTGCAATGTGGTGTCTGCCAGAAACTTTTGAGGAGGAAGCCTTATCTTCTTTCTGGTTCTCACTCGACCTCGGAAAACTCTGTTGTGGCAGTACTAGTATGTGGACATGTCTATCATGCGGATTGCTTAGAACAGAAGACGACTCTGGAAGACAAATCTGACCCTCTATGTCCCATTTGTCTCAACTTACTCTCACCTGCTGATGCCTTTAAAGGAGGAGGGAGCCAATGATTGTACAGGCTCTTTCTAACAAAGAAGACTAGATGCTTATGCTGGGCATGCTAGGATGTTGTCGTAGATATGATAGGTGACATCTATATATTTGTACTCAATATCTGGATGGGCTTATTAGAGGAAGCACATTTATTATAGCCTTATAGGAAATAGAATTTTAGGCTATGAATGTAGTGTATATCGTCAGTTTGTATTATCGGACACATCGCAGGTTCCTGTTATCTGAGCCCATTTTGTGCGAAAACGCATACAGCATTGACTGTGTGCCTCAAATGCAAACTTGGCCTCCTTGATGGACTGATAGCTGACCACAATTGCATTATTGAGCGAGATGGAAGTGCAGGAATATTTTGTTCCGGATGAAGGAGAAACATCATCAACGTGCCTGCATTTTTTTGCCAGAATGTTCCCCTTATTTGGTTGGATGAAAAGCAGCTTCTACTTAGCTTGTCATGAAAAATTATGCGCGAAGACCGTGGCATCTGGGGGAGCATAGACGTTGGACTGTGAAAATTAGTCGCAAGTATCATGTTGAGAAGTTTCTTGTATATGGCAAGTCATGTTTGTTCACTGTATGAACATTTCTCTACAATAATTTATCATTGCGAGTCTACAGAAGATGCTGGAACCATTGACTTGGATTGCGGCAACTTCTCACGACCAGTTTTGGATATATTTGATCCTTCTCCTTCTGGGAGAAGGGTTTGGGCTTTTCTTGCTGAATACCATCTGATTGTTGGGGTGATGCATGAATAAGGGATAGAAACCCAAAAGGTTTCCAGCATAGTCCGTACTAGTCACTTCTCAGGAGGGAGTTTGATATACTTAGCCTAAGAAGCACTCTAGTCATCAGGGAATACAATGCTCATTGATCAAGTGCTGAGTGGAAGGATGAGAACCAAGTAACCATGCCAACTTGATCACACCCACAAACGTCCTTTGCCATATGCTTCTGTGAACAACCATCACTACTTCGGCTAACACGGAAACACTTGATAACAAGGAATTTTGATCCTCCAACTGAAATCATAATCGCAGTCTGCAGATATAAAAGGGAAGATACAGATTGAAATATAGCATCGAACTAGCCCCGTGTTCAGAAAAGGAAAGACGCTTCTCCGGAGACTTAAGCGGTGGATCCAACTGAGACATGTCTATTGAGATGGCGATTAATGAGCTCACTGACTAGCTAATCATGATCACGTTAGATTGTACTTCTCAATAAACCGACCTCCTTTAGGATTAGAACCGTTTTCAATTTTCACGGGGCGATAAAATGAGTTGCTTTACTACTAAAATTTGCGATTCCTTTGGTGATATGCCCATGTTCTTGCCACAAAAATGATGGAAATGTGCTACTCCTACCAGCCTTTCTTCATGCTAGGCACGGAGATTTCTACTCGTCCAAAAGGAAAGGTCAAGATTCCTTGGCATTGAGGATGCCTACTAGACAATACCCGTTGCTCGGGAGTCACATAGACGAAGCAATTGACAGAAAACAATTTTTTTTTTTTTAAGGAAACCTCAAATAAATCAAAAAGTTTGGAAACCTCACATAGATGAAGCAAAAAGTTTTACCCTTGCTTCAATCATAGATTACCAGACATGATAGTGATTGGCCATTTTGTAAATGGCCATCATTTTATGACATTTACAATTTGCAATGTTTCCTTGCATGTAGCTTTGTTATGGCCGACTCCGCCGCACAAACTGCAGCAACCTTCCCTTTTGGTTACTCCCTTCGTCTTTGATTGTTGTTTCTTGTTTTGCTCAGTCGATGGCTTTGGGGTGCATGGGGGAAGTACATGTGTGGTTAAAGGATGTTTTCCCTCAGTCGACTTCACATAAGGACCCCTAACAGGGTTTATGGCGTTGGAATAGGTGATAAGGTAGCAATCAACAGTGAAGCACTCGGGACAATAGTCGTAACTATCCTTCCCTGTGCGATAAAAGACAGCAAGGGCATGGCGGCAAGGTAGACCACTAGCTTTCCATTCCAAGCAACTACAAACCTTTTTTTGAAGATCCACCACCAAATTTATAGAATTGTCATGAACCTCAAATACTGTATCTGATGAGAACAGCACTTTTAAGCTGGTCGCTCTATGAGATTCTTCTTGTAGTTTTTTCTCCCTGGATGGGGTTAGTTTTGTAACCCAATTGCTTGAATTTGTTTGGCGAGCATTAAACAACTCCACCAATTTCGATATGAGTGCCTCTACCTTCTGTACAATTGGTAGTTCCTTCACTTCCTCTATCCATTTACCATATGGCTCTGCAATATCTACTGTGATAAAATGAAAAGGCTCGCCCTTGAATAATGCATGCGCCCATTTGTCTGGTTCAATCTGCATTATCCAATCATAAGCTCTTGAAGAAACTTTCTTCATTCGTTCAATGTATGCTGTGAAACTATCAAGCCGCTGAGCATGGGCAGCAGCCAATAAGCTGCTGATTAAGAAACCCTTGCCATCCCCAGTGAATGGACCCCTCACATTCTTCTTGAAATTCTCTACAAGATGAAAGATGGAGTAGCCATAATGCCCATTCTCAAATACCCGATGCACAGATTTCTCTAACCTCTTTTGATGGTCAGATATAAAAGTTATGGGAGTTGAAGTAGAAAAGGCAGATCTCAACTGCTCTAGAAACCGGCACCAATTACTATCATCTTCAACGTCAACAACAGCAAATGCAAGAGGGAAAGGACCATCATCTCCATCCACTGCACTAGCCGTTAAGAATACTTCATGGTACTTTGATTTAAACGATATAGAGTCAAGGAAAACAAGCGGACGACAGCCATCATTGAATCCCTGTATTAAGGCTTTGAAAGATACAAAAAGATGCTGAAATCTTCCATGGTCACCAGTGAAAAGCTTTGCCAAACTTCCAGGGTTTGCCTCTACTACTTTGTCACAGAACAAAGGCAATTCGTTGTACGCTTCTTTATATGAACCCAGAAGTTGCTCCCTAGCATCCTCAATTCCACGCCACACTTGACTATAGTTCAACTCAATCCCAAAATCTTGAGCAATTCCCTCAGCAATTTCCTTTGGCTTGTGATGTGGACTATCTCGTAACCTATCCTTTATGATACTTACTAACCAATTTTTTGCAGGATGAGCAGCCTTCCAAGACTCCCCACCACAAGTATGAGACTTATTCATTCTTTTCACCACGAGCGATTGTGATGATGGGACCCAAGAAGCATGAATTCTCCAGGTACACCCTTCTATCACACAGATACCACTAACACGGTTTGAGTCATTCTTCTTTAACTTGTACGCAAAGCGGTTTGCAATAGCATACTTTTGTAGTGCATCACGAAATTCAGGTACACTATTGAATTCCTGGCCTTCGCCAGTAATACCTTCTCTCCATGCTCCAACAAGTGCTTCCAGAGACAGATTGGAGCTAGCAACAACAGGACAATCAACCAAATTGTCACTCCAAGGCACAGCTTTTTCCTGTTGCTCCTCATCAACAACTACTGCAGGAGGAAGGTGCTTCTGAATTTTCTTCTTCCTGGATGTGCCTTTTCCTGTCCCTCGAACTTCATCAATTGGTGATCCAATGCCAGGAGCACTGTCGATACTCTTTAATAGCGTTGTTCGCCGTCTCTTCTTAACGGTATCAGCCGGTGTAGAACTCATGTCAACTTGTGTTGGTGAGAGAGCTTTTGAATCAATAGTGACAGTGACAAGACCATTAAGAGCAGAATTAGCAGATCCATATCGAGTAATTTTATGACTGGCGTTGTGTCGAGCAGCTTTTGAGTTCGTGGACACTGCTGGGGGATTATGATCAATCACAGCAACGTCAATTAATGAATCCACAGGTGCTCCAGCAACAACAATGGACATGGTGGCTGCAGCAGTACCAGTTGCCAAAGTCTCAGCAAGTTTTATGTCGTTTGTCCTGCGAATGACCATTAGAATTGTTATAAAAACACAATATGGTTTCTCATTCTCTCAGATCATACCAGGCACAATACACTAGAACTAATCAATGAGCAAAAGGACACTAGCATCTTATTTCATTGATGGAATTCCTCTCGATCAAGCCTGGCTCGATACATGTCCATGAAAGAAAAGCTATCATAGAATACAAAAACTAAAGTTTTTAAAAGAATCACCAAGAGAAATGCAATCTGACACAACATAAACAGTATGGATTAGAAACTCACAGTAACGTGATTTGCATATGATACTAAGACAGACAATTTCGAAAGAAAAGTCTTGCATGTAAAGAAAAAGGAAATCAGTACCTGTTGGCATGATCCCTCGAGCTTTGAGGATCAAAACCTTCTCTTTCCATTATATATACGTCAGCAGTTACTGAAGCTCCATGAAAGACGTACATCCTTTTTAGGTCCTTGTCATTTGCTAAATTGATGAGCGTCCGCTTGTTCAGAGGCAGGAAGTATTTGATCGAGAAAGACCTTACATCAAGATTCCACATTTCAGCTAATTTTAGCTTGAGATCATTAAAAAGGGTTTCTTGATTGATCTCAAGAGCATTTGCCTCTCCTCCAGTGTATGACATTGAGCCATCACTGTTAGTGCTGAACTGACCACCAGATTGACAAATGAGGATAAGCTTCCCCTTTGCCATTTTGTAAGCATCCTGAATATACGTGATAATAGAAATACACAAGTGAAGATAGGTAATGAAAACATAACTGAATAAAGAACTCAATAAACTAATATGTGAGCCTCTATAGCTAAAATAGTTTTAGGCATTAAATGCATAAAGAACCAAGAGTGAAAATTGATAGCCAAGAGTTGACAGAACATAAGATTCCAATTTACATGGCTTGGCCATCAGCCTATGTTTTCAAGCGAGTGAGAAGCAGAACTCACTATATTTAAATCAGAGATCGCACCTTAAAACCATTAAACTATCGCAATATTTACACAAAAATCCGAATAAATCTCTCATTCACAATCCACACAGATGTAGAGATTACAGAAATGCTCTCATAGCAGATTTTAACAAATTATATGGATCTGTAGTGGTACCACCGATATCATTTCCCCCACATAATGTTGAGAAATTCCGTGGCAAGCTACATTGTCCGAACTTTGTCCTGATCCTCTACTCCCACTATCAATCTAGCAAAACAATCAACTTGGATCATCCTCGAAATTAATAGTTCCAAACACAAGTTGGCTGGTCTTGTAAGCGAATTCAAGTCCCAATAATGAATAAATTAAAGGATCAAATATTACACAATTCACACTGGATTATGTCATTGTCTACTGCCGCATGTGGGTCATCAATTCATCTGAAAGTCATGATACACAATGTCACAGGCTTCACTCAAGACACTCTTTAAGTCAAAGTACAAGAAGACATACTCAGTCTTCCTTCAACCATATGGCCAAACAAGAAAAAGAACAAAACTCAACACCCTACAGCTGCAAAACTCAACCTTTTAAGCAGCAGCAACTATTAAAGCGTCCCCTGCTCTCCAACGATTCTTGATTCCCTCAACTTTCTCCAACAAAACCCGGAAAACAAAACCTACCCAATTAATTCCAGACGGAAAAAAAAAAAACCAAAGAAATGGGATTGTGGAACAAAATTCGTACTACGAATTAATGATCATGTGCTTGATGATTACCTCCAAATGTCTTCTCGCCGTTGATATTGTGAAAAACAAAGGAAAATCTCCTCTCTTTTCCAATTAATTTCGCAGCATCACTTTTAGTGTGCTGCAAGAATCATGGGCGATCGACGCTGGCCCGAGTAAAACCGGCGTTGCGGCAGCAGCAGGCGCCGTCGTCATCGGCGAATTCGAAGCTTCAATCTCTTTTCAAAAGACGACTTCTCTTTTTCCGGGAAATTTCGTTCAACCCCCCAAAAGATATGGACCTTCGCAATCCGGTATGGGTGAATTTGTTCGCAGATGGGCCCCGGAAAGTTTCTGTATTTACGAAGGAGCCCATTTCTGTTCTGTCCTATCCTATTCCCACTAGGGAAAGCTTGGCAAAGCAAATTTCTTACACCGAGGGTAATTAGTCGACCTTTTGGTTTCGAAAGCATAGAATTTAGATTCAAACTGTTTCGAAATAATTTTACCAAGCACTAAGGTTTTTAGTAAAAAAAAAAAAACTTTCAAAATACAATATCATTTTTTAATGTTTTTTTTTTCCAAACTCACTCGACATGTTCCACCGATTATATTATGCATGTTTTACTTTATCAACTAAGCGGATATAAATTAACTTGTAGAATTAACTTATAAAAAAAATGTCAAAAAATTTAAAATCATACTTAAATGATTGCATTATATGAGGCAACCAACATCAGTCTATGATAACATTTTACAAATTGATTTTATGTCTTTACTTTAAGATTATTCTTAAATGATTGCATTATAGCTACCAATAAACTCTATGTATATGCATCTGCAAAATGTTTGTCTAGGGGACTTTATTTTCATACATAGTAGTGTTGACACTTGATTTTTGGCCAATTTTATTTTTAAAATTTTTTAGAAAATTCATAAAAATTCAGAAAATTTGAAAAATCAACTTTGGAGACCTTGGTTTGGCCTAGGGAACCAATTTTGAACAAAAAATAATTTTCCTTATTTTTCATAATTTTCTCCATTTTATTTTCAAAAATTCATAAAAAATAAATAAAAAGTGAGAAAATTGCAAAATCGACTTTGGTGACCTCGGCCTAGCCTAAAGAACCAATTTTGAACAAAAAATAATTTTCCTTATTTTTTGCATTTTTTAATATTTTCAGAAATTAGGAAAATAATAAAACAATTAATAAAAAATAGCATTTGAAGCCAGAAAATTACCAAAAAATAGTCAATATTTTTAATTTAATTTTATCTTCATTTTGGATGAATAAATTTTGAAAAATAAAGTCTGGAATCTAGGGTTTCTTTGTTAATTTTATTTTTTAGATTATTTAAATAATTCTAGAAATTCCATTTTAGCCTTTTAATTTTCCATTTTTTACATTTTTAGAGTCGTGTCATTCTCCTCTATTTTTAAAAATTAAAATCGAGTCCAAAAGCCTTCAGAATTATCCAATTTCGCTAAAAGGACCAAAGTGCAATTTCAGATTTTTTAATTTAGTCCCTAAAATCATTAAAAATGAAATTAAAAATTGTCTAGGGACTGAATTGAAAATAGGGCGACGTCACCCGCTAGATTTGGACCTCCTGAATACAATGGTGGCGTCAATTGTTTCAAAAAAGGCCATTAAGACTTTGGAAATTGCAAATTAATCCCTCGGGTCAAACTGAAATTTTGGGGTTTTTGTGTAAATACTAAAAATTTCGGCTGAAAACACCATTTTCAAGTAGATTCAATGCCCCTGAGTCCAATTTTGGCGTCAATTTTAGAAAAAAGTGGAAATATTGGGGTCAATTTGAGCTTTTTTTTACTCAAGGCGGGTCGGCCGGGTCGGGTCAACCCGGCCCGTTGACCCGCACTATTCATCATCTTCCCCAAGTGAAGACGTACGCAGAGAGGAGGGAGATCCGAGCTGGTTTGAGGCGCGAGGAAATAGGGAAATCTTAACGGATTAGAAAGCTGGTTGGGCGAAGATCAAGGGAGAGGTTTTGGGATTTTCTGTTGATGGGATTTTTTTTTTTGAAAAAAAGATGACGGCCACAGACGATAAAAGAGGGGAGAGGGACTCTGTTTAGGGGACTCTGTTTTTTCGGAAAAAAGGGCCGAAAGCTTGAAGGGCCGCGCCATCGCGATTCAGACGACACCGAGCTTCTTCGACGTCATCACGAGCTTCCTAGCGGTCCAAGGAGCAAGCGGAGCCATTTCGCGCGAAGTTTCATCAAGAAACAAGGTAATCACCATTGACACCTTCGCGTTAGAGCTCCCATGGCAGATGTTATTCTCGTCAGTCTTTTTGCATAATCTTTCTTCTGCACTCCTCATGCTGCACCTCTGAACACGATTTGGCCTTGCTTTTGTGATTGCGTTGCATACTCACTCGAGTTCGCTTCTGTGGAATTCCAAACAAACCGTGAGCTCCATAGTTCACATCAATTGTGCCTAAGCTAGAACAGCAGGCAGGTAAGTCTCTCGAAATCTTCTTGATTTTTGTTAGTTGATTGGTTAAGTATTTGAATATGGAAAGTGGAGGCTTCTATTTCACCCGTAGTTCGAACATGGTCGGCGCTGTTTAGGCTAGTCTCGGGTTGATTCAGAGCAGAAAATCGAGATATGTGGCTTTTAAGACGCTTACGAGTTGGTCCAGGTCAGAAATACGGTGGGAAATGGTCATTTTGGGCTCGTTCAGCGCTTTGGAGAAGCTCCGATTGGCTCGCCGGAGTTGTGACTTCTTCCGGTCATCTTCTCCGGCGAGCGTCAATCAAATGGCGAGGGGTACGACACGCGTCAAGATCTCGGGATTTATAAGAATAAAAAAATCTAATTCGAAATTCCTAACTAAAAACAATGGGCGGTCGAGATTCAATCTTGGATTTGATCAGGGCCATAGATTCAATGAGAGGATCAGATGGCGAGCTTTTGGCCACGTGGGAATTTATTGACCGTAGGATTAGAATAGGAGAAAAAATAAATAAAATAGAATAAAAATCTAAAAAAAATCCAAAGATTCAAATCAATTCTCTTAAAACTACGTCGCTTAGAGTCTAGTCTTGATATTCTGTTTAGGCTTCGGGCCGGATGGTTTAATGGGTCGGGTCCGTCCGGCTCGGTCCACTTAATAAATAACAAAATTAAACAAAAGGACATATAAAATCAATAAAAAGGAAGTGACGTCGTTTTGCGTTAAAGTTTTAAATAGGGCTTTGGGTCGGGTTTAAGTCAGTGGGCCGGGTCAATCCGACCCGGTCCGGAGAATTAAAATAAGATTAAAAATTAAATAAAATATTAAAAGAATAAAAAATAATAAAAATTAAAAAGTTAACGAAATTTTTTTAAAAAAAAAAATCTAGAAAAAATAAAAACTATGCCGTTTTAGTCCATAGGATTAAATTAAATAAATAAATAAATAAATAGGTAAAAACGATAACATAGAAAAGTAGTGAAAATAATACAAAATATAAAAAATAATTAAAAAATTCTGAAAATCTTGTGAAAATTCGGTGATTATAAGAAAATAAAAATTAATAAAAAAATCATAGATTTTTTTTAAAAAAAACTAATTTAAAAACTATTAAAAAAATATAGGAAAAATATTAAAAAATAAAAATTCCAGAAAATATAGAAAATATTCTAAAAAAATAGGAAAATTCCTAGAAAGTCTTAGAAAATCCAAAAAAAAAAAAATCAAATCAGGAAAAGTGTCAGAAAATAAAAATCTCAGAAAATATAGAAAATATTTTAAAAAATAGGAAAATCCCTAGAAAGTCTTAGAAAATTCTAAAAAAATAATAAAAAATTAGGAAAAGTGTTAAAAAAAATAAATATAAAAATTCCAGAAAATATAGAAAGTATTCTAAAAAATAGGATAATCCTTAGGAAATTCTTAGAAACTCTGAAAAATTCTAGAAAAATTATAGAAAATTTTAGAAAAATTAGAAAAATTCCTAAAAATCGTGAAAATTAGGAAAAATCACATTCAACTAGTTTGACCTATTTTCATGGCTTTGGCTTCCCGAACCTTCTAAAATGACCATTTTGCCCTTCTGGTCAATCTGACCCAAATCATTCCAGACCACCCCAAATCATCTTCAAACTTAATTGAGGTATTTTCCTAGACTCCTAAGACTCCCGTTTATTTGTAATTGATTTGATGTGATACGTTTGCTACCCGATTTGACTTCTTGATTGCGCATTTACTTCCTTGATTATGATTGATAAGACAGGTAATCCCATCTGCATGAATTCCTTAGATTCTTAAAGCCTACCTTACCCAATCTCGCCTGCATGAATTCTTTAGGTTAGGAAATCACTTAACTTAGGTACCGAAACCGAAAGGACGTCGATAGCAATATCGACGTAACTAAGTCCTCGAATCTAGATCTCTGGTTTTCGTAGGATCGGACGATCTCTCCCAATCATTCGATAGGGTTTCCAATCATACCCTCCAATAAATGATTGGTGGCGACTCTTATGGCATGCACACTATTCACATGTCACTCGACCACACCAAGGTCGACCTCGATTTAAATTTTCCTAACGCGATTCGGTAGGGGCCTCGGAGGGCCCGAGCTAAGCCCAAATACCCAATGGGCCTAGCAATCCATTAGTTCCCTCGGGATCCCTGGAAAATCTCGGGAGGGTCGCGACAAGTAGAGGTCAGTTTGTTTTGTGGAAAATATTTTTTGAAAAGTTATCTTTCAAGAAAATATTTTTCGGTATTTGATTGAAACCTGAAAATAAATTGAAAAATATTTTTTTTTTGGATTTGATAAGATAAATCTCCAACCATCTTACGCGACATGACCGCACTGACATGGCAATTTTTGTAATTTAAAATAGTAAAAATTATTAGTAATTTATTTTGTTTTATTCTTTTTCTTTTATCTTCTTACTCTGTTGATTGTTTGTTGGCTTCAATAATGGCCTTTGATAGGTCACAGGTGAGGGCTGACCTCAGTGGCCTTACGAGGATATGGTGAAACTCAAGGTTGCCGACCCACCTAGCTGGGGATTGGCAGCGGAAGAAGGAAACATTATTAGTAATTTATTTTGTTTTATTCTTTTTCTTTTATCTTCTTACCCCGTCGATTGTTTGTTGGCTTCATTGATGGCTGATGATAGGTCATAGGTGAGGGCTGACCTTAGTGGCCTTACGAGGATATGGCAAGGCTCAAGGTTGCCGACCCACCTAGCTGGTGATTGGCAGTGGAAGAAGGAAAAATTATTAGTAATCTATTTTGTTTTATTCTTTTTCTTTCTTTTTTCTTTTATCTTCTTGCTCTGTCGATTGTTTGTTGGCTTCAATGATGGCCGACGATAGGTCATATGTGAGGGCTGACCTTAGTGGCCTTACGAGGATATGGCAAGGCTCAAGGTTGCCGACCCACCTATCTAGCAATTAGCAGTGGAAGAAGGAAAAAGCGAAAAGAAAGAAAGAAAGAAAAAATTTAAATCCTCGATTTTTTACTTGATGGATCATGGCTTGGCCATCGAGGACCTGGCTAGGGCATCTTGGCACAGACACCAATGTACCAGGTCTACCCTCAATGAACACGGGCAACCTAGATGGATTTGGGCTCAAGTGTTGGGGACCCAACCCTATTGTCAAGGGCTCGAAATGAGGGTTGAGGCTCCTATGCTCAAGTGTAGAATTTTCAATCAAAATGCCAATATCGAGTCATATTTTTTAAATTAATTTCTAATTTTTGAAAGAGGAAATCATTATCCTAAATTTAATTTTTCATAAGAAAATATTTTTTGTGGACTCATTTTCCTAAGCGATCCAAACTTCGAAAATGGGAAAAAAAATTTCCCAAATTTTTTTTTCCATGTAACAAACAGAACCTAAGACAAAAAAAAAAAAGAATAAAAAGAAACCCCTCACTCTTTAGGACAGTCGAAAGTTATTACGTATGTCAATTTGCATTACAACTTGAGCCTGTCATCAGCACAAGGTCTATAAGCACAAAAGTAGCATGTATAGAGGGAAGTAGTATCTTAGGAGAGAGCCAGATGAAACATGCGCGAATCACATGTTCCTGGTCGGTAACGCTGGCACTGTAAGGCTACTCCAACTCTGCGATGAGAAGATGGCCCCAATGACCACTCTCCCAGCAAATGGGGGTTTAAAAAAAAAAAGGGACTTAGTTTCAAGTCCATGAAGAGGGGGGTGGAGTCCGAGGATTTTGCAGGCCCCGGGACATCTTGACTTGCCGGATTGATGTTGCTTCGAAGCGTCTGGTAAGAATTTCGAAGTCTTTGATTCATCTAATTGAAGAAATTTTCTTGACTGAGCTGTAACTTTGGACCGGTTCAAAGTTGTGGTGCTGGGTTTGGTTCTGGTAATTCTTGAGCTGCGAAGCCAATTGGATAAGAAACTTCGGGTGTCATGAAACCGTGGCATTGTACAGTCCATTCAGGATTACTGTTTGATGGGGGTGAAATTTGGAAATTACTGCAGATTGCTGGACCAGATTCGGTCTATGGTCTATATGCTTTCCTCTATGTCAACTGACTTTTTTGTTGGCTCATATGTTGTTTTGTCCAGTCTTAATTAAGGCGGTTCTCCATTTCATTTTGATGTTTGTTTTCCACTAAGCTGATAGGATTTCAAGTTTTTCTGCTCGACATAACTTTCGATTTCAGATTATCGAGCAAGTGGTGCTTGATTTGGAAATCCATGTCTCGAATAACATAGAAATTAGATACGTTTAATAAAAAAGGAGGCATCACATGGAATGATCTCCTTTTAAAAAGGGAAATAGTGTTTAGAGCATGTCTAACTCTAATGCTAGGTCGGATCATGTATGGTCATTTTGTTGATCTTCTTTGCTAGATTTATGCTTATTCTCGCTAATGATCAAAATCCATTGAGGGATTATAAGAACGAATATTCTGCTTAGGATATCCTGTTTCAGCCGAGCCGTTGGCTGATATAGGTGGTGGAGACCTACACCAAAGAGGTAAATATTGGTAGGCCTCGTTATGGGGATGAAGAATGATATTTTGAGTGTTCTGATTAGTGTTAAGAACTCTGATCCTTGTAAATAACTAGCACATATGCTCATGTTGTTGCCCTTTCCACGTTGCTTTTCTGGAAGGATCTCAAAGCCACCAAACCAGGACAGATGTTTAACCAGTCCTTCCATAGATGTTCCATTTTCAGGCTGTGCCCCCACAGGAAGTGTCGAGTGTTCCCTTCCATTACAGGCAAAACTAGGCCAAAGGTTGAAGACAGACATCGTCGCGGACCATCTTTTTCTCGGCCGACCGTGAGCAACGAACATCACCAGATCCCCAGGTGGCAAGTAGTAGCATAGGGACATTCTGGGGACCAGCTTGATTCTAATCCACAAAAACTTAAAAGCATCCGAATCCTGTTGTGGATTTTAACCTTCCGAGCCACTGAATCTAGGGAAACTCCTAAGCAGCATGCAGCCTCATCTTGGATTGCCTTTTAAAGATATAACCACTAACTAGGCTGTCTGATTAAGGATTAATAGAGAATTTGCAAAATCATCAAGGCAAAAGAACAATATCCATCTACATGTTCATATGAAACCCTACATTCATACTATTAGAAGTGAAAAAGATCAAATCCCTCCCAGCCCCTTCTGAAGATAAAAAAAGCTTGAAAAGCAGAACTTTCGTTTTCTTGATTCGCTCCGTTTCACAAAGCCCTGAGGAGAAACAATGGTGCTACCTTTAGACTTTCCTAGCTGTACATGGCATTCTTTTCCTTGGCGTTCCGGCGTAAATTGTGTGCGCTGGCCTGTTCAACTCAGATGAGGCTTGTGAATGAAGATGTGAATATGTAGGGGATGTTGGCAAGTGGCCCTCGTTGGCAAGCGAGCTCGTGGATATCCTTCACGATGTCGAAAACGGCCTCGGGTTGTGCCAGCTTAAGTGAGTTGTCCGACATTCTTTTCAGCTCGTCTGTTTTGGTGCTGAACCACTCGGCCACGATCCTAGCTGTTTCTTTAGAACTCCTGGTGAAGACACCGGCTCCGTTGTCTACTACGTAGGGGACATTGCCCTTTTCCTGTGTTTTGTCAGTTGAGAATCAGCGAAGAAGAAATCGATCAAGCTTAGTTGTGCAATATGCTACTGATGTAACATGTAATTGCAGGGTCTAGAGGAAATGCTTAGTCACCTGTCCAGGAATGTAGTCATTCAGGATAATAGGTAGTCCTCTGATCAATGCCTCTGCAATTGTGCCCGGTCCTGCCTGCAAAGTTACAAGCTTTATCGATCTATAACAGCGGATACAGACAGAATGAAAGGCAACGAGGCAGAGTACAATTGAAACCTACTTTTGTTATTATGCAGTCGCAAGCTCCCATCCATTTCTGCATCTGGGTCTCAAATCCTCTCACCTGTAGAAGAACAGAAATTAGAAATTATGCCATGAATAACAATCTAACACGATGTGGGAAATGAGGGAAGAGATATAGGCAATTACTTTAACTGGGATTTTCCACTCCATGGACTCTAATGTAGAGACTAAACCTCTGTTTCGGCCACAGATAATTATCAATTGCCCTATGGGTTTCCCGTGCACTTCATCAAACAGTGTTTGACCAAGTGCGATGGCGGTCTTCTTCACGGGACCCATCCCTTCACCACCTCCCATCAGCAAAACTGCAGGCAACTCCGGGTCCATTCCAAGTTCTTCCCTCAAGTCATCCTGGATAATCACAAGACAAAAAAAAAAAAAAATCAGAAGTACATGAGCTGTTAAAACGTACTCAATCCAAGGGAAGTGAATCGTTCGAGCCCGTGCGCTGGCATTTACCTTGGCAAGAACTGCGCGGGCAAATGATGGACGAATGGGCAAGCCGTAAACACGAATCTGCGATTCCTCTAGACCATCTTCTAAAGCCCTTTTGGCTACCGCCTGCGAGGGGCAATAGCATCTGTTGACTCCGGGGTGAAACCTGATATTACAGAGCAATAGATTAGTCAGTTAAGATTGATTTCGGGGCATGACTAAAGGCCAAAGAAAATCCGCAATTGAGTTTAATAACCGACCATGTGGGATGGCACGAGTTTAGGTCGGTGATGACGGTCACAAAGATCACTTTCTTGTGAAGGCCCTGCCACTTTAGAACCCACAGAGGAATGTGCTGCATCAAAGGGTGGACACTGATGATAATGTCTGGTTTGTACTCCATTAGACCTGCCTCCACCTCCCTTCAAGCAGAAGATTTTACCAGCGTCAGAACGTTATAGGGGGAAACTGTGTAAATCTGCAGAGCTGAAAATTTATACTGGTCTTGTTTCGTTTACAAGTTCCCGCAGAACAACCACATCGCTATCCAAGTTACGAAAGAGATCAAGGTGATTAGTCTCGGAGATCACTTCAATTGGTGGCAGTTGAGAAGCAACGGAAGAATCACGTCGACTTTGGAGATGATAATGCTATGATCAAACTTTCCCTCAAAATTCAGCTAGAGATGTTACGTACACGGAAGCATAAGCAAAAGAAACTAATCAATTTGTAAGCTGTACGCCATTTATCAAATTATTACGCAACAAATAGAAGAATTCGTCAAATTATATCATGCGTCAAATTATATCATGATCAACCATATTTTTACTTTTATTTTAGTATATTTTAAGCTTTTCGCTTTGGGTTCATCGACCGCCGACCCCAACTGATTTGGGATAAAGGTGATGTTGATGTTGATATCATGCGGCTTTACAAGGAGGGTCGACTATTAGGTTAGAACTTCCGACCCATCGATTTCCCATCTCTTTATGCAAGAATATCATCTTTTCCAGAAGTGTTAATTTAAAGGAGAGGCAGGGGAAAACAGAGAAATTCAAAGAGAGAGAGAGAGAGAGAGAGAGATTGCAGCAACAAAGGGAAGAAAATGGAAACCATATCACTGATTAACATACTTGGCATAGTAGGCAGCGATGGCGGCAAGATAACAGGAATGGATCCACTTAGGGGAGGTGCTGTGAAAAGCCACCTTCCACAATTGAACATGCTTCACCATGAACTTGTACTGATTCTCCATATCGTTCAGTGGCCATCCTGTATACTCTTTCCACACGTCCTTCACAAATATCTGCAAAAAGGCCCCCAAGTGACCACATTTATTCTCACGTTTGTACAAGTTTTCGTGCCATTTACTTGCTCAGGGGAAGCTTCAGTTCTAGGAAAAAGCCAAGAGACCTTGACTCGCACCAAAACAGAGCCCAACACGCAATCGACAAGCCAGGGAACAAGGTGAACCGAGGCTAATAGACCCAAAACAAAACAAATAGGCAAGATAGACAGCTAAGAAAAAGAAAACTTTTTATTTATTTATTTGTTTACGGGAGTTATGTTCTGAAAGAGGTAATGAGATGGATATGTGTTTGAATTAAGAGCTAGAAGATCAAAGAATGATCGCTGAGAAATGACGATGATAAAAGGCGAAAACTAGAAGAATTTCAACATGGAAATGAAGTAGATATCTGTTTATCGAGAGAACATAAGAATGTCCCGGGATCATGCAAAAGCAGAAGCAACCAAAAGGACAGAAATTTTCAGAACCATCACCAAAAAGTTTTGCAGAATAGATGTTCGTCCGCAAAGAATCACGAGATCAAGCATGGAAAAGAAAAGAAGTACGAAATTCCAACCGCCCCATCAATGATCTTAGGAAATCCTACCCACCCTGTATTCGTCGCCGAATTCAATCTGAAACGCGTCCCTGATGGCCTCAGCCGATGCTCGGTGACCGCCGCCCGTGTCGCTCATCAGGATCAGCACGTTCTTCGTCCTCTCGGCGCCAATCTGGGCCAGCTCCATCCCGTCCCCGCTGTCGCATTCCACGAAATCGTCGTCATCGTCTTGATACGCGTGGGCGGCCCTGATCCTCTGGAGATGGCCGCTGCTGCCGCAGTTGCTGGTGCTGCCGAGGCTGTTGAACAGCTTCTCCGTCAAAGACTTCCTCGGCGACGCGACGGCCATCACCATATATTATTTATTGTCCTTTTCTAGTATTCCCTCGACCACGGTCCTCGAAGGAGTGGAATTTTGAGGGAGGCCCAGATGCAAGAAACGCCCCAGCTCCGTCCTCTCCTGGCCGCCGGAAAATTCGGAAAACGGGGAGTTCTCCGGCGGAAGCAGAGAGAGGGGGAGGAGGGGAAGTCTCTGGCTTCGTTCCTTTCTTGGTTTTCTTTGGGGGGGGTGGAGGAAAGAGAAAGAGGGAGATGTGTTGTACGGTCGTGGTGGTGGTGGTGGTGGTGCTGTTTGAGGTTGTTCCTGCGATGGGTGAAGTTGGCGGAATTGGGGGAGGGGTTGGGTCTTATAATGGTTGCTCTGTGGGGAAGATGCTGGAATTTAATTCAGGTTTATTGCCGCCAGATGCGCATTTTGGGTGGGAATGTTCGGATTGGTAGATTCGGATCTTCCCAACGGGCGGAAGACAAGATTCTCCGACTTCTTTCTTTTTTTTTTTCCTCTAAAAAAAATTAAAATAATAATAAAGAATTGGGTGGTCTTGTACTCTCGTTTGCCAGACTTCCCTATTATTGTCTTTCTTTCTTTTCTTTTTTTTTCGTTTTTTGGGGGTGGTTGTAGAAGGGTTGTCATTTGCTAGAGTTGGTGTTTTTCTTAGAGGTATGATGATCCTAGCCCTCTTGAAGAATAAGCCCAGTTCACAAGGTCGCGGATTTAGAGGCCGAGGTCGGGGATCCAAGGTAGTTCGATCGATGGGGTCAAGTCATTGGGTCCTGGGTTTGGCCTTGAGGAGTTGAGTCCGATCATTGGGGTCTTGACTATTCATGAAAATATTTTCTGCCAACTTGGTTCTTTTTTTTTTTAATTATGCAAACGACGGCTAATGAGATTAAAAAAAACATGTTCTCTTGTAGCTAGAGATACACAAAGAGGACCTTACAATAGGGTTAGGTCATTTAATTTTCCAAAATTGTTGTGCTTATCTAATTGATAGGTTGTTTTGTGGAGTGATGTATCTAGGGGTGAACGGTTCCAGGTTCCGGGTAGGTTCCACTTGGAATCTGGAACCTACCCGCTAGTACAGGTTCCTAATTTTTTGAAACCTAGAACCTACCCTTCAAATCGCGGAACCTAGAACCTACCTTGTTATAGGTTCCAGGGTCCGCTTCCAGGGTACCCGAGAATCTATCGATCAATGGAGAGGTTTGTTATTAAAAAAAATGCTTTTAATGAAGTTGGGATACGCGAGAAACAGGATGCAGTCCTAAGAAATTTTACAGGGTAGCTACATTTTTCACATGCTCTCTTTCAAGTAATCATTCTCAAGTATGGGTGAGCAGTTTCAGGTTCCACTTTGAATCTAAAACCTACATATCATAACAGGTTCTTCATTTTTCGCTCCAAATTATATAGTCATCATTGGACGCCATAAAACATTAAATGATCGTGTGAAGATATATATAAATAAAATATTTATGTTGGGATCCAGGGTACATGTTCTAGGTTCCAGGTTCCAAGTGGTGGAACCTAGAACCTACCCGCTAGAACAGGTTTCTCAATTTTTAGAACCTAAAACCTACCTTACATACCTTGGAACCTGGAACCAGACAGGTTCCTACAGGAACATAATCTTTGGCGGAAAAAATGATATTATTAGTGCCAAAAATTATGTATGAAAATTACTTTGGTATAAAATTTTTTTGCCAAATCACTTAGGTGCCAAATCAGAGACAAAATGATTATTTTGATGCCTCCGTCAAAAAATTTCGGTCATTCTCAATACATTACATTTTTAATTAATTTTTTTTTTAATTTTAAGCGGTATTTAAAAAAAATGAAGTCCACATGGACTTCAAAATTTAGAAAAATAATTAAAAAATAAAATTAGATTTTTAAAAAAATAAAAATCAATAGAAAATTTATAAAATAAAAAATTTATTTAAAATAAATTGAAATAAGCTAAACATTTAGCAAAAAAAAAAAAGATTAAAAAACATGTACAAATCAGACGACGAGAGCTTACTGTAACCCTCACCGTCGCCACTCCACCCTTACCAGCAATGGCTAATGATGGTGGGGCATGGCCAACGGATGTCATCAAGCCCCGGCCATTGCAGGCCCTCTCCCAGATCGGGTGAGGGTCATCGTCCCTCGCCTAAGTTTGGCGTCTGTTAGTGGCGACCCTCGCCCAATTTAGGTGAGGCCTTGCAAGCCTACCCTGTGGTCGATGGGGGTCGTTAGCCCTTAGCTAGGGCTCAGTGAACCCCGCTGGCCATGCTCTATTGTTGCCGACCATTGCTGGCAATAGTGGAGCGATAGCAACAACGAGGGTGTAGATCGAGGCTTGACAACCCCCGTTGGCCATGTCTTATTGTCATTGGCCATTACTGGCAATGGTGGGATGATGAGGCTATAGGCCAGGGCTCGACAAGCCTCGTTGGCCATGCCCTACCATCGTCGACTATTGATAGCAATGGTGAGGCAACGACGGCAAGGCTACAATCCTCATCGCTTGGTTATTGAACTTTATATATATATTAAAAATTTTCAGCTTATTTTTTCAAATTATTTAAATAAAAAATTAATTTTTAAAAAATTCACAATGGACCTCCGACGAGCCACTGTCGCGACCCTCTAAAAAAATTTTTAAATTTTAAAGGGGTTAACGGATTATTAGGTTAATTAGATTTGACTAACCTAACGCGGACCCTCCCAAGCCCTACCGAATCGCAACTTTGGTTTTTGTTTAAATGATTTTGAAATTTGGAGTCGCCACTAATCGTTCTTGGTAGGTCGATTAGAAACCTAAATAAATTAGCGGGAGAACTAATTTATTCCTGCGAACCAGAGATTATGAGCTTGGGGACTTGGTTATACTAGTTAATTAAAACTAATGCCCTTTTGATACCTTAATTTCATGGATATCCTAATTCGGCAACTTATGCTTTGTTTATTCCTAAAACTCTAGTAGGGTATTCTCTTTTGTGTTTTCACTTTTTAAATAGGATGCATGGATGGTATATATTTTTATTTGTTATATTTTTTTAAGTGTTAAAGATTCCCTGAAGCCGAAAGAGGGAGTGTGTTAACGACTTCTGTGCAGTATTACGACCTACTCATCTTTTGGGTCTGATGATTCAAAAATTAAATTATAGGAAGTACATGACAGTAAATAAACACCTCCAATGGGAGGCCTAGCATTGGCTTGGCTCTTCCCTTTGGGATTTAATGTATATGTATTTAAGTTGCAAGTATTTAAACTACTGTAAGTAAAAACCTCCAATGGGAGGCTAAGCATTGGCTTGGCTCTTCCCTTTGGGATTTAAGGTACATGTATTTAAGTTGCAGGTATTTAACTACTGTAAGTAAAAACCTCCAATGGGAGGCTAAGCATTGGCTTGGCTCTTCCCTTTGGGATTTAAGGTACAGGTATTTAAGTTGCAGGTATTTAACTACTGCAAGTAAAAACCTCCAATGGGAGGCTAAGCATTGGCTTGGCTCTTCCCTTTGGGATTTAAGGTACATGTATTTAAGTTGCAGGTATTTAATTACTGTAAATAAAAACCTCCAATGGGAGGCTAAGCATTGGCTTGGCTCTTCCCTTTGGGATTTATGGTGCAGGTATTTAAATTGCGGATGGACTTTGTCCTCTCCATTCTGGGGTATGAATTCTTTAAAATGAAATACAACGAATTGATTCAACAATTTGAAATTTGTGCACGCTTGAGGACTCATCCAAGCCGATTTTGTGCTTCCATAAGGTTGACCATTGATATAAAGCTGCGGCTTCCTGACATAAAATAGAGTGAAGTGTCAATATACAAAATATGTGCTAATCTGCACCTAAAACCAGAAGAGTGGAAAGAGTACTTATCTCCCGTTTTTTTTAGGGATTTCTATAATTGATTTTCGCTCTCTATGTTCCCAATATAGAGAGTTTCTTTTGAATTAAGAGGGACTTTTAGTCACAGATCAATTGAGAAATCGGTGGACAGCTTAGGAGCTTGTCTGGGCAGATTTTTGCATCTCTACGAGATTTTTACTGTTGACATAAAGATATCCTTCTCCTGACATAAAATATGGGAAAAAATGGGAGATGGAGAAAGTGTATACAATTTGTGCTAATTTGCGAGTAAAACCATAAATAAATGAATAAATAAAAACACTTAGCTCGAATTTGCTTGCTCGTTGACAAGGATGAACTCTTGAATTATATTGATCGATGAAGGAATTTGTGATGATAACCCCTAGCTTTAAACTCCCATCATCTTCAAAATTCTCTCTCTTTTGGTATTTTCTTTCTCTCAAATTTTCTTCAATCTCCCAAAACTCTATCAAACATTCAAAATTTTCTCTCCAAAAAAATTCCTCTCTCAAGCTCACTTCTTCCTCCTTTTATAATCTACTCATCTATCTCCCATTCTAATTTTTCCACTAACTCTATCTCCCATTCTAATTTCTCCACTAACTCTTCTTCATTTTCATCTTCCATTCTCCATCTCTATCTCACATTCTAATCTCTCCACTAATTCTTCTTCATCTTCATCTTCCCTTCTCCATATTTATCTCCCATTCTAATTTCTCCACTAACTCTTCTTCATCTCCATCTTCCCTTCTCTATTCTTATCTTCCATTCTAATTTCTCTACTAACTCTTCTTCATCTCCATCTTCCATTCTCTATTCTTATCTTATTTTCTCCATCTATTCTTCTCCAACTTCTCTTCTTCATCTCCTCTTCTCCATCTTCCATTCTCTATTCTAATTTATCCACTAACTCTTTTTTTTTGTTATTTGTAAAATAATCCTTCAAGAGTTAGGTATTTGCACTCTAGTCCTTGAATTTTAAGTATTTACAATTCAGTCCATGAAAAAATATATTTCTTTAAGTCCAAATCTCCTCACAATTTTTGACACACCAAAATTTACCACATGTCAAATTTAAGCTCATTTCTTGCCGCTGAAAATAATGCAGAATTTAATTAAAGCCCTTTTGCAAAATTGAGTCATTCTGGGTATAATTGAGCCAAGATGAAAATTTAAAATATTAGAAGACAATGTCACAACTCATAAAAAGTGAAAATTAAAAATAAGTTGACTCAAATTAAATTTTTTTTAGGCCCGATTCGAGATTATACTCGTGAAGGAACACGTGACTCGAATTGGATTTTTCTGAATTTGCGATGGCCAATATGAAAATAGATTTAAAATAAAAATATTAACTATCTTTGTGTATTTTTTTTTACCTCAAATGTTATTTTTCCAAAATTTTCAAGTATTTTTGTATTTTTTTATAAAAAAATTAAAAATATATATATATAATATGAAAATTTATTTTTTGTTCAAAAATGGTTGCCTAGGCTTGGCCAAGGTTTCCAAAGTTGATTTTGCAATTTTCTCATTTTTTCTTTATTTTTCATGAATTTTCGAAAAAAATACTAAAAAATACTGAAAATATTAAAAACCATTTTTTGGTGAAAATTAGTTCTCTAGGCTTGGCCAAGGTCCCCAAAGTTAATTTTTCAATTTTATGAATTTTTATGGATTTTTCAAAAAATAAAAATGCCGAAAAATACTGAAAATTTTTAAAAGAGAAAAGATGATCAAATATCAGGTGTCAACAGCCACGTTAGCATCATATATTATTAAAAAAGTATCGCGTCGGATTTCTAGTGAGGCATTTCAGAGTTGACACTTAAAGTAATCATTTTTTTTAAAAAAATTGACATTGAAGTGATTCGACAAAAATTTTTTGCACTAAAGTGATCTTCATATACAACTTTTGACACTAATAGTGTCCTTTTTCCGAATCCTCAACATTATTATAGCAAAACATGTGTAATAATGATTAGTCGCTTCCTTTGTGAATGATCTATTTTTGGGCTTTTTAAAATGACTTTTGCTGATGGAATCGTGGCACTCCCCTGGCCAGCAGATAGGGCTCATCAAAGCAGTATAATTATATAAATTATTCTTTGCAAAGTGAAAGATAGAATCTAATACCACTCGATATATTTCACTTCCCACTTTGACATTAATTTTTCGGTGGCCACTCTCTGCGTCAGTGATCCGTGAACAAATTACCCAAGAAATTTTTTGGTATATGTATTTTTTTAGTTACATTTACAAAAAAAAGTTTCGATTTGGTTTTTCTAGAAGTTCGTGTTACGGAAATGAGAATCAATAGTTGAGCCCAACTAAAAGTTCCAGAGAAAAATTACTTAGATCATTCTTAAACTTATTATATAGACGCAAAAAAAATATACGATTTTTTTTCCCAATTTTCTTAAGAAGAGGATTTTTCAAAAATGCAAAAATTATTCACGTTAGCACCAATTATGCCATTTAGGATAACATGCATCTACATAAGTGATTTTCAATCAAAATTGACCAAAGGGATTACATTGATAAATCATTAAAAGGTAAAGGGCTAAACAAGAAATTATAAGACTGAATTGACATCAATAAACTAAGTTTTTATAATTTTTTATATAATTTTCTTGATGTTTCCGTAATAGGAGATAGGGGGATTTCCAAACTCAGGAAGTAGCGATCACCCATTTGAATATCATCATTTCAATTCAAAGTACTCTCCGGTTGAAATTTACATAATTGCCTTTACTCCCAACTATTGTCGATAGCACCTATAATTTTGACTACTACCTTCAATTAATGAACTGATTTTCTGATTGATATTTAAAAGTAATTAAAAGTACATTCGGTCTTTAAGGCAATTGTTCGTTTAATATTTTATTACACAATCAATTTCCCTTTTTTTTGTGTAGGTATCGTGAAATATTAATGAAGTAAGGACTTTCATTTATTATATAAATGTTTTCTGTTTGTCTTTCCCTATTTTGCTATAATCACGTAACTTGTGGAGATTATGGATTCGCCGCACTTTGCACCTGCACTCTGCCCCCGCACTCCAATCCCTCAGCCTCTCTTTGTACTTAGGCAGTCCATACCCACGATTTGCAAGAAGAACTAAGTAGACAATTTAGGATCTATTTCCTCTTGGCCCTTCCAATATCTCATGTCTAGACTCTGATGTTAGCTAGCAGTATCATTACAGGGGAGAAAAAAGAATCATTAGATCGGCCACTTTGGTCTGGTTTTCGGTTCTATAAAAATGGAATCGACAATTATTGATCTGGTTCCCAATTCCAAGGATAGAACTATCCACTCGGACCATTCAGACTGAGTCGACAATTTTTTTTTGTTTTAATTTAATTACTTAGATTTCTTTGAAAAAAATCATTTAAACTCTTAAATTATTAGGGGTACTCACACATTTAAAATGTGAATATGTGTTTCAAGCATATGCGGTTGGTTTCATTGGACCATCTGGTAACTGGACCGAACCGGTCGATCCGGCCCTCAGTTTCAGGGCAACCGATCACCCCTAAACATCACTTAGAGGGGGTGAATATGTTATTTTAAGTAAACTTTACAAATAAATAGGGAATTAAATAAATCAAGTTGATTATGATTAGAAGCGATTGAAACAAAATGTGACTATGATTAGAAATGTTATAATATTCATTAATATAGAAGCTTCTATCAAATAATAAGCATGAGCAGAGAGATAGAGGACTTTTCATACATAAATTTATAGTGATTGGGTTTAGGCTTACTGTAAGCTTATCTACTCTCCCACACTAACGACATACTGGTCGGATTCTATTAGTCAATCGATGAGAAATTATAGTAACAAATGTTGATTACATTCAAGCATTTTTTCTTGAAACTAATGTTGTTTGTACTCAAGCTGATAGGACTCATTATCTCACACCTAAGCACAAACTATCACTCTATTAACACATTTCAGATAATTACAATTGAATGCTAGTGGAAGATAAATAAAAATATGTGAACTTCTCTTCAACTTTGGAATTTTGAAACTCTTGATCGCTCACTCTCTCTTTGGCGCCTTGGTATTCTTTTGTACTTCTCGGCGTCCAAAACTTTCCGTTGAAAGATCTCATTAATTTCCAAGCTAACCGTTGGACAATTGAAGAGAAGAATATTAGGGTGGCCATTGATATCAATCAATCAGAGATCCTATCGATTTGGTTGCCCATACAAACAAATCTTGATTTCCATAAATGGAGTGCTTTAGCTATGGAAAGAAAATTACTTAAGACGATTGTCAATGGATCAAGATATCTCGCTTGATTGATTCTCCTGCGAAGGCAATATTTTAAGATGAAAAGTCCATCGATATCTTCTAAAGTCTGGAGAGATACCACTAAACAACAAAGCCACGAGGAATGTCCTACTCCTGCCTGAGCTTTCCGATCAACCAATCAGATCACAAATTGTGAAGCAATGAGATAAAATATCTTAAAATAATAATCTCGAAGGCTGTGTCAAGAATGTCGTTGCGGATCCAGATCCCCTAACATAGTTAAACTATGTTAGGGGTGACATAAGCGATTTGGGCCGTCCATTTTTGAATTGGACGGCCCAGATTGATTAATTCAAAATTTTAAAATTCTCGCCAAAATTTTTCCCCCCTTTGAAAAAGTTAACGTGGATCAATCTGGGCTGTCTATTTTAAATTGGACGGCTCGGATTAGATAATGGCACCCCTAACATAATGTTAGGGGATCCAAATCCCCTACTATTGGATCCAGATCCCCTAATATAGTTAAACTATGTTAGGGGTGACATAAGCGATTTGGGCGTGGCGCTTGAACTGCTGCAAAGCATCAGAATATCAGCTAATTACTAGATGAGTGCTTCATCGGCCAAGATGGAGCATTAGGCTTCTATTGCATCCTAAATGGTTTTGATTTGTTGGTCAATACGATTCCCTAAGTTAGACCTTCAATATCGAAAAGACTTCACTTTGCTGGAGCGGAGAAAACCTTGGTTAGGTAGCTAGTTGGAATGCAAGGCTACTTAGGGTCTGTTTGGCAACGATTTTGATTCTCTGATTCTGTTTCCTGAAACAAAAAAGGATCAGCAACATGTTTGGTAACGTAAATGATTATAATTCTGTTCCCGAAAATAGTTTTGGAGCAAAAAAAAGAATAAAAATAAAAGTCTATTATGAAAAAAAAATTGCCTTTGATAATCGCAAAAAAAATTGCCTTTGATAATCGCAAAAAAGAATGAAGTCTCAGTTCTTTTAAAAGAATTAAGTCCGCGTAAGCTTCCACTTGAGCTTTTGAACTTAAAAAAAAAATAGATTTGAAAAGTTACTAACAACTACTTTTTTAAATAGTTATTTTTAAATTAAATTTTAAAAAAAGCTTTAAAATTTCACGAAAAAATTTAATTTTTTTAAAAAGTGAGGAAATTAAAAATGGAAAAAAATTTCAAGAAATGCAAAAAAAAATTATAAAAAAGGGGGAAATTTAAAAAAACTTTAAAATTAAAAATTAAAAATATTTTAAAAAATATTTTAAAAAATTTTGAAAATTTTTTTAAAAAAAGTTCTTCCCACCTGGTTATTTCCGAGAACAGAAATTTTCTGCAGTTATCAAACACATTCTAATTATCTAAAAATCATCTAAGGAACAAAATTAGAAAATATAATTCTAATCAAAATCACTTTTTTGGATCGAATTATTACCAAGCTGGCCCTAAATCTCATTAAAGTTCAGAAGTCTTCCTTTAGTACACGCAAGTGATCTCGACAGCAAGAAATGAATAAAACCTACTCATTATCTATATAAAAAAAAAAGAAAAAGAAAAAAGAGAGAGGTCAACAATCATTATTATAATAACGAGTGCAATAACACTATCAACAGCAGAAAACGATGATGGATGAAGGCAGACATTTCAGTTAGTTTCTCCAACGTAAGATAGAAAAAAAAAAAGAGAGAGAAGTTGGCAAATTTGTGAACTTTATGTCTTTCACCTTGGAAATGCTCAACCGCTATCAGAAAAAAGAAAATCCAAAGTGCTCTATCCTGACTGAAATTCTATATATGACAAAAACCACATCACGTTCTTCTGCGCATAATATCAAATGCGGGAACTAACCATTGCATGCGCCAACGTGTTTCCCGCTTCTCAATAACACAAAGGCAAGCACGTAATGCCTCGACAGCGTGCTCTCGTACTTTCTCTTCCGGATCCCTCAGAGCAAACCAGATGGGATTGACAAACTTAGGTACAGAGACATAGAAAACAGTTGATGCATTTTCAGCCAATTCCTAAATCAGACAGAGAGCAAAAATACACGTCGTTAAAGCCAATGAAAGGAAGCTAGCAATAAAGGGCAACAGATAAGCAGACAATCCCTCAACAATAAGGAACCCTCCACAATGAAATCTTGACAAATATGAATTCCCTATCCTCTACTTGAAATTAATGTGGAAGCAATGTCCATTTGAACAACAACTTAGTAAGAAAAGCTTACTTTCAAGATCAGAACAGCAGCAAGACGACGATGCTCCACCCTCTCTCCATGAAGCCAATCCAGAGCTATTTCTAACTGCAGAAATAAAGAGCACCATGTTACTATGTCCAAAAAGCATACAACTAACGGATAGAAAAGTTACCGACCTGGCGTTCAATCTCGTCGTTCATCATCACTCCACCAGCCCTGGCTAGATGGCCCAGAACAGTACTAGCGAGGACCAAAATTCTCTTATCATGGTTCGCCTCTAACACCATCCGCAGGTAATTTGAGAATCTCAAAAGCATGGAAGTGTTCTCACTAATAGCCACATCTATAACCTCATCAATGACTCTCAGAGCACCTGGGTTCTCGTGAGGATCATTGCTATCTAGAAGAATTGATATCGGCCATTAGACAGGCAAAAGCTCGGCCGCTAGGCCCTCAAGCTTCTTTCTCAATGTACTTTCTTAAAGCTAATCACGCCCCTCCTATTGAATTGCAGCGTAAAAAGCAAGGAAAGAGGAGGAGCAATTATCAGGAATATGTTATGTTAGATTAATTAAATATTAAACCACGTCCTCATCCAACAGTTTAAGCTTTTGGAACAGTTGACAGTGACCCCACAAAATCTCACATGGTATCAGAGCAGGAGGTCCTAAGTTCAAATCCTTCCAAGTCCCTATTTGCCTCTCCAATGATATATGTCCACGCTTAAATTGGAACAGTTGACAGTGGCCCCACAAAATCTCACACACGTTAAGAGGGGCAACATAGTATCTGAAAATGACATAAGGATACTATCACTTGACTCTCACACATAAAATATGAGCGCAGCTTGAAACTGCTTTGTGCCTTGTAAACTAGTCAAATGCTCATGTTCATATTCAAACACCGTCAATCACAGTTACCGCATCATTTCTGAAGGAACTAAGAAGCACTCAAAAGCCCATCGCTTTTATATATCAAACTAGTGCCAAATGTCTTTCACACAGCAGTCAGAACAAAGAAATGTCGACTACTTTCTGTCTTTTTTTTTTTTCCCGGAAGCGTGCTTAGGCCCCTTCCATTCAATCTACACTACACCTTTCCTTTGCTTCCCTTCCTGGAGGAAGGGCTAAAGCCACTGAGGGGGCCAGCGGGCTCGTCGCCCTTCCCACTGTTCTCACACAGCGGCTCGGTGCTCAGTATCATTTCCAGCAAATGTACACTGAGCTTCAAGGTTCATGTACGGTCCCCCAGCTAGCATATTGTAAAGTTGTCTTCACCCGCCAACCTCGATGCTTCACAGAATCATGGGAAGAGAAGCGTGGGAGGGCACAGGCGATCATGACAGAGACACGAGGCGCCACAAGCCAATAAAAATACGAGCTTTAATGGGCTTTTAGCCCGAACAATATGGTAAGTTGGTCACGCCAAGCCGGGCGTGCGAGCCGCACACGCCTTCTTTTTGGGCGAGAGGATTGAAACGAGAATCGCACTGAGGATTGAAAAATTTTCTTCCTGAACGCGGACTGTGAAGCCATCCAGACTTCCTTTCTGGGGTGATGGAGTCTCTTGTGCCGATGAGTTAGCCCATTTGGAATTTCTTTTTTTCTTCTGAAGCGTCCGTTTCATCTCTATCCCTCAAACGTACGAGCCAGTCCCACTGATGCTCTCCGAGATATATTCCTAGTTTGTGGCTTATAAAGAACAGACATCATGAGACATCTTCAACGCCCTCGGCTTTCTTCCACGGGCTTATAAAAAATAACACTCCGTTCGTCCTCTTCTTTGTATAGGAAAAAGAGATGCAATACGTGAGGATCGACTAAAAATACAAGCTTGGACCATGATCTACAATGGAGCCTTGAAAATTCAATTGCCAACTCAAAAGCAAAAACACCTTGATATGAAAGGTGGAAACCATACCTATTTAAACCCCCTTCGATGCATCCTAAACAAGGTTGTCCGGTGAGGGCGTGGGCGTAGTTCTTGGGGTTATCATTCCACAAGTATCACCTCATGTCATGGAGATAATTTTCACAGTGGGGTTGTCATTTAAGAATCGAAAGATATTAAGGAGTGCAAGAAAAAATACGCATGGAAAAAGGATAGTGTCGATACCTTTTATTGCCTTGCTTATTTGCTTCAATAGTTCAGGTTGACTTGTCCGTTTAATTGCATGCCTATCTTATTTCGCCGTTAGAATATTTCAAAATCTAATTAGAGGGTCGGCGTCAAGTCAACTTAAGAAATCGCAATATCGTCTCTCTCTACAAGGCAAATACTACAAAACTTTCCCAAACTATACCTACTACGGCAAAATACCCCAGATTTTTTTTTCGATGACAAAAAAAAGAAAGAAGAAAGTTTGGGTTTTTCCTGACATAAAAAAAGTCGATGGTACCTCAACTATTTTTATGTAGGAAAAATCTAAACTTATACAAGTTTCGGTTCCTTCCATGATATATTTGTCATACTAATATAAGTTCATGATTTTTTATGAAAACAAAAAAAAGAGTTTGAGATGCTTGTGTCACGATGGACAATTTGAAGGTTTTTAGTGACACAGAAAAAAACTCATGGTATTTGCGTCACGGTGAATATGAATTTGAATCTTTTGTAATATTAACAATATATAACATATTTCAGAGTTACGACATTGATCTTCTAAATCTCGAATTTCTCCACAGTCCACACCGTGGATCCGGAGCCCCGACCCGGGGCATCTCGGGATCCGCCCCGGGGTTAAGTGGGCGCCATACCGACCGAAGCTTGCGTTTCACTTCCCAGATTCGGGCAGAAACACCGCCCCGAATTTCTTCTTCTTTCATCGTCTTCTCGCCATCATTCACTCATCAGCCTTCAAATCACGGAGCAAACCGACGACGCCACACTAGCCGGAGCAACGTCGAACTATCCACCGCCTCTGATCGACTCTCCGGTGCCGAGATCGATCCAGCGAGTCTTTCATCATCGCTCACAGTCTTCATCTTAGGTAAAGTAATTTTTGCTGCGTACGAACCGTGAGTAGTAGACTCCGCATCGTAGCGAGATCGGTCATGTCGCTACCTCCAATGCGATGGTTGATTGATGGATTTTTTTCGTTGCGGCTTATGCAGAGAATTCAACGAGTCGCAGCTGAGCATTGCATTGAGAGAAGCAGCATGGTATCGTTTACTTGTGTTTCCAGTCGACAGATCTTTCCGGGGGTTTATCACGATTTGCTCTGTTCATTGAGGCGGTCCGGTTTTCGGTATTTCTCTTGTCAAAGAAGGGGAGGTTGTTTATAGGAAATTTTCGTGGAGATAGAGAATGAGCTATGAGAGGAGGAGGAAGAAGAGAAATGCATTGCCTCAAGATGTACCTAATGGGGGTGGGAGATCTGTTTCCATATTTTGAGCGGCAAGCACCAAAATGTAGGGGAAAAAACACATGATTCTGAGACTGGAAATGGGCAGTCGCTCATGTTCTCCACTTAGATTTACTTGACCTATTTAGTTGGAAATGATACCGGGACTGGACCGAAATTGGCGTCCTTTCCGGTCTAAATCTCTGGTGAAAGGTGATCAGGTCTAGAGTCTTGCTAAAGAAAGGGTCTTGTGACTTCCTTTCCTTCACCTTGGGTATAATTTAGTGATGCCTCGTAAAGAACAAGATAAGAACTAGACAATGCACATCAATATCTAGATATGACCAGAATGAGATGTGAGGCTCAAAATAAACTAAATGCACTGAATCTGCAGTCTAAAAGCTAAAGTCGGAATATAAGCTCCCAATCATTCAGGTTGGCGTGCAGATTCTTTGAACCAATGCGCAGTTTGTGTAATTTTGCTATGAAAAGCAAAGTTGCAATGTAATCTAGATTGCTTTTTACATTGCTTTGGTTGTGTTTCTTGCAATTCCAGGATATGTAGTAAATATGCTTAAAAATTGCTGTCGGGGCAGGTTTACCATTCAAGTTTTTTGGACGAGGAAGGGATTGCTAAGGCATGTGGGTGTCCTTTGCTTCCCTTAAAAAGCCATATAAAGGGTCCAGCGCCAACTTCCGAGCAAGGTAATAGTTGATTTCATCAGGAATTCCGAAATATTTCTGATTCTGTGTTCTTGGTTTCTGATGCATGCTCCCTGCAGATAGAACCGACATTGTTGATGAAGCAATTACATTTTTCCGGGCCAACGTCTTCTTTAGGAATTTCGATATAAAGAGTGCGGCGGATAAGCTCCTCATTTATTTGACATTCTACATCAATGTTGCACTAAAGAGGCTAGAGGGTCGCAGAACTTTGGCTGAAGGGACCAAAGCTATCATTAACTTGGGTCTAGAGAAGGTCCCCGTGCCTGGAGAATCAGGTTTCCCCTTTCCAGGGCTTTTTCCCTTGCCTCAGTCTCCACAGGAAGCAGGCAAGAGTTCTTGTCCTATAGAGCTGATAAAATCTTGCATACATGAGTTATTGTCAATATGCGTATTCATCTTATGCCTGTCCTTCCACTTGATTGATTGATTGGAACATTTTAAGCGTCTCAATTAGCCGTCGTTCATTTGTGCTTTCTTGTTTTATGCTTACCTTAGTTAATTGGTTTGGAAGTGTTTTAATTTGACTCCACTATTCTAAATGTGCAATACTGGCATCGGCAGTATATTCTGGTGGTATCAGCCTGGCTGATATGAGACTGACTGGAGAATTTTTCTTCAAAAGAAACGCACTGAAATGTTGGTTCATTGTTCACATTCACCAAAATTGAATGCTACCTGTTAAATCCTATGCCTGAATTTGATGCTGTCTGTTTGGTAGTCTCATCCCCATTGCAGTACTCCGTATTTATAAGCTGCCTTGCCACTAATACACTCTCTGCATCCAGAGCTATTCAGGAATTATCTGAAGCAGATAAGAGAAGAAACAAGCGGAAGACTGTTGAGTGTCGCATATAGACCGAATGGAACTCCAAACAAGTGGTGGTTAGCCTTTGCAAAGAGGAAATTCATGAACATCATCGTACCATGATCTGTGATGACCTTTTGCTTGTATAGTAGCTTTCTCAAAGCACAAATAAACTGGTCAAATTCCAGAATACGTTTAGCTTTTGTTGTTTCTCAGGGGTTCTTCGTTTCAAAGCTTGAATCGTATGTGAATTCGACGTGTTTCATATCGTAGCAGTTCTTCCTGAGTTGGAAATCTCTCCCCATGGATATATATGGCAGGTCTCGCTTGGTCAAGGCTTGCTGCTGAGGCCTTAATTTGTATCTGTATGTTTTTAAGTGGCTAACTTGGGAAATAGACTTATATAATAACAAGCTCTTCATTGAGGTTGCACGCATGGAAAAGGGAAATGAGGCAACACAAATTCCAGTCCTCGGAACACACCATGGTATTGAATGACTAGCACAAAAATCCAGTTATGTTGGCTCAGCAAAATATGGAGGTCCTTATGCCAAATGAGTCGATGTAGTCATTCACAATAAAATAATAGGTGGAACAACGTTATTCTGTCCAGATGCGAAAATGAAATGACCCCTCACATCAATTCTTTCGGGTTGTGATGGATTCTTAGTGAAAGTAGAGATCCTCGGAAGATGATTCAACCTGCCCTGACTTGTCTATTAACCCTAGAGCTGACCCATCGCATGGAGAAAGCACAGGATTCCTCCTTTCGAGTAAACAGAAACTACTCATGTTCAAACTCTTCTCGTTCCTTCAGTTGCACATTCACCATGTTCAGTTAGTCAAAATCCTCAACATCTGCATGGCATCAATCAGATAACCTCATTCAATCATATCATGTCAATTACTGCGAGAGATTCTGTCACTGATCTCTCACTCAACCCCCACCACCGCAACAACACCCCCCCCCCCCCCCAAAAAAAAAAAAAACCTTTAAAACGGCTATTCTCCATTCAGAGCACCAGGTTCCAAGACCACCTCCGTTGCAAACAAAAGTTGTACCAGCTCAACAACACACTGTTCGACCAAAAAAAAAAAAAAAGAACACTGCATAGTCAATACAGAGTCAGAAGACCACACCAAGATGAAATGAAATTCCACTAAATAAGCTGCCGGTGGCTAACAAAAGAACTTATGAGTAACATGAAAAGCATATCGGAAACCAGCACATAACTCGGTACACCCATGGTGATCCGGATGCTTGGAGACTGCATGTGGGAAACCAGTACACAACCCGGAACATCTCCGTAACCGAAAGAGGGGTAGCATTTAATGAACACAAGACGGTTCAGTGACAGATATCCCAATTTATCGATCAGTTGACTTGACTCATCATGCGTAAATCACAAAGACAACCATACATTCAAAGGATCATAGCATAGCGTAGCAGAAGTATGGCGGCCTTCCGGCCAACGATTGGAAGGTGCATAAATCATAAGTCAGCTTGCATATACAAATCAACAAGAATCTTGGGCTTATCATCATCATCAAACCCATTGAGCTGATTTTGACGGATGACTCAGAGAAATTCAGCGTTATCTGAATAGATATATCTAAGCACCAAGCACCAACCTCATTGTGCAACTTTACATATGTCTTCATACTCAACAGCAGGAATCACCCTCCCATCATAGACGCCTTTCTCTATCTGCACTTTTGCACAAAATTTCTCCGTGTTTATCCCCAGCAACCTTGCACTCGAGCCTCGATACGCGCCGTTTACAATCCTCACTAAGCCCCCGATTTGCGGAATCACAGTCTCCAACTCCTCCTGGTCCACCCTCAACACATGCTTGTTCTCCAGCATCTCAATCTCGCCCACATACTTATCAATCACCTTTCGAACGACGCCTTTCTGCTTATAATAACCTTTATCGACAAGCGCCTTGCTCATCACCTTCACCACAATCCCTTCACATAACCAATAGTCCTTCCTATTGAACCGCTCCTTCTTCTTCTCCTCTTCTTTCATCAACTCCTCGAGCGCAGACTTCGCGCTCTTCTTTGGCTCACCACCTGGACCGCCCTTCCTTTTCTCACCCCTATCGTTCTCCATCTCCTCAAAAACCAACTTGGAACTCTCCCCTCTTTCTTTAACCTCTTGTTTCGCAAGAGAGAATCCTATCTTCACGCCATTCTCTAAATTCACCTCCCTCACGGGTTCAGGCCCCAGCCCATTGGACGGCACTGCAGCCGGAATCGACTGCCCGGCCCTCTCAATCTGCTTCAATATCTCCTTCTCTTGCTTCTCCTCATCCACCATATCCGCCTTAATCCTCTTATTCTTTTGCCTCTCCTTAAACAGAGTCTCACTGTCCCTATCAATGTACGTAATGAACCAACCCTTGGGCGTCTCGTCCACCTTACACTTCCCAGTCCTGCCTAGATACTTGACGAACTCGGTCAAAGTCGCCCACTGCGTGGAGTTCATGTGGACATGGTGCCGGTCGTGGATATACTCGTTGTAGACCACGGTGGCGGCGACGCGGCTAAATCGGTGGCTGCGCTTCATGTGCTCGAGGAAGGAGCTCTCGAACTCCTCGGAGTAGCCGTCGACGATGCGGTGGGGATTCTGGCCGAAGACCTGCATCTGGCGCTGGTGGCTCTCGCTCATGCAGTGGCACTTGAAGCCGTTCTCGTCGCGGCACTGCTTCTGGCACATCTGGCAGTACCACCGGAGCTTCTGGAGGCCCTTGGCCTTGATCCTGTTGGCGATGGCCTTGGGCGTGAGGAACTCGTTCTTCCCCATTTTCCTAGGGCTTCGACTATGAAGATGATATTGGATCGGAAATGCGAGATCAATTAGGGGATGAAGGATTGGAAATTGCTTGGAGCTTGAGCGATCAGACGGAGCTGGAAACCCTAATCGGTCGATCAGATTAGACGAAAATGGGATCGCGACGGCGACGGCGACGGCGATTTCCTTTGTTCGATCCATGAAATGCGAAGAAAAGCGCGATGGTGGGTAAATGGGCCGGCCCGGTCCGGGATGGAAAGCCCGAATCGGGTGAAATATTTCAGTTGATAATTAATGGAAAGAAGTTATTGAAATAGTTTCATCTAATGAAAGGGTAACTAAATTACAATTAGTAATTATTTTTGCCGAAAATGCACGATTTATGTGAAAACAAGAAGAAAATTATTGATTACCAGAAGCAATTTTACAAAATGGTCACCATGTGCATCAAAAGAACTATTAAGCAACAATTTATTTATTAATAATCAGAAGACATGAGCTTGGAGATTTGCTTATCTTGGGGGCCACTCTAATGCCCAATAAGCCGTTTTTATCAACTAAGTCTAGTATTTTGATCTGTACAACCAAATGGTTCCGGCTCGAAATGGTCTACACGCAATTGATGGGATGAGAAGGAATGATGTGAAAATCCCCACACCTATTAGCCAATTGCATCGGCCATGGAGGTCGATACTTTATTATTGATAATTTATTTATTTAATCACTATACTCAAATCCCCACACCCTTCATTAGTAATTCTATTTACCTCTCGTAACTTATACAATAGCTTTACTTTTGAAATTTTGGGGAAAATAGCATAACTAAAAATCAAAAATAAAAAAGTATTAAGTGTAAAGATTGAGAATAGAAAATTAATTTTTTTTTTGGTCGAAACGAACATTTTCATTTTATATATCGAGAGGAACATGACTTCAAAATAAATATGTGAATATGACATAACAAGTAAAACAAGAAAATATGAAGAGTAAATCAACTTGATACCGCTTGTAAAGAATGTCTCATTCCCTAAAAATAGATCTATTGTAGCATTAAAACTTATGCCGCGGTCAATCATCAAATCTCACATCATCATCATGGATAAATGTTGAGAAATTCTTTTTTAGTAATTATAATTTTGCTAAAATGCGATGCATGTCTAGATTCGGCGTTCCTGACACTACTATTGTATAAAGATCACAACAACACCGAAAGATTGAAGGAACACAAAAAAAAAAAAAACCGTCTTGGATGCTCTTCTATCACGATCCAGATGGATCTGGAACAGAAAATTGATTGGAACAGCGACAAAGCAGCAGCGAGGGAGATGCTTCCCTCTCGGACAAAAATCTGCCATCACATTCAAAAACATTATCAACCGTCGTTCTCTCCGGACAGTCACGTGCAGGGGGCATGGCCACCGTCGATCCCAAATCCCATGTGGACAAAATGTTGCAGGTTGTTGATGGGTGATAGTATAGCCAACAGTTCTCGATCACAGAGAGAAAAAATCCGGTCTTGATTCTTCAAAGGATTCCAAAACAATTGAGTACACGCCAGAAAAGTAATTCTTGAAAGCTCTCTGCCCCTCCAAGTCACGCCAGACCAAGCCACCTCACCCTTTTCTTCGCTCTTCATCCTCTCAACAACCTCCCTTTATACTCGCAACCCCCCCCTCTCTCTCTCTCTCTCTGGCGCATGATTCTTGAAGGTACTCATTTCCTCTCGCTCGATACACAACCTATCTACGTTCGGCCGAATTGGGTTTTTTTTTTTACCTTAGCAATTTCGATTTGCTCGAATCCCGCCCTCTCCCTGCACAACGTTGTGTGGAATATAATGTTCTTGTGGCGACTGAGCTGCTTGTGTTATTAAAGCATGGTTCTCGAAGGGTAATCTGGCATGATATTTGCTCGTTAATAGGAAATAGGAACTGTGAGTGACGACTCTGTCCTCGAAGAATTCTGATCGTTTTCGACAGTATGATTTTGTCCGTGAAAGATGCAGAAGAGTGGGGAATTAAACTGAACATTTTCGTGAATTTGTTAAACCAGTGGATTGGTTATTGTGAGATTATTTGGTGGCAATCTTGGATTAGATGTTTGAATGCTCGAAGTGCTAATTTTTCAACTTGAATCATTTAATTTCAGGGAGTTGAGCCGATGATTAACGGATTCTTGCATTCCATTTGGCAGGTGTTTGTATATTATTTTGAACCATGACAGGCAACGTTACTAGCAGGCCTTCCTGGTTTATCCAAGTTTTTTTCACGGCAATCACCTTCCTGAGCTGTGGGGGCAGAGTACATGGTAGAATCACAAGTACATTTATCAGATCAGAGTGGCCGTCTGTTGACATTCCTTTCAATAATGAAGCCTTTGCAGTCCCCAAGGGTCACAATGCACCACAACAAGTAAGCAGTAGTGAACTGTTGTAAATGAGATGTCGGTTTTCTTTTTCTCCCCTATGTACATTTTCCTTTGGACTCTTAAGTGGCAGTATTTTGTAAAAAATTGGTGGAACGAATAAAGAAGCAATTTCAGATCTTGAGTGCTGTACCTCCATCTTTTGGTTATATTCTTTTAGGCAGAAAATGGTGTTGCATAACAGTGATAAATGCGAAGCTTATTCATATGGGGTAAAATTTATGTTGGAACTACTCATGAAGGAGAAGAAAATGACGCATACGGAATACGAATCCTCAGCTAATAACACCTCTTAAATTATCTTAATCATCTGTCTCTCGACTTAAATTTTCAGTGATAACTGGTAAGGGTTGCTTTATCTTTTTCTCTGCTGCTGCTGCTGTTCTTCTTCTCGCCTTTATATATTCTGGTAAGGCCCTGATGATATAATTTCCTTTTGAATCATCATATTACAGGTGCATATCACACAAGGTGATTACGATGGGAAGGCTGTCATTGTATCGTGGGTGACTCCTGATGCGCCTGGTTTGAGTATAGTTCACTTTGGAACATCGCCGGAAAGATACACTCTTTCTGCTGAAGGGACAACGGCAAACTACACCTTCCATAATTACAAGTCTGGTTACATACATCACTGTCTACTTGAGGGCCTCAAGGTCGCTTATTGCCATTTTCTAGATTGTTAAACCTTTCCAATGTTCTCGTTCTCTGGTGAATTGTGTATCAGTAGAATTTCAAAATTTTCCTTTGCTAGCCTATGGGCTTACGGCAGGTAGTCGCTGCATAGTTGAGACTCTATCTTCACTTCTCAGAGACTGTTCTGAGTAAGATTATTGTTAAATTCTATCTCTCAGTATGACACCAAGTACTATTACAAAATTGGAGAGGGCGATTCTTCCCGAGAATTTTGGTTTCAAACACCTCCAAAGATTGGTCCGGATGCTCCATACAAATTTGGGATAATTGGTAAGTTGTTTCATCAAGTATAAACACTCGAGCATGCCTATATATGGATGAACACGCCCATATATGGATGTGCTCATTCATAACACCTTCTATTGAAGGAATAGTAGAAGTGTTTTGATTTCACTAGTTTAAACAAGCACCTTTTCCTAGATAAGCAAGTTATTATCCATTGAAATGTAGAGCTCTAGGAGGATGCAAATTGTGCCTGATTAACATGTGAACTCTTGTTGCGAGAAGCTGAAGAGTCAATGGAGATTTCTGAGAGCTTGTCCTGTTACATTATAAGCACCACCTTTTCATGCCAATAATCAGTGCTTGAAATTGTTTCCTTTGTTCCTAAACCAGTTTTATCTGGCCATTTTGTTTCTGAACATAGTCATGTTGCATAAAGCAATGTTTTTATTCAGTCTTTTGTACTTTCCACAACAAAAAGTTGGCAAAGGAAAGAGAGTATCAAGCAGTCATCCCATTGAGTCCTTGGGGACATTTATTAGTGGATAGCATAACCTTTTTTTGTCTCGGAAACCCCCCCCCCCCCGGTGGGCCCAAGGGTAATATGTGCTATCTGAAATTCATTCCTATCCTGGTTCAGTGCTACCGATGATTTCTAATGGACACATCACTCCCTAAGTCCTGATTATAATCTGTTTATTATTGGATGTCACTGGATTTTGCAGGTGATCTGGGACAGACTTACAATTCTCTATCCACTCTTGAGCATTATATGCACAGTGGAGCTCAAGCTGTGTTATTTGTTGGGGATCTTTCTTATGCTGATAGGTACCAGTATGATGATGTTGGGTCAAGGTGGGATACATGGGGTCGCTTTGTTGAAAAAAGTGCTGCGTATCAACCCTGGATCTGGTCTGTTGGGAATCATGAGATTGAGTACATGCCATACATGGTAAAGTATTGCCCTTCAACCAATAGCACAGACATACAAAATTACTCTAGCACAAGGACACTAAACTGATGCATGTGGTTGCGCATCTTCTGGAATATGTGTATTTCTAGTCGGGTTCATCGACCACCAACCCCAACTGATTTGGGATAAAGGTGATGTTGATGTTGATATTAAGTCCTGCCTTAACTATAAGCACGGTTCTGTCATCTAGTGTTTCTTCTTGGATATTGATTCTCAATCACCTTTTCCTCTTCATATTGGACCTTAATGGACGAACTTAGGAGTAAAACATTGACGAATTGTAATGACAAAACAAAAATTGCCACTCGTAGAAATAAGCTGGCTATTGAATGTATTACACCTCTTAACTTTTTTGATATGGCCAACACAATAACCAAAAGGGGATGAATTGGTTGTTTTAAAAAACTTACAATTTGTTTTTGGAAGACTTGCAAAAACTCTTTTGTAGAATGAGATATACTCATGCAGATGCAGATGCTTCTATCTAACAGTTAATAAGATAGTTGAAGAGAAAGAACATATTTTAAACTGATGTATAGTGGTTTTGCCTTCCACTTGGCTTACATTCACTCTCCTAGATTAACAGCCACAAACAAGGTTGAGATCCACTAGTTATCTCAGTGATGGTAGGGTGTGTAGATAGTACCACTTTGTCATGAAGTTCAGTATTAACTCTATGAGTGCAAGCACCTCTAACTCTATAAAGCACTCTCTTTCCCATACCATAAAAAAGAATAAACCTTACAGTAAATACAATCAGAAAACAAGCAGCTTGTCATGAATGTAAGCACGAGAGTATTCAATGACTGTGAGAATAGATGTTCTGATCTCCGCCAGAGTCCTTAGCAATCCCTAATTGCTTTAAATAGCATTCTGATCTTCAAACAAACCGTGGGAAGCCATCTTTGGGTCAAAGGATCTGCTGGACTCACTTCTTGACTCAGCAGACTTACAAGCTGCACATCCAGTTTGCTGTTTCTGAGCAAAGCAGAAGATTTCCAGAAGTAGAGGCTTCTGCTTTTGCAGGCTGTCTCACTCTATGGCTGCTTGCGCAAAAGAGGAAAAACCTGTTCTGATTTTCTCCAGTTGCTTTATGCGGACTCCAGACCTTGAAATTGGCTGCTAGACCCTAATTTGAATTTAAATCATCTTGGAAAGAGCTCTGGGTACTTTTCACAGGAATGTAGAAGCACCCAACACGTATTCTACTCCATCTGAAGTGGGAGCTGCTTTTGCACACTGTCCTCCGAGTCTCTTCACCCTTCACGCTGAACTTCATGTTGACTTTCTACAATCTAGTACTTCCGGGTGTATTGAGATCTTCTGATTCTACACATCTGTTTACGTTTGACTGGTCCATCCAAGCCTCATCAATTCCTTGTTCTACAGCTTGTTCACCTTCTACATAGGTTCGTCAGCTTTAGACACCCTTTATTGTCCAATACCTTGTTCACTTCCCGTAGGACTCTATCTGCATATTGGCCAGTGCATCTACAAGCTAATAGTATACGACCAATGCACACTTTAGTAGCCTTTCATTATTAACAAAATAATGAAGGGGATTTTCCAACACACATTCAGGTCCACTTATCATATGCAAGATAAATATTAGACCTAGAAAGGGGGTGGTTGAATAGTGTTTCTTTTTTCCTTGAAACTTGGGGCATGTTCTTCTATTAGGCTCACAGGTTGTTCGGTTTGTTATGATGATCGAACAAACCAAGTGACTAAGTTGGCCTAAAAGGTCAAACTGTGGATGCATGAATTAGTCCAGTTGAGGCTGAGTTTGAGGACCAAATGGGAAAAGGAAATAATTGGAGGTCTACATTGTAGTATGGTGTTGGATCATCAACTTGTGCTCACTTGCCCTGGTATTTGAAGCTTGAGGGCAGACTAGTTTTACTGCTGGGGTCCTCCAACTAGCTTTTCCAGTTAGCTTTCATAGGCTTTGGTAAGACACATGAGAGTTAGGAGGGGGGAGAAGGGAGTACTACAATGTCAGCGGCAATTGCTTACTCCATCATCCAGTAGGAAGAAGAGGATAAACATTTTTCAGAATGTTAATTTTCTTGAGCTGCTGAGCGAACATTGGCGTTCGATTAGGCTTTGTAGGAGTTATAGAAGTTCCATCTGCTAAATGGAGAAAGTGTAGCTGGCATCTAAAGGAAATCAAAAGATAAAATTCTGATCTTGAATTATTCTGACAATCTTCCCACTTGTTTGGGAATAGGTACATTACAGCTAGACTTGTGTAAGTTGTAGTAGAGTCAGGGAATAGAACTAAGCACTTTCTTAGTTTCTATAACAACATTAAGCACTTTTTCCCAGAAGAATTAATAAACATGATGACCTAAAAATTGACTTCCCAGGGACTTCTAAGAGTTCTTAATTAGAAGAACATAAACATTAAGTTGTGGCTCACAAGCCTTTTTGTCCTTTAGTTACTGGATTAATTTTCAGTCGAATGGTCTATGCACTCCACGAAGAAAAATCTGTCATTGGATGGACTTTTATACTCGTATCGACGATTCAGCTTATTCATGTATGTTGATTTAGTGTTGCAATTCTTTTGCACTAAAATTGTAGTTAATAAGTGAACAAGTTTGTGCAGACATTAGAGAAATCTCATTTGTCTGCTGATACATTTAAGGAGTAGCCGAATGACATTTTCTAGTCCTTTTTTCTTTTTGTGGTTCCAGAAGACATTTTCTATTGTTTGCAGTTTTATTCTGCTACATCATTTGATCAGACTGAAATAATGTTTTCGGATATTTACTAATATTTCTCCTCATATGTGAACATGTTAGTGTAATTTCTTGTTCAAGTAATCTCCATGGGCTATTTAATGTTTCAATAAACTTTTCTTTTCCAATATTTCTTGGGCACATGCAGGGAGAAGTTATTCCTTTCAAGTCATACCTTCATCGGTATGCTACCCCTTATTTGGCATCCAAAAGCATCAGTCCTCTTTGGTACGCTGTCAGACGTGCATCTGCCCATATTATTGTGCTGTCAAGCTATTCCCCCTTTGGTAATTTCCATATCCTTATACGTTCAATCTCAAACACCGTTCTGGTGATCAGATAAGTTGATAGAGCTCATTTACTCGTAGCAATATTGATAGTGCTAAATGGAGCCTTTTTCAGGTGCCCCACGTTTTGTCTGTGGTCCTCATCCTAACATATACCAAACTGCACCTTGAAATAAAAATATGAGCTAGTACAATAAATTTGCTACAGAAGCTGCTTTAAAGGAACCCCTTCTGAAATTCATATGAGTGCTTCCTTGTCTTCAGTGTATTTGACTCGAGAACTTACAGTATTTCAATCCTCTGTATATGGAATGCTGGGGATTATACTTTGGTGGTGAAGACATTTGCAACTGTTTTCCAGCAGATAAACTGCCAAGTTTATAGATTACAGACATTAACAATATTTTCCTCTGTTTCCTCTGTATTTGTTGCTGATCATTGAAAGCTCCATGACAGTGAAATACACACCACAATGGATGTGGCTAAGAGAAGAATTCAAAAGGGTGGATAGGGAGAAGACCCCTTGGCTCATTGTACTGATGCATATTCCAATCTATAATAGCAATGATGCTCACTTCATGGAGGGTGAAAGTATGAGATCAGTATTCGAGAGTTGGTTTGTCCGAAACAAAGTTGATGTTATTTTTGCTGGCCATGTCCATGCTTATGAAAGATCGGTATGGTTCTTTTTCTCAATCTACTTAATGACTTTTCCATTATAGCATCTTCTACGAAGGTTAGTGCCCATAGGCCTTGATGTACTTATAGTTGCTTCATTAATTGAGTCACGTTATAGGGACATAACAAGATAATCTATGGAACATTCTAGGTGGAATTGTGGCTGCAATTATGATTTATTACTTAGAGAGTGGTTGAAACCAAAAAATCAGGGATAAAGGTTCCAACAGTACTAAAGTGCCCTCTTTTTTGAGAAACATTCTCTTTTCTATTCTGGAAAGCTGTAAAGTTTCAGCCTTCACTTTTCAAGCGGTGTATCTGATAACTTCTTGACTTTTATATATTAGGTTTCTTGAGAAATTCGCTTCCATTTTGTTTGAAACTGATAAATGTGATGCGCTATATTGCTTACCAAATTTCACCTTTATTTCGATTTGAGTTTGAAAACATTGAGATCTATTGTTATTTTCCAACTTTCCAAAGTTATTCCGCGTTTTCGAAAATTCGACTTTGAAAACAATAGAGCCCTTCTGCTCACTTTAAGTCTAAGTAGAAGAAACAGTCCAACTTTACTTCTCGTTCCTGAACTTTGAACTGAGTTTCACTCTCATCTTTGAACTCCTAAATTTGACAATCACACCCTTGAAGTGTCCTTACTTTTGAAAAAGGAAAAAACTTAGTTAAATTCCCCTTAAACTATCAATTTTTCTTGTCGTCATTCTGTCATGTCACCTGACATGTTTTATAACTTTGCAGTCTCTTTTTCAAGCTTTTTTGTTCGGTAGGGCTAGGAAAATTAGAGATTATCACTTTCTGAATCCAGATTTCATATTGGGTGATAATTAAGTCAGATCTACTTTGTACCTGTAGGATCAAGTATCTTTTCCTCCTGTAGCTAAGATACCTTTAAATCAACCCAGGCTGCTAGGATTTTTGCTTGTCCATGAAGCAAGATATTTCTGTAACAATTACGTGGGCTGTTAGAGTGAATGATGCTTGCAGTCTGGTGGCTTCTCACTTGGTGGTAGATTTGTCCTTGATAATCACCTACTGACGAAATGCAGTTCTAGGAAGTGAATTTCCCCCATTTTACAACCGATGCAAAATTTCATAACCTATATAGCCTAATTAAACCTGAGGACGAATTTGTTGAGCTGGAGTGGCTTGAGCTAGTGCACATCATGGACAGTAGCTGATGTAGATAAAATTAGTAGAAATTTGGTTCTCACTCTCACTCTGTCTCTCTTGAAGATATCGATCGAGGGTAGTTGAAGAGTGCAATTGTCAAATCTAAAATTTAGGTGAATGTAACTTGGCTCATATCTCAGGGATGAAAGTGTCGTTTAAGCAGACAATAACTTGGGCAGTTGTGACTCGTGAGCAACCAAAGGTGAACGCATCCTACCATGGGGAAGAAACAGTGAAGAAATATCAGATGTGATTTTTAGATATGAGAATGAGACCAAAGCTCTTTTTTTTTTTTTTTTGTTTTAAACAACTGCTAGAGTATATAGCAGTTTTCAGTTCTTGAATGCTCGTTTAAAATGCCGTCCTCTTCCATGAAGTACTAACCCCGACCCCCCACCCTGTGGCCTCTCTTTTATTTGCTTCTTAGTGAGAGACAAAGGACAATGAATCCTGGAATTGAGAACATATTAACGGACTATTAAACTTGACTCATGAAATAATCACCTTTCCACTTCCATAACTGATCATGACATCTCCAAAGATCTGATAAATCTTGTCCTTTTCGTATTCAGTATCGGATCTCAAATATACATTACAACGTGTCAACTGGTGATCGTTACCCCGTGCCGGACGAGTCGGCTCCTGTCTACATTACTGTTGGAGATGGAGGCAATCAGGAAGGCCTTGCTGGAAGGTGAGTGAGACTAACAAGCTTACACCCATCAGTTTTGTATACGGTGCTCAAAAAGTGAGATTAAGTTGTGTTTCTTGTCGAGATCTCATCCAGAAAAGAAGATTAATCCATGGTACTATCTCATTGTATTTGCAGGTTTAGAGATCCGCAACCAGAATATTCTGCATTCCGAGAAGCCAGTTATGGTCATTCAACACTGGAAATAAAAAATAGAACACATGCACTCTACCACTGGAACCGAAATGATGATGGCAAAAAGGTGGCAACAGACTCCTTCGTACTCCATAATCAATTTTGGTAAGTTTTATTCTCTGTCTCTCTGCCTCATTTGTTAGCCGTAGACTAAATGATGAATTCGGTTATTAGGAGTGACTACTAAATCTTATTCCCAAAAATAGTTTCCAGAATGGGAACTACAATATAGGATCTGCTTGTTTCTTGGTTCAGGTTGAGGAATGCTTTTGAGTCTGAGCAGTTGTTATCTGAAACTAGTTTTCATTATTCGGAACTATTAATTTATTATCATTTTTGAAATGATAAATAGATCCTGCAGAAATAGATCTCCTGTGATTTTTCAGACTTTTCAGGATGGTTAGTTGGAAACTGCTTAACTTAATTGGTAGAAAGCAGCTTGTCAAGACGGGCAAGGACCTTTTACTGCTTTATGTCACCACAACATCTTGCACATGTCGTATGCTATCTTTGAGCATGAACATGTTCAACATGCTCCTGATTCGTGGTGATGCAGGGCAACCAATGGAAGGAGAAGAAAACTGAAGAAGAAGCATTATCTCACGAGCTTAGTGGGCCACATTGCGGCTTACTGAGCAGAAGTTGAAGCTTTCACATAGGACGGTTTGTTGACTCAAGGGAGTTGATTAAGCAAAGTGCTAAGCTGGCCCTGTCATTGTTCTGTTTAATAGCCTCGCATCCAGCGCAATTTTAGATGCACAGCATCTCTTGCTTCTGCTAATCTGTGTGTTGCTGTGTATGCCTGTGTCGCCAGGATAATTCCATCCAAAAGCCAGGGAGCTTGTTTAGTGGATATCACATTTAACTAGCTATTATTTCTACTCCTACTATGTGATATGAATCAAGTGGAACGCCCTGTGATGGTTTCTTGTTCTTCTTCTGAATGATGTTGTTTGTGACATAAACTATTGCCCATGCTCTTGATGAATGTATATGGGATTTTGGGTGTTACTCTCCGTAAATTTTATAATATGCTGGTATGAAAGCATATGGCATACAATCATTTTCCCTTTATATGCATCTTGAAATAAGAACTCTGTTGCTTTGAAAAAATCAGCTGGAGAAGACGGGCATTCACAAGGTTCTTCTAAGGTTAAGATGTTGGGATGAAGGAGACTCTCTTTAAAGTTGGCAACTTGGTGCGCTAAGGAACACGTGATAGCACTCTTTGCTTTCTTCAAATTTGCACATGAATATTCATCTCGTGCTGGTAATAGATGGGAGAGGGCATTCATATGCATCCCAGACACTTCCCTGGTCGTAATCTACTGAATTGCATTTTGCAAATGGCTTGAGTTGAGGTGGTCGAAATCTCGCAAACAATCACATGGACTCCACATGATTCATACAGTATGATCAGTTGCGTTCACCGGTCTGTTATAATAATGTGATATTTCAGCCATAATTTACCCCAGGTTTCATTTGAATTTTGAGTCGTATGCCTACTCATTCCACCAACTCAAAATTTATCGGGCAGAGCAGTGGAACTTGGTGCTGGTACAACATTTATACGCAAGGTTGCTGCTACATATCAGGGTGAAAATTTTTGTCCGGACTTGGGCCAATGACGAAGGAGCAGCCCAAAAGAATCCACCCACCTTCCTTCTCTGTCCGGACTCTGGCCAAGGGGGATGGAGAGCTCAAGCACCAAGCAATAAAAATGGAGGGGTCATCAGGGCGGTGGTTAAAGTCCATCTAATAACTTAAATCGATTCTTCGAACGTCAATTTAGCTTTAAATCAATCGACAAATTGTCGATTTCATCTTTCTGGCAAATTTTGGCTGGCAATAGACGCTTGCCATGAGAACATTCATCAACAATTCCGACATTTTTATTTTACCTTATTTTGCGAGGTTGATGCACCATCCTCTCATTTGGAAAGTCCGGTTGGAGAAGGCAAATCACCTTTTTTGTCATCTAAGCGACCAAAGAGAAGACATACGTAAAATGAAAAGTACGGGTCATATTGAGAAGCTTCGGACTTCGGGGTTTGGCACGCAAGAGGACAAGAGATCCTGAAGCAAATCCATAATTGAGCCCACTTTCTTCCTCGTAGGTTGGCATTAGATTGACCAAAATCTAGGCCCATAAATTATCTTATTAATGATCTTTAAAATTGTTATAAGATTTATAAGAAGTGCAATCAAATCTTAAATATATTAAATTTATATAACCAACTTAATAGCAATTTGTCAAAATAAGATAATGATTCGATAGCATTTATCAATAAAGATTTTGGATTTATTCATTGCATCAATTGAAGGGCTAGACCCAATTATGCATGCTTCCGTAATTTTAGGATCCGATTTTATCAATCCAAATGTTTGAGTTTTGATTGGACACACACACACACATATATATATAAGTGGATTGGGATTCATGGTGGGATTTGTTTTGATGATGAATTGAATTGGCATGTATATAATGTAAATTGTGTGTCGACTCTATTTTCCTAAACTAAATAAATGTGTTCTATCGTGGTTTTAATTTCAAATGATATGTTGTAACCAGATAATACGTAGAGCGTTATGCTTACGAAAAATGGAGATCTATACTTCACAACTAATAAATATTGGATACAGAAAGAGTCGTTTGGTATTACTATATCTGAAAGATGTGCCTTGAAGCGCATTGCAACACTTCAAAACTCGGTGAGATGGGGTCCTAAAAGTCAATGTAGTTTTGGAAGTGCCATAACTGTTGAGAAGTTTGCCAAACACTTACATCATAGCTTTTCATTACTACAATCTTTACGAGAAAGTCATACCAAATAGTCATACACGATGTGCCCAAAACTTTTGCAATTAAAAACGCCCATATTAGTGAAATCTTCTCTAAATACCCCATTTATCACGCTAAATGGGGGTGGTCCATAAGATTTTTAACAAGTTATTGTGGTCGTACTTGGCGGCCCCCTCAGCTAAAATAAAATAAAATAAAATAAAAATAATCTGGTGCTGCACTTGATAGCAAGATTACATAACCATCAACAGGATGAGAACGTTTATGTTATCAAGAGAATATTTTGGTAGTGAGAATTTTGAGCGCGAATTGTTCGTGTTTGAGATGAACTTGTGAGTATAGTTGTGACATAGAGATGTATATATCTTTTTTCGTTTATAGAAACTATGATATAGTAACTATCTTTTATCAATATACATGATTGTGCATAATTCGATAATAGGTGGATGATAATTATATTTGAGGCTTTGTGTTTTCAGTGGAAGGACAGTCGTGTTATTGTTCCGGTACTTGTGGAGTTAAGAGTGTGATATTTATCGGTTATATAGTTCACGCAGTGTATCTCAAAAAGAAAATCACATGAAAGAATAATTATATAAGAGTGTTACTAAGAAAGAGTAAAATCAGATAACTAAGGACTTCTTTTAGGCAACATCAATTTGTGAATTGCCCCATTCGAGGATAAGTGAAATGCTGGTCGGACAGGGACAGTTATCTTATTCACGAATATCAGGGCAATCATGTTACTAACTTGAGAGATTGGCAATCCACTGGAGCCTGGAGGAACAAGCTGCTGCATTTATTTTCGTTGGATTGATCTGCAAAAACAGCACGCGGGTTCTAACGACCCACATGGGAAATTCATCCTACAGTCACACCGAATTTTCAAAGTTAGATCATCGATTGGGTTTAAAGTAATTGCTAACGAGGTTAGAGATTTCGTGGTCCTGAGCACCACCAGATCATATCTCACCCACCCCCTCGTCCTCTGCTCTTCCCGGATTGACACCAATACGAATCAAGAAAATACTAATTCGTTTGGAACTCCACCACCTCAATTTAGTTTTCTCTCTTTTTTCGACACTTGAATTGAACGTGTCAGGAAGTGGGTTCTCGTCCTTTGACCTTTTTCTGGGTTTCTCTCTCAAACTGCAAGAACTGAAGCTAATGCTTCACAATTGAGAGAGAGGGAGAGAGGGGCTTTTGCAATTCATCTGAAGTTAGGAATTTTTTTCTGTGAGAACTATGGCGACTGAATCCAATGGAGACCCAGAATCGCTCACGCAGCCATTACTCAGCTTGCAAAGATCCACCATAAACTCCACTTCACAGGTGGCAATAGTTGGAGCCAACGTGTGCCCGATTGAGAGCCTTGATTATGAGTAAGTTTTATCTCGTTTCTGGGGTCTTTTTCTGAGACTTGATTCATCACCATTTTTTCTCTTTTTCAGTACCCGAGTCATTTAATTAGCAAAAATTGGAGCTTTTTTGGTTACCTTGCCTGGAAATTGTTGATTCTTGGGTGCAGGATCGCAGAAAATGATTTTTTCAAGCAAGATTGGAGGACAAGAGGGAAGATCCAGATTTTCCAGTACATTTTTATGAAGTGGTTGTTGTGCTTTTTGATTGGTGGGATTGTGGGTGTTATTGGGTTCTGCATCAACCTTGCTGTGGAGAACCTTGCAGGAATTAAGTTCGTGGTCACTTCAGATATGATGTTGGAACGCAGGTAGTGAAATCAGTACTAAAATCATTGCTATTTGTTGTGTTTCTGATTTAATCTAAGATTAAGAGTACTGATCAAAATAGGCTTAGTTAAATTCGAGGTCTTATGTTATCTGTGGATGGATGCAGAGTCAAAGGAATTTGCAATCAGAACTGTTTAGTTTTCTCAAGAGTCCTAAGTACTCAGAAAAGAAAGTTTTGGACTAGCTTTGTCAGTAAAAGTTCGCTTTTTTCATCTTCCAAGTGGAGGAAGCCTTGGTAATATCATCTAATTCCTCCTGCAGGTTTGGAATGGCCTTTCTTGTTTTTTCTCTTTCCAATTTCGGGCTCACTTTTTTTGCGGCCCTTATCACGGCATTGGTGTCACCAGCTGCTGCTGGTTCGGGTATTCCAGAAGTTAAGGCTTACCTCAATGGTGTGGATGCACCAGGAATTTTCACATTGAGAACGTTGTTTGTGAAGGTAAAATTACATGCGTTTGGTTTCTTGCTTGGTTGGTTTCTAATTGTATGTATCTTGAGATTTCCTTGGTGGTGGTTTCATAAGCATCTCTTCCAACCCTCGGTGTGAGAGGGAGCGGAATTGGCTTTGTAAGAGAGAATCATCATGATTATGCTTGGAATTGAGTTGCCATTTGAGTTAACACGATTTCCCCCCATTCCTGGAAGTGTAACTATTCAGCTAATTTGTCATTTAAGGCATAGCCTTGTAAGGATGTTCTCTCTGAAGTTTGTGAATCTGATGGGGCATTATCCAATTGACAGATTATTGGGAGCATTTGTGCGGTGTCATCATCTCTTCTTGTTGGCAAGGCTGGACCCTTGGTCCATACTGGTGCTTGTATCGCATCACTATTGGGTCAAGGTGGGTCAAAGAAACATGGTTTAACTTGGAAGTGGCTTCGGTATTTCAAGAACGATCGAGATCGGCGAGACCTTGTAACATGCGGATCAGCTGCTGGAATTGCTGCCGCATTTCGTGCCCCGGTTGGTGGGTTGCTGTTCGCCCTTGAAGAGATGGCGTCTTGGTATGATGAATTGTCCTGATACATTGCTTTCTTCTGATGCCTCAACTTGTCTATTTAGCAAGTAGAATCCTTGTGATGTATAATCTCATTGTTCTCACAAGTCCTGGATATCTGACTTGTTAGCAGGTCATATTTACCTTAGTTCTGAAAAGCTGAAAAAAATTGCTGGTCAAGTACTGAAATGTTATGTTCTGATATTAGCTGTTTATGTGAATTCCTATTTTAACTTATTCTGATTACCGGGAAGAGATGCTTCTAGGCTTCCTTTCTATTCTATCTGCCAGTTTGTTTCTCCCTGTTTTTGGTTCTTGGCTGTGTTTGCTTAAATTGTTTGCACTTTCTTCTTGCATTATTATCTGGTTTTGAGATATGTTGCTGCAACTTATTGACCATCTGAGATCTTAAATTGTTTTATATTCCATGGCGGTATGTGACGTCATTGCACGGCATGCTCTTTATTTCTTTTCCAGGTGGAGAAGTGCGCTGGTGTGGAGAGCTTTCTTTACTACAGCTGTAGTGGCAATCGTGCTAAGGGCTCTCATTGATGTCTGTTTGAGTGGGAAATGTGGGCTCTTTGGTAAAGGAGGGTTGATAATGTACGACGTTACCTCGTCAAATGTTACCTATCACCTTGTAGATGTACCTCCTGTACTTCTCCTTGGTATAATAGGTGGATTTTTGGGTAGCTTGTATAACTTCTTGCTGGAGAAGGTTCTTCGTGTCTACAACCTCATCAATGAGTAAGCTCCCTTTCCTTCCCTTCCCTTCACAGTAACAAGTATGTGATTATGTGGTACTGATCAACTGATCACAATGACTTCTTTCTTCAGAAAGGGCATTGCCTACAAAATTGCACTTGCTTGCTGGATTTCAATCTTCACGTCGTGTCTCCTGTTTGGACTACCATGGCTGGCATCTTGTCGAGTTTGTCCGAAAGATGCTGGAGAAGCCTGTCCCACAATAGGCCGATCTGGCAACTACAAGAAGTTTCAATGTCCTCCTGGACACTACAACGACCTTGCCAGCCTAATATTTAACACTTATGCTGATGCAATAAAAAATCTCTTTAGCAAGGGCACGGACGACGAGTTCCATTACTCTTCTATAATTATATTCTTTGTCACATGTTTTTTCTTGAGTATACTTAGCTATGGCGTTGTCGTTCCTGCGGGCCTTTTTGTTCCTGTAATAGTTACCGGTGCATCTTATGGGCGTTTTGTTGGAATGTTGGTCGGTTCTCATTCCAATCTTAACCATGATCTTTTTGCTGTGCTGGGTGCTGCTTCTTTTCTTGGTGGATCTATGAGGATGACAGTTTCTCTATGTGTAATCCTTTTGGAACTGACAAACAATCTGTTGCTGCTGCCCTTGATGATGGTGGTTCTTCTTATTTCAAAGACGGTAGCTGATGCTTTCAATGGCAACATCTATGACCTTATCATGAAAGCAAAGGGCTTTCCTTACCTTGAGACCCATGCCGAGCCATATATGAGACAACTGACAGTTGGTGATGTAGTGAGCGGGCCCCTTCAGCTGTTTCATGGCATCGAGAAGGTCGCTAACGTGGTGCATGTATTGCGAACTACCAGGCACAACGGGTTTCCTGTAATTGATGAACCACCACATTCAGAGTCCCCCTTTCTGTATGGTTTGATTCTACGTGCTCATCTGATAGAGCTTATAAAGAAGAAAGCTTTTTTGACTGATCCAGTTCCAACAGATATTGAGGCCTTCAAGCAGATTTCAGCGGAGGACTTCATGAAGAGGGGATTGGGTCATTATAACATGATAGAAGATATAGAATTGACTGAAGAAGAGATGGAGATGTTTTTGGATTTACATCCATTTACTAATGCTTCACCTTACACGGTCGTGGAGACGATGTCACTTGCAAAGGCTCTTATACTTTTCCGGGAAGTTGGCTTGAGACATCTGCTGGTGATACCTAAAATCTCCGGCGTAATCTCTCATCTTCACATCTTTAATTCTATCGAAAGCTATTCTATTGCTTTTTTGTCTTTTGCATCGAAATATTCTGTTGCCAATGTAAAGAGAGTACTACAACATCATTCACTGATCTTGCTCATATCTCTAATCCTGTGTCTGCTTGCGAAATAGGCTTTATCTTTTAGGTTGGAGCATTGACGATATATAGAGAACAGCGATGCCTTCCTTCTTTTCAGCAAATTGGGCCATTTTTCTGAATTACACTAATACATCCTCCTTTGGCCTCATGTGCTCGATTTTCTCATCGTCCATTCATATGTTCAAGTTTAACCCTATGAAAAGGATTTTGGTGAGGACTGCCAAATATTTATGTAGCTTCACTAGCTCAGCTCTGCACTAAGATGTTCTCCTCAATCTTTAGCTGAAATTCTGTAAATACAGTTACTTGACATTTGGGGGGCTTCCTAGTTTCACTTAAAAATCAGAGTAGATCAGGGTGAGGGATCACAATTGATTTTTCTTCTCGTCTCTTGCGGGTATTTGGTGTGATACTTCGATGTGAGCGGGTGCGAATTTATTGTAATAGCATCCTGCTCTGGTTGTTTATGTTCTAGTTAATCTTGACGACCTTTTATTGCAGAGATCGCCTGTGGTGGGCATATTAACAAGGCATGATTTTATGCCTGAGCACGTGTTGGCATTGCACCCAACCCTCGTTAGGAGCAGATGGAAGAGATTAAGAATACAGTTTCCCCGCCTATTCAAACTATTTTAGCATAGCCCGTCGAGCATTCGGGAATTTATCTAGGAAAATTGCTACTCGAGCAGGGTAGATTCTTGTGGGATTCGTGCAGCAGTAGAGCTTATTGGAAGGTCTACTCATTATCAGGTCAGGCCTTGATTGAACCTACAAACCTTGGAAAGTCGGCCCTTCACCTTACTAGCGGCGGGTTGTAATTTATTTGCGAGACGAATGTATAAACTGGAAGGTTTGGCGGGCATTATCGTGGCGGTGCATGGCGGGAATACTTCTGCTGTGACTGAGATGCTGAAGATGGTAAATGTATTTTCCAAAGCAACCATATAATAGTTACATATTAGGCATTTCAGTTGTTCTTTTGGTTTCTTATTTAATCAATGGCAAAGACGTGTTTATTCATTTATCTTATTGTGTGTATGAATGATTCCATAAAATTAGTTGGGATTTAACATATCCTGAAGCTCTCAAGCCATGAGATCAATGAATTGACCCAACAGCTCAGCAATCTCAAGTAAGACATTTCCAGTTGGCGGAGACCTAGCCCTCGCCCAGATTTGGGTTGGAGCTGGTTGTAGGGGGTCGTTGGTTAGGGGTTTTCGGTCCGGTCCATTTTTCTTTAAGAATGGGAAACTGGATTGGTGGTGTTCCCAATTTGCCGGAATTGGGGACTGGATTGACGGTCTGGCGTGGTTCTCAGGCGGTTCCATTGGACCAGCGACATAGGATTGTGGTTTCATTGGATCGGCAATTCCATGGGGTGAAAATGTTGCGGGATGGGAAGCTTTTTCGATACCTGAATCTGTCTCTTTAAAGCTTACAGCTTTGGCTGATCAGACATGCAATCTGGACCCTACCAAAGGCTTAACTTCCTTTGCTTCTCGTAGAATTATACAAGCTCTTTGTTCCTTTTCTACGTTGGCCGTTGATTTTACCAGCTTCGGTTCCATCTTCTTTCAGTCCATCCATGGCAAAATCATCCTCAATTTCACCATTTTCGCAATAAAGAAACCACCCACCACCTCCACTTCCTCAAGATCCCCTCCCTTCTGGTCAATGCCCATCCAAATTTGAATCTTGGGATCAAGGGTTTGCTCAGCGGTTCCTAACTTCAAATAGGTCGCAAGCAAAACGACGTGAAGCCCGACTGGTATACCAATTTGATCCTGCTTTTGATCAGAGTGAACTCCTGCACTCTGGTCTACACTTTGGTGACCGTCACGTTCGGGCCCAGTTTGCGAGCTGAGTGACGCTAGAGGCCTCGACTGAGAGGCACACGCGTGAGAGGCAAAGGCTGAGCAGTCAAGCTCCTAGGGAGACACAGAGGTAGTCGGGATCTGCCGACTTGCGAGAGAAGTGAAGAGGTGCGGAAAGAAGGCTGCGAAGTGAAGAGGCGCGGAAAAAAGAGGGCTGTGAAATGAACCTTAAACAAGTAAACGGTAAACATTAGGGTTACTTTTAAAAAAATTAAAATCAACTGCTCCGATCCGGTCCGAGCGGTCGGTTCATTCCTATGTCCCTAAAATTGGGAACCGGATTGGATACCTCTATAATCGAGAATCGGACCACCAGTCCCGGTTCAGTCTGAGTGATCCTGATTTGATCGATCTGATTTGCCTACCCCTATCGTCGGCCACTGGTTAGGGCTTGGTGGCCCCTGTCGACCAGCATCCACTCAAGAATATTTTATTTTATTTTATTTTTTTATATTTTTAGTTTTTACCTTATTTTTAAGTTTAAGATAGAATTTTTTTAAAGAAATTCTTGAGTGGACCGATTTTTTTTTTATAAATAAATTGTCATGTGGACTTACTTTTTAACGATAAATGTCGTGTCATTAGAATATTTTATATATAAATTTCACATATTTTTTTTTCGGAATCTCTTGTTGACGAAAAATTTTGGCATCGGAATGAGCACCGTATACAAACTTTGACAATTGCAATGTCCTTCTACCCAAACTTTTGTAGATTATCTTTACAATTATGTTCATTCATCATTGCTGTAACCATTCCTCTCCAATTTGCACAAGACCTGTCACATTATAAGCATTAAATCAACACAACGCTACGGGTCATAGCCATTGAGCTCATGTTTGATTTGGGAAGGCAGAGCAAATTTCCAGGGATGATTTTTTTTTCTCTCTTTTTTTTTTAAAAAAAAAATCCTTACTCTATCTTCTTGCGAAACGTGAGAGTCAAATCTCGCACTTATAATACCAGCATCCCATTTTCAAGTTCTTTACCAGTAACATCACATGTCTATTGGCGTCCTTAAAGGTGATTGAAGCATTCAAGTTCCGTGAGTAATGGGTTTGAATTCACGTGGATTGAATCTACTGTGGTCCCTGCCTTCTTCTCCGTTCATTTTTATCTCCTGAAGTCTCCAACTAAACATGTACGATGCTTGGTCAAAGTCTTCCAAATTGGTGTGTTCCTGGGAAAATTTCTGGATCCCGACAAGCTTTTGGAGCAGACTTGCTTTATTCTAAATTTGACGAGTTTTCATTCACCATTGATTTCTGTATAAGAAAAAAGGGAAATGAAGAAAATGAAGAGAAAAATTTACAAAAATATCATTATCAGAAGAACTAATACAAATGGCGATACTATAATTTCGTTTTTAAATTTTCGTGATGAATATATTAATGGAACTAATAAGATACTTTAAGGAAAATAGAAACAAAATCAAGTAAAAAGGGGAAAAAACGAAAGGCCTCAATAACTTAAAGGTCAAATCAGAAAAATTGGATACTCATGGTATGCTTTTAAATGGTTAATTAGGACGAAAAAAAGATTGGTCAATAAATTATAATATCACCTAATGTTTCGACATGGGCAAAGCCTGTCCACAAATTTGGTTCAAAGTTCAAACTAGCTGGGGGCCATTGATCGTGTTGCGCGGGATAGTCACTGGCCGTGAACGACGGGGACGTACCGTGGAGACTCCGGTAGCATAGAAAGTGGAGAGTCTACATAAGAAGGCTGGTTTTCATTCTTAAGGCTGAAGTAGGCTGTAGCTCACCTCAAGGAGCACGAAAGTTTCATCATAACATGGCTTCAGTGGTACTAGGAATTCTTCTAGTACTTGTTGCGCTTCCCCGTTCTGCCAATGCTCAGACCCACGGCAACTTTACCTTGGGCTCCTCGTTGACAGCGGATGGCAGGAACTCTTCCTGGATGTCGCTGTCGGGCGAGTTCGCGTTTGTCGCTGTCGGGCGAGTTCGCGTTTGGGTTCCGGAAAATGGGAAGAGGAGCTCATTTGTTGGCTATATGGTTCGAGAAGATAGAGGAAAAAACCATAGTCTGGTCAGCGAACGGCGATAATCTAGCGCCAGAAGGGTCGAAAGTGTGAGAACTATAATTCGATCCCAAAACCTTAAACGCAATTAACGAAAATCGTGCGTATCGGGAACGAGAATGCGGAAACGTGGATAATATACGAACATACCTCCAGCCATTGATGAAGACGATGATTTCGCGTATACGTGCGTTGAGCGTCTGACAAAATGGGATCTCTCTAGCCAATTACCCCCTCCGAAGCGATGGTGTGTTCTCTGCGGTTTTTCTCTTGAACGTGAGTTTTCCAAATTGTCGTTCTGGATGAGAAACCGACGTCTACTTTATCTCACGTAGTAACCACCCTTTTTAAAAACTAACGTAGGGGGCTTGGCTTAGATAACCCATTTAAACTGACGTTTGCCCCTTACAGATAACTGCTTCCCATCAAAACGGTTATCGGGCGAAACGGTTATCACGCAAAATTAATGTGCGGAATATAACGTTGAAGTAATTTAAATGTCGGTATTTTATTAATGTGGAATCACAATTAATTATTTATAACATTCTCCCACTTGATCCCAACATTCATCAACGAATATTCTGAACCAAATGCACATTAACTTCATGCTGAAGACAAAACACATGAATCATGGCAATAAGTCCTCTTAGAACGAGTATTATCTTCCATGTATCACAATGCATCTTATCTCATTAAAATCAGCCCATATGTGATAACATAACTTGATGAATAAACCCTATGTTTATTCTGGGTCTAAATGACCGTTTTTCTCATAATAACTGAATGTGCACCTTAATTGAGAAAAACATCACAACTGAATGAGAGTTTCACAACTTTGTCCATACAAAGAAAATTTACATGATGGGACCAATTCCCATTCTATCTACATGATCCTTGTAACTCCTTGGTGGCATGCCTTTAGTTAAAGGATCAGCTAACATCAATTCAGTGCTAACGTGTTCAATGACCACTTTCTTTTCCTTAACACGTTCCCTTATGGCTAAATACTTAATGTCGATGTGCTTACTTCGACTACCACTCTTGTGGTTTTTAGCCATGAAAACAGCAGCTGAATTGTCACAAAACATCCTCAATGGCTTAGCAATAGAATCCATAATTCTAAGCCCTGAAATGAAACTCTTCAACCACACACCATGCGAGGTGGCCTCAAAACAAGAAACGAACTCAGCCTCCATAGTGGAAGTAGCAACCAAAGTCTGCTTCGCACTCCTCCAAGAAACGGCTCCGCCAGCAAGCATAAAAATATATCCAGATGTTGATTTTCGAGAATCAACGCAACCAGCGAAGTCCGAATCTGAATATCCAGTTACTTCCAAGTGGTCAGTTCGCCTATACATAAGCATGTAATCCTTTGTACCTTTTAGGTATCTCATCACCTTCTTTGCAGCTTTCCAGTGGTCCATACCTGGATCACTCTGATATCTTCCCAACATTCCCACAGCAAAGGCTATGTCAGGTCGAGTACAAACCTGAGCATACATTAAGCTTCCGACAGCAGAAGCATATGGGATGTTTTTCATTTGTTCCCTTTCTAAATCGTTTTTTAGGCACTGGTTCAAATTGAACCTGTCACCCTTCACAATGGGTGCTATACTCGGTGAACAATCTTTCATCCGAAATCTCTCTAAGACTTTATTGATATAGGTTTCTTGAGACAATCCCAAAATGCCTCGAGCTCTATCTCTATGGATCTTAATGCCAATGACATAAGATGCCTCACCCATATCTTTCATGTCAAAACTTTTAGAGAGAAATTGTTTCACTTCATATAACAATCCCTTATCATTGGTTGCAAGTAAAATGTCATCCACATATAGGACAAGAAAACAAATCTTGCTCCCACTGACCTTTTGGTATATACATTGATCCATGATATTCTCTACAAAACCAAATGAAGAGATAACTTCATGAAACCTTAAGTACCATTGGCGGGATGCTTGTTTCAAGCCATATATTGACTTCTTAAGCTTGCACACCAAATGCTCACCATCACTAGAGAGGAATCCTTCTGGTTGTTTCATATAAACCTCCTCTTATAGTTCTCCATTGAGGAATGCCGTTTTTACATCCATTTGATGCAATTCCATGTCAAAATGGGCAACCAATACCAAAATGATACGAAGAGAATCTTTCTTAGATACAGGAGAAAAAGTCTCCATGTAATCAATTCATTCCTTTTGAGTGAATCCTTTGGCAACCAGTCTGGCTTTGTGTCTCTCTATGTTGCCCAATGAGTCTTTCTTAGTTTTGAAGACCCACTTATAACCAATGGCCTTCTTACCATCGGGCAACTCAACCAAATCCCAAACTGCGTTAGATGCCATAGAACTCATCTCTTCCTTCATGGCATTGAACCATAAATTAGAATTGTCGCAATTCATTGCTTGTAAAAACGTTTCAGGATCATTCTCAGCTCCAACATTATAGTCAGATTTGGCGCGACCCTCTAAAAAAATTTTAAATTTTAAAGGGGTTAACGGATTATTAGGTTAATTAGATTTGACTAACCTAACGCGGACCCTCCCAAGCCCTACCGAATCGCAACTTTGGTTTTTGTTTAAATGATTTTGAAATTTGGAGTCGCCACTAATCTTTCTTGGTAGGTCGATTAGAAACCTAAATAAATTAGCGGGAGAACTAATTTATTCCTGCGAACCAGAGATTATGAGCTCGGAGACTTGGTTACACTAGTTAATTAAAACTAATGCCTTTTCGGTACCTTAATTTCATGGATATCCTAATTCGGCAACTCAGGCTTGGTTTATTCCTAAGGCTCTAGTAGGGTATTCTCTTTTGTATTTTCACTTTTTAAATAGGATGCATGGATGATATATATTTTTATTTGTTATATTTTTTTAAGTGTTAAAGATTCCCTGAAGCCGAAAGAGGGAGTGTGTTAACGACTTCTGTGCAATATTACAACCTACTTATCTTTTAGGTCTGATGATTCAAAAATTAAATTATAGGAAGTACATGACAATGAATAAACACCTCCAATGGGAGGCCTAGCATTGGTTTGGCTCTTCCCTTTGGGATTTAAGGTACAGGTATTTAAGTTGCAAGTATTTAAACTACTGTAAGTAAAAACCTCCAATGGGAGGCTAAGCATTGGCTTGGCTCTTCCCTTTGGGATTTAAGGTATAGGTATTTAAGTTGCAGGTATTTAACTACTGTAAGTAAAAACCTCCAATGGGAGGCTAAGCATTGGCTTGGCTCTTCCCTTTGGGATTTAAGGTACATGTATTTAAGTTGCAGGTATTTAACTACTGTAAGTAAAAACCTCCAATGGGAGGCTAAGCATTGGCTTGGCTCTTCCCTTTGGGATTTAAGGTACAGGTATTTAAGTTGCAGGTATTTAACTACTGTAAGTAAAAACCTCCAATGGGAGGCTAAGCATTGGCTTGGCTCTTCCCTTTGGGATTTATGGTGCAGGTATTTAAATTGCGGATGGACTTTGTCCTCTCCATTCTGGGGTATGAATTCTTTAAAATGAAATACAACGAATTGATTCAACAATTTGAAATTTGTTCGCGCTTGAGGACTCCTCCAAGCCGATTTTGTGCTTCCACAGGGTTGACCATTGATATAGAGCTGCGGCTTCCTGACATAAAATAAAGTGAAGTGTCAGTATACAAAATATGTGCTAATCTGCACCTAAAACCAGAAGAGTGGAAAGAGTACTTATCTCCCATTTTTTTGGGAGGGATTTCTATAATTGATTTTCGCTCTCTATATTCCCAATATAGAGAGTTTCTTTTGAATTAAGAGGGACTTTTAGTCACAGATCAGTTGAGAAATCGGTGGACAGCTTAGGAGCTTGTCTGGGCCGATTTTTGCATCTTTACGAGATTTTTGCTGTTGACGTAGAGATATCCTTCTCTTGGCATGAAATATGGGGAAAAAAAGAGATGGAGAAAATGTATACAATTTGTGCTAATTTGCGAGTAAAATCATAAATAAATGAATAAATAAAAATACTTAGCTCGAATTTGCTTGCTCGTTGACGAGGATGAACTCTTGATTTATATTGATCGATGAAGGAATTTGTGATGATAACCCCTAGCTTTAAACTCCTATCATATTCAAAATTCTCTCTCTTTTGGTATTTTCTTTTTCTCAAATTTTTCTTCAATCTCCCAAAACTCTCTCAAACATCCAAAATTTCCTCTCCAAAAAATTCTCCCAAGCACTTCAAATTTTCTCTCCCAAGAATCCCCCCTCAAGCTCACTTCTTCCTCCTTTTATAATCTACTAATCTATCTCCCATTCTAATTTTTCCACTAACTCTATCTCCCATTCTAATTTCTCCACTAACTCTTCTTCATTTTCATCTTCCATTCTCCATCTCTATCTCACATTCTAATCTCTCCACTAACTCTTCTTCATCTTCATCTTCCCTTCTCCATATTTATCTCCCATTCTAATTTCTCCACTAACTCTTCTTCATCTCCATCTTCCCTTCTCTATTCTTATCTCCCATTCTAATTTCTCCACTAACTCTTCTTCATCTCCATCTTCCATTCTCTATTCTTATCTTATTTTCTCCATCCATTCTTCTCCAACTTCTCTTCTTCATCTCCTCTTCTCCATCTTCCCTTCTCTATTCTAATTTATCCACTAACTCTTCTTTTTGTTATTTGTAAAATAATCCTTCAAGAGTTAAGTATTTACACTCTAGTCCTTGAATTTTAAGTATTTACAATTTAGTCCCTGAAAAAAAATATTTCTTTAAGTCCAAATCTCCTCACAATTTCTGACACACCAAAATTTACCACATGTCAAATTTAAGCTCATTTCTTGCCGCTGAAAATAATGCAGAATTTAATTAAAGCCCTTTTGCAAAATTAAGTCATTCTGAGTATAATTGGGCCAAGATGAAAATTTAAAATATTAGAAGACAATGTCACAACTCATAAAAAGTGAAAATTAAAAATAAGTTGACTCAAATTAAATTTTTTTAGGCCCGATTCAAGATTATACTCGTGAAGGAACACGTGACTCGAATTGGATTTTTCTGAATTTGAGATGGCCAATATGAAAATAGATTTAAAATAAAAATATTAACTATCTTTGTGTATTTTTTTGGCCTCAAATGTTATTTTTCCAAAGTTTTAAAGTATTTTTGTATTTGTTTTTAAAAAAAATTAAATATATATAATATGAAATTTTATTTTTTGGTCAAAATTGGTTCCCTAGGCTTGGCTAAGGTTCCCAAAGTTGATTTTTCAATTTTATGAATTTTTATGGATTTTCTATTAATTTTCGAAAATAAATAAATAAAAAATACGTAAAAATACTGTAAATATGAAAAATCGTTTTTTTTGTCAAAATTGGTTCCCTAGGCTTGGCTAAGGTCCCCAAAGTTGATTTTTCAATTTTATGAATTTTTATGGAATTTGTTTATTAATTTAGCAATAGAAAAAATGATTAAAAATCAGGTGTCAACAAGATTCTTGTAGGTACACAATGTAATCACTAGGAATTGCTGACTTCTTCATTCTAGTAGATCTCCTTAATGTTGTATCAACTAGTTGTTCAACAGTTTCTGGTAAGTGGTGAACAGTTTGATCTACTAGACCAATGTCAGCAGGTTGTGGAACTTCAATGATTGGTTGTTCAATAGCCATTTGAACTGGAGGGGCATTATGAATAACAATCAATCTGGTACTTGAAGTGGAAGGTCGAGCATCTGAATGATCTTTCTCAAGAATAGGGTCTCGAAATCGATCGCTCCCACTGATCAAGTCATTTTCAAGAAACTTCGCATTTCTCGATTCCACAAACCTAGTGGTATGAGATGGACAATAAAATCTATATCCCTTGGACTTTTCGGCATATCCAACGAAATACCCACTTATAGTCCTTGGATCTAACTTCTTTTCCTATGGATTATAGACTCTCACTTCAGACGGGCATCCCTAAACGTGTACATGTCGCAAACTCGGTTTCCAACCTTTGAACAGTTCAAAAGGCGTCTTTGGGACAGCCTTGGTCGGAACTCGGTTCAATATGTACACTGCCGTCTTAAGAGCTTCTGTCCACAAGGACTTAGGAAGTTTTGAGTTGCTAAGCATACTACGCACCATGTCCAACAAAGTACGGTTTCTTCTTTCTGCCACACCATTTTGGTCCGGAGAACCAGCCATTGTGTATTGGGCAACTATCCCATGCTCTTGAAGAAATTTCGCAAATGGACCAGGTGCTTGTCCATCTTCAGTGTATCTACCATAGTATTCCCCACCTCTGTCTGATCTCACAATCTTAATTTGCTTACCGCATTGTTTCTCTACTTCGGCCTTAAACACCTTAAAGGCATCCAATGCTTCGTGCTTATTATGAAGCAAGTAGAGATACATGAAACGTGAGTAATCGTCTATGAAGGTGATGAAATATTTCTGACCATATGAGTCCATATCTGGACAACAAATATCTGTATGTATGATTTCTAATATTTCTGTACTTCTTTGGGCACCTTTCTTTGACTTGTTGGTCTGCTTTCCCTTTATGCAGTCCACGCAAGTATTGCAATCAGTAAAATCTAAAGCACTGAGTACTCCATCATTTACCAATCGCTTAATTCTTTCTATGGAGATATGTCCCAATCTCCGATGCCACAAAGCAGAGGAATCTTCATTCACAACACATCGTTTTATACCAGCGTTATCATGAACATGCATCGCATTATAAAAGGCATTGTCTTGCAAATTAATTCGAAAAAGACCATCAGACAAGATACCATTCCCAACAATTTCAGATTTATACGACAAGTCTTGAAACTGAAATCAAGTTTCTAGAGAAACTAGGTACATAAAAGGTCATTTCCAAATTTAAAACAAAGCCACTATGTAGGACTAAACTACATGTCCCAATAGCTTCTACATGCGAACGCATCTTGTTTCCTAAATAGATGCACTATTCACTTCCCACCGGCTTCTTGTGCCTTTGAAAGCCCTGCAAGGAATTCGAAATGTGGATTGTAGATCCAGAATCAATCCACCAAGTGTTGTGACTCACATCAGTCATATTAGATTCATAACAAACACAAGAGATTGGATTACCTTTCTTCTCAAGCCAAGCCTTATATCTGACGCAATCCTTCTTTATATGCCCCCTCTTTCTACAGAAGAAGCATTTGGATTCCTTCTTAATGTCAGCTTGGGGAGGTATTTTACCCTTTCCCTTACGCTTGCCTTGCCCCTTATGCCTTCCTTGTGTTGCCAAATGAGCACTCTCTCCCACTTCCATAAGCAGTCTTTCTTCCTCTTGAACACACATGGTCATGAGTTCATTAATTGACCATTTCTCCTTATGTGTGTTATAAGAGATTTTAAAAGGTGTATACTGCTGAGGAAGAGAGTTCAGAATGTAGTATACAAGGAAAGACTCAGGTATCTCAACCTCAAGGTTCCTGAGCTGAGCTACAATATCCCTCATTTTCATAATGTGCTCACGCACACCTCTAACACTGGTGAGCCTCAACGATGAAAACTTCATAATCAGGGTCATGGCATGAGCCTTTTCCGAAGACGCAAATTACGCATCAATAGCAGCCAGCAAAGCCTTGGCATTATTATGCTGAGCGACTGAACCACGAATACTAGTAGAAAGTTTACTCCTTATGAACATTACACTAAGGCGGTTAGACCGCTCCCATTGTTCATAAAGAGAAACTTCAGCTGGAGTGCTAGTTTCTGTAACAGCAGGTGGTTCATCTTTCCGAATAGCATAATCAATGTCCATGCACCCCAATTGAAGGAGAATTAACTCCTTCCAAGCCTTATAGTTGTCACCGTTCAGCTCGGGAACAATAATATCAGAGATATTCACAGGTGGTAAAACTGCATAATAAACAAATAAACATGCTTACGTCACAATATTTGAGGCAAATTCACTGGATACATACCCATGCAAAACATGTCATATAATATGAATCAAATAAACATCAAAAACTGCATGTGGGCTAAGTTTCTAATTTATAATAGATTCATAAAAACTGTATGATGAAACTATCATATTATATTCCTTTTTCCTAATCCCTGTGGGGAAATTAAAAAAAATAATATGATATTTCAACCTAATTAATCATATTAATATAATGAAAATTCCTGTGGGATAAAATTCATTATATTAATATAATTAATTACAAATAAATGTCATTTACTATATGTGATCTAGAGGCTCTTAATATATAATTTAATCAATTAGAGTTGCTGTGGCTAAACTCTAATTAATAAAAAATATAGATCACGAGACATTTAATTTCATGCAAAATATACTTAATATTGCATATAGGGGCAAATTTGTAAATTTGCGTGGGCATGGACTATACTGAAAATTAACTAAATGGGTAAAACCGTAAATAAATTAAATTGGGGACATAACCGTAAATTTCTGGCACCGAGGGACAAAACGGGTATTTTACGGTCAAGCATGTGCCACTCACGTGTAAATCCCAACATTCAGCCCTTTTTAATACTAATAATAATAAGTGTCAATTTTGAACATAAAAGGACAACATGGCTGAGTGGTCTAGTGGGCTTGTGGACATTCAAGTGGACGTGGGTTCAAATCCCATAATGCCCAAACGCCCAAATTATTATTATTTTAATAATAAAACCGACAAAGTGCTTCAGAAACACATGGGCACACTTGTCTACAATTAAACCCTCTTCCTTTTTTTTTTTAAATCTTCACGTGGGCGCGTGCAGAGGCAGCCCCATGTGCGTGCCCCTCTTCTTCCCCAGTTCGCGAAGAACAGAGCCTCCGCAATATTGCCGTTTTTTTTTAAATCTTCACGTGGGCGCGTGCAGAGGCAGCCCCATGTGCGTGCCCCTCTTCTTCCCCAGTTCGCGAAGAACAGAGCCTCCGCAATATTGCCGCCCGAAACCGCCGATCTAACACCGGCTGATTCTCCACGTGGGCACACTTGCCTACAATTAAACCCTCTTCCTTTTTTTTTTTAAATCTTCACGTGGGCGCGTGCAGAGGCAGCCCCATGTGCGTGCCCCTCTTCTTCCCCAGTTCGCGAAGAACAGAGCCTCCGCAATATTGCCGCCCGAAACCGCCGATCTAACACCGGCTGATTCTCCTCCGACGGACCACATCCCACCAAAATAAATAGTGGGTTTTGAAGACATCGTCGGCGTGACTACATAGGTCCAATAATCAAGGAAAATAGTGAAGGATTTTTCTCAAAATCGAGCGAAAACCGCTCAGACGAAACCCTAAACACTGCAAATTTCAGTCACTTAATTCGCCTTCGGTGAACAACCACATGCCCAAATACCTTAGGGCTTTTGTTCCCCATAGCGAGGCAACCCTACAGTTCCGAAAGTAGGCCGTGACTTGCCGGAATTAGGCTGCAATTGACATTTTTCTCCTCAGCCAGAAAAAGCCCCAAAATGATTTACCCAAAAATCCCACAAAATTCACCCAAAAACTTAATAATCCAACGCAAATCATACGTTAAACATCAAGGCAGAGATTAACAAGCTCTGATACCAAATGTGAGAACTATAATTCGATCCCAAAACCTTAAACGCAATTAACGAAAATCGTGATTATCGGGAACGAGAATGCGGAAACGTGGATAATATACGAACATACCTCCAGCCATTGATGAAGACGATGATTTCGCGTATACGTGCGTTGAGCGTCTGACAAAACGGGATCTCTCTAGCCAATTACCCCCTCCGAAGCGATGGTGTGTTCTCTGTGGTTTTTCTCTTGAACGTGAGTTTTCCAAATTGTTGTTCTGGATGAGAAACCGACGTCTACTTTATCTCACGTAGTAACCACCCTTTTTAAAAACTGACGTAGGGGGCTTGGCTTAGATAACCCATTTAAACTGACGTTTGCCCCTTACAGATAACTGCTTCCCATCAAAACGGTTATCGGGCGAAACGGTTATCACGCAAAATTAATGTGCGGAATATAACGTTGAAGTAATTTAAATGTCGGTATTTTATTAATGTGGAATCACAATTAATTATTTATAACAGAAAGTCCAGTTGACCGCCGATTTCGGGCTGGTGCTTGCCGACCCGAAAGGCGGAAAGTTCTGGTTTTCTAACGTGACTGGCGTGGCGTATGCGGCCATGCTCGACACAGGGAACTTCATCCTAGCGAGCAGGAACCATGACAACTTGTGGGATACGTTCAGCCAACCGACCGATACGATACTGCCTACTCAACGGCTAGATCGACCGAGCAGATTTAATGCTCGCTACTCAGAACTTAATTACTCTGCCGGGAGATTCCACATGATACTATGGGAGGACGGAAATCTCGTGATGTATCCCACTCCTAACCCGCGGGTCGTCTCGGATGGATACTGGGCCACCAACACCGTAGGTAGCGGCTACCAGTTGATATATAATCAAAGTGGTCAGATCTACCTCACGGCTTCGAATGGAACGGTACTCGCTAACGTCACCTCAAGCACAGTTCCAACCAGCGGATTTTACCAAAGAGCGATCCTAGAATACGATGGGGTCTTCAGGCAATATGTCCATCCTAAGACGGCCAATTCGAGTTCTGGCCGGCCAATGGGTTGGTCGATGGTCTCTTCCCCGGTCCCTTCGAATATATGCAACAGTACGAATCGAGAAACCGGTATTGGAGCTTGTGGCTTTAACAGCTACTGTGCACTTTGGGACGATCTGATGCAGAGGCCCCGATGCTACTGCCCACCCAGATATACTCTGTTAGATCCGACGAACGAGATGAACGGATGCAGACAGGACTTCGCCCCAGAGAGTTGCGATGGAAGTAGGCCCCAAAAAGACCAGTTCGTTTTGAGTGAAATGCTCAATACAGACTGGCCGCGGTCTGATTACGAGATTAGCACGACAAAAACCGAGGACTTGTGCCGAGAGGCTTGCTTGGACGATTGTTTTTGTGCAGTCGCTATTTACCAAGGGGGATATTGCTGGAAAAAGAAGATCCCTCTTCTAAATGGCAGGAGGGATCCTAGTTTGGTTGTAAAGGCTCTGATCAAGGTCAGGATGAATAACTCGACTTCGACGTCTCCAGGAAACACGCAGAAGAAGAACAAGAACTCGACTCTGGTGATCATCGGATCAGTGCTGCTGAGTAGTTCTGTGTTTATGAACTTGCTTTTACTCATCATTAGCTATATAATTTATCAAAGATTCCGATCCAGGGAGTCTAAGTTTCCACGGCCAGTCCAGATCAACCAAGCCACGGGCACTACGACCTTCGGTTATCAGGAGCTTCAAGAAGCAACAGATGGATTCAAAGAAGAACTGGGTAGGGGTGCTTTTGGATCAGTGTACAAAGGTGTTCTCGGATCCAAAGATAGGAACTTTGTGGCGGTAAAAGTGTTGGCGACAAAGACCGGAGAAAGTGAAAAGGAGTTCGAAAGAGAAGTGAGTGCAATCGGCCAAACTAACCACAAGAACTTAGTGCAGTTGCTTGGATTCTGCAACGAGGCTCAACACCGACTCCTGGTGTATGAATTCATGAGCAACGGAAGCTTAGCAGATTTTCTTTTTGGCTCTTCAAGGCCTAGCTGGTACAGAAGAGTAGAAATTGCCAGTGGTGTTGCGCGGGGGCTATCTTACTTGCATGACGACTGCACCAGGCACATAATCCATTGCGACATCAAGCCGCAAAACATTCTTCTCGATGGCTCTCTCACTGCGAAAATATCGGACTTTGGATTAGCTAAGCTCTTGAAGGCAAACCAAACACGAACAACCACTGGGGTCAGAGGAACCAGAGGTTACTTAGCGCCGGAATGGTTCAGGAACATGCCTATTTCTGGAAAAGTAGACGTTTACAGCTTCGGCATTCTGTTGCTAGAGCTCATCTGCTGCAGAAAGAACTACGAGCCGGAAATGGAAAGCGAAGCTCAAATTGTGCTGGTCGACTGGGTGTATGACTGCTACCACAGCGGGAGCACGCTTCAGCTAGTGGAGATTGACGAGGAGGCATCAAGTGACATAAGGAGGGTGAGAAGATTTGTGATGACAGCATTGTGGTGCATCCAGGAAGACCCGGCTTTGAGGCCAACCATGAAGAAGATCACTCAGATGTTGGAAGGAGCTGTCGAAGTCTCAGTCCCTCCAGATCCAACCTCTTTTATCAGTTCAATATGATTTTACTTAATAAGACTTGTGTCTGTGTAATCATGAGAAGTATTTTGTATTGTCTGTGAGTGCTATTACGCCAGAATAAACTGTTTCATAATGTTCTTCGCATGGATCCCTCTTAAATAAGCTAAATCTTGCTCGACCTTTAACATTTCCTCGCATGTATCCAGGAGAGAACCGGGCTGACTATTGCAGGCGGCATGTTCAGATTGTTGAGTGATGGAGTAACTACATCGGATGATGCAGAATCAGTCAGTGAAAAATATAAAGTCACGGGCCATATGGTGTTGAATCTCTAAAGAAATATGGGTGGATTCGTATCCCTGCATGTCGCGGGAAAACCTAATGTGTACATCGACAATTTTGCTTCATCAAAGTTACATTCAAGGCGGTAGAACAGTGTTTTAACCTGATCCAAGCAAAACAGATCTTGTCTGCTGAATTAAACGACGAGAACTATATGAAACTTGCCGATCCTTGAGGCGTGGATCCGTGCTTGGAAATCCCGATTTCAACAGTTCTGCTGCTTTTTTATTCGTGCGGAAGGGAATCTCACTTCTTCTTTTTTGCAACCAACTTACTTCTTGCAGGCCAGAGAAATCACAGTCTGCAAATCACTTCGATTTTCAAGATCTCCAATGCGTGCTCAGTTTTAAGAACATGTGGCTGGCCCCGTTAAATTATTTGGGCCGCCATTCAAGTTCATTCTCCTTATGATTTTGATCATGTGGCTGGCCCGTTAAATTATTTTCATTATCGGCAAAATATTATGTCCAACCTTTTTCTTGGATAATGAAAATATTTTTTATTCATATATTTTTGTAATCGACGTAAGCCATCGCTTTTAGGAAAATATTTTTTTTTTGTTTAATTTTTCTTTTAGCTTGGATTTTTATTTCTTTAAAATTTTGAAAACGGTTATTTATATACTAGTCGCACTATAGAACATTTGGTTTGTAACATCTTTTAGTATTTCTCTTTTCTAAAATGGTTGGCATGGCAACATCAGCCTCTTACTCTTTGAACATCAACGGAAATATTATGTTGACTTTTTTCCTTTAGCCAAATTAAATGAGCTAGTGAAGAGATCTGATTGCATCACTTCGATTAGTTTTAGGACTTGATTGCACCTTTTAAAAGTTTTAGTATTTGATTACACTTTTTTTTTTTATAAGTTTTGAGACTTCTTGTGCACTTATCTACATTTTTATTAACTCCTCGATGCAAATTTTTGCAGCGTATCTGCAGAATTATGCATATTCATCAATGGATGTAACCATTTCTCTCCAAGCTGCAAAAGGCTCATTGCAGTCTAAGCATTACATCACCGCAGCACCATAGATCCCATCCATTGAGCGCACTTTTGATGTGGGACATCATAGGAAATTTCCACGCACATTCGAGCATCTGCGATTATGACCGAAACATTCAATTTCCACGAAATAACTTATAATCGATTTGATTTCATTTCGTAGGGAATGAATCAACTGCGGTCTCTGCATTCTTCTCCATCATTTTCGTTTCATAAAATCTCCACCAAACATTAAAAAGATGTTTTGGTCGAAGTCTTCCAAACGTGTCTGTTTCTCCTCGGAAAGTTTCCAGGTCACGGCAAGCTTATGGGCCACGCGCAAGCAGACTTTCCTTGTTCTAAATTATGATAAGTTTGCGCTGGCAGCCAGTGAAATTACGACATGAGCTTACTCCAATCACGTATAATTATAATCTTCCGTTGGTCAATAAATCTCCGTGCCCTATACTTTTTTAATATGAATAATGAATTATGAGTCTTGTTAGCATTATCATATTATGGTGGTCCAACCGAAGGATGGTAATTTACGGACAATGTTAGCAATTTACCAACATTAATGCAAGAGTAAGTTATCAACTTTCTTAGGAATTGGGGCATGTGGCCGTAAAGGGATTGGGTAGGTGGGGATGCTAGCATCATAGATGCGGGGTTTGACTCCCACACTTTGCAAAGAAGCAGAGTAAAAGTCTCAAAGATGAGAGTTAGATATACGATAGATAAAACTTTGGTCATTAAGGGTGCGCATGGTAATACTTGTGCAAGTGGATTTTTGCTTCAGAAGTGCTTCTGAAGCAGAAATCCATTTAGTAATTTAACTTTTGAAGTAGAAATCCATTTGGTAAAATTTTTTACTTAAGAAAGAAATTGCTACTTTTGAAGTAAATTTTCACTTCTGAAGTTGTTTTTCCTGAAGTTAAAAAAATTATTTCTCAACTCAAGTATCACTTCTTCAACCAAAAAAAGAAAAAAAAAACTTAAAAAGTACTTCTCTCCTCACCCTTTTTTCATTATGCCTTCAGTCTTGTTTTGACTACGCCTACCTCCACTGACACCCTCTACTACCCATCATTTACCGTTGTTGCTTGCAACCACCGCCACCCACCGCTGACTATCGTTGCTGCTGGCCGCAGCCCATTGCCGACCTCCATCATCCATTCACCATCCCTTGCCACTGCCCATTGCAAACCTTGCCGATTGTTGTCCACAACTACCACCACGTGTTCCTCCCATCGACCACCACCTTCCACTGTCGATCTTTGCTAGCTGCCCACCACCACTGGTTGTGATTGCTGGCCTTTACCGCCAATCACAGCTCATCGTTGACCACCCCACCACCCATCGCCATAGTCTACGATGAAATCACTATTTCTGGCTATTAGAGTAAAAATAAATAATTTTTTTTATTTTTAAAAAGTAAATAATATTTTTTAATAATAAAAATTATTTTTAAATAAATTAAAAAATTTTAAAATGAAGTAGAAAATTTTTCAGCTGTCGACAATAATTTTTTTTTATAGAAAATTTCATGTTAATAATGTTTTAGAAGTAGAAATTTTCTATCGTAAACAAAATAATTTTTCTGATCGAAAATCAACTTCTGCTTCTAAGAAGAAGTAAAAAATAAATTTTTAGCTAGAAGTTGATTTCTAAAGCAAAATTGTTAGCATACATGCCCTAATCTACTATGGACTCAATCACACCCCCCCCCCCCCCCCCCCAAAAAAAAAAAAACTTGCTATGGAAATAAGTAATTTACCAAAGTAAATTACAACAGTTGAGAGATTTACTAACACCAAAATTTAATCACAAATGGTAAACCTCCACCCTTATTTAGGAGTTTGTCTTTGGAGACAAAATCTTACCAGTACAATTAAAGACTATGAAAGTAGTAATTTATGAACTTAAGCTAGCATTAACCTTAGTAAGTCACTATTATTGATATAGTAAATTACCAACTTCTTTAGAAATTTACCGCTTAGCCTATGAACCCACTTGTAAAAATTTTAAAGCATTTAAGGAGTCTTTGGACATGGGTAAAGTCCTTAAAATGCTTCGTTTGAACTCTGAGATGTAAAATTCTAGGGTATTCCCTAGGATGAAGAGAAGAAAAATATTTTTCTCCCAACATAGGAGGTAATGTTGGGCAAGGTAGACTCCATGTCATCTTCAGATGACTACTGCCAGGTGGGGTCGTATAGTAACATCTCGCACCTGAGGTGAATCATCGAAGCTTTGGCTTCGATGTGGTTGACCTGTACTTCGTATTGTGTCTTGAACCTACTTGTCAGTGGCGTCCCTCAGGTTCAAGAAATTGTGCGGTTTGTCTTTGAAGACAAAATCTTACTGGTACAGTAAAGGACCGTGAAAGTAGTAATTTACCAACTTAAGCTAGCTTTAACCTTAATAAGTCACTAATATTGAAATAGTAAATTACCAATTTCTTCATAAATTTACTACTTAGCGGATGAACCCACTTGTAAAAATTTTAAAGCACTTAAGGAATCTACTACTTGACATGGGCGTGATACACCATGATTTTGTTAGCAAATTACTGGACGGGCTCACTTGTAAAATTTTAAGCACTTTTATTGAGAAAGGTACGAGGAAAATTGTCAAAAAATTCCTAAACCTATTACACTTTTATTGATTCAGTTCTAAACCTTTTAATTTTTTTAATTTAGTTATACAGCTTTTGTATTTGTGTCAATTCAATCTTAAACATTTTTGTAGCAATTTAATTCTAAACCTTCTGTATTTGTGCCAATTTAATCCATCTGATCAACTTTGGTCGGCTGACATTGACGTGAATGTCGATTGACGCTGACGTGGATGCTGGCACTGACATGGATGATTTTGAATTATATATATTTTTTCAATTTGTTCAATTTTTGTTATTATTTTTCTTTTCTTTCTATTCTCTTTTTCTTTTCTTTTCTTTTCTTTTTCTCTGGCCGGTCGCTAGTAGGGATCAGCCAAAGTCTAGGGCCGACAAGGTCGACCTTGCTAGCCTCAAGGGAAGCTTTCCCTCACTAGCCACTGGCAAGGGTGAGCCTCGCTAGCACTAGGCAAGGTCCACCTCGCCAGGCAAGATCTAAGCGACAAGGCTGTGGCATCCCCCATTTCTTTCCGTTCTTCTTCAGGCGAGGGATCTTCGCAGTGGAGGAGGAGAGAGACCTTGCCAAGCCAGACCTGGGCAACAAGGCGGTGGTGGTAGCAATGGATTCCCCCTCCTTGCTTCCTATATTCTTCATCAGGCGAGGATCTGAATGAAAGAGGGGGAGAGAGAAACCATGAGAGAGAAAATCAAACAAAAAAAAAGGAAAGAGAAGAAAAGGACACAAACCATTGGCCAACGGCGATAATCTCGCGCCAGAAGGTTCGAAGATTCAGTTGACCGCCGACGGCCAACTGGTGCTTGCCGAGACAAGAGGAAGAGAGTTGTGGTTTCCTAACCAAAACCAGGTTGCCGTTGGTGTAGCGTTTGCAGCCATGCTCGACACGGGGAACTTTGTCCTAGTGCGCCAGAACTACGTGAACTTGTGGGAGACGTTCAGCCGACTGGCTAATACGATACTGCCTACTCAACAGTTAGATCAAGGGACTAAAGTTTTTGCTCGATACTCCGAAATGAGTTACTCTACTGGGAGATTCCACTACGCCCTATAAGATGACGGAAATCTCGTGTTCTATGCCAATCCTAATGAGCAGGTTGTCTTAGATGCTTACTGGGTCGCCAACACCCGTGATGGTTTCCGGTTGATATTCAATCAAAGTGGTCAGGTCTACCTCATGCCAATGAATGGAACAGTACTCAGTCTCGTCACCTCAAACACCTTCCCGATCAACGGATTTTACCAAAGAGCGATCCTGGAATTTGATGGGTTCTTCAGACAATATGTCCACCCAAAGACAGCAAATCGAGTTCTGGCTAGGCAATGGGCTGGTTAATGGTCTCTTCCCCTGTCCCTTCAAATATATGCACGAGGATCAAGCAAAATACCGGCACTGGAGCTTGTGGTTTCAACAGCTACTGTACTCTTGGAGACTGTAATATGTGAGTTTTGACTTGGTCAAAACTAGTGGTGGGACCCACAAAATAATAATAATAAAAACAAAGTAGAAGAGGCAAGGGGCTTCGGGAGTCTTCCATCGGCAGAAGAGAAAAGAAACAAGAGAAAGAGAGGAAGAGAAAGAAAGGAAAGAAGAGAGAGAGAGAGAGAGAGAGAGAGAGAGAGAGAGAGAGAGAGGAGCACGTGCGCACACTAGCCTCCACGAATGCCTCGCCAAGCTCGTCTACTACGTATTAGAAGGTTACGTAAGTATTCGTCCTCTGTATTCGAATGTTTTCCATTATTAGGATTTAAATTCGGATTTAGAGAAAAATTAAGCTAAGAAATCAGATTTTGGAGTCGTTGAGCTGAGATTCTGTGGGGAAATGATGATTTAGGGTGTTGTGGAACCATGGAACTTTACAGAATGCAATTTGGACTTACGGTTTGCCCGAAACACGATTTTGAATTCGGGTGCTACAGTACACCCGCGCGAACAGTGTACTTCGAGGTCTGATATCTCCATTTTTTGTCGTTATTTGAGGTCGACCATAATAGGACTTTTGTAGTGTGTTGAAAGAGCTTCGTTTGGACTATAAGATTGCGTTAATCGGAGTTCGTTTGGATAAAACGAAAATGGTTTTTCCGCAAATGGTGCTGGAAAATTCAGGTTTTTGGAGTTGTGATGTCTTAAGGCCTGATTTTGGTGTCACCTAGCTGCGAATATTGTAGGAAATGAACTTAAGGATGTTGCGGAGCTAATTCTTTTGACGGTTCATGAATCGGAGTTACGGTTTGTCCGAACGAAATTTTTGAAATTTGGCGCGCAGGTTGTCCGACGCGCGATTAGTGGGTTTTTTTAGCCGCAGACGGCAAGTTATAGACGTTTATGTGTCGTTTAATCAAGTTTTCTGCTAGCAGAGTATTTTTACAGTTTTTAATGTCGTTTCCTATTAATTTATTAGGATTTCAGGCTTTGTAGTTCGAGTTATATATTGGATTTCGGCGTTTTAAGGTGAGTTGTGCATTCTCTTCTAAGGATTTATAAAAATTCATGCTTCAAAGATGGATACGCGATTTATGATTTCATTTTCTTGAAAAAGTAAAGAAAGTTGCTGTCTCAAAGCATTATTCTTGCATAAAACAGGATCGAGCTATTACTACCCTTTGATGTTTGATATGGTTTGCTGAACGATGGTTTATATTGGGATTGAAATGTTGTTTTGAGAAATATGTTTTGAGGAAAACCATGGATTCGACTTGTGAAAATAAACTGTTGTGATTTTGTGCTGCTCAAGATAGCTGTGAACCCGACTGAGGGGTTTGTGGGTATGAGCATACTATTTAGGATATCCTTGTGGGCCGAGCCACCGGCATTGTAGGTGGAGACCTTGCCAAGGGGGGAATCTTGGTCGTCTTTTGTCACGGGCGTTATTCTTGACCACGGTTGGAGTCTTGAGCAGTCATTAGTCAATGGATAGACCATTAACATGTGTTTTTGCTGAGATTAACCAATGGTTTAAACCATTGGTATTTTTTTGTATTTTAAATGTGCATAGTAATTGTTCGATCCGCTTAGAAGAAATGTATTACTCACTAAGCCGTGTTAGCTCATTCCTTTCATCTTTTTGTTTTTTTTTTTCAGATCCAGCGAGTCGCCAATAGGACGTAAGCGATCGTTAGTGGAGGACATTTTGTTTGGGGGGGCTTTTATTTATAAGTTGTGAGTTACTTTTGGCTTTGATGAGCCCCTTTAAATTGATGTTAGATGTGTTTATCCTTTTGAAGGATATGAATGTATTTCGATTTATGGTTTAGTAGAAAGCTCTGACTATTGTAATCAAGGAACTTCTTGAGCTTGTATATATGGATATACATATTTGTTATCAGGTTGAATTCTGGTTAAGTTGAGGCTGCGTCCTTTTGAGAAAGGGACGGCCGTGTCACAGCCCTATTATCGTGGTTTTGGGGTGTGACAGAGACAACCGGATGCAGAGGCCTGAGGCCTCAATGCCGCTGCCCACCTGGATTAGTCTGTTAAATTCGATGAACGAGATGAACAGATGCAGACAGGACTTCGTACCACAGAGTTGTGATGGAAGTGAGCCTGAAATAGAACAATATGTTTTGCAGGAAATGATCAATTCGAAATGGGTGGGGTTGGGGTCTGATTACGTGTATAGCGTGCTACAAACCAAGGACTGGTGCAGACAGGCTTGCTTGGCTGATCATTTTTGCGCGGTGGCTATTTTCCAAGATGGAAGACATTGCTGGAGAAAGAAGATCCCTCTTTCAAATGGTAGGATGGATCCTAGTGTGGCTGGAAAAGCTCTGATCAAGGTCAGGATAGATAACTTGACTTCAGAATGGTAGGATGGATCCTAGTGTGAACTTGATTTTACTTGTCATTACCTATTTAAATCCTAGAAACCTCCAATATAGGGATTCGAACTTGTTGCGACCAGTCCAGATCAATCAAGCCACGGGCAAGCAGACTTTCACTTATCACAAGAACTTAGTGCAGTTGCTTGGATTCTGCAACGAGGGTCAACACCGACTCCTGGTGTATGAATTCATGAGCAACGGCAGCTTGGCAGATTTTCTTTTTGGCTCGTCAAGGCCTAGCCGGTACAGAAGAGTAGGAATTGGGGGCTATCTTACTTGCATGATGATTGCACCTGCAATTAATCCACTGTGACATCAAGCTGCAAAACATTCTTCTCGATGGCTCTCTGACCGCAAAAATATCAGACTTTGGATTAGCTAAGCTCTTGATGGCGAACCAGACAAGAACAACCACTGATGTTAGAGGAACCAGAGGTTATTTAGCACCAGAATGGTTCAGGAATATGCCTAATTCTGGCAAAGTAGATGTTTACAGCCTCGGCATTTTGTTGGTAGAGCTCATCTGCTGCAGAAAGAACTATGAGCCAGAACCAGAAGCAAAAAAGTGAAGCTCAATTTATATTGGTCTTTGGGTTTATGATTGCTACCACAAAGGGAACGTACTTGTGCTGGTGCAGAGGGACGAGGAGGCATCCAGTGACATAAAGAGGGTGATGAGATTTGTGATGACAGCATTGTGGTGCATCCAGGAAGATCCGGCTTTGAGGCTGACCATGACGAAAATCACTCAGATGTTGGAATGAGCTGTTGAAGTTCCAGTCCCTCCAGATCCAACCTCTTTCATCAGTTCAATATGATATTGCTTATTCAGACAACTGGTGCCTGTAATCATGAATTGTATTTGCATGATCTGTAAGTGCTACTACGCCAGAATAAACTTTCCCATAGTATCTTCAAATTGATCCAGCTTGAATAAGCTAAATCGTCCTGAAGTCTTAACACTTCCTCGCATGTATCGAAATATTCTACTGCCAATGTAAATAGAGTATCACAACATCATTCACTGATCTTGCTCATATCTCTCTAGTCCTGTGTCTACTTGCAAAATGGGCTTTAACTTTTCAGTTGGATCATTGACGATATATAAAGAACAGCGATGCCTTCCTTCTTTTCAGCAAATCAGGCTATTTTTCAAAATTACACTAATACCATCCTCCTTTGGCCTCACGTGCTCGATTTTCTCATCCTCCATTCTTATATTCGAGTTTAACCCTGTGAAAAGCATTTTGGTGAGGACTGCCAAATATTTATGTAGCTTCACCAGCTCAGCTCTGGACTAAGATGTTCTCCTCTCTCTGTAGCTGAAATTCTGTAAATACGGTTACTTGACATTTGGTGGCTTCCTAGTTTCACTTAAAAATGGGAGTAGATGAGGGCGAGGAATCACAATTGATTTTTCGTCTCGTCTCTTGCGAGTATTTGGTGTGATATTTCGATGTGAACGGGTGCGAATTTATTGTAATAGCATCCTGCTCTGGTTGTTTATGTTCTATTTAATCTTGACGCCCTTTTATTGCAGAGATCGCCTGTGGTGGGCGTATTAACAAGACATGATTTTATGCCTAAGCACGTGTCGGCATTGCACCCGACCCTCGTTAGGAGCAGATGGAAGAGATTAAGACTGCAGTTTCCCCGCCTATTCAAACAATTTTAGCGTAACCGGTCGAGCATTCAGGAATTTATCCAAGAAAATTGATGGGTTTTCGTTCGCGACAGAGTATCAGAGTAATCGCGATAAAGAAGAAGAAGAACGATGCACAAGAGATTACCCAGGTTCACCCCAAGATTAGGGTTACGTCCTGCAAAGAGATTTCACTATGATTTCGGTTTATAGCCGCTCAACTCGTTACAATGATCAGAATCGAGAAAAATATATATATATATCCCCAAAACAGGCCCAAAACCTAAACCTATAATTAATCTCTTAATCTCGTATTAAACGGGTCAGCTTAAATAAAAGACAAAACCCGTTGAGGTATCGGGAGCGCTGCCCCCGAGCCCCCGCCCGCTCACCGGCGAGCGGAACCCCCGTCGGGAGGCGCTGCCCCCGAACCCCTACTCGCTGACCGGGCAGCGGGGCACCCGTGTCGGGGGCGCTGCCCCCAAACCCCCGCATTCCGCACGCAGGGATCACATGTTGTTGGATAACACTTTAGTTTCCCTAAGCTCACGTGAGCGTACCCGGTGTGAGAAACAATGGATTCCGAAAGTATTCGCCAACTCTAATAAAAATTGCTACTCGATCAGGCCAGATTTTTGCAGGATTCGTGCAGTATAGAGCTGACGGTTGACAGTAAGATCAGAAGAAAACTATAGATAGTTTCCTCTTATGCAATAACTTTATAAACAGAAACACTCCAGCTCTGTGCACTGATCACTTATGCTAAATTGTAAACCAGGTTTGCTTTAAGATGTGGTAAGTTTTGCATGATGTGGTTTAGTCCATGAGAATACGATATCGTTATGTCACTACGGCATCCATTTAACCAAACATACCGGAGTTCCGGGTCGAAACCCTGAACTCCTGTATGCAAACTTTTGTGGAGTATCTGTAGAGTCATGTTCATTCATCATTGCCGCAACCATTCCACTCCAAGTCGCACAAGACCCGTCGCATTCTAAGCATTAAATCACCACAACGCCACGGATCATATCCATTGAACTCATTTTTGCTCCGGGACTATACAGCAAATTTTCCCGTAGGTTGGAGCTGCTTGAAGCATTCAAGCTCCGTGAGGAATGGGTTTGAATTCATATGGATTGAATCTACCGCGCTCCTTGCCTTTTTCTCCATCCATTTTCATCTCATGAAGTCTCCAACTAGACGTGGACAAAGTCTTCCAAATTGGCGTGTTCCTAGGAAAATTTCTTGGTCCCATCAAGCTTATAGAGCAGAAATTTTTTTTTGGGTCAAATTATGGAGCAGACTTGCTCTATTCTAAATTTGACATGTTTTCATTCACCATTGGTTCCTATTATAAAAAAAAGAAGCTACTAACCTGATAATCTAATAGTATTGTCAATTATTTCTGACCCCACGATCTCTCGATAAATTAGTGCTTTATACAAAAAAACACTGGGTAATAGTATGTGGATCTACTGTTGAGATCATACCGAACATGGCAATACTATAAGGTAAGCATTTCTCAATAATAATAATAAAAACAAGGAAAAAATCAAGAAAATGACGAGAAATAAATCTACAAATATATTATTAACAGAAAAATTAATATAAACGATGATGCTATTATAATATGAATCCTCTTTTAAAGTTTTGACGAATATATTAATAGGACTAATAAGATACTTAAAGGAAAATTTGGTAAAATCATTATTCTAGAAGCTCGTCCACAATTTGGTTCAAAGTTCAAACTAGCTGTAGGACATTGAACGGAGAAGGAATAGTCACCGCCCGTGAACGACCGCGACGTACGGCGGAGACTCGGCTAGCATAGAAAGTGGAAAATCTACATAAGGCTGAAATAGCTCAAATCAAGGAGCACCTGAAATTTCATCTCCTATGGCTTCAGTGATGCTCCGAATCCTTCTGCTACTTGTCACGTTCACACTTTCCGCCAAAGCTCAGCCCAACAGCAACCTAACCTTGGGCTCCTCTTTAACAGCGAATGATCGGAACTCTTCTTGGTTGTCCCCGTCGGGCGAGTTCGCCTTTGGGTTCCGGAAAATGGGAAGAGGAGCTCATTTGTTGGCTATATGGTTTGAGAAGATAGAGGACAAAACCATAGTCTGGTCGGCCAATGGCGATAATCTAGCGCCAGAAGGGTCGAAAGTCTAGTTGACCGCCGATGGCGGGCTGGTTCTTGCCGACCCGAAGGGAAGAAAGTTGTGGTCTTCTAGCCTGACTGGCAATGGCGTGGCATATGCAGCCATGCTCGACACGGGGAACTTCATCCTAGCGAGCGGGAACCTCGTCAACTTGTGGGATACGTTCAGCCAACCCACAGATACGATACTGCCTACACAACGGTTAGATCAAGGGAGTAGAGTCGATGCTCGCTACTCTGAAGCTAATTACTCAGCCGGGAGATTCCACTTGATACTGCAAACCGACGGAAATCTCGTGCTCTATGCTACTCCTACCCCTCTGGTTGTCTCAGATGCATACTGGGCCTCCGGCACCGTAGGTATCGGCTTCCAGTTGATATATAATCGAAGTGGTCGGGTCTACCTCGCGGCAAGGAATGGAACAATAGTCAATAACGTCACCTCAGACACCGTCCCGACCGATGGATTTTACCAAAGGGTGATCCTCGAATATGATGCGGTCTTCAGGCAATATGTCCACCCTAAGACAGCGAATTCGAGTTATTGCTGGGCAATGGGCTGGTCAATGGTCTCTTCCCCTGTCCCTTCAAATATATGCACGAGGATCAATCGAGAAACCGGTACTGGAGCTTGTGGCTTCAACAGCTACTGTACTCTTGGAGATGACCGGATGCAGAGGCCCCGATGCCACTGCCCACCTGGATATACTCTGTTAGATTCGACGAACGAGATGAATGGATGCAGACAGGACTTCGCACCTCAGAGTTGTGACGGGAGTAGGCCCGAAAAAGACCAGTTCGCTTTGCGTGACATGCTCAATACAGACTGGCCACGGTCTGATTACGAGCATAGCGTGTCACAAACAGAGGACTGGTGCAGACAGGCTTGCCTGGCTGATTGTTTCTGCGCAGTCGCTATTTTCCGAGAGGGAAATTGTTGGAGAAAGAAGATCCCTCTAATAAATGGTAGGATGGATCCTAGTGTGGTTGGAAAAGCTCTGATCAAAGTCAGGATACATAACTCGACTTCGACATCCACAGGAAACGGGCAAAATTGATTTGACTGAGGCCAAACATGAAGAAGATCACTCAGATGTTGGAAGCAGCTGTGAAGTCTCGGTCCCTCCAGATCCAACCTCCGTTATCAGTTCAATACGATTTGGCTTATTAAGACAACTCGTGTCTGTGTAATCAAGAGCAACATATATGTATTGTCCGTAAGTGCTATTACCCAAGAATAAACTATTGAAGATTGTCAGCAGAAGGCCCAGGCGACTTTGAAGAGAGATTTAGATTGTTGAATGATCGAGTAACTATATATCAAATGATGCAGAATCAGTCACTCATAAATTTCCTGTATGTCGCGGGAAAAAAATAATGTGGCTCCATCAAAGCATTTTCATCGACAAGTTTGCTTCATCAAAGTTGAATTCCATGCGGTAGAACAGTTTTTCAACCTGATCCAAGCAAAACAGATCCTAGTTGCTAAATTAGACGGATGAGAACCGCTTGAAACTTGCCGATCCTCAAGGCGTCGATCGGTACCGGGAATTCATGCAGAAGGGACTCTCACTTCCTTTCGGCAACCAACTTCTTATGGACCAAGGAAATGACAGTCTGCAAATCACGTAGTTGGAAGCATAATCAAACGAATGATCATCGGAGATCTTGTATAAACAACTCGGTGAGCTACAGTCAATGAAGGTGCATCCTCCTTCGGCCCTCCAATTTTCAAGATCTCCAAAGCATGCTGAATTTAAAGAGTATGAGGCCCAATTCCGTCTTCATGTGGCCGGCACAGTTAATTTTTTTGGGCCACTGGCTCAGTTCATTTTCCTTAGGATTTTGATGATGCTATTTAGGCTCTGTTTGTCCTGCCAAAAATAAAAGCTTCGAATTTTTTTTTTCTAATAATGAACACTTGTATTGCTTCAAATAATTAGAAAATGGTAAATATCTTCATTGTCGACGATAACTTATGTCTAAACATTTTCGTAGACAATGAATATATTTTTCGTTTCTTCATTTTGAAAGCACTACAAGCGTTCATTTTTAGAATAATATTTTTCAAATCATTTATTTTTTGCAAAACAAACGGAACCTTAAATATAAAAATAGCCCCAAAATGAATATTTGTAAATCGCTGTGTTAATGATGTGTGAGTGAAAATGAAGAAATGAGGTGAGGAAAATGACGTCAAAGGCTTCAATGTTCTCGTGAAGTTGAATCTACCGTGATACAGCCAAAATCACATTCCCCTCGTTTCTATTAGAATATTATTAAATAATCCACATCAGCACCGGCCTACCGAATGGACGGAATTGACATAAATGCAAAAGATTGACTGTTTAGGACTTAATTGGCGTCCATAAGATTTTCATTAACTTATTGACTTGATACTTCATCGATCCTCTATAAGCTCTAAATGCTCTATACATTTATGGGATTAGTTTACTACAAGTCTTAAAATTCATCATCAAGAGGCGTTGATGAGGTTGCCGCGTCAGCCATCTTAGAAAACAAAATACAAGAAATTAGAAGAAAAGAATTTTCAAGATTTTTTAGGAAAATAAAATATAAAAATTGGAAAACATAAAGGACCAGCACTGCTAGTTATGGCCTGCGAAACGAAGTAGTCGAATGCAAAAAATTGATAGAGACGAATGCGCTTCTTGAGAAGGATTTTTTTTTGTTTAATTTTTCTTTTTACTTGGATTTTTATTTCTCTAAAGTTTTGAAATATATGTTAATTGTTGCATAGAACATTTGGTTAGTAATATCTTTTTTATGTTTCTTTTTTCTAATATGGTTGACGTGGCAACATTGGCCTCTCACACTTTGAACAATAATGGAAAGATTATGTTAACATTTTTTGTTAGCGTGGAGAGATTTGATTACATTATTTTGATAAGTTTTAAAACTTGATTGCACATTTTAAAAGTTTAAATATTTGATTGTACTTTTTTGACAAATTTTGAGATTTCTAACATGCTTATCCTTATTTTTATTAATTCCTCTTGTAAGAAATTTTTTGCAGGGCATTTATAGAGATATGTTTATTCACTCCTCCTCTTCTTCCTCTCATCTCCATACAACTTCCTTCTTGTACCACTACGGAGCAAAGGGTTTGAACTAGCTCTCTCTCCCCTCCCCTCTTCGTTAACCGATTAAGTTTTCTGTTTCTTTTTCTTGCTTTCCTTCCATTTGTGGAGTCTATTTTCTTCCTATCTAGTACAGATCTGGAAGCTTTTCCGTCTCGCTTCAGGGAATCTTTTAGTGTATATTTTCGGGGTTCCGTTTCTCTTGGATTTCATTAGTGTATAAGTCTAGATTTGAAGGAGATTGGAGAAGCTTTGCGAAGGTTTCGCAGGTGGGAATACTTCTGCTGTGACTGAGATACTAAAGAATGCACAGGACTGTTGACAGTAAAATTAGAGATGTGCAGAAAACTGTACATAGTTTCCTCTTATGCAATAACTTTATAGACAGGAATTGTGTACTGATCTTCTGTACTAAATTGTAAACCAGATTTGCTTTAAAATGTGGAAAGTTTTGCATAATGTCGTTGAGTCCATGGGAATACGATATCGTCATATCGCTACGGCATCCATTTAACCGAACATACAGGAGTTCCGGGTCAAAACATGGAACTCCTTTGTGCGAACTTTTGTGGAGTATCTGCCGAATTATGGTAATTCATCATTGCTGTAACCATTCCTCTCCAAGTCGCGCTAGACCCATGGCATTCTAAGCATTAAACCGCACAACGCCGCGGACCATATCCGTTGAACTCATGTTTGATCCAGGACTACACGGCAAATTTTCCCGTACGTTGGAGCTGATTGAAGCATTCAAGCTCCGTGAGTAAGGGGTTTGAATTCATATGGATTGGATCTATTGCGGTCCTTGCCTTCTTCTCCATTCATTTTCATCTCATGAAGTCTCCAACTAAACATGTACGATGCTTGGACAAAGTCTTCCAAATTGGCGTGTCCCTGGGAAAATTTCTGGGTCTCGGCAAGCTTTTGGAGCAGACTTGCCTTTATTCTAAATTTGACAAGTTTTCATTCACCATTGATTTCTATTAAAAAAGGAAAGGGAAAAATGAAGAGAAATAAATTTACAAAGATATTATTATCAGAAAATTACCATCCATGATGACATTAGAAGATAATAAGATAATATCTTTTTAATATTTTGATGAATATAATAATAGAACTAATAATAACTTTAAGGAAAACAGAAACAAAATCAAGTAAAAAGGAACAAAAAAAAGCCTCAATAACGTAAAGATATAAAACAAAAAAAAAAGATCAAATCACACAAATTGGATACTGATCATATACTAGTTTATTAAGACAAAAAAAAATAAAATTGATTAATAAATTATATATACAAATATCACCTTATATTTTGATTAATCATTTCCTTTTACTATAGATGGAGCGTTTATAAAATTTTGGGAAAGGGCCCAAAATGCCAATATTTAGAATATAAGGGCACTTCTCTAAAACTTGGGAAAATTTAGTAAAAGCATTGTCGTATTGGAGATATATGTCAACTATGTTTTGACATGTGCAAGGCCTGTCCCAAACTTTGGTTTAAATTTGAAACTAGCCGTGGGACTCGGGTAGCATCGAAAGTGGAAAATCTACATAAAAAGGCCGGTTTTCATTCTTAAGGCTGAAGTAGGTTGTAGCTCACCTCAAGGAGCACGAAAGTTTCATCTAGCATGGCTTCAGTGGCACGAGGAATCCTTCTAGTACTTCTTGCGCTTCCCCTTTCCGCTGAAGCTTAGACCCGCGGCAACTTAACCTTGGGCTCCTCGTTGACAGTGGATGACAGGAACTCTTCTGGGCCGTCGCCGTCAGGTGAGTTCGCGTTTGGGTTCCAAAAAATGGGAAGAGGAGTTCATTTGTTGGCTATATGGTTTGAGAAGATACAGGACAAAACCATAGTCTGGTCGGCGAATAGTGACAATCTAGTGCCAGAAGGGTCGAAAGTCCAGTTGACCGCCGATGGCGGGCTGGTGCTTGCCGACCCGAAAGGAAGAAAGTTGTGGTTTTCTAGCTTGACCGACACTGGTGTGGCGTAGTCGGCCATGCTCGACACAGGGAACTTCATCCTAGCGAGCAGGAACTAGGACAACTTGTGGGAGACGTTCAACCATAGGATGGTTGACAGTAAGATTTATTTGTGGGACGAATGTATAGACTGGAAGTTTTGGCGTGCGTGATCACGGCGGTGTGCGGTGGCATGGGGTTATCCTTCTGCTGTGACTGAGATACTAACATGCATAGGACGGTTGACAGTAAGATCAGAAAACTGTATATAGTTTCCTCTAATGCAGTGACTTTATAAACAGGGACACTCCAGCTCTTTGTGTACTGATCTTCTATATTAAAATGTACGCCAGATTTTTGCGGGATTCATGCTGTGAAAGTTATTCCCTAATTTGGGCTTCATTAATTATTATTGCAATTATTAATTGATCTAATAAAAACTATATATAGTTTCCTATTTAGTATAATATGGGCAAGATAGTGTGGATTGAGTTATTTCCTAGTCCGTAATGGGAGAATATGTTTGAAATTCTATAAATAAAGCTTAAGTCTCTCCTCTAAATCCTAATGTTCACATAACATCACATAAAAAGTTGTAAAAAAAAAAGTTGTCAAAAAGCGATACGTGAGCAGCCATCTCATTGAAGTCAGTGCATAAAGGATTCTAGAGGAGAAGAACTTGAGCATCAGTTCATTGCTATTCCACATCAAGAACGATGGATCCGATATAATATGCGTCAATTCTTCTATTTTATGAAGCTATTATTCGCATATATACATATATATATACGTGTTATGTTTGAGTTGTTGCATAAGTATTAAAATCGCAACTAACATGTGGTATCAGAGCGCATGCATTGTAGATCTCGAATCACGTTCTAACTACTTTAGAAATTTTATTTTTCGCGAAAGTGTAAATTAATTATATGTTCGGAATGTCCTCGTTGAGAAGAGGAAAGGCATGTAAAGATCGCCATCATACGTGGGCGTTCACCCCAATAACCAGATTCACCGATTAAAAAAAAAAACAAAGGGAAAACTTTTCTTTAAGGCCATCCGTTAGATTGGTGCAGGCAAAATTCAAGAACAGATTGATTACTTGTTGCTCGTGTGGACATGGTCTTGTAATGCGTGCATGCTTTATAGTGCGGCTCTTGACTTGGAGAACCCAATGTTTTTTTGTTTCGCATTCATGTGTTGTTGCATTTGTTTCCTGCTCTTTTTTTTTTAATTAAAAAAAAAGGGGGAAGAGCGGGCTAACGTCAGCATTTAGCGTATGCACGTGGCAGTCACTCCACCTACGCTTGCTAGATGGGACCCTGCACGTGTCATCTCAGTTTGGATAAGATGCAACTCAACCTCTGACCTCGACCCACTCAATTGACTGTTGACTCAGGCCCTCAGGTCGAACCGATCATTAACCAGTCCGGCTAGATCGCATGACCAAGTTCATTAGTTGGCTAAGGGGGTAGTGCTCGGATCGATTTTAAAAATTGGCTGAGGAACGAACATGAGCTTTGCACATGTCAGCGTGCGAGGGGGCATGACAACTCCGATCAACAATGTGTATTGTTATGAGTATTTTTTGCCTTTTTTTTCGCATGTATTTCTCAATGATTTGTGAAATATAGATACAAGCACACATGTAAGCACCACATAAAGATATGTGGAACATAATTTATCAGTTACATGTATATGGTTTAGCATGTATTTTTGAGTGTATCAATGTAAATTAGCAAGGCATGTAATTTTTTTTTGTGGATAATTGCCCCTAAATTTAAGTATGAAATTACATGCATACAAGAAATGTGAAATATAAATGTTATATCCTAGTTTCAAAAATTCAACTAGGTTGTAACCACCAAAGTGGCACACTTGATTGGATTTAATGAATAACGATTTATAAATTATTGGAATATATCCTGTTTTAATACGTGGTCATACTCCAAAAGGAGGTAATTGCGTATTGTTACATGGAGGGGTACATTGTCATCCCCCGGACCCGTCGGACACGCAACATCCCTTCACCTACCAAACTCTTTCGCTCATCGCCTGGCCAACACTAGCGACGGCCCAGGACTTGTCGCGGCCAAACGACGGCTAACAAATGCGACAGCGAAAACGCACAACCCCTGACAAACACGCATGTGGGATAGAGAGATAGAGAAAACTTAATTTACATAACTTAACATATAACAGTGAAAGTTCTATACAACCTGGGAGGGAGTCTATCATCTAAACCTCGAAACACAAGTCGATCATGGCCAAAAAGGAAACAAACCAAATCCAAAAGTCACTACGCCTCGTCCTGGCATCATCAAGGAACTACTCATCCTCCTCAGACAAAGGGAACTCCTCTGGATCAGTCTCCTCCGATCCCGGAGATCCAGGCTCGCCATCTGCCTGCTCGACGAACACGTCGTCTGCTCCCTCGATCTCCATTACTACGTCCCCATCTACATCCTGGACATCCATTGGCGCAGGGTCTACAACCTCGCCTTCAAAAGTGGCCGCATTCATCAGGCCCGTCGGCCCCATAAAAAAGATTGGTATATCCAAACCCTGCAGAGGACCCTGCCACAACTCCTGACCCACCCGACGGTACCATCCCTCATATCTATGAGGGAGCAAAACGTCGTAGCCTTCGTCGACCCATACGGTACAGTTATACCGCTCATACGAAACTCCGTCCATAATAGGGTATGAAAATACATGTGTCTCAATCTCCTGAGGGATCCCGTGGCGGACAGGGGGAATACGATAAGTCATACCTACGGTCGAGGGTCTGAAATGGCGATCAGCCAAAAATAGGTGAGTCGAAACTTAGTGAACACACATCTAAACTCAATTTAGAAAACAGCATGCGCCTCTTGCCAGAATGTAAATCATTACATGCATATTGTGACCTCAAATCACACAGATGCCAATGCAGATGCTCAATGCTTGCCGGTGGCTCTCTGGGCACTGCCGGACTTCCTGTTTCGGGTTGCCGGTGGCTCTCTGGGCACTGCCGGACTCAACCCAACCGGTGGCTCTTATCGGCACTGCCGGTTCCCGGCCACGTCGTAAACGTCTCAGGCCTGTGCCTCAACCCGTGTCTATTCACACCGAAGTTGGCACCCTTGTCTCTCCAGCTACCCCGTGCCGAGCACGTTCAGGCGCAAGTGCAATGACCGTGGCTCAATTAGCTCTGCAATCGGCACCTCCTTATCACCCCGCGTTCCCGGTGGCCCCCTAGACACTGCCGGGCCGTTCCGCACGGTTCTACGCACTCCGCCAAATGCACATGTCTCATGCCAATATGCAAATCAATGATGAGCATCACAAAATTCTCAATTGGCTCACCCCATAAACACTCATGCAAGCCAATTTTGCCACATGCATTTCCCAAAATTATTCATATTGGCACACCATTCACCTCAAAATAAATCAAATAAAATAACAAAGCAATTCATATTGCAAAATCTCGCATTTCAGAATTCGATTTCCATTCTAAGTTACCTAGGCTCAAAGGCAAGCAATCTGGCACATAGAGCAATTTCTAGAGTCCACAAAATTACTAATATTACTCTTATGTTTAGTAGTAATTTATCGATAGTCTACGTTCAAGGAATTTAATATTTTTCGTCGTAAAATTTTCCCTACTAGTCCCTAGCATACCCGACATTCTAATTCAAGTCTAGAAATGTGCTCACCCAAAAATCGAGTTCGAGCTTGGGCTAGACAGTGATGAGCTCGAGCCACGAACGGCGACGGCTAGTTACTGTTCCGGCGGTACTATTCCGGCGGCACTATTCCGGCGACACTATTCCGGCGACACTATTCCGGCGACACTGTTCACGGCGGCGACGACGGAATCGACGGCAATTTTCCGGCGACGAACAGAAACACAGCAACAAGCAAAACACAGCAAAGATAAGGAAGATTGCAGCTACATCAAGCAAAAGAAGAAAATCAATAAAACAGGGTCAACTTTGATTCAAAACTGGGAATTCTCTAGGAGATTTTTCGCAGTTTCGTTTTCAGAATATCGAAGCTTAACGTCTTACAAGTACACAGGCGAAAACGGAGCTCGATTCGGATACCGGACGACCCCGAACGAGTCGATTTCCTTCGGGCGCGCGTACTGGACGCGAGAACCCGAGAGGACAGCAGAGAAAATTTCAGCAAGGAAACAGCAGCAAACGGCAAGGTAAGTTCCAGTAGCTGAAGATCAAGAAGCTGAGGAAGATGTAGAGGATCAAGCAACAAAAATTTCAGTTTCCGAAAGAAGTAGTAGGTAGTACGAGCACAGCCAAGGAGAAAGCCAAAAAAAGACAGCAGCAAGGATGAGTTGCAGCAAGATTCCACGCGTGACTAGTGAGAGTAGATGGCTCCAAATGATGAGGTTTGACTTGCATGGCAAAGTGTTCCTTAGCTAATTAATGAAGGGGCAACGTGGACTTGGGTGGGGGAAAAGAGTTCGGCCGAAAGAATGAGGAAGGGAATGGCAATAGCTCACGTGGACTTCAATTGAGTTTGAAAGGGATGGACTTCAATTATATTTATATTTTTTTTTGTCCTTAGCCAAGAGGTTTGAGGACGTCACATACATGTACGGCATATGATTGAGAATTATCTAATCTGAGTATTTTCATACACTTTAATGAATATTAAAGTGAATTCTCATGACCGCTATATTGTAAACAATATACAACTGCATATCATGTTTTCTACTTAAAGGTGATTATATGATGATGTATGTAACTCTCAAAGTAAATTTTCACATTATGCTAATTATAAACATTGATTTATTTGAGTGACCTTTTTTGTGAATGGAAACTCCATAACTATTGAGATTCTTGCCGGTTCTAATTTTAAGAAGTGAAGAAAGGATTTTCTATTTGGTATGAAACTAGCGGATGTTAATATTACTCTTAATGAGGATAAACTCTCACTGAGGCTAGTACATAACTCCAAAAAGCGCACTTTGCTACTTGGGAAAAAGCAATAGGATTTGCTTATTGTGTACGAGTCGATCTATGCAGGAACATCTGAGAAGTGATTTCGCAGTTAACATCACTACTAAGCAGATGATGGAGGCTTTGGTGGCATGGAATCGCGACTCTCCTAATGCTGAAATTGGGACACATCTGTCAGGGTTATTCAACTTGAAGTATGGTGGATCTGCAAAAAAAGCTCAAGCCGCTTGATGTTAATATTCCCGATGCTTGTGTTGTGTATCTTGCACTCAACTCTATTCCATCTAAATTTGGTATTATTCAAACACAATACAATACTATAGACTAGACATGGTTAATCAATGACTTGATTGCAAGGGTGGTGTTAGAGAAACTAAAGCTGAAGAAAGGTAAAGCACACATTGCGATTTGTGTTGCCTCTAGTTTTGGTGTCAAGAATATGGTACATAAAAATCGTACTCATAGAGGAACTCATTCATCCGTTAGTCTTTCTAACAACTTGGGTCTAAAAAATTGACCTTCAAAAAGGACGATAACTATGATAAGGACAACCTCTATTTTTTCTGTAAGAAGACAGGACACGTAAAGAAAGACTACGTTAAATATAAAAATTGATTGTCTAAACGTGAACTTAAAAGTAATGATTCTTTGGCATTGGTTTGCAAATCTACTCTATGAGAAGCCCCATCTTGTTCATGATGATTAGATAGCGGTACAACTAATCATGTTGCGCTGACCATATAAAGATTCATAAATCAGAAGAAGCCAAATAAGAAAGAATCAAAGCTCACTGTAGGAAATAATAATAAAGCTGACGTCGAGTTCGAGAGAGATGTTATTTTAATTCTAGAGTCTAGTTTTAATTTGATGTTAAAGAATATATTTTATGTACCATCTTTTAAACGAAATTTAATTTCCGTATCAAGTTTAGACATATGTGGTATTCTTTTGAGATTTCAAACAACACAATTTCTATTTCTTTTAATTCAAAATAAGGTTGGGTATTGCACTATGTCTATTGAATTGTATAGATTATGTTTGTCTTCTAATGAAATATACATCGCTTATACAGCTGAAAATGTTATTCCCAAAAGACTTTTACCTAATGAATAATCTTACACATTATGGCATAAATGTCTTGGTAACATCTCTAAAGAAAGAGTGAAAAGACTGATAAAAGCGGACATTCTACCTACTCTTAAAAGTGATCTAGATACATGCATAAACTGCTATAGAGATAAGATGACTAAAATAAAGAAGAAGATTGTTGTCTGTAGTTCTCAATTGTTAGAGAATATTCATACAGATATAAGTGGACCATATACAATAACTTTGTGTAGAAATTTTTATTTCATCACACTTATTGATGATTATTCTTGATATGGTTATTCTGTACTTGATTAAGAAAAAGTTTGAAGCTATGACATGTTCAAGATTTTTGGACTAAAGTTAAGAAATAGCTAGGAAAAGTCACAAAAATTATTAGATCTGACCACAATGGTGAGAATTATGGTTGACATTGCAATACTAGATAGCTTAAAGAACCATTCACCAAATACTTAAAGGATTTTGGGATTGTGGTTCAGTTTACTAGACCCGAAAGTCCTGAACATAACAGTGTAGCTGAAAGGTGTAATCACACCCTTATGGATATGATGATGAGTATGACTAGCAGAACTAATTTACCTAGATTTTTGTGGGGGTGAAGCTTTGGAAATGGAATTTTTTATTTTAAATCGTGTTCCTACGAAATATACACCACTTACTTCTTTTGAATTATGAGCTAGACATAAGCCTAGTTTAAACCATTTGAAGATTTGGGGATACCCTGTAAAAGTAAAATTATATAATCCAACTTTGAATAAGTAAGACTCTAGAATCACTCGGTGTTATTTCGTGTCTTATCCAGATCATTCAAAAGAATAACGATTTTATCACAATGGAGATACAAGAATTGTGGATTAACAGAAAGTGACATTTCTAGAGCTTGATGTGGGCAAACAAAGGTGATTGCTCATAGACTATTGAGGATAACAGTACAATGGGTAATTCTATGTCATTCTCTCTACCCATACAGACAATTGTGGAAGTCCCTACACCATAGATTAAGGCTGTTGAGGTTTAAGAACCTGTTATTGAAGCAATTCCTAATGAAATTCCTCAAACCTATCAATAATAGAATGAGGTTGAAGATACTCCATTGAGGAGATTCGTTAGGCAGAGATAGTCAATTATACTACTAGACTGTATAGTCTATTTGAGAGAGCAAGATTATGATATCGATTGTGTTATTGATCCGATAACTTATACAGAAGCTATTTATTATACTTAATCTGATTTATGGTTAGATTCGATGAAAGATGAGATGTAATCTATGAAATATAATGATGTTTGAGAGCTTGTTGAATTCCTTGAAGGTTATAAGTCCATCAACTATAAATGAGTGTTTAAGACCAAGAGATGACTCCAAAGGAAAACGCGAGAAATTTAAAACGAGACTAGTAGTAAAGGGATTCACTGAAAGAGACGGAGTAGATTATGAGGCTACTTTTTCTCCAGTCTCTTCTAAAGACTCTTTTACAGTAATAATGGCTTTAGTAGCACATTTTACAATGGAGCTTCAATTGATGAATGTTAAAACTTCTTTTCTGAATGAAGATCTTGATGATTAGGTTTATATGGTACAACCTAAAGGTTTTGCAGCAAATGATTCAGATAATTTGGTTTGTAGATTGAAAAGGTCTACCTATAGTTTGAAATAAGCTTCTAGACATGATACTTAAGGTTTTATAGCGTTGTTACTTCTTTTGGTTTTATTGAGAAGAAATTAGATCAGTGTATATACTATAAGGTCAGTAAAAGGAATTTTATTTTTCTTATTCTTTATGTTGACAACATTTTGCTTGCAAGTAGTAATATTGAATTACTACATGAAACAAAGCGAATATTATCAAAGAACTTTGATATAAAGGACATTGGTGAGGCATATTTTTTCCTTAGCACTGAGATCCACAAGGATTGTTCTTACCGCATTTTGGACTTATCTCAAAGGGCATATATTGATCATGTTTTTAAAAGATTCAATATGCAACAATACAAATAAAAAAATTGCTCCTATTTGTAAAGGTGATAAATGAGTCTTTCACAATGTCCTCATTCAGACATTGAGAAAGCCTAGATGAAAAATGTACTTTATGCTAATGCACTTCGTAATGTTATGTATGCTCAAGTTTGTACTAGGCTAGATATTGCTTTTGCAACAGGACTTTTAAGTAGATATCAATCAAATCTAGGACCACTGGATTACTGCAAAGAAGGTTTTGAGATACTTAAAAAGGACTAGGGATTATATGCTGGTTTATAGATATGTTCAAAATCTACAGCTAATATGGTATTAAGATTCAGACTATGCTGGTTGTTAGGATGACAAGAAGTCAACAATAAGGTACATATTTATGCTAGCAAAGAATGTAGTATCATGGAAAAGCGAGAAGCAAAAAATGGTATCATCCTCACCATGCAAGTAGAGTTTATATCATGCTTTTCGGCTGCTATTTAGGTTATTTAACTTCGGAATCTCATTAGGGAGTTAGTCGTACTTGATTATATCGATAGGCCCATATAGTTATATTGCGACAATAACTTTGCAGTATTATTATTAACAAGAACAGAGGTCTCAAGGGGTTTAAGCATATGGAGGTTAAATTTTTTTTACAATAAAGGAATCCGTACAGAATGGTGATGTTGTAGTAAAGCATATTTCTATAAATGATATAATTGTCGATCCACTGACTAAAGGTCTATGCCCTTGTGTATTTGAATAACATGTCATTAACATAGGTTTAGAAGCATCATGGGATGCTTTTTTTAGTAGGAGCGCTTTAGTTTTTACTCTAATGAAGTTTATATCTCTATTATGTTACATTTAGTAATAGTTTTGATATATTGACTCTTTTACATTCAATGAAGTGTTTATAAATGTATTATTTTCATATTGAATATATACCTCTTTAAATTCTCAAGGTATCATGTAAACCTCGAGTAACGGCTGGGGCGTTTATTTTTAGCCATATACATATGTCTTTTTACACATAAAGCATAGCTAACTACAAAGGTAAGAAATATGTTAGTTCATTACAATCATAAGGATATTCTCGAGTGGCACATAAGGTTTCGTGACACTTAAAGTAAGAGAATGGTGACTGATAAAAAGGATAACATATAAAGTTTCTTTATTATTTGAGATCTTATCCGTTTACAATACTACCATATTAAATCCATATCAATAAATTTAAGAGCACTCATAACCATTGGTGACTTTGTATCTTCTGATGCAATTACTGCCATAATTCGATGCTTGAGACTTTATGAGATCCAATTGACTATTAGGAATTGTCTCTGGACCAATATAAAGATACGCATATACAGTATAATTTTAATTAATATAGCCCAAGTGGGAGAATGTAAAAGTTATTTCCTAATTTGGGCTTTATTAATTGTTATTGTAATTAATAATTGGTCTAATAAAGAAAATATATGCAATTTCCTATTTAGTATAATATGGAGTTGAATAATATGGGCTGAGTCATTCCCTTATCTATGATGAAAGAATATGTTATAAACTTTATAAATATAGCTCAAGTCCCTTCTTTAAACCCTAATGTCCACATAATCTCATATAAAGAGTCGGCAGAAAGCGATACGTGAGGAGCCGTCTCATTAAAGCTAGTGCATAAGGGGGTTCTAGAAGAGAATATCTTGAGCATTGGTTTATCACTATTCCGTATCAAGAACGATAGATCCAAAATAAGGTGTGTTAATTTTTCCACTTTATGAAACAATGATTTGCATATCTATACGTAGTACTCTTGGGTTGCTGTATAAGGATTAAAAGCGCAGCTAACATGAGCATAAAGCTTATTAGAAGCTACTCATTATCAGGTCAGGTCCTGATTGAACTCTACAAACCCTGGAAAATTGGCCCTTTTGCCTTTCTAAGCGAGCATTGGGTAAGCGGCAAGTTTGTAATTTACTTGCAAGACGAATGTATAGACAGGAAGTCTTGGCACGCGTTATCATGGCAGTGCGGGCATGAATACTTCTGCTGTAACTGAGATACTAAACATGTATAGGACTGTTGATAGTAAGATCAGAGATGTGCAGAAAACTGTAGATAGTTTCCTCTTATGTAGTAACTTTATAAACATGAACACTCCAGATCTTTGTGTACTGAACTTCTATAAAAGAATGTAAACCAGATTTGCATTTAGAAATGGTACAAACTTTTGTGGAGTATCTGCCGAATTATGGTAATTCATCGTTGCTGTAACCGTTGCTCTCCAAGCCGCATAAGACCCGTCAGCATTAAATCACCACGATGTCAGGGACCATATCCATTGAACTCATCATGTCTGATAGGGACTACACAGCCAATTTTCAAGTTCCACGAGTAATGGCTTTGAATTCATGTAGATTGAATCTACTGTGGTCCCTGCCTTCTTCTCCATTCATTTTCATCTCATGAAGTCTCCAACTAAACATGTACGATGCTTGGTCAAAGTCTTCCAAATTGGCGTGTTCCTGGGAAAATTTCTGGATCCCGACAAGCTTGTGGAGCATACATGCTTTATTCTAAATTTGACAGGTTTTCACTCACCATTGATTTCTGTATAAATAAAAATGGAAATGAAGAAAATGAAGAGATAAATTTACAAAGATATTATTACCAGAAGAACTAATACAAATGGCGATACTATAATGTCTTTCTAAATTTTCGTGATGAATATATTAATGGAACTAATAAGATACTTCAAGGAAAACAGAAACAAAGTCAAGTAAAAAGGGAAAAAAAAAGGCCTCAATAACTTAAAGATCAAATCAGAAAAATTGGATACTCATCACATCATATATTTTTAAATGGTTAATTAAGACAAAAAAAAGATTGGTCAATAAATTATGATATCACCTAATGTTTTGACATGGGCAAAGCCTGTCCACAAACTTTGGTTCAAATTTCAAACTAGCTGTGGGACATTGATCGTGTTGCGTGGGATAGTCGCCGGCCATGAACGACGGGGACGTATCGCGGAGACTCCGGTGGCATCGAAAGAGAAGAGTCTACTGTCGCGACCCTAAAAATAATTTTTTTAGGTTAATCAGGTTAACGGATTATTAGGTTAATTAAATTTACTAACCTAACGCGGGCCCTCCCAAGCCCTACCGAATCGCGACTTTAATATTTGTTCAAATGATTTTAAGATTTGGAGTCGCCACTAATCGTTTTTGGTAGGTCGATTAGAAACCTAAGTAAATTAGCGGGAGAACTAAATTACTTCTGCGAACCAGAGATTATGAGCTCGGGGACTTGGTTACGCTAGATTACTCTAACGCCCTTTCGGTACCAATTTCATGAAAACTCATTTGGGATGAGATTTGGGGTTAAACTGACCAGAAGGGTAAAATGGTCATTTTTTAAGGATCGGGAAATGAAAACAGGTCAAACCAGTTGAATGTGGTCATTCCTTACTTTTCCACAATTTCTGAGATTTTTTTTTTCGAGTTTTTCGAGATAATTCACCCATAAGGGGCAAAATCCTCATTTTGGAAATATCAGAGTGAAAATTCACCAAAAATAGGATTGGTCAGTCGAAATGACCTGTTTCCTAATTTTTGAGATTTTTCAGAATTTTTGGGGACGATTTGCCCATAAGGGGCAAAATCGTCATTTTGAAAGAATTGGGATGGAAATCCACCAAAAATAGGATTGGTCAGTTGAAAGGACCCGTTTCCTAATTTTTGAGATTTTTCTGAATTTTTGGGGATGATTTGCCCATAAGGGGCAAAATCGTCATTTTGAAAAGATTGGGATGGAAATCCACCAAAAATAGGATCGGTCAGTCGAAATGACCCATTTCCTAATTTCTGAGATTTTTCTGAATTTTCTAGAATTTATTATTTTTTTATTTTTATTTTTTTTATGGTTATTTTATTATTATTATTTTTTCGAGCCGAGTCGGGTTGGGTCTACCGACTGAAAAAGGACAAACGACGGGTTTTCAAAGCCCACGTCTCCAGACTCACAAGGAGGATTCCCACTTTTGGACTGGGCTTGGAACATTAGTCCAATCCGTGGACTGAGCCCACAAGGTTAGGCCCAATCCTCTATCTATTCTCTGCTCTATTGGGCCCAAACCTCACAATTAGCTTGCGGCCTAACTTTGAGAATGAGTCCATTGACCACAAAATCAAAGCTCGTAGCCAAACCTCCCCCAACTTTTCATGTTTTGCATTTTTTATTCCCTTGGACCTCTATTTTTTTTATCTTCTCTATGTTGTCTCCTCCCCAATGCTTTTGTACAGCCTCACTCAGATTTCCCCAACGTGAACCGAACTCAGCAGCAAATAATTTTCACCGAACCAACATGTAAAAACTAAACGTATTTTCACATGAACATCAAAGGTATAGAGAACTAACCTGGTGGGACTCCAACCCAAGGCGATATCAAAACGCGGAGGTAGGAGCTTCGGCTCGGTTCTCGCCGTCGGGTCTTGCTCATTTCGTTGTTGCTCCTTTGGGTCTACGCTGATCATGCCATCATTGGAACGTCAGGTCTCCTCGCGTGCCCCCACTCTTGGCTACCAAAACTCTGCATCTTCATTCCATCTTCAGCAACTCAAAGATAATCCGGTATCCTCTCAGCAGCTTCGGGAACAATGGACAATCCTGTAGTCTGGCCCAACAAGCAAAAGGACACCTCGCGGGTTGAAACTCTGATTCAAATGTCCATTGAATCGTCTCCCATTTTGAATCGGGATCAAACCGGCTTGTATGATGTCTCACGTGCATGGTTAAACTTCGCCAATGATGCTTCGTGATGATCGAACCTGCCTTTTGTCCGTGTGTTAACCTCGGAAGCGCTTCAGTCCAGGAAGAATTTGTCGGAACAAGAATGAACGGGGACCCCCTGGTGACTTGGGAGGTGTGTACTTTCCTGTCGGCATTCCAAACCCCAGAGGACTATAAGCAATCAAACGGATCCCCAAAGAATCACATGTCTTCCTTAGCTCAAATTGATCTTCTCCCATGCTAAGCAATGAAAACTGGACCTGAGCAGAACTTAGTGGAACGCCTGGGGCCGTGAGGTACTCGTGGATCTTCACCAGCTACTTCAGTCCGTAATTGCCCGCCCCAACAACTCGAAATAAACCCTTTTCATGCATTGCCACAAAACCATCCCAGAGGGCTAACTCCTGAAGAGGCGTGTATTTTGCAGTCGACCAATGCAATTGTCTGATTCCGATTTGCTCGATCTGCAATAGCTCCATGGAAGCCTTGCATGTGTCCACGAATTGGCCAAGCGTAAGTCGTCAAGGGTAGGCAGCAAACTTTGTAATGATCACGATCTCATCTTGTCGCTGCTCTTCCCTTTGAAAGTTTTTAATGAACTTTCTCAAGAGCTTCTTGCTCTGCCCATTCAGCCTACCAGTACTGTAAGAGTCGGCCGTATCGAAAAGATTGACTCCAGTTTCAATAGCCAAATTGAAAACCCTTTGAAGATCATAAACCACAGGAGCCGATTCCCCCATGCAGCGTATCCCATCAAAGATAACCCATGCAACTTCCTTTAATACCTCAGAACCTCTATACAACATCTCTCCAAGAATTTCTACTAAAGTGTGCGTTGCCACTAAAGCTAACTCCTTTCGCTCCAGGCACGCTATGGAAACTCGATTGACTCATCTGTGTTTGAATTATAACCAGTTGGAACAGCAACTTCGTGCATACCTGTCCGACTCGACTTGTGCCGCTTCGAAGCGGATTCATCATTTCCTCGATCTTGGCGGATAGCTCGAAAGCTGGCGATTGCTGTGGTGCCAAGGTTGGCTCAGGGCTTGAGTTCGGGCGCGAACGCAAGAGAGAGAGGGAGAGATGGAGATGGCGTGGGCAAAGCCGAGCCGACGCCGTTGCTGTTGCCGTCGCGTTCGTTCATTTTCTAACACGTCAGTACCTCGGTCCCGTGGAATATTATTTCGACTTCCTCATTCTTCTCTAGCATCTTCACCTTCGTCCATGAGTTGGTCATATTAAGAGAATTTGGAGAGAGAGGACGTTGGAGGGGTAGAGTTTGGTCCTCATCGTTTTTTTTTTTATATATTTTTTTCCTCTCTTTTCGTTGAAACCACTCCAGCTGACCGTGGTGGAGATTCAAAAGGTATAGTTTGCGTCTGCACCATGTCGGTTGTTGTTTCCAGGGTATTGCCAGTTCTACCAAGCTGAGAATAATACAAAGTAGCAAGGATGAATTTGCGACGCCATTAGGAGTAACCCGTGTGACCCTTAGTTCGAATTCTTCATGCTCAGACGCACATGCTTCCCAGGGAAGAAATACATTTTCCTTGTGCGTTGAGAGGTTGTAGAGCGCCACGAACTCCTCCTGCTCGCCCCACTTGACGGCGCCCTTTTCTTCATCCTGCTGTTGGAGCTTGCGACTGCTACCTCCCTCAGCCCCCATCCAGCTTCCTTGATGACGATGGTGAGTTTGGTGATGAATGAGAGGAAATAGAATAGAGGTGTAACCGTGAAAGGAATTTTGGTACTTTTTGTATATGTTTGTAAATGGTGTACAAGGAGGTTTAAATAGAAATGACAATGTAAGAAATAAAGGAAGGAAAATATACAGAATTTCTACTTTCCTAAGAAAAGAAAACGATCCAATCAATCAGGATCAAATCTCCAATCAAGGAGATCATAAACTTCTGTTACTATCTCCAACACTCCCCCTCAAGCTCGTGGCCTATATATGTCTAAGACACCGAGCTTGCTTAGGAGATACGCATGTTGTCTTTGACACAAAGGTTTGGTAAAGACATCTGCAGGTTGTTCTGTAGTTCCAATGCCTCTGGTGACTATCACTCCTTCTTGAATTTTATCTCGAGTGAAATGACAATCAACGTCAATGTGCTTCGTTCTTTCGTGGAAAACTGGATTTGCCACCAATTTGAGCGCCGCATCATTGTCACAAAACAATTCAGTTGGTCCTTCCATATGTACCCCAAGATCAGAAAGTAAACCTCGCAACCAGATTACTTCACAGACAGTTTTCGCCATGGCGCGATATTCTGCTTTTGCGGATGATAACGACACAGTTGTTTGTTTCTTGGTTTTCCAAGAAATCAATGAATTTCCCAACTTTATGCAAAAACCAGTAATAGACCTTCTAGTCATTGGGCAAGTAGCATAATCAGTGTCGCAGAAAGCCATCATTTTCATATTGCACTCGCGAGATAGAAAAATCCCAAGCCCTAGGCACCCTTTCAAATATTTTACCACTTTCAACGCTGCATTCATATGGAATTGCTTTGGTTGGTGCATGAATTGGCTTAATATCTGGACTGCATAGCATATGTCAGGTCTTGTCATGGTAAGATATATAAACTTTCCCACAAGTCTCTGATATCCCGATGGATCCTCCAGTAGTGGATCTTCTACAGACGCAGAAGTGCCTAAATCATATTCATGAGTTGTCATCTTGACATTTTGATCTATGGGGATGACAGCCGGCTTACAGCCTAATAGTCCTGCTTCAGATATAATCTCCAATGCGAACTTTCGTTGACTGAGGTTAATTCCTTTATCAGAACGTGCAATCTCAATGCCGAGAAAATACTTTGGAGCCCCTAAATCTTTGATGTGAAAAGTGGAGTGGAGGTATTTCTTAAATTTCTCAATGCGAGACTCATCATTTCCCATGATGAGTATGTCGTCAACATAAATCAACAGGTAAATGAATGCCGTACCTGAATTCCATGTGAAAAGAGCATAATCATGTTTTGAGTGCTGAAAACTTGCTGTTTTCAAAGCATCTGTAAATTTGGCATACCATTGTCTGGATGCCTGCTTGAGACCATATAGAGATTTACGCAGACGACATACCCGTGACTCCCCTTGTCTGCGTAATCCTGGTGGAAGATTCATGTAGATTCTTCATCAAGGTCTCCATGAACGAAGGCATTATTGACATCCATTTGATGAAGGGACCAATGGCGTGCAGCCGCAATCGAGAAAAAAGAACGAATAGTGACTTCCTTGGCTATGGGTGAGAAAGTTTCATGGTAATCAAAACCTTCCTTTTGAGTGAAACCCTGTGCCACCAAGCGTGCCTTATATCGTTCGACAGATCCATCTGCCTTAAATTTGATTTTGTAAACCCATTTGCATCCAATGGGTCTTCGATTTTCAGGAAGAGACACAATATCCCATGTGTGATTTTCAATAAGTGCATTCAATTCAGCTTCCATCGCCTTTTGCCATCGAGGATCTTGTGCGGCCTCCTGGAATGAGGATGGCTCCTGTTCCTCAGATATTCGACTAATACTTCTCACATGTGTAGGAGAGAGACGACTAAAAGAGACATAAGAAGATATAGGATAATGGCTACCAGAAGCTTTAGATGCTGAGCAGATATAATCTTTGGTCCATGTAGGTGGTCGAATAGTGCGCCCAGAACGTCGTGGTTGCTCAGTGGGAACTGAAGGAACAAGGGTGGATTCCGGTAAAGGGACTTCAGGTGATGATGGATATCCCCCAATAGATGACGGAGATGCATCCTCAGAAGATGATTCTGCTGGCGTTATCTCTGGTCTCTCGGCAGGAGTTAATACAATCGGTGCTGGTGGAGTGATAAAAAATGAAGGAGCAGAAGTGGAGACATCTTCGTCTAAGAAATGCTGACATTCCGGAAGAATTGATGATGAAGAATCCTTTTCTTGAAAAGGAAAAATATCTTCATGGAAAATGACATCCCTGCTAATGAAAAAACGTCCAGTAGAAATTTCCATGATGCGATATCCTTTCTGGAGAGTAGGATATCCCATGAAAATACATGGAGTGGCACGAGGATCCATCTTAGTCCGAGGCCCCATAGTTGTTGCGTAACATAGGCATCCAAAAATCCGCAGATGATCAATGGAAGGCGACTTTCCATAAAGTAACTCAAAAGGAGTAATATCACCAATAACTCTACTTGGCATGCGGTTAATCAAATAGGTAGCAGTGACCACACAATCGCCCCAGAATTGTTCAGGAATGGAAGATTGATATTTTAGTGCACGAGCGACCTCGAGGAGATGTCTATGTTTACGTTCTACAACTCCGTTTTGTTGTGGAGTATAAGTGCAAGACGTCTCATGAAGAATGCCATGAGAAGAGAGTAGAGACTGACAATCATTAGAAAGGAATTCTCGTCCATTATCTGTTCGAATTTTCTGAACACAAGAATTGAACTGGGTTTTGATCATAGAGAGAAAATTTGATAATTTGGAAATGGTTTGACCCTTAGAGTGCATGAGAAAGGTCCAAGTGGCACGTGAAAAATCATCGACAATTGTAAGGAAATAACGCGATCCATCACGATGAGCCGTATGATAAGGTCCCCAGATATCCATGTGTATGAGGGAAAAAAGGACGAGTGACTCGAGAAGTACTTATGGGAAAAGATTGTCTGGATTGTTTAGCGAGAGGGCATATGGGACATTTTGGATGGGGAAATTTTGCACTATGTCCCAATCGCTGATGATAAAGAAAATTTTTATTAATGGAAATAGCATTACAAGAAATGCTTTCATGCAAGGAATTTAGATCTCCAAGATGATCTACCCAGAAAAATAGTCCATCTTCAACTCTACCCAAGCCCATCAGTTTGCCAGTCGTACGGTCCTGAAATGAACAATTGTCGGAATTGAATGTGACTTTGCAAGAATTTTCTTGACAAACTCTCGAGACAGAAAAGAGATTGAATTCGAATTCGGGAATGTAGAGGACATTTCGAAGGACAAAATTGTGACCAAGTTGAACTGTCCCAGTTTTAGTGACCAGAGTAGTGTCTCCGTTTGGAAGTCGTACAGATATAGGAGACTGAGATCGCTCATTAACGTGGGAAAATAAATTTTGACTGCAAATTATATGATCACTGGCACCCGAATCGATTATCCATGCATTACCTAAAATAGAAGTTTCTTGGGATAAAAGAGTACTGTCACGACCCTCTGAAAATATTTTTATTATTTCTAGGGGTTAACGGATTATTAGGTTAATTAGATTTGACTAACCTAACGCGGACCCTCCCAAGCCCTACCGAATCGCAACTTTGGTTTTTGTTTAAATGATTTTGAAATTTGGAGTCGCCACTAATCGTTCTTGGTAGGTCGATTAGAAACCTAAATAAATTAGCGGGAGAACTAATTTATTCCTGCGAACCAGAGATTAGGAGCTCGGGGACTTGGTTACACTAGTTAATTAAAACTAATGCCCTTTCGGTACCTTAATTTCATGGATATCCTAATTCGGCAACTCAGGCTTGGTTTATTCCTAAGGCTCTAGTAGGGTATTCTCTTTTGTATTTTCACTTTTTAAATAGGATGCATGGATGATATATATTTTTATTTGTTATATTTTTTTAAGTGTTAAAGATTCCCTGAAGCCGAAAGAGGGAGTGTGTTAACGACTTCTGTGCAGTATTACAACCTACTTATCTTTTAGGTCTGATGATTCAAAAATTAAATTATAGGAAGTACATGACAATGAATAAACACCTCCAATGGGAGGCCTAGCATTGGCTTGGCTCTTCCCTTTGGGATTTAAGGTACAGGTATTTAAGTTGCAAGTATTTAAACTACTATAAGTAAAAACCTCCAATGGGAGGCTAAGTATTGGCTTGGCTCTTCCCTTTGGGATTTAAGGTATAGGTATTTAAGTTGCAGGTATTTAACTACTGTAAGTAAAAACCTCCAATGGGAGGCTAAGCATTGGCTTGGCTCTTCCCTTTGGGATTTAAGGTACAGGTATTTAAGTTGCAGGTATTTAACTACTGTAAGTAAAAACCTCCAATGGGAGGCTAAGCATTGGCTTGGCTCTTCCCTTTGGGATTTAAGGTACAGGTATTTAAGTTGCAGGTATTTAACTACTGTAAGTAAAAACCTCCAATGGGAGGCTAAGCATTGGCTTGGCTCTTCCCTTTGGGATTTAAGGTACAAGTATTTAAGTTGCAGGTATTTAACTACTGTAAGTAAAAACCTCCAATGGGAGGCTAAGCATTGGCTTGGCTCTTCCCTTTGGGATTTATGGTACAGGTATTTAAATTGCGGATGGACTTTGTCCTCTCCATTCTGGGGTATGAATTCTTTAAAATGAAATACAACGAATTGATTCAACAATTTGAAATTTGTGCGCGCTTGAGGACTCCTCCAAGCCGATTTTGTGCTTCCATAGGGTTGACAATTGATATAGAGCTGCGGCTTCCTGACATAAAATAAAGTGAAGTGTCAGTATACAAAATATGTGCTAATCTACACCTAAAACCAGAAGAGTGGAAAGAGTACTTACCTCCCGTTTTTTTGGGAGGGATTTCTATAATTGATTTTCGCTCTATATGTTCCCAATATAGAGAGTTTCTTTTGAATTAAGAGGGACTTTTAGTCACAGATCAGTTGAGAAATCGGTGGACAGCTTAGGAGCTTGTCTGGGCCGATTTTTGCATCTCTACGAGATTTTTGCTGTTGACATAGAGATATCCTTCTCCTGACATAAAATATGGGGAAAAAAAGAGATGGAGAAAGTGTATACAATTTGTGCTAATTTGCGAGTAAAATCATAAATAAATGAATAAATAAAAACACTTAGCTCGAATTTGCTTGCTCGTTGACGAGAATGAACTCTTGATTTATATTGATCGATGAAGGAATTTGTGATGATAACCCCTAGCTTTAAACTCCCATCATCTTCAAAATTCTCTCTCTTTTGGTATTTTCTTTTTCTCGAATTTTTCTTCAATCTCCCAAAACTCTTTCAAACATCCAAAATTTTCTCTCCAAAAAAAATCCTCCCAAACACTTCAAATTTTCTCTCCAAAATAAATCCCCTCAAACACTTCAAATTTTCTCTCCAAAAAATCCCTTCTCAAGCTCACTTCTTTCTCCTTTTATAACCTACTCATCTATCTCCCATTCTAATTTTTCCACTAACTCTATCTCCCATTCTAATTTCTTCACTAACTTTTCTTCATTTTCATCTTCAATTCTCCATCTCTATCTCACATTCTAATCTCTCCACTAACTCTTCTTCATCTTCATCTTCCCTTCTCCATATTTATCTCCCATTCTAATTTCTCCACTAACTCTTCTTAATCTCCATCTTCCCTTCTCTATTCTTATCTTCCATTCTAATTTCTCTACTAACTCTTCTTCATCTCCATCTTCCCTTCTCTATTCTTATCTTATTTTCTCCATCCATTCTTCTCCAACTTCTCTTCTTCATCTCCTCTTCTTCATCTTCCTTTCTCTATTCTAATTTATCCACTAACTTTTCTTTTTTATTATTTGTAAAATAATCCTTCAAGAGTTAGGTATTTGCACTTTAGTCCTTGAATTTCAAGTATTTACAATTCAGTCCCTGAAAAAATATATTTCTTTAAGTCCAAATCTCCTCACAATTTTTGACACACCAAAATTTACCACATGTCAAATTTAAGCTCATTTCTTGTCGCTGAAAATAATGCATAATTTAATTAAAGCCCTTTTGCAAAATTAAGTCATCTGGGTATAATTGGGCCAAGATGAAAATTTAAAATATTAGAAGACAATGTCACAACTCATAAAAAGTGAAAGTTAAAAATAAGTTGACTCAAATTAAATTTTTTTAGGCCCGATTCGAGATTATACTCGTGAAGGAACACGTGACTCGAATTGGATTTTTCTGAATTTACGATGGCCAATATGAAAATAGATTTAAAATAAAAATATTAACTATCTTTGTGTATTTTTTGGCCTCAAATGTTATTTTTTCAAAATTCCCTAGGCTTGGCTAAGGTTCCCAAAGTTGATTTTTCAATTTTATGAATTTTTATGGATTTTCTATTAATTTTTGAAAATAAATAAATAAAAAAATACGTAAAAATACTGAAAATATGAAAAATCGTTTTTTGGTCAAAATTGGTTCCCTAGGCTTGGCTAAGGTCCCCAAAGTTGATTTTTCAATTTTATGAATTTTTATGGATTTTTTATTACTTTAGCAATAGAAAAAATGATTAAAGATCAGGTGTCAACAAGTACCTGAGAAACTTGCACTCTCATCAGCGGTCTTCATTCAGCTCAGCATTTTTAGAATAGTTTGATATTGATCTTGAATGATAGTGGGTGAGCCGCACCTTCCTTTTGTGCAAAAACTTGGAGAACCGATTTGTCTTTCCTTTCACGGTCAGTTGGTCGTCCATGTAGTTTCCAGCAAGTTTCTATAGTATGATGCAGTCGTTTGCAATAATCACAAAATTTGTTTTTGAATTTACCTGATAATGGGCCTGTCCGAGAGCCATTTGACCCACGCGATGAGCCCGCTGAAATTGGGCCATAAACTTCAGAATTCTGATTCGTCGGCCCAGGCCCATAAGGCCCGAAAAACTTGCTGAAATTTCCTGGGCCGTCAGATCTCCCCTTTTGATCTCGGCCGTCCAAGCCAAAGGGATTAGGGTTCCCTTTGGCTGCAGCCGCAACAAGATCTCGGCTTTTCTCGATTCTTCCTTCGAGTCCTTGGTCCTGAGGTCCAAAAAGTGCACGGCCGCCGGTTCTCGGAGCATGGTGGGGTGAGAGGGCCGATAGGGCTACTCCATTGCCGTGCTTCGTCGCCGTGATCGTCGCCAATCTTTGACTCTCCTCTTGGACAGCGAGTTGAAAGATCCGACCAAGGCTTGGCGGTGGTTCCATCGCAAGAATCTGCGTTCGAAAAGGCAAGAAATCCTCGTTTAGCACGAGTAAAAATCTCGTAGCCTTTTCTCGGTCACGGATTGCTTGATATTGTCGAAGGGTCTCCTCTGGTCCGTTTAGGGTTTCTTCGGCCGCTTCAATATCATTCCACAGAGCCGATAATCTATTGAAGGTGTTTGTCACAGTATGATTCCCTTGTTTGAGTTCTGATAGAGCCTGGGTCAATGAAAAAATTTTGCTCGATCGAGCTTCTCGTACATTTCTCGTATGTTTGACCACATGGTCTTCGCGTCTTCGGTTGATGGTAGTCCGGCGGCCACTTCGGTTGTAAGGCAATTTCCGATCCACTGCCGTACTAATTGATTACACCGCCGCCAGTGGCGGCGCTGACACTCGTCTGTTGGAATGGGAATTGTGCCGTCGAGAAAACCATCTTTGTCTTTTGTGACCAAAGCTCGCCGGAAGTCTTTCGCCCAAACGGAATAATGCTCAGATCCGGCCAACTGGAGGCTGATGAGCCGCAATTCCGGTCCGTCAACCGTCGATGTGTACAGAGGATCTCCGATCTCCGGTCGGTTGCCGCCGATCCCGAGTGTGTATGGGTACACGGCTTGGTATCCGGATGGAAGATTCGAGTAGGGATCCAACCTGAAACACGTTCTCATACCTGGTTCGGGTATTTGCCCCGCATGATGAAAAACGAACCCGGGGGTTAGGTTTGCCCCGTATTCGGTTGGTGGGCCTCCCCCGGGCTGATTAAGTCCCTGTGCCCCTTCGGATGATGGCAATGATGACCCAAACACAGTCGGCTGAGCAGGCCCATAGTACCAGGGAATTGGCCCGAAATGGGCTGGCATGTACTGGGTAGGCTGGCCTGAAATGGGTTGCCCCTGGTTTGCCTGATGTTGAGGCCACGGATTGGGCTGAGCCTGACTGAAATTGCCCTCACTAGGCTGATTCTCAACAAACGCATTTTCAGGATTTCCTGAAGGCGAGTTCTCCAAATTCGAGCGGTTGTGGCTTTCTTCGGTGAGTTGTTCCTTATTCTTCATGGTAAAAAAAAATTCTCACACAAGGTTCTAAACTGTTGTTGCAGATATGAGCCGCAACAACAAGGAAAGAAAACAAGGTGCAGGCAATCAAGAAGAAAGTAAAAGAAAGGGAGCGGAAGCTAGGCTAGCAACGCAGGCTCTGATACCATGAGAGGAAATAGAATAGAGGTGTAACCGTGAAAGGAATTTTGGTACTTTTTGTATATGTTTGTAAATGGTGTACAAGGAGGTTTAAATAGAAATGACAGTGTAAGAAATAAAGGAAGGAAAATATACAGAATTTCTACTTTCCTAAGAAAAGAAAACGATCCAATCAATCAGGATCAAATCTTCAATCAAGGAGATCATAAACTTCTGTTACTATCTCCAACAATGAAGACCAAGATCCTCCACCGTGAGTTCCAAACTCGAACGTACGACACGCTCGCTTGAAAGCGATTTCACGTAGAAAATGGAAGCGGGGGAGGAGAGTACATATTGGAGCCACCTAAATTTTGTCAACCAACGTAGCATGCCCCCCAACTAAACCAGACCAATCAAGCGACACAAGCTCACCACGTAAAACACATTCTCCTGGTTTTTGAATGCACAAAGAGACGTCCCAATCCCACGCTCAGGACGGCAAAACTCAAAGTCTCGCATGGAGACAAAAGTTCTCAGGAGTAGAGGCCAGAGACTTCAGTGGTTGACCCACCATTAACACTCCTCAGAGCCAGAAAATCTTTCATACAAACTCCCTTGAGATCATTTCTTGTGGTTCCTTCTCGTATAGCAAAGCGTCCCCTAAGTTCACCGGATCACATTTCAACCATTTAATTTTACTCGGTCGGGTCGTCCTCTAATTATTTCGGATGCCCCAATGAAAGATTCTTCTTTGGTATAGTCCCCATGCCTTTCTTCAAGTCCCAAACGGGAGGCCGAGCGCGAGATGAACATTGCGTACGCAAAATCCAAAAACCATGCATCCACCTTTCTTGTACACCATCAAGCACGTCGACGATTCCCCGTGGGAACGCCAGTTCACCGACGTGAGAAGGAATAGCAACGCCACGTTGAACTTCAATTCGCCAGGCATCGTCTTCATCGCACTTAAAACCAAAGCTCCAAAGAAACGGAAGGCTGTATTATTGGCCTAGAGGGAGAACGTTGTGTGTTCCCGCCATGAAAGCCAATGAATTGGCGTCGAGAATTTTCATCGTGGAAAAATGCCAGGGGCCAATAAGGGCCAGGAGGAGTTGGGTGTTGGTCAGATCTCCCCCCCTCCTTTTTTTTCTTTAATCTGGTCACGCAGGAAGGAGCCAGAGCACGACCATGAGAGGTATTGAATTAATGGCTGAAAATGAACTCACTGGAAAAGTGATCTCACGAAAACCCCCCCGGCCTCTAGAAATCGCAGTTGGGCATGCTGCTTATAGGTCGAAAGAAACCACGAACCTGTGCATCTGTCTCCCTCCTAACTTCCAAATGACCCCCCAGAAGTGGTTGCCCATGGAGACAGCCTGATGCGCCGCTTGAAAGAACAAGTTCGGGTGCTTACTTCAATGGGTCCCTTCTCTACCCACAGCAAGATTGGCGTAAGGGGCTGAGCTCTTGGATTCCCTTCCCCCCTTCCTCTCACACCCAAAAAGATTAAAGAGATCCGCCAGCCATGTGTATCCCCCTTCCATTTTTTATTATCCTCCTTTTTGTCTGCCACTAGCTCCCTTTTCCTTCTTTTTTCCACTTGTTTTTCGTCCAACGCTGCCCAACTATCCACTGGTCTCCCTGTCTGTCAACTTCCTCTTTGGCGAAAAAGAATTTATGCTGGCAGTGATGTGTAGTTGAGGTTTTTCAGCCTCCACGAGTCCAACAAACCGTCCACATCTACTTTTTTAGATTCAGGATTACCATCCACGCTTCTCTCAAGCATTACTCACCCATTCTTACCCATCGTCAAATTGCCACTTTGGCGGGCTCAACATTGTGGAAAGTAGTGCCCTTGTAACGGATGCTCCATTTGTCTAAGCCTTGGGAAATTTGGTTGCATTCTCGTGTAATCTTCGAAGCAGTTCCTGGAAACTTTCCATTAAGGACAACAATTCATGCTTTATCAGGAGTAGATGTCAAACTCGATAGACGAAGTTCATCTAGTAGCAAGGGTGGATGGCCAGCCTCCAGCTTTTCTAATATTCCTCTGCCTTGAGTATAGTTAAAATGCATTTTCTAGAAATTTTCCAAATGACCTAAAAACGAAATTAACAAAGAAACTCTCAATTTCAGATTAAATTTCTCAAAATTTATTTGACCAATATGAAGAGAAAATAAAAATAAAAATATTGACTATTTATTCACAATTTTATGGCCTCAAATGCTATTTTTTAATTAATTTTCAAGCACTTTTTCTATTTTCTGAAAATATAATAATAATAATAATAATAATAATAATAATAATAATAATAATAAATGCGAGAAATATGAAAAATCGTTTTTTCGTCAATATTGGTTCCCTAGGCTTGGCCAAGGTCCCCAAAGTTGATTTTCCAATTTTATGAATTTTTATGGATTTTCTATTAATTTTCGAAACTAAAAATACCGAAAAATACTAAAAATATGGAAAATCATTTTTTGGTCAAAATTGGTTTCCCAGGCTTGGCCAAGGTCCCCCAAAGTTGATTTTTCAATTTTATGAATTTTTATAGATTTTCTATTAATTTTAAAAGAAAAAAAATGATTAAAAATCAGGTATCAACATCTACATAAGAAGGCCGGTTTTCTTTCTTAAGGTTGAAGAAGGCTGTAGCTCACCTCAAGGAGCACGCAAGTTTCATCATAACATGGCTTCAGTGGATGACAGCGGATGATAGGAACTCTTCTTGGCTGTCGCCGTCGGGCGAGGTCGCGCTCGGGTTCCAGAAAATGGGAAGAGGAGCTCATTTGTTAGCTATATGGTTCGAGAAGATGGAGGATAAAACCATAGTCTGGTCAACGAATGGCGATAATCTAGCGCCAGAAGGGTCGAAAGTCCAGTTGAGTGCCAATGCCGGGCTAGTGCTTGCCGACCCGAAAAAAAGAAAGTTGTGGTTTTCTAACCTGACCGACACTGGCATGTCGTATGCGGCCATGCTCAACACGGGAAACTTCATCCTGGCGAAAAAAAGATGACTGCGAAGTGAAGAGGTGCGAAAAAAAGAGGGTTGCGAAATGAACCCTATACAAGTTAACTGCAAGCATTAGGGTTACTTTTAAAAAAAATAAAATCAATTGGTCTAGTCCGGTCTGAGCGGTCCAATTCATTCCTATGTTCCTAAAACTGGGAATCGGACTGGATACCTCTAGAACCAAGAATCGGACCACCAGTCTCGATCGGGTCCGGGTGATCCTGATTTGGTCGACCTGATTTGCTCACCCCTATCGTTGGCCACTAGTTGGGGCTCGGCGGCCCCCGTCAACCGGCATCCACTCAAGAATATTTTATTTATTTTTATATTTTTAGTTTTTAACTTATTTTTAAGTTTAAGACTGAATTTTTTTAAAGAAATTCTTGAGTGGACTGATTTTTTTAAATAAATTGCCACGTGGACTTACTTCTTCATGATAAATGGCATGTCACTAGAATATTTTAAATATAAATGTCACATATATATTTTTTTGGAATCTCTTGCCGTTGACACTTAAGTAATCTTTTTTTTAATCCAATTTTATATTTAAGTGAGTCAAAGAAAAATTTTGGCCCTAGAGTGAGCATTGTATACAAACTTTGATACTTGTGGTGTCCTACAACCCAAACTTTTGTAGATTATCTTTATAATTATGTTCATTCATCATTGCTGTAACCATTCCCCTCCATTTGCACAAGACCCATCACATTGTAAGCATTAAATCACCACAACGCCACGAGCCATAGCCATTGAGCTCATGTTTGATTTTGGGACGGCAGAGCAAATTTCCAGGGATGATTTTTTTTTGTCTCTTTTTTTTTTATCCTTACTCTGTCTCTTTGCGAAGCGTGGGAGTCAAATCTCGCACTTATGATACTAGCATCCCATGTTCAATTTCTTTACCAGTAACATCGCATGTCTATTGGCGTCGTTGGAGGTGATTGAAGCATTCAAGTTCCGTGAGTAATGGGTTTGAATTCATGTGGATTGAATCTATTGTGGTCCCTGCCTTCTTCTTCGCTAATTTTTATCTCATGAAGTCTCCAATTAAACAGGCACGATGCTTGGTCAAAGTCTTCCAAATTGGCGTGTTCCTGGGAAAATTTCTGGATCCCGACAAGCTTGTGGAGTAGACTTGCTTTATTCTAAATTTGACGAGTTTTCATTCACCATTGATTTCTGTATAAGAAAAAACGGAAATGAAGAAAATGAAGAGAAAAATTTACAAAAATATCATTACCAGAAGAACTAATACAAATGGCGATACTATAATTTCCTTTTTAAATTTTTGTGATGAATATATTAATGGAACTAATAAGATACTTTAAGGAAAACAGAAACAAAATCAAGTAAAAAGGGAAAAAAACAAAAGGCCTCAATAACTTGAAGATCAAATCAGAAAAATTGGATACTCATCATATGCTTTTAAATGGTTAATTAGGACGAAAAAAAGATTGGTCAATAAATTATAAATCACCTAATGTTTTGACATGGGCAAAGCCTGTCCACAAATTTGGTTCAAAGTTCAAACTACCTGTGGGACATTGATCGGGTTGCGCTGAATAGTCACTGGCCATGAACGACGGGGACGTACCGTGGAGACTCAGGTAGCATAGAAAGTGGAGAGTCTACATAAGAAGGCTGGCTTTCATTCTTAAGGCTGAAGTAGGTTGTAGCTCACCTCAAGGAGCACGCAAGTTTCATCATAACATGGCTTTAGTGGTACTAGGAATTCTTCTAGTACTTGTTGCGCTTCCCCGTTCCGCCGATGCTCAGACCCACGGTAACTTTACCCTGGGCGACTCCTTGACAGCGGATGGCAGGAACTCTTCCTGGCTGTCACCGTCGGGCGAGTTCGCGTTCGGGTTCCGGAAAATGGGAAGAGGAGCTCATTTGTTGGCTATATGGTTCGAGAAGATAGAGGACAAAACCATAGTCTGGTCGGCGAACGGCGGTAATCTAGCCCCAGAAGGGTCGAAAGTCCAGTTGACTGCCGATGTCGGGCTGGTGCTTGCTGACCCGAAAGGTCGAAGGTTATGGTTTTCTAACCTGACCGACACTGGCGTGGCGTATGCGGCCATGCTCGACACGGGGAACTTCATCCTAGCGAACGAGAACCATGTCAAATTGTGGGATACGTTCAGCCAACCGACCGATACGATACTACCTACTCAACAGCTAGATTATGGGAGCAAAGTTAATGCTCGCTACTCAGAAGTTAATTACTCCGTCGGGAGATTCCACTTGATACTGCAAGCCGACGGAAATCTCGTGTTATATGCCACTCCTACCCCGCGGGACACCGCGGATGCATACTGGGCCTCCGACACTGTACATATCGGCTTCCGGTTGATATATAATCAAAGTGGTCAGGTCTACCTCACGGCTTCGAATGGAACGGTACTCTCTATCGTCACCTCAAACACAGGTCCAACCAGCGGATTTTACCAAAGAGCGATCCTCGAATACGATGGGGTCTTCAGGCAATATGTCCATCCTAAGACGGCAAATTCGAGTTCTGGCCGGCCAATGGGCTGGTCGACGGTCTCTTCCCCGGTCCCTTCGAATATATGCAACAGTGTCCAACGAAACACTGGTACTGGAGCTTGTGGCTTTAACAGCTACTGTACATTTTGGGACGATTCGATGCCCAGGCCCCGATGCCACTGCCCAACTGGATATACTCTGTTAGATCCGACGAACGAGATGAACGGATGCAGACAGGAATTCATCCCACAGAGTTGCGACGGAAGCAGGCCCGAAAAAGACCAGTTCGTTTTCCGTGACATGCTCAATACAGACTGGCCGATGTCTGAATACGAGGTTAGCCCGACACAAACCGAGGAGTTGTGCCGAGAGGCATGCTTGGCCGATTGTTTTTGTGCAGTCGCTGTTTTTAACAGCGGAAATTGCCATAAAAAGAGGATCCCTCTTATAAATGGTAGGAAGGATCCAGCAAACGGGGAGAAGGCTATGATCAAGGTCAGGATAAATAACTCAACTTCGATATGTCCAGGAAACGCACAGAAGAAGAACAAGAACTCGACTCTGGTGGTCATCGGATCAGTGCTGCTGAGTAGTTCTGTGTTTATGAACTTGCTTTTACTCCTCATTAGCTATTTAATTTATCAAAGATTCCGATCTAGGGAGTCTAAGTTTCCACGGCCAGTCCAGATCAACCAAGCCACAGGCACTCCGACCTTCGGTTATCAGGAGCTTCAGGAAGCAACAGATGGATTCAAAGAAGAACTGGGTAGGGGTGCTTTTGGATCAGTGTACAAAGGTGTTCTCGGATCCAAAGATGGGAACTTTGTGGCTGTAAAAGTGTTGGCGACAAAGACCGGAGAAAGTGAAAAGGAGTTCGAAAGAGAAGTGAGTGCAATTGGCCAAACTAACCACAAGAACTTAGTGCAGTTGCTTGGATTCTGCAACGAGGGTCAACACCGACTACTGGTGTACGAATTCATGAGCAACGGAAGCTTGGCTGATTTTCTTTTTGGCTCTTCAAGGCCTAGCTGGTACAGAAGAGTAGAAATTGCCTGTGGTGTTGCGCGGGGGCTATCTTACTTGCATGACGACTGCACCAGGCACATAATCCACTGTGACATCAAGCCGCAAAACATTCTTCTCGATGGCTTTCTCACTGCGAAAATATCGGACTTTGGATTAGCTAAGCTGTTGAGGGCGAACCAAACGCGAACAACCACTGGGGTCAGAGGAACCAGAGGTTACTTAGCGCCGGAATGGTTCAGGAACATGCCTATTTCTGGAAAGGTAGACGTCTACAGCTTCGGCATTCTGTTGCTGGAGCTCATCTGCTGCAGAAAGAACTACGACCCGGAAGTGGAAAGCGAAGCTCAAATTGTGCTGGTCGACTGGGTGTATGACTGCTACCATGGCGGGAGCATGCTTGAGCTAGTGGAGAGCGACGAGGAGGCATCAAGCGACATAAGGAGGGTGAGACGATTTGTGATGACAGCATTGTGGTGCACACAGGAAGACCCGGGTTTGAGGCCAACCATGAAGAAGATCACTCAGATGTTGGAAGGAGCCGTTGAAGTCTCAGTCCCTCCAGATCCAACCTCTTTTATCAGTTCAATATGATTTTACTAAGTAAGACAACTGGTGTCTGTGTAATCATGAGAAGTATTTTGTATTGTCTGTAAGTGCTATTACGCCAGAATAATCTGTTTCATAATGTTCTTCGCACGGATCCCGCTTAAATAAGCTAAATCTTGCTCGAGCTGTAACATTCCCTCGCATGTATCCAGGAGAGAATGGGCTGACGATTGTCGGGGGAAGGGATTGCATGCATGCAACTTTGAAGAGAGATTCTGATTGTTGAGTGATGGAGTAACTATTTCGAATGATGCAGAATCAGTCACTGAAAAATATAAAGTCACGGGCCATATCGTGTTGAGTGTCTAAAGAAATATGGGTAGATTCATGTCCCTGCATGTCGCGGGAAAAACAAGTGTGTACATCGACAATTTTGCTTCATCAAAGTTACATTCGAGGCGGTAGAACAGTGTTTTAACCTGATCCAAGCAAAACAGATCTTGTCTGCTGAATTAAACGATGAGAACTATATGAAACCTGCTGACCCTTGTGGCGTGGATCGGTGCTCGGAAATCCCGATTTCAACAGTTCTGCTGCTTTTTTGTTCGTACGGAAGGGACTTTCACTTCCTTTTTTTTTTTTTTTTTTGCAACCAACTTACTCCTTGCAGGCCAAAGAAATCACAGTCTGCAAACCACTCCAATTTTCAAGATCTCCAATGCGTGCTCAGTTTTAAGAGCAGGTGGCCGGCCCCCGTTAAATTATTTGGGCCACCACTCAAGTTCGTTCTCCTTATGATTTTGATTGTGCTTCTTAGGATGTGTTTATTTCGCGAAAAAATAGACGATTTGAAAAATATTTTCTTAAAAATAATCGCTTATATTGCTTGTAGTAATTAGTCAGTGAAAAATATTTTCATTATCGACAAAAAATTATATCCAAACTTTTTCTTGGATAAGGAAAATATTTTTTATTCATGTATTTTTGTGATCAACAGAAGCGATCGCTTTTAGGAAAATATTTTTTTTGTTTAATTTTTCTTTTAGCTCGGATTTTTATTTCTTTAAAATTTTGAAAACGGTTATTTATATACTAGTTGCACTATAGAACATTTGGTTTGTAACATCCTTTAGTATTTCTCTTTTCTAAAATGGTTGACGTGGCAACATCAACCTCTTACTCTTTGAACATCAACGGAAATATTATGTTAACTTTTTCCTTTAGCCAAATTAAATGAGCTAGTGAAGAGATCTGATTGCATCACTTCGATCAGTTTTAGGATTTGATTGCACTTTTTAAAAGTTTTAGTATTTGATTACACTTTTTTTTTACAAGTTTTGGGACTTCTTGTGCACTTATCTACATTTTTATTAACTCCTCGATGCAAATTATTGCAGCGTATCTGCAGAATTATGCTTATTCATCAATGGATGAAACCATTTCTCTCCAAGCTGCAAAAGGCTCATTGCAGTCTAATTACATCACCGCAGCACCATAGATCCCATCCATTGAGCGCACTTTTGATGCGGGACATCGTAGGAAATTTCCTCGTACATTCGAGCATCTGCGATTATGAACGAAACATTCAATTTCCACGAAATAACTTATAATCGATTTGATTTCATTTCGTAGGGAATGAATCAACTGCGGTCTCTGCATTCTTCTCCATCATTTTCGTTTCATAAAATCTCCACCAAACATAAGAAGATGTTTTGGTCAAAGTCTTCCAAACGTGGCTGTTTCTCCTTGGAAAGTTTCCAGGTCACGGCAAGCTTTTGGGCCACGCGCAAGCAGACTTTCCTCGTTCTAAATTATGATAAGTTTGCGCTGGCAGCCAGTGAAATTACGAAATTAGCTTACTCCAATCACGTATAATTATAATATTCCGTTGGTCAATAAATCTCCGTGCCCTACACTTTTGTTATATGAATAATGAATTATGAGTCTTGTTGGCATTATCATATTATGGTGGTCCAACCGAAGGATGGTAATTTACGGACAATGTTAGCAATTTACCGACATTAATGCAAGAGTAAGTTATCAACTTTCTTAGGAATTGGGGCATGTGGCCGTAAAGGGATTGGGTAGGTGGGGACGCTAGCATCATAGATGCGGGGTTTGACTCCCACACTTTGCAAAGAAGCAGAGTAAAAGTCTCAAAGATGAGAGTTAGATATACGATAGACAAACGAAAAAAAAAATCTTCTTGGGAATTTATCACTTAAAATACGGTAAATTTAATAGCTTACTGGTGAAATTAGAAGTTATCGACATAGATTTGCTTATAAGAGAGTACGTTAGCAGCAGAGATTCGACCAAAAAAAAAGTTACCAGTAGAGTGACTTACCAACTTCAAGTAAAATATTATTTACCACTCAAAATAAAAGCATACTTAAGAGCGAAAATAGTAAAATTACCAACATGGGTCTCCCTACAAGTTGGTTAGTTACTAACAAAATCAGGACTTTGCCATTGGAAATAAAACTTTGGTTATTAAGGGTGCGCATGATAACACTTCTTTAAGTGGATTTCTATTTCAGAAGTGCTTCTAGAGCAGAAATCCGTTTAGTAATGTAACTTTCGAAACAGAAATCCATTTGGTAAAATTTTTTATTTATGAAAGAAATTTCTACTTTTGAAGTTGTTTTTCCTGAAGTTAAAAAAATTGTTTCTCAACTCAAGAATCACTTCTTCAACAAAAAAAAAAAAACCTTAAAAAGTACTTCTCGCCTTACCTTTTTTTCATTATGCCTTCAGCCTTGTTTTGACCACACCTACCTCCACTGACACCCGCCTCTACCCATCATTTACCACCATTGCCTGCGACCACCGCCACCCACTGCTGAACGTCGCCGTCGTCGGTCGTCACCCATTGCCGACCTCCATCAGCCATTTACCATCACTTGCCACTGCTGATCGCAAACCTCGCCGGTTGCTATCCACAACCACCACCACGTGCTGACCGCGTCCCATCACCAACCACCTCCCACCATCAATCTTCGCCAGCTGCTACCCACCACTAGTTGTGATCGCCGGCCCCTGCCGCCAATCACAGCTCATCGTTGACCACCCCACCACTTACTGCCATAGTCTACCACCAAGTCACCATCTCTGGCTGTCAAAGTAAAAATCAATAATAAATTTTTATTTTTAGAAAGCAAATAATATTTTTTAATAATAAAAATTGTTTTTTAAAGAAATTTAAAAATTTTTAAAATGAAGTAGAAATTTTTCAGCTGCCGACAATAATTTTTTTTTATAGAAAATTTTGTGTTAATAATGTTTCAGAAGTAGAAATTTTCTATCGTAACCAAATGAATTTTTTTTTATCAGAAATCAACTTCTAAAGCAGAAGTAGAAAAATTAACTTCTGCTTCTAAGAAGAAGTAGAAAAATCAATTTTTGGCTAGAAGTTGATTTCTAAAGCGAAATTGTTAGCATGCACACCCTAATCTACTATGGACTCGATCCACCCCCCCCCCCCCAAAAGAAAACTTGCTATGGAAATAAGTATTTTACCAAAGTAAATTACAACAATTTGAGAGATTTACTAACACCAAAATTTAATCACAAATGGTAAACCTTCACCATTAAAATTAGTTAGTACCAGTGAAATTAGCAAAATGTGTGCTCGCTCTTACGGTAGTAAGTATCACATGAAGTGTGAAATTTATTAAAGGTCTCATTCAAATATAAGTTTATTAACTTATTTAGGAGTTTGTCTTTGGAGACAAAATCTTACCCGTACAATTAAGGACTATGAAAGTAGTAATTTACGAACTTAAGCTAGCTTTAAACTTAGTAAGTCACTATAATTGAGATAGTAAATTACCAACTTCTTTAGAAATTTACCGCTTAGCCGATGAACCCACTTGTAAAAATTTTAAAGCACTTAAGGAGTCTTTGGACTTGGGTATAGTCTTTAAAATGCTTCGTTTGAACTCTGGGATGTAAAATTCTAAGGTATTCCCTAGGATGAAGGGAAGAAAAATATTTTCTCCCAACTTAAGGGGTAATGTTGGAGAAGGTAGACTTCATGTCATCTTCGGATGACTACTGCCAAGTAGGGTCGTATAGTAGCATCTTGCACCGAAGGTGAATGATCGGAGCTTTGGCTTCAACGTGGTCGACCTGTACTTCGTATAGTGTCTTGAACCGACTTGTCAGTGACGTCTCCCAGGTTCAAGACATTGTGTGGTTTGTCTTTGAAGACAAAATCTTACTAGTACAGGTAAGGACCGTGAAAGTAGTAATTTACCAACTTAAGCTAGCTTTAACCTTAGTAAGTCACTAATATTGAAATAGTAAATTACCAATTTTTTCAGAAATTTACCACTTAAGAACAGCGATGCCTTCCTTCTTTTCAGCAAATCGGGCTATTTTTCAAAATTACACTAATACCATCTTCCTTTGGCCTCATGTGCTCGATTTTCTCATCCTCCATTCTTATGTTCGAGTTTAACCCCGTGAAAAGGATTTTGGTGAGGACTGCCAAATATTTATGTAGCTTCACTAGCTCAGCTCTGCACTAAGATGTTCTCCTCTCTCTTTAGCTGAAATTCTGTAAGTACAGTTACTTGACATTTGGTGGCTTCCTAGTTTCACTTAAAAATGGGAGTAGATGAGGGTGAGGGATCACAACTGATTTTTCTTCTCGTCTCTTGCGGGTATTTGGTGTGATATTTCGATGCGAATGGGTGTGAATTTATTGTAATAGCATCCTGCTCTGGTTGTTTCTGTTCTATTTAATCTTGACGCCCTTTTATTGCAGAGATCGCCTGTGGTGGGCGTCTTAACAAGACATGATTCTATGCCTGAGCACGTGTCGGCGTTGCACCCGACCCTCGTTAGGAGCAGATGGAAGAGATTAAGACTACAGTTTCCCCGCCTATTCAAACAATTTTAGCGTAACCAGTCGAGCATTCAGGAATTTGTCCAGGAAAATTGCTACTCGATCAGGCCAGATTTTTGCAGGATTCGTGCAGTATAGAGCTGACGGTTGACAGTAAGATCAGAAGAAAACTGTAGATAGTTTCCTCTTATGCATTAACTTTATAAACAGAAACACTCCAGCTCTGTGCACTGATCACTTATGCTAAATTGTAAACCAAATTTGCTTTAAGATGTGGTAAGTTTTGCATGATGTGGTTTGGTCCATGAGAATACGATATCGTTATGTCACTACGGCATCCATTTAACCGAACATATCGGAGTTCCGGGTCGAAACCCTGAACTCCTGTATGCAAACTTTTGTGGAGTATCTGTAGAGTCATGTTCATTCATCATTGCCGCAACCATTCCACTCCAAGTCGCACAAGACCCGTCGCATTCTAAGCATTAAATCACCACAACACCACGGATCATATCCATTGAACTCATGTTTGCTCCGGGACTATACAGCAAATTTTCCCGTACGTTGGAGCTGATTGAAGCATTCAAGCTCCGTGAGGAATGGGTTTGAATTCATATGGATTGAATCTGCTGCGCTCCTTGCCTTTTTCTCCATCCATCTTCATCTCATGAAGTCTCCAACTAGACATGGACAAAGTCTTCCAAATTGGCGTGTTCCTAGGAACATTTCTTGGTCCCGTCAAGCTTATGGAGCAGATAAATTTTTTTGGTCAATTAATGGAGCAGACTTGCTCTATTCTAAATTTGACATGTTTTCATTCACCATTGGTTCCTATTATAAAAAAGAAGAAGCTACTAACCTAATAATCTAACAGTATTGTCAATTATTTCTGTCCCCACGATCTCTCAAAAAATTAATGCTTTATACAAAAAAACACTCAGTAATAGTATGTGGATCTACTGTTGAGATCATACTGAACATGGCAATACTATAAGGTAAGCATTTCTCAATAATAATAATAATAATAACAAGGAAAAAATCAAGAAAATGACGAGAAATAAATCTACAAATATATTATTTAACAGAAAAATTAATATAAACGATGATGCTATTATAATATGAATTCTCTTTTAAAGTTTTGACGAATATATTAATAGGACTAATAAGATACTTAAAGGAAAATTTGGTAAAATCATTATTCCAGAAGCCCGCCCACAATTTGGTTCAAAGTTCAAACTAGCTGTAGGACATTGAACGGAGAAGGAAGAGTCACCACCCGTGAACGACCGCGACGTACGGCGGAGACTCGGCTAGCATAGAAAGTGGAAAATCTACATAAGGCTGAAATAGCTCAAATCAAGGAGCACCTGAAATTTCATCTCCTATGGCTTCAGTGATGCTCCGAATCCTTCTGCCACTTGTCACGTTCACACTTTCCGCCAAAGCTCAGCCCAACAGCAACCTAACCTTGGGCTCCTCTTTAACAGCGAATGATCGGAACTCTTCTTGGTTGTCCCCGTCGGGCGAGTTCGCCTTTGGGTTCCGGAAAATGGGAAGAGGAGCTCATTTGTTGGCTATATGGTTTGAGAAGATAGAGGACAAAACCATAGTCTGGTCGGCCAATGGCGATAATCTAGCGCCAGAAGGGTCGAAAGTCCAGTTGACCGCCGATGGCGGGCTGGTTCTTGCCGACCCGAAGGGAAGAAAGTTGTGGTCTTCTAGCCTGACTGGCAATGGCGTGGCATATGCAGCCATGCTCGACACGGGGAACTTCATCCTAGCGAGCGGGAACCTCGTCAACTTGTGGGATACGTTCAGCCAACCGACAGATACGATACTGCCTACGCAACGGTTAGATCAAGGGAGTAGAGTCGATGCTCGCTACTCCGAAGCTAATTACTCAGCTGGGAGATTCCACTTGATACTGCAAACCGACGGAAATCTCGTGTTCTATGCCACTCCTACCCCTCTGGTCGTCTCAGATGCATACTGGGCCACCGGCACTGTAGGTATCGGCTTCCGGTTGATATATAATCAAAGTGGTCAGGTCTACCTCGCGGCAAGGAATGGAACAGTACTCAATAACATCACCTCAGACACTGTCCCGACCGGCGGATTTTACCAAAGGGCGATCCTCGAATATGATGGGGTCTTCAGGCAATATGTCCACCCTAAGACGGCGAATTCGAGTCCCGGGTGGGCAATGGGCTGGTCAATGGTCTCTTCCCCTGTCCCTTCAAATATATGCACGAGGATCAATCGAGAAACCGGTACTGGAGCTTGTGGCTTCAACAGCTACTGCACTCTCGGAGACGACCGGATGCAGAGGCCCCGATGCCACTGCCCACCTGGATATACTCTGTTAGATTCGACGAACGAGATGAATGGATGCAGACAGGACTTCGCACCTCAGAGTTGTGACGGAAGTAGGCCCGAAAAAGACCAGTTCGCTTTGCGTGACATGCTCAATACAAACTGGCCACGGTCTGATTACGAGCATAGCGTGTCACAAACAGAGGACTGGTGCAGACAGGCTTGCCTGGCTGATTGTTTCTGTGCAGTCGCTATTTTCCGAGAGGGAAACTGCTGGAGAAAGAAGATCCCTCTAACAAATGGTAGGATGGATCCTAGTGTGGTTGGAAAAGCTCTGATCAAAGTCAGGATACATAACTCGACTTCGGCGTCCACAGGAAACGGGCAAAATTGATTGACTGAGGCCAAACATGAAGAAGATCGCTCAGATGTTGGAAGCAGCTGTGAAGTCTCAGTCCCTCCAGATCCAGCCTCTTTTATCAGTTCAATATGATTTGGCTTATTAAGACAACTGCTGTCTGTGTAATCAAGAGCAACATATATGTATTGTCCGTAAGTGCTATTACCCAAGAATAAACTATTGAAGATTGTCAGCAGAAGGCCCAGGCGACTTTGAAGAGAGATTTAGATTGTAGAGTGATCGAGTAACTACATATCAAATGATGCAGACTCAGTCGCTTATAAATTTAAAGTCACGGGCATTGTCGCGTTGAATCTCCTAGGAATTCTAAATGGACCACTTTCCTGTATGTCGCGGGAAAAAAATAATGTGGCTCCATCAAAGCATTTTCATCGACAAGTTTGCTTCATCAAAGTCGAATGCCATGCGGTAGAACCGGTTTTTCAACCTGATCCAAGCAAAACAGATCCTAGTTGCTAAATTAGACGGATGAGAACAGCTTGAAACTTGCCGATCCTCAAGGCGCGGATCGGTACTGGGAATTCATGCAGAAGGGACTCTCACTTCCTTTCGGCAACCAACTTCTTATAGACCAAGGAAATCACGGTCTACAAATCACGTAGTTGGAAGCATAATCAAACGAATGATCATCGGAGATCTTGTATAAACAACTCGGTGAGCTACAGTCAATGAAGGTGCATCCTCCTTCGGCCCTCCAATTTTCAAGATCTCCAAAGCATGCTGAATTTAAAGAGTATGAGGCCCAATTCCGTCTTCATGTGGCCGGCACAGTTAATTTTTTTGGGCCACTGGCTCAGTTCATTTTCCTTAGGATTTTGATGATGCTATTTAGGCTCTGTTTGTCCTGCCAAAAATAAATGCTTCGAATTTTTTTTTTTCTAAGAATGAACGCTTGTATTGCTTCAAATAATTAGAAAATGGCAAATATCTTCATTGTCCACGACAACTTATGTCTTAACATTTTCGTAGACAATGAATATATTTTTCGTTTCTTCATTTTGAAAGCACTACAAGCGGTCATTTTTAGAATAATATTTTTCAAATCATTTATTTTTTGCAAAACAAACGGAACCTTAAAGAAAAAAATAGTCCCAAAATGAATATTTGTAAATCGCTGTGTTAATGATGTGTGAGTGGAAATGAAGAAATGAGGTGAGGAAAATGACATCAAAGGCTTCAATGTTCTCGTGAAGTTGAATCTACCGTGATGTAGCCAAAATCACATTCCCCTCGTTTCTATTAGAATATTATTAAATAATCCACATCAGCACTGGCCTACCGAATGGACGGAATGACATAAATGCAAAAGATCTACTGTTTAGGACTTGATTGGCGTCCATAAGATTTTCATTAACTTATTGACTTGATGCTTCATCGATCCTCTATAAGCTCTAAATGCTCTATACATTTATGGGATTAGTTTACTACAAGTCTTAAATTCATCATCAAGAGGCGTTGATGAGGTTGCCACGTCAGCCATCTAAGAAAACAAAATACAAGAAATTAGAAGTAAAGAATTTTCAAGATTTTTTAGGAAAATAAAATATAAAAATTGGAAAACATAAAGGACCAGCACTGCTAGTTATGGCCTGCGAAACGAAGTAGTCGAACGCAAAAAATTGATAGAGACGAATGCGCTTCTTGAGAAGGATTTTTTTTTGTTTAATTTTTCTTTTTACTTGGATTTTTATTTCTCTAAAATTTTGAAATATATGTTAATTGTTGCATAGAACATTTGGTTTGTAATATCATTTTTATGTTTCTTTTTCTAATATGGTTGACGTGGCAACATTGGCCTCTCACACTTTGAACAACAATGGAAAGACTATGTTGACATTTTTCGTTAGTGTGGAGAGATTTGATTACATCATTTTGACAAGTTTTAAAACTTAATTGCACATTTTAAAAGTTTTAATATTTGATTGTACTTTTATGACAAGTTTTGAGATTTCTAACACGTTTATCCTTATTTTTATTAATTCCTCTTGTAAGAAATTTTTGCAGAGCATCCATAGAGATATGTTTATTCACTCCTCCTCTTCTTCCTCTCATCTCCATACAACTTCCTTCTTCTACCACTACGGAGCAAAGGGTTTGAACTAGCTCTCTCTCCCCTCCCCTCTTCGTTAACCGATTAAATTTTCTGTTTCTTTTTCTTGCTTTCCTTCCATTTATGGAGTCTGTTTTCTTCCTATCTAGTATAGACCTGGAAGCTTTTCCGTCTCGCTTCGGGAAATCTTTTAGTGTATATTTTCGGGGTTCCGTTTCTCTTGGATTTCATTAGTGTATAAGTCTAGATGTGAAGGAGATTGGAGAAGCTTTGCGAAGGTTTCGCGGGTGGGAATACTTCTGCTGTGACTGAGGTGCTAAAGAATGCATAGGACTGTTGACAGTAAAATTAGAGATGTGCAGAAAACTGTACATATTTTCCTCTTATGCAATAACGTTATAGACAGGAATTGTGTACTGATCTTCTGTACTAAATTGTAAACCAGATTTGCTTTAAAATGTGGAAATTTTTGCATAATGTCGTTGAGTCCATGGGAATACGATATCGTCATATCGCTACGGCATCCATTTAACCGAATATACAGGAGTTCCGGGTCAAAACATGGAACTCCTTTGTGCGAACTTTTGTGGAGTATCTGCCGAATTATGGTAATTCATCATTGCTGTAACCATTCCTCTCCAAGTCGCGCTAGACCCATGGCATTCTAAGCATTAAACTCCCACAACGCCGCGAACCATATCCGTTGAACTCATGTTTGATCCAAGACTACACAGCAAATTTTCCCGTACGTTGGAGCTGATTGAAGCATTCAAGCTCCGTGAGTAAGGGGTTTGAATTCATATGGATTGGATCTATTGCGGTCCTTGCCTTCTTCTCCATTCATTTTCATCTCATGAAGTCTCCAACTAAACATGTACGATGCTTGGACAAAGTCTTCCAAATTGGCGTGTCCCTGGGAAAATTTCTGGGTCCCGGCAAGCTTTTGGAGCAGACTTGCCTTTATTGTAAATTTGAGAAGTTTTCGTTCACCATTGATTTCTATTAAAAAAGGAAAGGGAAAAATGAAGAGAAATAAATTTACAAAGATATTATCATCAGAAAATTACCATCCATGATGACGTTAGAAGATAATAAGATAATATCTTTTTAATATTTTGATGAATATAATAATAGAACTAATAAGAACTTTAAGGAAAACAGAAACAAAATCAAGTAAAAAGGAACAAAAAAAAAAGCCTCAATAACGTAAAGATATAAAACAAAAAAAAAAGATCAAATCACACAAATTGGATACTGATCATATACTAGTTTATTAAGACAAAAAAGAATAAGATTGATACTCCGTTTAGCTGAAATTCTGTAAATACAGCTACTTGACATTTGGTGGCTTCCTAGTTTCACTTACTAATCGGAGTACATCAGGTTAAGGGATCACAATTGATTTTTCTTCTCGTCTCTTGCGGGTATTTGGTGTGATACTTCGGTGTGAACGGGCGCGAATTTATTGTGAAAACATCCTGCTCTGGTTGTTTATGTTCTATTTAATCTTGACGCCCTTTTATTGCAGAGATCGCCTGTGGTGGGCATATTAACAAGACATGATTTTATGCCTGAGCACGTGTTGGCATTGCACCCGACCCTCGTTAGGAGCAGATGGAAAAGATTAGGACTACAGTTCCCCCACCTATTCAAACTATTTTAGCATAACCGGTTGAGCATTCAGGAATTTATCCAGGAAAGTTGCTACTCAATCAGGCCAGATTTTTGCGGGATTCGTGCAGTATAGGAAGCTGCTCATTATAAGGTCAGGCCCTGATTGATCTCTCCAAACCCTGGAAAATTGCCCCTTTTGACTTACTAAGCGGGCATCGGGTAAGCGGCAGGTTGTAATTTATTTGTGGGACGAATGTATAGACTGGAAGTTTTGGCGTGCGTTATCACCGCGGTGCGCGGGGGCGTGGGGTATCCTTCTGCTGTGACTGAGATCCTAACATGCATAGGACGGCTGACAGTAAGATCAGAAAACTGTATGCAGTTTCCTCTTATGCAGTAACTTTATAAACAGGGACACTCCAGCTCTTTGTGTATTGATCTTCTATATTAAAATGTACACCAGATTTTTGCGGGATTCATGCTGTGAAAGTTATTCCCTAATTTGGGCTTTATTTGGGCTTTATTAATTATTATTGCAATTATTAATTGATCTAATAAAAACTATATATAGTTTCCTATTTAGTATAATATGGGCAAGATAGCATGGACCGAGTTATTTCCTAGTTCGTAATGAGAGGATATGTTTTAAACTTTATAAATAGAACTCAAATCTCTCCTCTAAACCCTAATGTCCACATAACATCACATAAAAATTTGTCAGAAAGCGATACGTGAGGGGCCATCTCATTAAAGTCAGTGCATAAAGGGTTTTTAGAGGAGAAGAACTTGAGCATTAGTTCATTGCTATTCCACATCAATAACGATGGATCTGATACAATATGCGTCAGTTTTTCTATTTTATGAAGTTGTTATTCGCATATCTATACGTCTTATGCTTGAGTTGCTGCATAAGTATTAAAATCGCAACTAACATGTGGTATCAGAGCGCACGCATTCTAGATCTCGAATCACGCTCTAACTATTTTAGAAATTTTATTTTTCGTGAAAGTGTAAAATAATTATATGTTCGGAATGTCCTCGTTGAGAAGAGGAAAGGCATGTACAGATGGCGTTTACCCCAATAACCAGATTCACCGATTAAAAAAAAAAAACAAAGGGAAAACTTTTCTTTAAGGACATCCGTTAGATTGGTGCAGGCAAAATTCAAGAGCAGATTACTTGTTGCTCGTGTGGACATGGTCTTGTAATGCGTGCATGCTTTATAGTGCGGCTCTTGACTTGGAGAACCCATTGTTTTTTTGTTTCGCATCCATGTGTTGTTGCATTTGTTTCCTGCTCTTTTTTTTTAATTAAAAAAAAAGGGGGAAGAGCGGGCTAACGTCAGCATTTAGCGTATGCACGTGGCAGTCACTCCACCTACGCTTGCTAGATGGGACCCCGCACATGTCATCTCAGTTTGGATAAGATCCAACTCAACCTCTGACCTCGACCCACCCAATTGACTGTTGACTCAGGCCCTCAGGTCGAACCGATCATTAACTAGTCCGGCTACATCGCATGACCAAGTTCATTAGTTGGCTAAGGGGGTAGTGCTCGGATCGATTTTAAAAACTGGCTGAGGAACGAACATGAGCTTTGCACATGTCAGCGTGCGAGGGGGCATGACAACTCCGGTCAACAATGTGTATTGTCATGAGTATTTTTTGCCCTTTTTTTTCGCATGTATTTCTCAATGATTTGTGAAATATAGATACAAGCACACACGTAAGCACCACATAAAGATATGTGGAACATAATTTATCAGTTACATGTATATGGTTTAGCATGTATTTTTTAGTGTATCAATGTAAATTAGCAAGGCATGTAATTTTTGTGTGGATAATTGCCCCTAAATTTAAGTATGAAATTACATGCATACAAGAAATGTGAAATATAAATGTTATATCCTAGTTTCAAAAATTCAATTAGATTGTAACTACCAAAGTGGCACACTTGGTTGGATTTAATGAATAACGATTTATAAATTATTGGAATGTATCCTGTTTTAATACGTGGTCATACTCCCAAAGGAGGTAATTGCGTATTATTACATGGAGGGGTACATATACGGCATATGATTGAGAATTATCTAATCTAAGTATTTTCATACACCTTAATGAATATTAAAGTGAATTCTCATGACCGCTATATTGTAAACAGTATACAACTGCATATCATGTTTTCTATTTAAAGGTGATTATATGATGATGTATGTAACTCTCAAAGTAAATTTTCACATTATGCTAATTATAAACATTGATTTATTTGAGTGACCTTTTTTGTGAATGGAAACTCCATAACTATTGAGATTCTTACCGGTTCTAATTTTAAGAAGTGAAGAAAGGATTTTCTATTTGGTATGAAACTAGTGGATGTTAATATTACTCTTAATGAGGATAAACTCTCACTGAGGCTAGTACATAACTCCAAAAAGCGCACTTTGCTGCTTGGGAAAAAGCAATAGGATTTGCTTATTGTCTATGAGTCGATCTATGCAGGAACATCTAAGAAGTGATTTCGTAGTTGACATCACTACTAAGTAGATGATGGAGGCTTTGGTGGCATGGAATCGCGACTCTCCTAATGCTGAAATTAAGACACATCTGTCAGGGTTATTTAACTTGAAGTATGGTGGATCCGCAAAAGCCCAAGCCACTTGATGTTAATATTCCCGATGCTTGTGTTGTGTATCTTGCACTCAACTCTATTCCATCTAAATTTGGTATTATTCAAACACAATACAATACTATAGATTAGACATGGTTAATCAATGACTTGATTGCAAGGGTGGTGTTAGAGAAAATAAAGTTGAAGAAAGGTAAAGCACACATTACGATTTGTGTTGCCTCTTGTTCTGGTGTCAAGAATACGGTACATAAAAGTTGTACTCATAGAGGAACTCATTAATCCTTTAGTCTTTCTGACAACTTGGGTCTAAAAAATTGACCTTCAAAAAGTACAGTAACTATGGTAAGGACAATCTCTATTTTTTCTGTAAGAAGACAGGACACGCAAAGAAAGACTAGGTTAAATATAAAAATTAATTGTCTAAACATAAGCCTAAAAGTAATGATTCTTTGGCATTTGTTTGCGAATCTAATCTATGAAAAGCCCCATCTTGTTCATGATGGTTAGATAGCGGTGCAACTAATCATATTGCATTTACCATATCGAGATTCATAAATTAGAGGAAGCCAAATAAGGAAGAATCAAAGCTCACTGTAGGAAACAATAATAAAGCTGATGTCGAGTTCGGGAGAGATGTTATTTTAATTCTAGAATCTAGTTATAATTTGATGTTAAGGAATATATTTTATGTACCATCTTTTAGACGAAATTTAATTTCCGTATCAAGGTTAGACGTATGTGGTTATTCTTTTGAGATTTCAAACAATACAATTTCTATTTCTTTTAATTCAAAATATGGTTGGGTATTGCACTGTGTCTAATGAATTGTATAGATTATGTTTGTCTTCCAATGAAATATACATCGCTTATACAACTGAAAATGTTATTCCCAAAAGACTTCCACCTAATGAACAATCTTATACATTATGGCATAAATGTCTTGGTAACATCTCTAAAGAAAGAGTTAAAAGACTGATAAAGGCGGACATTCTACCTACTCTTAAAAGTGACCTAGATACATGCATAGACTTCTGCAGAGGTAAGATGACTAAAATAAAGAAGAAAACCATTGTCTATAGTTCTCAATTGTTAGAGATTATTCATACAGGTATAAGTGGACCATATACAGCAACTTTGTGTAGAAATTTTTATTTCATCATATTTATTGATGATTATTCTTGATATGGTTATTCTGTACTTGATTAAGGGAAAGTCTGAAATTATGACATGTTCAAGATTTTTTGGACTAAAGTCAAGAAATAGCTAGGAAAAGTCACAAAAATTATTAGATCTAATCGCAATGGTGAGTATTATGGTTAATATTGCAACATTGGATAGCTTAAAGAGCCATTCACCAAATACTTAGAGGATTTTGGGATTGTGGTTTAGTTTACTAGACCCGAGAGTCCTAAACATAACAGTGTAGCTGCAAGGTGTAATCACACCCTTATGGATATGATGATGAGTATGACTAGCAAAACTAATTTACCTTGATTTTTGTGAGGTGAAGCTTTGGAAACGGCATTTTGTATTTTAAATCATGTTCCTACGAAATACACACCACTTACTTCTTTTGAATTATGAGCTAGACATAAGCCTAGTCTAAACCATCTGAAGATTTGGGGATACCCTGTAAAATTAAAATTATATAATCCAACTTTGAATAAGTAGGACTCTAGAATCACTCGGTGTTATTTCGTGTCTTATCCAGATCATTCGAAAGAATAACAATTTTATCACAATGGAGATACAAGAATTGTGGATTCACAGAAAGTGAAGTTTCTATAGCTTGATGTGGGCAAACAAAGGTGATTGCTCATAGACTATTGAGGATAATAGTACAATGGGTAATTCTATGTCATTCTCTCTACCCATACAGACAATTGTGGAAGTCCCTACACCATAGATTGAGGCTGTTGAGGTTTAAAAACTTGTTATTGAAGCAATTCCTAATGAAATTCCTCAAACCTATCAATAACAGAATGAGGTTGAAGATACTCCATTGAGGAGATTCGTTAAGCAGAGACAGTCAGTTATACTACTAGACTGTATAGTCTATTTGAGAGAGCAAGATTGTGATATTGGCTATGTTATTGATCCGATAACTTATACAGAAGTTATTTATTATCCTCAATCTGATTTATGGTTAGATTCGATGAAATATGAGATGCAATCTATGAAATATAATGATGTTTGGGAGCTTGTTGAATTGCTTGAAGGTTATAAGCCCAGCAGCTGTAAATGAGTGTTTAAGACCAAGACGGACTCCAAAGGAAAACATGAGAAATTTAAAACGAGACTAGTAGCCAAGGGATTCACTCAAAGACAAAAAGTAGATTATGAGGCTACTTTTTCTTCAGTCTCTTCTAAAGACTCTTTTAGAGTGATAATGGCTTTAGTAGCACATTTTACTACGGCGCTTCAATTGATGAATGTCAAAACTTCTTTTCTGAATGGAGATCTTGATGAATAGGTTTATATGGTACAACCTGAAGGTTTTACAGCAAATGATTCAAGTAATTTGGTTTGTAGATTAAAAATGTCTACCTATAGTTTGAAATAAGCTTCTAGACATGATACTTAAGGTTTTATAGCGTTGTTACTTCTTTTGGTTTTATTGAAAACAAATTAGATCAGCGTATATACTATAAGGTCAGTGGAAGGAATTTTATTTTTCTTGTTCTTTATGTTGACAAAATTTTGCTTGCAAGTAGTAATATTGAATTACTACATGAAACAAAGCGAATATTATCAAAAAACTTTGATATGAAGGACCTTGGTGAGGCATATTTTGTCCTTAGCATTGAGATCCACAAGGATTATTCTTACCGCATTTTGGACTTATCTCAAAGGGCATATATTGATCATGTTTTGAAAAGATTCAATATGCAACAATGCAAATAAAAAATTGCTCCTATTTGTAAAGGTGATAAATGAGTCTTTCGCAATGTCCTCATTCAGATATTAAGAAAGCCTAGATGAAAAATGTACTTTATGCTAGTGCACTTGATAATATTATGTATGCTCAAGTTTGTACTAGGCTAGATATTTCCTTTGCAACAGGACTTTTAAGTAGATATCAATCAAATCCAAGACCACTGGATTGCTGCAAAAAAAAAAAAGTTTTGAGATACTTAAAAAGGACTAGGGATTATATGCTGGTTTATAGATATGTTCAAAATCTACAGCTAATATGGTGTTTAGATTCAGACTATGCTGGTTGTTAGGATGACAAGAAGTCAACAATAGGATACATGTTTATGCTAGCAAAGAATGTAGTATCGTGGAAAAGCTAGAAGCAAAAAATAGTATCATCCTCACCATGTAAGTAGAGTTTATAGCATGTTTTTCGGCTGCTGTTAGGCTATTTAGCTTCGAAATCTCATTAGAGAGTTAGCTGTATTTGATTTTATCAATAGGCCCATATAGTTGTATTGTGATAATAACTTTGCAGTGTTGTTATTAACAAGAACAGAGGTTTCAAGGGGTTTAAGCATATGGATGTCAAATTTTTTTACCATAAAAGAATCCATACATAATGGTGATGTTGTAGTAGAGCATATTTCTATAAATGATATAATTGTCGATCCACTGACTAAAGGTCTATGCCCTTGTGTATTTGAATAACATGTCATTAACATGGGTTTAGAAGCATCATGGGATGCTTTTTAGGAGCGCTTTAGTTTTTACTCTAATGAAGTTTATATCTCTATTATGTTACATTTAGTAATAGTTTTGATATATATCGACTCTTTTACATTCAATGAAGTGTTTATAATTGTATTATTTTCATATTGAATATATACCTATTTAAATTCTCAAGGTATCGTGTAAACCTCGAGTAATGGCTGGGGCGTTTATTTTTAGCCATATACATATGTCTTGTTACACATAAAGCATAGCTAACTATAAAGGTAAGAAATATGTTAGTTCATTACAATCATAAGGATATTCTCGAGTGGCACATAAGGTTTCGTGACACTTAAAGTAAGAGAATGGTAACCGATAAGAAGGATAACATATAAAGCTTCTTTATTATTTGAGATCTTATCCATTTGCAATACTAGCATATTAAATCCATATCAATAAATTTAAGAGCACTCATAACTATGGATGACTTTGTGTCTTCTGATGCAATTACTGCCATAATTCGATGCTTGAGACTTTATAAGATCCAATTGACTATTAGGAATTGTCTCTGGACCAATATAAAGATACGTATATACAGTACAATTTTAATTAATATAGCCCAAGTGGGAGAATGTAAAAGTTATTTCCTAATTTGGGCTTTATTAATTGTTATTGTAATTACTAATTGGTCTAATAAAGAAAATATATGCAATTTCTTATTTAGTATAATATGGAGCTGAATAGTATGAGCTAAGTTATTCCCTTATCTATGATGAAAGAATATGTTATAAACTTTATAAATATAGCTCAAGTCTATCCTTTAAACCCTAATGTCCACATAATCTCATATAAAGAGTTGGCAGAAAGCGATACGTGAGGAGCCGTCTCATTAAAGCTAGTGCATAAGGGGGTTCTAGAAGAGAATATCTTGAGCATTGGTTTATCACTATTCCGTATCAAGAATGATAGATCCAAAATAATGTGCGTTAATTCTTTCACTTTATGAAACAATGATTTGCATATCTATACGTGGTACTCTTGGGTTGTTGTATAAGGATTAAAAGCGCAGCTAACATGAGCATAGAGCTTATTAGAAGCTACTCATTATCAGGTCAGGTCCTGATTGAACTCTACAAACCCTGGAAACTTGGCCCTTTTGCCTTTCTAAGCAAGCATCGGGTAAGCGGCAGGTTTGTAATTTATTTGCAGGACGAATGTAAAGACAGGAAGTCATGGCGCGCGTTATCATGGCAGTGTCGGCAGGAATACTTCTGCTGTGACTAAGATACTAAACATGCATTGGACTGTCGACAGTAAGATCAGAGATGTGCAGAAAACTGTAGATAGTTTCCTCTTATGCAATAACTTTATAAACAGGAACACTCCAGATCTTTGTGTACTGAACTTCTATACAAGAATGTAAACCAGATTTGCTTTTAGAAGTGGTACAAACTTTTGTGGAGTACCTGCCGAATTATAGTAATTCATCATTGCTGTAACCGTTGCTCTCCAAGCCGCATAAGACCCGTCAACATTAAATCACCACGACGCCAGGGACCATATCCATTGAACTCATCATGTTTGATAGGGACTACACAGCCAATTTTCAAGTTCCACGAGTAAAGGCTTTGAATTCACGTGGATTGAATCTACTGTGGCCCCTGCCTTCTTCTCCATTCATTTTCATCTCATGAAGTCTCCAACTAAACATGTACGATGCTTGATCAAAGTCTTCCAAATTGGTGTGTTCCTGGGAAAATTTCTGGATCCCGACAAGCTTGTGGAGCATACTTGCTTTATTCTAAATTTGACAGGTTTTCATTGACCATTGATTTCTGTATAAAACAAAAATGGAAATGAAGAAAACGAAAAGATAAATTTACAAAGATATTATTACCAGAAGAACTAATGCAAATGGTGATACTATAATTTCCTTTTTAAATTTTCGTGATGAATATATTAATGGAACTAATAAGATACTTTGAGGAAAACAGAAACAAAATCAAGTAAAAAGGGAAAAGAAAAAGGCCTCAATAACTTAAAGATCAAATCAGAAAAATTGGATACTCATCATATGCTTTTAAATGGTTAATTAAGACGAAAAAAAGATTGGTCAATAAATTATAACATCACCTAATGTTTTGACATGGGCAAAGCCAGACCACAAATTTGGTTCAAAGTTCAAACTAGCTGTGGGACATTGATCGGGTTAAGCTGAATAGTCACTGGCCGTGAACGACATGGATGTACCGCGGAGACTCCGGTAGCATAGAAAGTGGAGAGTCTACATAAGAAGGCTGGTTTTCTTTCTTAAGGCTGAAGTAGGCTGTAGCTCACCTCAAGGAGCACGCAAATTTCATCATAACATGGCTTCAGTGGTACTAGGAATTCTTCTAGTACTTGTTGCGCTTCCCCTTTCCGCCGATGCTCAGACCCTCGGCAACTTAAATTTGGGCGACTTGTTGACAGCGGATGACAGGAACTCTTCCTGGCTATCGCCGTCGCGCGAGTTCGCATTCGGGTTCCGAAAAATGGGAAGAGGAGCTCATTTGTTGGCTATATGGTTCGAGATGATAGAGGACAGAACCATAGTTTGGTCGGCGAATGGCGATAATCTAGCCCCAGAAGGGTCGAAAGTCCAGTTGACCGCCGATGTCGGGCTGGTGCTTGCCGACCCGAAAGGTGGAAAATTGTGGTCTTCTAACCTGACCAGCTCCGGCGTGGCGTATGCAGCCATGCTCGATACAGGAAACTTCATCCTAGCAAACAAGAACTATGTAAGCTTGTGGGATACATTCAGCCGACCGACCGACACGATACTTGCTACACAACAGTTAGATCAAGGGACTCAAGTTATCGCTCGCTACTCCAAAATGAATTACTCCGCTGGGAGATTCCACTTCATACTAGGAGACGACGGAAATCTCGTGTTCTATGCCACTCCTACCCCGCTGGACATCTCAGATAGATACTGGGTCTCCAATACCAACGGTAGTGGCTTACGATTGATATTCAATGAAAGTGGTCAGGTCTACCTCACGGCTAGAAATGGAACGGTACTCACTATCGTCACCTCAAACACAGGTCCGACCAGCGGATTTTACCAAAGAGCGATCCTAGAATACGATGGGGTCTTCAGGCAATATGTCCATCCTAAGACGGCAAATTCGAGTTCTGGCCAGCCATTGGGCTGGTCGATGGTCTCTTCCCCTGTCCGTCCGAACATATGCACAAGCATCATGCAACGTATCGGTCCTGGCGCTTGTGGCTTCAACAGCTACTGTAGTCTTGGAGGCGATCAGAGGCCCCAATGCGACTGCCCCCCTAGGTATACTTGGTTGGATTCAACGAACGAGATGAACGGATGCAGACAAGACTTTGCACCACAGAGTTGTGACGAAAGTAGGCCCGAAACAGACCAGTTCACTTTTGAGACCCTGCCCGATACAAACTGGCCATTTTCTGATTATGACCGTAGCCCGGCACGGACTGATGACCGGTGCAGAGAGGCTTGCTTGGCTGATTGTTTTTGCGCTGTTGCTATTTTCAGCGCAGACGGAACTTGCTGGAAAAAGAAGAGCCCTCTTTCAAACGGAATGAAGGTGCCTGCGGGGAGTGGAAAAGCTCTGATCAAGGTTAGGATACAGAACTCGACTTCAAAATGCACAGGAGACGGCCACAAGAAAAAAAAGAATTCAACTCTGATCATCATCGGATCAGTGCTGCTGAGTAGCGCTGTGTTTGTGAACTTGCTTTTACTCCTCATTACCTATTTAATTTATAGACGCTTCCGATTTAGGGATTCTAAGTTGTCACGACCGGTCCAGATCGATTACAGGCAGGCAGACTTTCACTTATCAGAACTTCAAAAAACAACAGACGGATTCAAAAAAAAACTGGGTAGGGGCGCTTTTGGAACAGTGTACAAAGGAGCTCTCAGATCCGAAGATACAAACTCTGTGGCGGTGAAAGTGTTGGCGACAAAGACCGGAGAAAGCGAAAAGGAGTTCGAAAGAGAAATGAGTATGGTCAGCCAAACTAACCATGAGAACTTAGTGCAGTTGCTTGGATTCTGCAACGAGGGTCAACACCGACTCCTGGTGTATGAATTCATGAGCAACGGCAACTTGGCAGATTTTCTTTTTGGCTCTTCGAGGCCTAGCTGGTACATAAGAGTAAAAATTACCTGTGGTGTTGCGCGGGGGCTATCTTACTTGCAATATGATTGCATCAGGCATATAATCCACTGCGACATCAAGCCGCAAAACATTCTTCTCGATGGCTCTCTGACCGCGAAAATATCCGGAATGGCCAAGCTCTTGAACGCGAACCAAACACGAACCACCACTTGGGTCAGAGGAACCAGAGGTTATTTAGCGCCGGAATGGTTCACGAGCAAGCCTATTTCTGGCAAAGTAGACATTTACAGCTTCGGCATTCTGTTGCTTGAGCTCATCTGCTGCAGAAAGAACTACGAGCCAGAAGCGAAAAGTGAAGATCAAATTATACTGGTCGACTGGGTTTATGACTGCCGCCACGAAGGGAACGTACCTGTGCTGGTGGATAGCGACGAGGAGGCATCAAGTGACATTCCGAGGGTGATGAGATTTGTGAGGACAGCATTGTGGTGCATCCAGGAAGACCCGGCTTTGAGGCCGACCATGAAGGAAATCACTCAGATGTTGGAAGGAGCTGTTGAAGTCCCAGTCCCTCCAGATCTAAGCTCTTTTATCACTTCAGTATGATATTGCTTATTCAGACAACTGGTGTCTGTAATCATGAATTGTATTTGTATAGTCCGTAAGTGCTACTACGCCAGACTAAATTTTCCCGCAGTATCTTCAAATTGATCCAGCTTGAATAAGCTAAATCGTCCTGAAGTTTAACACTCCCTAGCATGGATCGAAGAGAGAGCTTGACGATTGTTGGCAAAAGGGATTGCAGGCGAGCCAGTATGAAGTTATGAAAAGAGACTTAAATTGCTGAGTGATCAAGTAACTCCATCGACTGCTACAGTTTTGGTCACTGAAAAATTAAACTCACAGGCATAATTGTTATCAATCTCTTCGTAATTCTTCGGGGATCATATCCTGTATGTCACAGGAAAACCAATGGTAATGCGGCTCCATCACAGCATTTTCATCGACAATTTTGCTTCATCGAAAACGTGTTCGCCTCAGTAGACCTCATCTGCTAAATTAGACTGATGAGAACCACATGAAACTTGCTGACCCTCAACTCATGGATCCGTGCCCTGAAATCCCAATTTTCATGAATGCTGCTGCCTTTTTATTCATACCGAAAGGACTCACTTCCTCTAGCTGACCAACTTCTTGGAGACCAAAGAAATCGCAGTCCGTAAATCATGTAGTTTGAAGCATAATCAAACGAACTTTCTTCTTGATTCACCCTTTGAGAAATTGCTGGAAGTGACACGAGGCAGACAATACTCTGAGCAAATGCATAACTTTCCAAATGATATTTGGAGATCTTGTATAAACCACTCAGTGAACCACGGTCGATGCCATTTGATAGGGAAAACTGTTAAAAAAAGTCTTAAACCTTTTATACTTTTGCTAATTTAGTCATAAACCTTTAAAGTTTGCTGAGTTTGCCGATCCAGTCCTAAACCTTTTCATCTTTTGCCTATTCAGTCCTAATAGTCGGAAAGGGGCCAGCAACCCCTGCCACCTCTCAAGCCAAAAAGAAAAATAGGAAAAAAAAATAAAATCTGATATTTTTATAAATTATTAAAAATTATCCACGTCAGTGCTGTCGATACCACGTAGGAAATTTAAAAGGTTTAGGACTAGATTGGCAAAAATATGAAAGGTTCAGGACTTCTTTAACAATTAATCCCCATTTGATAACAGGGTCCAAACAGGAAGATACTGGAAAATATAATGAGACAAGACAACGGAGAGATCCTGATGATCAAAATCCAACAATCAATCTGCATGAACAGCTTAATAAATAGAAGGAATATGTTTTGGTTATGGTCTTCGACTTTTGTTTGCTTCACTTTGGAAAAGTCCGCTTGTGTCGATTCTATATAAGCAGATGAATGCCCATTGATGCACTGGCGAAGCAGAAATTTACCATGCATAAACACCATAAAAAGCATGAGGTGTCTCTCGTTACTAGGAATGTGCATGCGGACTTGGCTTTGGTGGTGGTTGATATTGGAGGGGAATGGAAGCACAAGATGCTTGGACGGGGTGAGCAATGCGAGCTACTCAAGCTATAATCCGCCTTCAACCGCCCGAAGGGGGCCTTCTCTTCCGTCGTGGCACGGCGACGACAGGAACTGCTGTGGGTGGGAATGTGTCAAGTTTGATGAAACGACACAACTTGGCGGGCGTCTCACTATCTCCGAACAACACGTGAGATCTTACCAACTTGGGAATGGATTCTTGGGTTCTTGGTTTGAGAATCCTCCGATGTTGGATTTGAGATTAAATCTTCTGTCCTGTGACTCACACTCTTTTCTCAGTGCTTTCTTGGTGTGGTAATCTCAATTATAATGTGCTTATTCATTGTAACAGAATTATGCTTTAATGAAACATGGTTTCTGAAATCTTGTTGCTCTTATTGCAGAGATCTCCAGTTGTGGGTATATTCACAAGACAAGATTTTATGCCCTGATCTCGGATTGGCCTTACATTCGACCCTAGTAAGGGAAGATGGAAGAGATTAAGATTTGCAGTTTCCCCAATTATTTTTAACCTGTTTTAGCATAAACGGTCGAGCATTCCGGAATATATCCCAGAAAATTGCAACTCAAGCCAGATTTCGGAGGATTCATGCAACATAGAACTCAGTGGAAGTACCTATGATCAGGTCATACTCAGATTTGAAACCAGCAAACCTCAGAAAATTGGCCCTTTGCCTTGCTACTAATCAAGCGTCGTGAAAGCGACCGGTTGGACCTATTTGTGGGCAGACTATAAACGGGAAGTTTTGGACTTGCACTATCATTGCGGGGCAAGAAATAGAATACGTTTACTGTGACTGAGATATTAAAGACGCAGAGAGCTACTATATTCAGCATTTTATGCAGCAAACTGTAGGAAGCTTCCCGTTATGTAGTTGTTTATACAAAGGAAAACTGCCTCTTATTGGTCGTCGTGTAGCCGCTCCTCTCCAAGTTAAACGTGAAGTTTGGAATATTGTTCTGTTTCCTTTCTCCTTTTCCATCCGTCAAGTGACGTTCTGTCTTCTCGATTAGCTTCTTATGAAGCATGTCAAACTCTTAAGAGCTTAGGGGGGTTTAAGGTTTGTCTCTTCAGTTAGGACATAAAGTAGAGTGCCTTTCACATTCCATACATCGTTACGATGTACAGTCAATGTACAGCATGTTTTCCTTCGATTCTTTTTTATAATGGCGAGTGCAGGCGTGATTACCGCATCCACCGTTGTGTTCAAAGTAACACCAAATGGGGTCCACGTCTTGTCCTATGACAGTGGCCTGAGGTCGTACAGCATGATGTTAGATGTCCTTAAATGGCATAGCATGATTTCTCTACCTTCTGTTTTTGCTTTAGGGACGGGTAAATCATACGCCCACAACACACAGAAGTAGGTTGATGCGCATTAATATATGAAAATCTTCTTAAATCCATCATTCAGGTTCTGAAAATGGAGGAAAAAACAGGAACCTCCAGGTAGCATTTATCTCACTCGTTAACATAATTTTATACTCCAATTAGTTGGCATACTGGTGACTACAGTTGGCACGTGACAAATAGGCAAAGGATGAATGAATGAACAATCAATGGGAAGGAAAACAAAACGGAGCAAAGAAGGCAGAACAAAACAACGACCATATGCAGCAAGCTACTATCGTCTCCTCGTAGTTTGCTCGGTACTTAATGCAGTGAAGTTCTGTCATCAAACAGTAAATTTTCACAAAAGCAGGTGAATTATTTCTTCCCTTGAAATGGCCATACACATTGCAATGAATACATCTATACACAAATAGCAAATTTAACGACTACTGCTGTCCTTAAGGGGAGAAAACCTGTGAAGAGTATGTGATGCTTCAGAAGGGTAAATAAATGAACCGCACCAACTGCTTCATACCAGGCCCACTTGCGCACATTTCGATCAATGCCCCCTCCTTGGAGTCTTAACATAGTCTGCCCTGATTGCCCACAACTGCTCACCAACTGCTTTCATATCAGGCCGATCAGCCCGGATGGGTGCTGCACATTGAATGGCCAACCCAAAGATCCTCCCAAGTATCCCAGCATCAACTGATTCTTCCAATCTTGGATCCACAAGGTCAACAACCTCTCCCTCGTCGAACTTCTTGAAGGCCTGCACAGATATGTGTCTGTTGGATTTCCTGACTTAACTGGTAATTCACTAAATTAAGTATAGAAGTTTAGGTCAATGAAGGTGACTGACAAACTACTCTCACACATGCATCAAGCTAGCATGATCATTTTTCTGGCATAAACCTGAATATAATGATATAGTCCTTTTCTTTTAACAAGCGATGTGATCTAGTCGAAGATATGCTTAACGAGTAGCGGCTTATCTAACCAAGCTTGGGTACAATTTAGCAGTTGGTGAAAACAATGGGAATCCACCGGGTTTACTTTTTTCTTTTTCCTTTTTTTCAATCATGAGTCATCTCATTCTATGGTTATCCCTACGCTAGCTATTATCCATCAACTGGTGCTGTTCTGTATCGATGCAGGCTTCGCTGTTATTCAATATTGAAAAAGCATGCATGTGATGGAGTCCGAGTTTTCTCACATCATGATGAATATTCTAGTATCTAAGCCATTTGATTTTAGAAGGTGAGACTAACATACCCATATAAGTGTCACACGTTCTTCAAAAGGCCGCTTTAGCTCAACAGGACGACGGCCCGTCAGCATTTCTACAAGTAGAACTCCAAACGAGTACACATCACTCTTGGTAGTAAGCTTATAGGTCCTCATATACTCTGGGTCTAGGTAACCAACTGTTCCTTTCACGTTTGTTGAGACATGAGATTCAGCTGAATCCACAGCACCAAGCCTTGCAAATCCAAAATCAGCTACCTTAGCCCTCAAGGTCTCCGTCAGAAGGATGTTCGATGATTTTACATCGCGATGGATGATTTGCCTTTCTAGTAAGGACAACAGAAGACAAGATTTGAATAGTAAGGAAAAGACAAAGGAATAACATTAAACAACAAGAATTGTGTGTGGCCAGCAAGGATCACATTGCGTGAATCATGTTATGGTTATTACATCTTCTATGCGAAAGTGTGAAAAAGAAACAATTGATTTGAATGGCTAAAGATAGTATTGGTGACCGTGCTAGGATGACAGGGAGATTGCAGATTCATGCCAGTCGCAATTTGCAATAGAAGATCAGAAACTCTCAGCCTTTTCCATCCGAGTCCTCGACAGCTTTTTCATCCCTCCAGGTGAAATAGAAATATTATACACAGTAGGTTAAAGCCAGGATGCTGTTTCCCTTCCTAATTTGTCCCTACATGCCGCAGCTACAAGTTGAGACATTAATAGTTGATATATCCGTAGGTCATGTTTAAGTTGCTCTTTGCTCTTTCAAATCTGTCTATTGTCGTCTACATGAATTGCATCCTTTTGACATCTGACACAAATCAAAGAAATTGCTAATTCTAGAGAATGTTTTCTCCAACAGAAGTGCTCTTGCAAAGTTCTGCAAAACATTTTAAAGGGTGCAGGGGACTTTTAACTGTGAACACGACTACCAAGCATGGCTGAAGGATTACCTTCAAATGAAAAGCTGATATTTCAAAGTACGAGTTTTGGTTTTCAAGGAACAGCTACCGTTCATGACCATTAGTCAAGAAGAACAGTATGTCTATAGCACTTAGCAGCCACTAAAAGGGAACAGAGTCCAGAATCAACGGAAGAGAAGATTAAAGATAAACTTGTCGAATATCACCGTCATGGTTTTTAGTTACACTGACTCACCATTGAGGATTAAGTCATATTCATAACTTGCTTGACAATGGCACTTGGACACAAATACTCTAACAAAACTACATGTACCCATGCAACCATGCCAGCCAAATTGAGTAGAATGAGACATTTTAGATGATTTTTTTATCATGCAGAATTAGATGGGGTAAGAAACATTCGGTTACACTTCTCGGTGAAAGATTCAACAACCGCCCCCCCACCACCCACACCCAAAAAAAAAAAAAAGCGGAAGCTGAAATCTATTACCAGCATATAGATGGAGATAAGTCAAGCCATGAGCAACATCGATGGCAATTTCAAGTCTTTGATTAAAATCCAGAATCCTTCCACGACGGCCTGCAAGGATCGGGCATAAGAATTACCTTTGAAATGAAAAACATGTCCAAACTCAAGTTTAGAGATCTTACCATCCAAATGATCCCTTAGAGTACCATTTGGCACATACTCTGTGATGATAAAGCGTTCGTCTCCATTATCAACATACCCAAGCAGCTTCACCAGATTCCGATGATCAATCTTAGCTAGAAGCTCAACTTCACTGCTAAATTCAGTTCGCAATCCCTTAAAATGCTCCTGCGAAAAGTGAGATATTCTCATGCCAATTAAAAATCCGTGGTCTAATGAAATGGAAAACAATTTAGGTAGGCGAACCATCTTTAAATCAGTCTGACAACAGTAAAGAATGCCATGTCAAACTAGATCGAAGCAGAATATATTGAATCTTGCTTTCAGTAAAGAAGGTATGCTATTCGCTTCCTTCCATTAGAAACTCCCCCCTCTCCACCCCCCAGCCCCCCTTAGAATATCTAGAACATTCAACAGAACAAAGCAGGGTCATGTTATGTTGTAGGCATACATTTAGCGAGAAACATCTGTCCTCTACTTCATTTGAGGTAAAATTTAGATGGCGATAAAACAGTAAACGAATTGTCCTTTTAGCCCACTAGTTCAATTGCGTCTGCTGGGACAAGCATGCAAACATAAGGACAAACTCTTCTATTATAATAATCCTCTCAAGAAAATAACTGCCTATTTCTAAATGATGACACCGAAAGTTCTTTACACCTGGAGCACGGTACCCAACAGGAACTTAAAGCATATACTTTGCTAGTCATTCTTATAGGCGTATGCTCATGACTCATCAGATTTCACACTGGAAATAATTATGTAGGAGAGGCTATGGTTGTAACCACTCACCCTCTTTGCTCTTTTTACGGCAACCACCTGACCATCATCTAGCATTGCCCTGTACACAGTCCCAAAGCCTCCTTTCCCTATTCGGAATGAAGGTGAAAATTTGTTTGTTGCTTTAGTGACCTGATTGAAATTGAGATGCAGCGATCCAAGTCTACTGAGTCTTGGAGATGGGGACATTGAAAATCTAGGACTCTGTGGAACCCTCATTGGACTAGGGGGCACCCGAGCTGGACTGCCCAGGAACTTTTCATGGGAATAAACCTTTTCTGAAACAGAGTTCCTCTCCAAGGAGGAAAGTGAATCCACTGGGAGGAAAGATGTGTTAGGAACTAATATTGAAAAAGAAACAAACAAACAGTACCAAAGTCAATAACTTTTGGTCCATCTGCTGATGATGATGTGCTGTACTTACTTGAATTCAGGTCCTTTGCAAGCATTGTGTGAGCAGTTGCCTTTCTTTTCCCATAGCACCAGGCACAAAGTGAAACACAGCACACAGCTAAAGTTCCCGGTACTACCATGCCAAGAACTTTGGAGGTTGATAGAGATTTATCATCATTGTCTGTCAAACTCTTACGATTCACTCCAGGTTTGTCCATTGTCTTTTTCTGCAAAAGCTTTCTTCCTCTGCTAAGATGCAAAAGTGCTGCCAAAAGAGAAGGTTTGGTACGATTATGGACATTTGAATTATCAAGCTGCCGCACTCAATAGCCTCCAAACATCAAGCCTAGAAACAATAAATTTATACACCATCTGTACCTTGTGGAAGGTCAAGTCGACATGGAATTACGCCAAGGTATTCCTCAAGGTCGCAATCCTTCGTGCCGCAGATTTTGAGGGCCTCGCAGAACGAAATTTTGTCGACTAGAGACCCATTGATGAAAAACAACTCACGACCTAGATAGCTTGAATATACTATTCGATCGGCACCGCAAACCCTCGACTTAAGTACGAACCCCGAAGCTGATGCTCTGAGAAATTGCGCGAACAACAGCAGAGTCAATGCTGAAATTGACATCTAGAATTCTTAGGTACCTCCAAACTCTGTCATGGCAGCTAAAACCTTCGGACGATTAACCAACTTCTCCAGCTACCGGCCCCGACGCTAAGAACAGAACACGGGAGGAACTGGAGCCGTCAGAGCCGATCGAGATCCCTTTGTATGTGCTTGCTTCAGTAATAAATGCCGACTCTGTGGCCTTCGAAGGTCATTCCATCCGACCAAGAACCGAACGCGAGAAACAAAGACCAAATGAGGCAACCAACCCAGATTTTGTTCAAACCTCACAGAGTCAATTCTTGCATAGTCAATTCGCGCGATCCAATGTCCTCGGAACCACCCCCACGGTCAAAAAAACCAAACCTTTACCAAAGTGCTTCCCGTCTCTTCACACTACTTGCAGTCCTAGATAACTCGAACTTCTAACTCCTCACTCAGACATCCCCACCCCCAAAGAGACCAGGCCGATGGACCTCACCAAGGTGCGCAACAGCTCGCCGCTCACCCAGCTAGCACACCCCTCAACTCAATATTTCAGTCAGAGCAAGCTAAACCGCTGGAAATTCCGATCCAATCGAGCTCGATCACCGGACCAAAAACCATGATCTCATCACGAAAACCGAAGAGACGGAGCAATGCTCGGCCTGCAACTTCGGATTATCGCCTCGTTTCAGCAAAAGGCCGGGAGAGCGATCGAGAGAGAGAGAGAGAGAGAGAGATAGGGAGGGAGGTTGGGCTGACCGGCGTAGGTACAAGAAGACGACGAAGAAGAAGAAGACAATTGTCGAAAAGAAATGCGGAAAATTTGGAGAAATCCACAGGGAGAGAGAGAGCAACGAACAACTTTCTTCGCTGTTGTGGAGCAGGGCTGCGTTGTGTACTTTGAAGCAAAGTCGTTGGAGGAGTGGCATTTTCGCCATTTCACGTCGACAATGATTCTGGCGGAAAGTCGCGAGCTCTGATTGGATTTTTGGGGGAGAGGAGAGGGATGCGTTGACTTCTGACTCGGGGTTTCGTGGGAGCCAGACGATCCGGAGGTATTTTGATTGAATTATTACGTAACCGTGGATATAAATTAAGGTTAATATTACGAAAAAAATGTAAATTGATACACTTACAATAAATTTATTTTAAATTATTTTTCGACTACGAAAGACCTAAAAATGATATATTTATGATAAATTTATCCTAAATCATTACGTTCATGATAAATTTATCCTCATTTAGTTTTTATTAAATTTTACATTTAAATCGCGAAGTTGAATGACACGTGACAGATAGCGGATGTATCAATTTGAGATTTTTACGCAAGTATATTATTTTGAGAACTTTTTTTGGTATTAATCCAATTTAACTCAAAACTAAGAGAGGATAAATTTGTCACAATTATATCGATTTGAGGTTATTTCGCGATAAAAAAATAATTTAAGATAAATTTATTGCAGATTTACCAGTTTTGGATTTTTGTTGGTCAAAAAGATAATTTTGGATAAATTTGTTATAAGTACATTAATTTGGAATTTTTTGTTATTAAAAATAATTTGAAATAAATTTTTTACGGGCGTTGCGATTTAAGATTATTTGCTGTATTAATCCTATAAATTACAAGGTTATTTAAAGGGATTAAAAAAAAAGACAAAATTGTCGCGGTCACGGCTGCCGTCTCTCGTCACGGCCGCGTGCACGACAAGTCGGACGGTGTGAAAACGGTTCTCACGTGCTGTGGAAGATGGAAATAGTCCCTCGGGGATGTGGGCCCCACAATGGGAATACCTTCGGAAAAAAGCCCAAATAAAAGTTCGCGCATTATTATATTCGCCGTCCTTACCCTCGCTTTTCTTTTTTTTTCTCCTCTTCGTCTTCATTTCGGGGGTCAAACTTACCCTCTTTTTTTACTTTTCTGAATTTTTCTCCTAGAACTAGAAAATATCATTTATTGGAAAGAAATATGAAAACAACTTTGGGTTGACTTTAAACTGGAGGTTGAGTAAGTTGAACTGACCAAAACGAAAACTACCCCAAATCGATAGTCCAGTTTCTTAATTTTAAAAGGCAGTGATCCGATTTTCCGGCCTTAAAATTAGAAATGTTGGGTGAATGATTCAGTTTTTGATTTCAAAAGGTACATAACCAGTCTAGATTAATCAATTTTTATTTTTTTGGTTGTTATAATGGATCTTGTCCGTGCTCATTTTGTCTCACTAAAGTTTGCGTGTGTATGTATGTGTGTATATATATTGTTTGCTTCGGAGGGTTTCAATATGTGATAACAATCGTTTCATATGAATGCACCAGAAAAAAAGTTCCATGCGTGCAATAAAGAGTAGAAACCAGAATGCGTCCACATGAAGATTTTGGGAGTTTTTTTTTTTTTTAAGTAATCGATAAAAATAGCCTATTTCTTAAGCTACTTGCAAGTCTAGCAATAAAGATCATGCCTTGTTCGCTAGCCATTAAATTTCATCAATATAGTTTTCTCTAATCACAATGGTGAATCATTAGAGGGTCCAGTTTATCGATTTTATTAGGCCGCCAATGAATCACACCGGATCGAGAATTGCTCAACTCTAATCTAAACATGCTACTTCATATGCGAAAATAAAAATAAAAAAGACAAAATAACAAGTGAAAGTCGAACAGCACGTTGGTTCAGTCTAATCCGATTATTCAAATATCATCTTTAATATTCTTTTCCCAAATAATAATATGGCCGAAAGGCATAATCTTCTCCTTTTCTTTTTCCCATCGGCATTTTTTTCATAATGATTTGTCGTGATGACATCATATGTAAGTTGCATACGCATGGCCGACCGACGCTACACATAAAAACTATACAAATACGTATAATAATATAATTTGATTTACAAAAAGCTAACGAAATCGATGGTGGTCGGATTATTCAGCATATATTTAAATCCGGAAGTTAGCGGGTAGTTCTCACCGCGACGGTGTAAGGACAAACCTCCTTTAGAAACGATGCTGCAATCATCGTTAGGGTTAGATGAGATTGGCCCTACGTCGTTGGCATGAATTTTTTTGTTTTTGTTTTTGTCCAATTGCGATCGAAAGCCAAATAGAAACGGATGGTTCGTGGGATTAATCAAAACACGAAATAGAAAGTGATGGGTGTAATCAACGCGTTTTGCATTTACAATACCTTGGGGCAAGGATTTGACAGTGTCGGTACACGACGAACATCAACGATTTCAATACTTGTATTTGGTTGATAGTTGAGGTAGACAGGTGATCTTTGAAATAATAGCCATGCGTGCTCTTATCAAGATCTCGAGTTCATTGATTTATGTCGTCGAATTGCTTTCGTTCGTGACAAGCATAGAGATAAAATATATATATATATATATATATATATATACACACACACATGAGATGGTTTCTTGTACATTGTGATGATAAATAGTCGGAAAAGGGGTCAATAATGCCCGGAATCATATTCGCTGTAAGACCCTCTAGCTTGCATTATCGAGGACAGTTGTCGCTATGGGATTGGGAAGGTATATGCAGCAGTGAGAATGAGGGGAAACATATGTTTCAGTCAATCTTTTGGAACATATATACTATCCTTGAGCAAGTTTCTCATTTTTCAAAGGCATCTAGAAACAACGTTAACGGGACCGCATTTCGCAAAATTCAATCCTTTAAGAACTACATATTTCTCGGACGGGTTAATTGGGAGTGATATTTGACTTGTCAAGTCCAATATCTGAACATTGAAAAGTATGTAAGGTTGTTTAGTTGACTTTAGGTTAAAAAGAACATTAAAAGAAATGCCGGCTCTAATCTTTATCATGATCAATTCATGATATCTAAGAGAACGGCCCAAAAACCTTCATAAGCAAGCTTGGGCCTAACACAATTCGACTAGGCCCATAAAAAGAATTCAAAGAAAAATGTTGTCGAATTGCCATTTCTATAAAGTTTCATGGGATAGCTATCAAATTGACTCTCGTAATAATTCACACCAAAATTATCTACGTCACCTTTCAATCTTCTATATGGTCAGCATTGTGTAAAGGTTCATACGTATTGGGTTTTATGCCACATATCCATTTTATAAGAAAGTATTTTGCGCATCGATCGCAACGCATGGTGGTAATATATGGAAAAACAAGTCAATTATATATGAGTTTTCAAAATTCAAACGCAAAATCAATTGCAAATGGTATTGTGCAGGTTTTCAAATACATACTTAAGATATCTCCATTGCTACCGTATGGCGGGGTTATTTGTAGCGATATTATCAATGAAATATATAGAATAATTCTTTTCATGTACCCTTGGCATTTAAATATTTTACAAGAGGGCATTAAATAAACGATTAAGCCTGTAAAAGTGAGGCGTGCTCTTTATGATATCGTAGAACTTATGGGATTAGTCAGCCTTTATCTGATCTTCACGTTCCTTTGATCAAACCCTGTCGAATTCTTTTTGGGCTGGTGCAATTTAGTTAATTTTTACGTGACGTTTTTCGACACGATTAATCTTAATCTTCACATTAACCTCATGTTTCGATGAGCAACATTCCCTGTGTTGTCGGAACTCCGAGCAGATTGATAACTTGTGTTTTGATAGTCTCAAAGGATTGGTTCGGTTAAGCGCTTGGCTTAGATACCACGAAATTTTGTGTTCAAAACACAATGTGCTCTACTCCGAGTCACATTAATTATGACTTTGCCTGCCACTTTCGTGGTTAGAGCCTTATTCTATGCACGTGAATTGGTGATTTGTGTGCTTCCATATGGATTAATCGATCCACAAGGTTCGGATATCATGTTTTTAAGAGAAAATGTCGTTTGGATGGCAGTGGAACATCTACCACGACATGAAATCACACATGCATTCAATCTGCCTTTGTCACATGTAACGGGTAACACTCCATTCACAGAGTGGTGGACGTGTTTTTGAGGATGCTCTTGAGTCAGAGATGCTGCCATGCAATTATGAAATTAACAACATTCAACCCGAGGGGCTTGATCATTCAACCAATCTCTTGGGGCTGATTTCGCTCACGGGAGAAGCCATCTCAGGCAAGTTATGTTGTAGGGATTTGAAGAAAGAGATGAAATTTTCGAATAAGGGGTGCCGACGATATTGTCTTAAAGACAATAATTTCTTCCATAGGGTTCGTGAACCGAATGTAGTCGGCTCCGATGGAAATCCTGTCCCCAAGATAGAATGCTCAAACTCTAAGTTATTATTTATACACATATCGTATATGGGTTTTCATGTAATTTCATGCCTATCCACCTAGGTGGGAGAAAACCGATTCCTACACTAACGGCAATAAACTAACTACGGCGCAAGATCAACCGCCACTGAAAGACCAACCGTTACCAAGATTAATTTAGTAATTATTTTTCTACATAAATTTACAACACTCCCCCCCTTCTATTTCTAGGAAAAATAACTAACAAGAAAAACATTGACAATTAATACAATGTATGGACCAAACGTGGACATCCTTCAACCTTTGGGGGAAACAAAATTCAACAGTCAGAGAGGACGAACTTTGATCTCCAACTATTAATTCGCATTGCACAAGACATGTTGGGTTTATATATATATATATATATATATATATATATATATATATATATATAATGTAAGATAGTGCGTTATAATCAATATTGTATGGTGTGCAATAAATATCCCACTAATCTCCAACTATTTAATCGATTTTGCTCACACGGCACACTAGGGTCATAATGAATATTGCGTGATATGTCTTAAATACCCAACTAATCTATCAATTCCCTTTCAACAAACGCACCATGATTAGACGTAAATCTACACAATTTCACTCATTGCTTAAGTATATTTTGCACGATTTATTATTTCGATATATGAGCAATATATGTTTTCTTTTCAGTAACTACATCCACAAAAACCAAAGTTTTCGTATATAGTGCCCCGGCGGTGGAATTCGGACACCATTAATGATATGTTGATTCTTTTAATGATGCCCTAATCATAAAAGAAACATCTCTACGGTAGCTATTAGCGGCAGCTTTGCACGAAGTTTACCTCTTGAAAATAAGGAAGATGGGGACTTGTGTCTGTCACTTCAAGGAAGCAATTGTCCTTTCTTTCGCCCCTTTATTTTTTGTGGTTTTGATTGAGAATCGATCGCTAAACTCGACAAGTCACCGTTCCAGTCGTCGGACCAAGCAAAGTCAATCAATTTGCGGACACGTTTGAAGTTTCTTAACGGCAGTCCATCCATGGAGTAAAATTCCACCAAAAAAGGAAAAAAAAAATTTATATTTGTGGGGGAGTCCAACGTTTGGCCGCCTGTCCCCTGCTGTCTTAAAGACGTTTACCTAACCGCTCAAATTTCCCACCCCATCTAAATCTAAATCTAAATCTCACCAATTAAAACACCGCCAACCCAATTCCAATAACAATCTCAAGATCTGCACATTGCGATGTCCCGCACGAAAGGGTATGCCGTCGCCTTCGTGTGCCAGCATATTCCATTGCAGAAACTTTTAATCTTGAAAGCTTCGAGACCGTTGTGGGAATAATATAGCGTTTGTCGTGTCCTTATGTTGCAATAAGAAATCACATGGCATCGATTCGATAGTTTGATCTAAGGGCGAGTATGATTTTGGGGTAAAGTCTAAAATTTGAAATAGGAGCGATGGAGAACTTGTTCGGCTTCAAGTTTCAAGATATGCAGAGTACGTTTTAGGTTTCAAAAATTATAGAACTTGTTTCGACAAGTATGTTTGGCCAAATCAAGAAGTTACGGAAAGAAATGAAAATGAAGAAGCTTTGCAAGGACGCCCGTCAAATTTCCTTTGGATGTAATTGTCTCAAAAGGAGGTGCGTGTCACATGGGGGAATTTTGTATTGGGGGCTTATCGTTATTATTTCGTTTATCGAATGATGAGTGATAGAAAGAAAGAAAAACAAAATGAGGATAAAAAGATTTTTACTCTATACTTTTTGATAGAATGCTATCCGTCAACATAGAACGAGATTAATTTAGGAGGATTTCCTGCGCATTGGTATCATGGTATGGCCAATTCGTAGCCAGCGGGTCAAGGAAGTTTGATGACGAATTTAATGACGAGTTTTGGTGGATGGACTGGCGGTGGGGCCGCCGCTATTGGCGGTGGCTGCAGTCGTTGTCCGACTGTGTCTGTCACTACGATGACTGCATGCTAGCTGTAGAAGGCTTCAAACCCTCCAGCCGAAATGCGCCCTCAGCCTAATTTCTGTAAATTTATTTTTATCGTGTAATCTTTTTCATTTGTCCGAGCTAAGATTTTGCAAGTTTTTCAGAATTTGTATGTGCGTACCATGAAGCATTCTTTTGCTTTTTAAACAGTTGAGAGTTTTCTCCTTTTTTTTTTGTAATTGAATTTTAACCTTTTTCTAATTGTCTGAACAAATTAATGAACTTCCTCGAGCATTACAATTGGGTAAAAGTGATGTGCTTGTTAATTAGGGGTACATTACTAGAAAACTGGTTAACAAATATTGTGCAAAGCATAGGCCAATAATGTAAGAGCCAAAGCTTCGATTACTCATCTCTGGGCGCAAGTTATTGCTACACGAGTCTATCCAGCAATAGCCAATCGGCCTTCACGTGGTGTTTACACTTACCATCGCCACCCTCTAAATGCCAAACATATCTTTTTTCTTCTTTATTGGCGGAGAACCTATAATTGCTTTACGTTTGAGGGATCTCGAGGTCCGAACGAAACTTTAGACGAAGCGGTTTAATGACCTATTTCGCAAGTTTTTCAAAATTTGTACTCGAGTACCATGAAGCATTCTTTTACTTTTTAAGCTTTTGAGAGTTGTCATTCTTTTGTTTAATTGAATTTTAAGTTTTTCTAATCATTTGAACAAATTAATTAATGAACTTCCTCGACCATTACAATTGGGTAAAAGGGAAATTGGGAATATCAAACATGATTGTCTCTCCTTTTATAATACAAGAGCGTTGATGAGGAGATCCGATTACTTTGAGAACCATGAAACACTGTACATGTCAAATTAATCGGTAATCTAGGTGTTTGGCTTGTGTGCGTGGCTCTGTGTACGTAACCCTGACTTAAAGCAATTGCATGTAATTGATGGGCCTTGAACGTGCGATCTCCACTTCTTGAGTTGACAATCTTTCAATGCCTCAACTCAACAAATGGTGAAAATGTTTGAGGTTTGGAATGTCATTCTCCTCATTTAAACACATCACCACAGTCATTCTCTTGGGATAAATCATGGCAAATTACTTGGTAGGAGGCCCAGGGTCAAAAGGAAAGTAAATTGCATCCGTACCATGTACTCTTTTCTCACCATCGCGCTAGAATAAAAGAGAAGTACGGCAATTCATTTACAAAATTAATTTGGAGAGTAAAGGTGACAAAAGTTGTTAGGGTCTTGTGTCTCACCAGCCGTTTAAATACCCTTTTAATTACTTCACGGAACCCACATCTTTTGAAATGTAACTTTTTCGACACGACAAATCTACCATCGATTACGATTACTAATGACCAAAGATAAGATAGAAGGGAATTCAATGATTCGAAAAATAAATATTGGATAATCAAACAAAAGCGAGGGATGAATCGTTTGAAGATCGCGCTTCGAATTATTTGTGAAAATGACATCAAAAATGGAAATTTTGCATGATATCTATACTTATACACTCAACATACATTGGCCACCTTTTGAAGTAATCTAATAACTAGACCCATCAAATAGGCGGGTCAAATCGGTTTTGGGTCGGATTATACATTCTAATGATAAGAAGAAAGGTCAAGCAAAATGGCCTTATTACTTTATGGGTCATACGTTCTATGTGCTTTAATTTCAACTGCTATTCATAGTAAAACTTATGAACGGTCGGTCCACGTTGACCAGCCTCATATGCATGAGATCAGTTAGGTTAGCGTATCGGGAACATTAATTCCCTATTTCCCACCTACATGAAATATACAGAAAATTTAATGGGTTGATGACGTCACCAATTGCATTTAGTTTAAGCCGAGTGATGAGGGGCCAAAACAATGTTTGTGCTCACAACGTAGGACAGCTCATGTTGTCCATGCTGGGGAAGTTCATCAAATCGACATTGACGGTTAGTTGATGAAATTAAAAAGCTAATAAATGCGTAATAAAGCAAGGCATGCGTCTTTTTTTTTTTATTATCATTGCAAGGTTTAGGAGGAGACGTGAGAATTAAGGTATATGATCCACTACAAAACGTGGCAATGATCACAATTGTTCGACGGCTGACACTGATTAACCAACATATGGATTTCCTGTTAAAATCGATCAGAACGACTAAATTGATATAATTGAAAGGTTTGCAAATGAATCAGTAAATTGTCAAAAAAAATTTATGACAGAATTAACGTAATTTAATGATTGGTCTAGGATGAATTGGTCGTTCTATAATAAGTTTATGATTTTTTTTTTACGATTTATGGGAATGTTTGAATTAAAAGTCTTTTCTTTATTTTGCAACGAAACCTACAACCTAATAATAAAAAAAGGTAATACGCTTCCCTCCATTTAAGATGGAGTTCGTGAACTTTTGAATTTGATTTGAGGCCCCACTCCAATAATCCGTCTCCTTCGCCACATGGATCTGTGGTTTCCCTTTTGGCCTTCCCCTTTCGTTCAAGCATCCACCATTAGCGTCTTCTTAGTTAAACCAGAGCGTTCCGTGGCTAAAAGACAAGAACCAGACCGCCCCCGGCAACATTTATGGATGACCTACCCGCCCTCCCTCCCACGCCAAACCAACTCCGCCTCGCTGCTCCTTAAATGCTTCCCCACAACTTGCAGTCGCATCTCCTCCCACCTTCAATTTCTCTCTCTCTAAAGCACGCTCAAGAAACCACGCACGGAGAGAGAGGGAGAGAAGCGAAGAAACCTTTCTTCTTGCTCGTTTCTTGATTCTTCTCGTTGTGGGGTTGTTGCTTTTGCCATTGCTTATATTATATTGCCGTTGACTCGTTTGGAGGCAGCAGTTCCCCCGGACGATGAGTGGCGGCGAAGGAGAGACGGTGTGGAGGAGGAAGCCGGGGAGAGAAGCCATGGATCATCATCAGAAGGTTGACGCCACGTGCTGCTCTTCTTCTGATGAAGATGACTGCGCGGCCACCAAGAGCGGAGAGAAAGCCCGCGGGAGCACGAAGCGGGCGAGGCGGTACGCGCTGGTGTCGTTCCGGGAGCTGCCGGAGTACATGAAGGACAACGAGTTCATCCTCGGCCACTACCGTGCCAACTGGCCGCTCACCGAGGCCGCCCGCAGCTTGTTCCGCTGGCACAACGAGACGCTCAGCGTTTGGACGTAAGGATGATTGATGGGTTTTTAGTTCGATTTGTACTTTTTCATGCGAGGCCATCTTTGTTCATATTTTCTTCTTGAGCTAATTTTTATCTTATGATTTTGGTTTGTGATTTGTGGTGATCTCTTTTTGCGTCCTGTGTGTGTGATGGCGAGCAGGCATTTGATTGGGTTTCTGGTGTTTCTGGGATTGACGGTGGCCAATTTTGTTGACGTGCCTCTGGTTGCGGATCTTCTCGGCCTGTTCTCAAGGTGCGTTTTGTGTTATTCAATTCTATACTAGCCATCACATTTTAGTGAGTTTTGATTTATGAAAGTTTGTATTTAGCAAGCTGACCCGACTCGACCATACCCGAGGGAACCCATAATTTCTGTGGGAGTGTTTGAATCGTAACTGTACAGATATAGTGAGGAATTTGACAGTAGCAGCTCAATCGGTGTCCATTATCATAGCTCGGCTTCACTGTATCAAGCGTAATCTAAGATGAGGCTTGGAGGTCCAAGTTATAACTCACTAGAGAGCTTGCTAAATTGCTCATTTGGTGACGATGTTTGAATTGCCCTGTTCTGGTCAAATCCTCCATAACCAGCTTAAAACTGTTGAATTTCGCGGTCACAATCGCTTAGATTTTTCCTACCTGTTTATTGGCAGAACGGCACTTCTAGTATGTACAAGTCAATTTAGTATTGGGATATCCGTGGCTTGTTACCGCGCTGAGCAACCGGCCATTCGGCACCCAAAACTGCCATTAGCCTTCATTTTCTTCTGGTGCTGCATCGAAATTGCAGGTGCCACAGATGAATAAATCGAGTTTGCGACATTAAATGCAGGCACATAAAATTAAACTCAGAAAGTTTGTTTCGTAGGAATATACATGGGTCGTGCTCGCCTTTTTCATTGCTGCTAAATTTCAGGAGTAGTAGCTTGACAGTCAAGACAGTCTTGCTCCAACAGCAAGTGCAAAATTAAGATGGGTAACAAGGGTCATCTGTGATCAGTTACCATGATGGATCAAAGTATTAACATAAATTTCCGTTCTTTTCAAACAGAAAATAAAGATCAAAATAAATTGGAAAATCTCTCTCCGTTCCTGGTAATACAACAGCGAGTGCAGAATGCTATGAAAGTTGATTGCTGCTAAGATTTTCTGAACGAGATCACACTGGTTGTCAAATTGAATTTGAAAGTATCGGCTTAAGCGAGCTAGATAGTTATTCAGTTAGTGCTCTCTGCCCATTCACTTTCACCATTTTGGGCTACTCTGTCCTTTGGAAGACAGGATTGAACCATTTTCTATAGCTTATGATCTGAAGATTGGACTCGGACTGGTATTTCATATATTATGCAATAGCTTGATATGCAAATCCACTTGTGCAGGTCAAACTCTACTAGTGCAGGAACTAATATCTCTTACTCAAAGGAATTGCTTTTGGTGAGTGGCGCGCCAACAACGATGTTTCGTTCGACTTACGAAAAGAATACTCTCTTTTGAAGTCTAGAGACGAATCTAACACAATAAAGTTTCAGGGTACAAATTCTTTGGTGAACTTGAATCAGATAACGGAAGAAGTAATGAAGATTGGTTCACTCCGACCAGCCGTGACACGGTGGCCGTTCTTCGTCTTCTTGGGCGGATCCATGTTCTGCCTCCTCTCGAGCAGCGTTTGCCACCTTTTCTCATGCCACTCACACTGCTTGAACATCCAGCTGCTGCGGATGGACTACGTCGGCATCACAGTCATGATCATCACCTCATTCTTCCCCCCGATCTACTATATTTTCCAGTGCGAACCCCATTGGCAACTGATCTACCTTGGCGGTATAACGGCGATGGGAATGTTCACCATCGTGACTCTGCTAACCCCTTCTCTTTCTTCTGGGAAATTCCGGGCGTTTCGGGCGATGCTCTTCTTGTCCATGGGGTTTTTCGGTATCATACCGGCGATCCATGCCTGCATTGTGAATTGGAGCAATCCCCAGCGCCCAATCACACTTGCTTATGAGTTGGCCATGGCACTGTCTTACATTACAGGTACTTTGTTTTATGTTAGCAGGATTCCTGAGAGGCTAAAGCCGGGTTGGTTCGACCTTGCTGGTCACAGCCATCAGATATTTCACGTTTTCGTGATCATGGGTGCGTTGGCTCATTATGGCGCTACTCTGTTGCTCTTACAGTGGCGAGATGGAGTCGGGTGCGATAAAACTGTGTAGCAATACAAAAATTTAGTCAAAATTCGATTCATTTCATTGAACTGAGTGCGAGCAATTTGCTGGGGTTTCTTGATATTATGTTAGTGTGTGTACACCCCAATCAAAAAGCCTAAAGAAGAGACGGCGCTCCAGGACAGAGGAGAAGCCTCTCCATTTAAAAAAGAAGTGGAATGCTGATTGTATTTGTTGTAATTTTTCTGGTTTTCCATGGATGATGTGATTTACAATGTGATCATATGTGGGTGGTAATCTTTTCTGCTTTCATCTTATTCTGTGCTGTAGTAATTCTATTATTACGTTTCCTTTTTTTGCTAAAAAGCATCACCACAACGACAATAGTTTGTTAAGCGCTGTATTATCGTCCACACGACAGAAAGAAGCTAGAGCAGGAGGATGGTGAAGCATTTTGTGCTTTGTGTGGTGAATTTTAAGAAGTTAAATTATGAATCAATACGACATATAGAACTACTAAGAGTCCCTACCTAAGGGGGTTAGGGAAAAAGCAAAAGATGTAAGCAGGTAGAACTTGCAGACATGGAACTCGCTTTAGCCCATTTGTTATCTCTGCATATATCAAAGCTCTGTGATACAATTAAAAAAAAAAATGTCTGAAAGAAGTGCGAGCCATAAAGAATTTGGAAGTCCAAGAAGGAGCCATTGTTAGTGAGAAAAGAAACTCAGATGATCTAACTTTGCAACTCCAGCGAAGCTTCATTCCGGCAGTCATGAAGCTAGATCTCAAAGAAGAATCAGCCACGTATTGGCAAAGATAGTTTAACAGCCGATCTGGCTTCAGAAAATCAGCCACTTCTATGGTACTCAGATGTACCGTACGACCGTCATCGAAGTCAAGTCCAAAAACATCGGAACACATTATCAAATTGTTTTATGATTCGCCATAACTAAGTTCAAAGGCTTATGAAAAGATATAAAATAACGAGAGAATATAATTTGCAGAAGCTCAATGATAAAGGACCACCCAATAAGTTTCCTGCCAACGTCAGAAATTCCAAAAGTTAAATATCAACAATCTAATATGGTATCGGTCCAGACAAGAAATATCACTAAGATCCAAAATACTTAAGTCCGAGCTATCCAAAATAGCAGGTGGTATACCCCAGTGAATTGATTGTCTTCCGGCTGCAAATATTTCAACCTTGTCGGTTAAGTAGTTCTTGGTGGCATTCGGCCTCGCAAATTGTTGCTTGACAGTTATAGTGCAGATAGTGAGACACGACCTATGGCCAATGGCTTTGGCATCTCCCTGGGAAGCCATTATTCGACAAATCTAAGGTCGTCAACGATTTCATATTGCCTATCGAAGGAGGGATTCCACCTCCTATTGAGTTAAACTTGTTAGGTTAAGGTACAGCAAATTCGGAAGGATGGAATCAATCTGAGATGGAAGCGCTCCTTCCATCCTATTGGCAGATGCATTGAACCAACACATACGGACAAGATTCGACTTGGATGACAAATGAAAAGCACCCGACAAGTTGGTGCCAGGGAGTTTTAACTCGATGAGATTCTCATTATTTTGCAATAGTCAGTATCAACAGCCATTGAATTCCACATGCACAACACTAGTGAAGAACACTTACATGTTTTTTTGTTGAACGGCTACATTGCGTCATTGCCTGGTTCAGTATCCGCAATAGACGTAGCTCAGCATAATGTTGCCTGGCGCAGATTTTATTTTGGTTTAGTTGGAAATGACATTAAAGTGATGGAAAAAGAAACGCAGGCACAACCATTGATCTTGATGCATATGCAGAAGACAGTCGCTCTTTAAATTCTGCCCGTAGACTCAAACTTATCCTCCAAACAATTTTGCCTTAAGTATTTGGTAAGCTACTTCTCTTGCTGTAAATCTTCATTAAGGAGTGAGTTCAAAGGTGGGCTCAGGCTGCAAAGCAGTGGTCATGCAATGCATGCCTTCATCGTCAAATTGGAGCAATTTGCTGCGCCCAATCTTTTATGCGAGTAAGATCTTGTCTTTAGTTGCTAAACCCCGGTTGGTGAACATAGGATATTTCACATCTTGGGTAACATTTATAGGGAACTGTCAATGCTGGTTTCATTTCAGTATTAAAGTAAACTGTTTTCTCTCAATTCACAACCATATCAAAATCTCCTAATGTTCAAATTAGCAAGACAAGGATTACAATACGAACACTCACATAGGAGTCAAGCGTTCAAAATGCAAAATAAAGACTCAAATGCTTACAATCCTATTACATAAAGGTTCTCCTCTGTTTCATCATATTTTTCGATCACAAAATGCTTAGGAGAACAATCTCTACTAAGGAAAAGATGGGATAAGCCTACGAACAAGCCCAAGCAGCATGTACCAATAGTAAGGGTGTAGGTAGAGAAAAAGAAGCACGCCAAGGAACGCCACAACATATGATCCTGCAAAACTCAATAAGAAAGCTTCTCTCCAAGAGTCATCCTCCCTAGTATGATTCAAAGATGGCGGCGAGTCATCGCAGCTTGTTAATGGTGTTCCACAAAGAAGAGGGTTACCTTCATAACTTGCTTCACCAAAAGTTGCAAATTGATTTTTTTGATCTGGTGTCCTACCTGACAGGTTGTTATGAGCCACTCTAAAATTTGACAGGGCGTAGAGCTCTGTTAGTTGCGGAGGGATGGGGCCGGTTAAGCTGTTGTAGGATAGGTCCAAGCTCTCTACATTCTTCAAATTGGAAAACATTTCCGGGATCGGTCCCCTCAACCGATTGTGTGATAGGTTCAAGGCTCGAAGTTCACTCAAGTGACCGACCTCTGGAGGAATAAAGCCCGTGAAATTGTTCTGTGAGAGATCCAGTCCCGACATTAGTTGTAATATGTAGCCCTTATAAGATTCCAACCTACTCTTTGTCATGAAGTTCACTACTTCTAATTCAGCCCTTTCAACAGTCGTGTAACTTTCGCTATACCAATGCGTTGGAAAAAATATGCCGTCATCGTAGTATGAACTCCAAATCGATAAAGAACTACGCAAGGTAGCAAATGCATCCCTAGTTACCCCATGGTTTCCAAATGTCAAATCTTTCAAACATGAAGGAATTTGTTCAGAAAGACTATTGTTGGAGAGATCCAACATGCTCATATTTTTCAATAGACATAGATCCAGAGGGATTGAACCTTCAAAGTTGTTTCCTTGCAGTAGAAGAACCTTCAAGTTCCTAAGTGAACCGATCCAGCTGGGGATCTCACCAGACAATGCATTGCATCTTAGATCCAATGTGACAATCGATGAAGCTCTAGAGAGAAACTCAGGAAAATGCCCAACAAGCTTGTCATTTGATAAATGCAAATACGTCATTAGTGTAACATTGGCACAAGGGGGTATATTCGGCCCAAGGTTGTTACCTGAGAGGTCTAAAAGAACGAGATAACGTAAGTTGCAGAAGCTCAATGGTAACGGACCCCTCAATAAATTACTCGACAGTATAAGCATTTCCAATTGTTCAATATCGCCAATCCAATTAGGAAGTGTTCCAGATAGGGAATTGTTACTTACATCCAAAACTTGCAAGGAGGAGACATTTAATTTGCCAGGGGTTATGCCCCATGTGAAATGATTGTTATCCAGATACAAATCTTCCAACCTTGGCAAGTTAAACAACCCCGGTGGTAGTTGGCCTTGCAGATTGTTGCTCGACAGTTTCAATATAGAAAGTGATGTACAACCTTTTGTCAGTGTCTCTAGTATCTCCCCCGTGAAGTCATTGTTCGACAGGTCCAACATGTAAAGTAGTTTCAAATTGCCCAATGAGGGAGGGATTCTACCTTTGAATAAGTTGTGTGACAGATTCAAATATACCAAATTCAGGCCGGCAGAACCAATCCAAGATGGAAACTCTCCGCCAATAAAACTAGCGGACACATCGAACCACTCCATGCCGACAAGACTCAAATTTGAAGGCAAAGCACCTGACAGATTGTTGCCTCTGAGTTCTATTTGTGTTAGATTTACATTGTTGTCCAATAGCCAAGTTGGAAAATTTCCTGACATTCCATTGTGGCTGAGCCGAACAACTCTCAAGTCAGACTGTTGTTTCAAAAAGCTGGGAATCACGCCATTTTCGTCTTTGTTGAGCACACACTCTGATAAACCAAACTCCTTCAGTTTAAATGAAGGAAACCAAGTGGGGTCTTCTGTATTTACTTCCAGACGATTACGGTTGTCGAGAAGGTAGAATACCACAAGGTTAGAAGCTTTGGCCAGGGAAGCAAGCGAAAGTGAGCCTTCAAAAGCATTTCCAGAAAAGTCGACATTTTCTAGTGACTTGAGATTATGGAGGAGACATGAAGGAATGGCCCCGCTAAAATTGTTGTTTGACACATCGAACGCACGGAGAGAGGTCATATTGCAGAAGCAGGAAGGAAGAGGACCCCAAAATCCATTACCATCAATATCCAACTCTTCAAGGTTCCTCAATCCGCACAAGCCTGCTCAAGCGTACACTGCAACTATGAGTATCCTCACTAAGTTGTACTCGTATCATTAAAACCGTCAGATATCTTGGTTTGCCTCGAGAATAAATAAATTACTTTATCCATCATTAGATGTGTTACTCATTGGGTATGAAATGCACCAACTAAAAACATTCGTTAAATTGGACAAAAAAAATGTGGGAGAAAAGTTTTAACTGAAAACTTTAGCTAATTAGACGTACAACAGAACAATAATATAAAGAGTAATACTATTATCGTCTTCACAAATTCAATCTAATTTTTATTATAATTATGTGGATTTCCTTATTAATGTCGTAGTCTTTAAATGTGATTTTCATTCACCTTAGTGAACCTCGATATCATTTTCTCGTTATCCATGACCTGAATTGTACCATTGAAACCAAAATTGAGTAAAACTCACTTTCAAATTAAGTGGACTTTGGATAATTTTCTTTTCATTTTTATTTTTTGTTAAATGTATATGCTTTAAATGAAATAAGCTATTTCAGATAAGTGAATTTTAGAGGAAGTGAAACTAAATAAACTGTAAATATTCGTGTGTGAAGTAAGTCAATTTTTTCTTCTGATTTTTGAGAAATTAATCTTACTGTAGTATTTAAACTTAGAGAATATTACGCAAAATAAGAAATATAATAAACTGCCACTCTAATTATTTTAATTTAATTTTAAAAACTAGATAAACCATGTATTCATGACTTCCCTTAAATAGGTAATGTCACCAAATATGACTACTATCCATTTATTAAGATAAAAAAAAAATGGCATGTGTGGAGTAAACATACATCAAACGGTTAAATTTATATTTTGAGATGTATTGTCTTTATTTATTTTTTTTTTTCAAATTTAAAATGAAAGAGAGATAAAAGTCAGAAAAAGATACATCCCGGAAAAGATTTTCGAGGTACTTTCTCTTTATACTTATTTTTTAAACTTGAACTCATTAAAAATAAAAGCTTGTTGATGACAAAATAATAAGACAATGCTTTAAGTCGAAGTGAATTGGCACATGATGAGCAATATATGAAATGGTAGATAAGTGAAAGCTTACTTATTAAGTGAAAATTATTCAAATAAGATACAAAATCTTCAATGACAAACCAAAAAGTTAAAACTTATTTACTAAGAAGATTTTAATCATGTGATGAAATAAGCTAAATTTGATATGATAAATAGAATATACTTAAATTGTATATGTTTTAGAATTAATTTCAAATTGAATAAGTTTCGTAATTAACTACTATTAGAAATTATTTTCTTGATAAACTGTCGTATAAGAATATACTCTCTCTGTATTCATTATTTAAACTTCAAATTAATAGGAGAGAGAATTTTGGGGATGAAAAGTCAATAAGCTAATACATACTTTTTGGTTGCATTTGCGTCACATGGCAAAAACGGGAAAATTACAAAAAAATTCCTAAATCTATTGAAATTGTGTCAATTTAGTCCTAAACATTTTGTATTTATGCCAATTTAGTCAATTCGATAAATTTTGGCCATAAATTACTGATATGGATGTCGGCCATCGTATGTGGCATGTTGACGCTGATTGTGGATAACGTTTTTTTTATAATTCTTTTGATATTTTTTTTATTTTTTTTATTTTTCTTTCCTTTCCTTTCTTTTCCTTCCTCCACCCATAATGGCCGAAGATTGTCAACTATTGGGCGAGGGCCATAAAGCGCTCGCTCAGCATCATCGGCCACTGGAGAAGGCGAACTCGCCTATGGCCGGCAAGGCCATGGCTGTGCCTCAAGATGAATTGGGTGATACGAGTGAGGCTGCGAGCAAGTTCACAAGTGAGTCTAGCCTCGTTGGCCGCAAGCGAAGGCAACCATGACGAGGCTTCCCTCACCTAGATGTGGGCAAGGGGACCTCGCCCGCGGCGGCAATGGTCTAGCCTAGTGGCTTGTGAACTCCAATGATGCTCGCTAGCCACACTAGGTGAAGGAAGGAAAAGAAAAAAAAGGAAAGAAGGACAAAGAAAAAATAAAATAAAAAAATTTGAAAAATATTAAAACATTTGTCCACATAAGTGTTGGCCATGCCAGGTAATATGGCCGACATTCATGTCAGTGATTTTCGATCAAAATTTTCCAGATGGACTGAATTGACACAAATTCAAAAGGTTTAGAACTCAATTGCTAAAAAATTATGACTAAATTAGCACAATTGCAATAGGTTTATCCATTTTTTTTATTAATTTTCCCGGCAAAAACTATGCAATATGCCTTGTTACTTCATAATCACAAAGATAAAGTGAAGTGTCACCTGTCATGTGAAATATACTTTCTCTTTCTTCATTTTAAAATATTAAAATAATAAGATAGTGAAGTTTGAGGGGACGAACAATAAGCTAAAAGCTTATTTGTCCAATGTAGGGCATGTTGCAAATGTGCGTAATGTATCTTGTCAAGTTGCTATCACAAAGGCAAGATGAAGTGCTACGTGTCAAGAAAATGAGAGACCATTCTCATGTATGTTTGTCCAAAAGAACGTCATATAGATGAAATGTTTATTCATTTTTTAGTGGTGCTCATATTTAATGTGGCTATCTAGGGGCTTAATAAAATGTGACGCCTGAACAAATTGTTTGTTGACATGCCCAATCTTGAATATCTTTTTTTTTATTTCGTTAATTCAACAATATTATCTTCAAATAAGAGAGATCATAAAACAAAAATGATAAGATTTTAGCATTAGATCAATCAATATAATTAGTTAAGATTATGAATGAAAGATATTTTTTTGATCCACGGCACTTTGCCTTTTGATAATAGTCGCTGTCAATCAAATGCAACCTTTCTCCTTTGTCATCATGATCAAATGATACTTGAGAATCAAATAGTAGATTTGGAAAACTTGACTCGCCTACTGTGCTTGCATTTATATAGGTAATTTAATCAAGAAGTATTACCATAACCAACAAATGATGCGTCTTTTTTTACTTTGTGAAATGTACAAGATAATTTGTTTTTTACTATACTAGCAAAATCTAACATGCAACTTAATTTAAAAATAATACAGGGAACTTTGTCTACATAGTTGTGCATGTTGCGGGTGTTTTGATTTATATATATAAGGTCAAAGTGAAAGATTTGCAAGATTTAGAATAACCAAAAGAATAAAGTAAAAATCAATCGAAACATCTACGTCCATTAAGCTTGATTTGTTTGAGCTTTAGTGCCATTTAAATTTTTAGGCTCCACGGCTCAGTCAAATCTATCAGAACTTTCAATGCCTGAAGTTGATCACCATTGTGGTTTAAAGTATAAACTTCAAGCATTGTTTGATTTTGATTCCTGAACTTTTGCATGTAAATTGGTTATACAATATTTGAACTCCTTTGGTATGTTGTTATTTCGGACTGTTTGTATCTTTTTAGCAATAACTCATTGCATCTGTTTTGTCATCACACTATTCTTCACATTGGCAGGGAAAAAAAGTTGCACAAAAGTAAAAGCGTGGGCCCTAAACTTCAATCTTCAAAGATCAGGGATTAAATTGTAAATGACCAAACGTTTAAGGATCACCGACATCATGAATCCACGATAGAGACATTGAGCATGACATGCGTTTATTTATGGCTTGCCTAGACATTTAACTAAATCCTTCCTACTTCAAGCATCAGCTAAACAACTAGAGAATATCACTTATTTAGATACATGCCGTTGGCACTAAGTTACTTGCAGAAAATGTGCGGCTACAATATGATATAGAGGACGTCAAACAGAATGCAGTCATGGCTTCTATCTTCAAGACGAGCTTATCTTAAAATGGTGATAAACGAAAGGATTTTCAGAGAAGTACCTTCCAGTAACTTTGAAGCATTCAGTCCACAATAAGTGATGTCTAGGGCCTTAAGCGGTGATATCCTCGTAATGTCCGCGAGGGCATCATTCACCAAATCGTTATACGAAAGATCCAGCACCTCCAGATTCACACCTGAGATTGACAAAAGGTTCTCAAAACCGAACTTTATATATGAAGGCATGGTCTTCTATTTTACGTGTACCTTCAAGCTGAATGGAAGACAAATTTTGGGCCTCCTCTGAAGTTTGCTTGTACAATGAGGGGACTCGTCGTAGTTCATTGCCAGATAGATATAACCTCTTCAGTTTCTTCAGGTATAATGTCCCATTTAATTCTGATTATAAAAAGATCCATGCATGCATTGGTTAGTTAATCATCTATAAATATCAGATATCTAATGATCCTCAATATATCGAAATAAACATACGTTCATGACGAGAAGAATTGAATTAAAGGCAGAATACAGTTTGGTCCGATACGACCAAGCATAAAAAAAGTTAGTGTGACGCGACCTTGAGAACAAGTAGCTTGTACCTTTAACAGTGTTTATTACATCTAGTGCTTCCCACGGGACTTTGCAAAGCTGAGATAATTGTGTGCTTCCCATATGACATTTTTGACTCTACATTTGTGATTATCACATGTCAACATGCACTGCATAGTACTTTAATGTGGCTCGCATTCGACCAATAAGCATTTTAGTTTTGGCTTCCTCGCGCGAGGTCACTGCCTCCTCGTAAAACGGGGGCCCGCTTAAGGGTCGCAGCAGTTGTATGAGTGTCCATGGTGGGTTTGCAAGGAATAATTACCAAATTAATCTTAAATTTTTTTTATATGGATATCAATCAATCCTAAATTCTTCAAGTTTGCCAACGTAATCATATATCTTCCTATGAAAGTCCAATTAAATCCTTCTAGCCATTACTGCAAAAAATTGCTGACCTGACGTCGAGTCACGAATGACTGACCGACATGACACAGCTGACAATTTGTCATGTATAATTCTTGATGAAACAACGTCGTTTTTGCCTAATATTAGGATTTTTTCTGTTTTTCCCTTTTCTTTTCTTTACTTTTTTTTTTCTTTCATTTCATTTTCCTCGCGAGTGGTCTTCTTCTTCCTTAGAGTTCCTATTCATCGTCCATGTTGGCTTGCGGACATGGAGGCTCGGTCTATGGCCATTGAGTTTGTCAGGATCATAACGGCCATCAAGGAGGAGTGGCCGTTCGCCTTGGTTTCTTGTGCCTTCATACAGATTGCCTTCATACATTTGTGAGTCAAGAAAGCCATGTACCAAACTTTCACCACTTTCTAAACAAAGGAACTAAACAAAAGAAGAGGAAACAACAAAATTGAAGGACGACAAGATGCTTGCTTTAGCTGAAGGGGGAAAGAAAAAGATAAACTTTTCAGGTGGGAGCTAAAATTAGCAAGATTCCTCGGAGCAGAGAGTGAGGAGTTTTGAAACAATAGTTTCGCGTTCTCAAGCCAAAGGGGTTGAAGAGAACACAAAGCATAGAGTTTGAAACGACCGATCGAGAGTCACCTAATACAGAGCACAACAACTTGTGGGACGTCATTGAATGAGCAGAAACTCAAAAAGACTCGCCTATTAAAAAAGAAATAAAGGATTATTTGCTACTAGCGGGGATAGCTAGGGCTCCTACGAGATCTTCAGGGGAAATGCGGTGTTCCAAAGACAAAGCTGCTCGGTGGTCTCAGCTCTCTAAGGAAGAAGATGATCAGTAGCACGGAAAAGTAAAGAAAAGAAAAGGAAAAAGAAAATGAAGGCAATTTAAAAAAAAATGCAAAATGACGTCATTTTATCAAGAGTTGTATATGTCAAATCACCGGCTGTGTCACATATGAAGGCAAGCGATGGCTGGACTATCACATAGCAATTTCAAAGTACAATTGGCAGAAATGACTAATGAAATTTCACGCAAAGATTTAAAAGTATATGGCTAGAATTAGAAAACTTAAGGTTGAATTGATAATTTTCCTTATTAAAAGAGAAGAGGGAAAGTAGAAATAGGGAAAAGAGAAAAAAGAAAAATAATGAAAAGCAGAAGGAAAAGAAAATGGGAAATCAATTTGGACCATCAAATGGTCCTTGTGTTTAGGTGTTTCAATAGAGAAAATTTATAATTATCATGAATATAGAGGATCTCAATAATCTAGAGATAGTATTTGAATGGTTTGTTTATTATTTGTAACTTTCGTTATATTCCTCAATCTATGACAAAATCTTCTGTTGCTTTTTCTCGAAGATGTACCTAGGTCACATCGACTGAATCACATAAATATAACCGACGCGTCATCTATTTTCATTTTCCATTTATGTCTATTTGTGTTGGATGCGTTATTTGACTTTTCCCTGTCTAAATAGACCGAAGCACCAAGTTTTCCAGCTTTCTTTCATGTCTGGATGCATAGGTGGAGTGGCTGGGGATTTTGGAACCATTTGCCTTCTCCAACTCGGAACGAGTTCATGCGTCCAGATACATATAGATGATTGGAAGAGGTAACCGTAAAAGAATTCACTCAATCCACTATGTAAGTTTGTAGCACCATCGTATGATTTACGATAAGTAAATGATTACTTACTTAGAAACATAATTTATAAAAAAAAAAAAAAAGAAAAAGAAACAAATAACAGAGAGAGAGAGAGAGAGAGAGAGAGAGAGAGAGAGAGAGAGAGAGAGAGAGAGAGATTCACCTGAGAGAGAATTCTCACTTAAATCCAACACTTGAAGTTCCTCTAGCGGAAGGAATAAAGACACGTCAATAACCCAAGGCGAAGTCTGTTCCCAAGAGTATGAACCGTCTGAATTTATTTGAGTCCCACGTGCGCGGTTCATATCTAGTTGAATCACCAGCGAAGTGGTGTTATTGCACACCACGCCTTCCCAGCTGCAACAGTCACTGTCCACGCCTCGCCAAGAGGGAAGAGAAGACCCATTCGGGTGGTTGAAGGTGGCCTTAATCTTGAGCAGCGCATTCTTCTCTTCTTCCAAGCACCCCATGCTTCTTCCACTCCCCATCAAAACCAGCAACGACACCCAACTCCACATACACAATAAAAGACACTTCATGTTTATGTATGATGGCGTCTCTTCTGCTTCACCATGTGCAATGAACTTACGAGGGTCATCTCTACTTCATTTATATGTTCAAAGTCTTTCCATTCCGTGTGATTACCACTTTTGGGCCACCTCCACGAAACAAACACGGCCAAACCAAAGTCTGGATGGGACCAATTCCATGGGAGTCACGTGATTATCGCCGTCGACTTGACCCAGAACTTCTCCCAAAGAGAAAGATCAGAATTGTAAAATGATTAAGAAAAAGTATTATCATTAGCAAATCAGCAAAAGAATGTGCCTAGGAATCACTTCGCCGAAAAAGGAAAAGAAGAAGACGAGAGAGATAAACCAACTAACGTTTGACATTTTTACTTTTTAGCGTTGTTGACACATGATTTTTAATCACATTTTCCTTTTAAAAATTTAGTAGAAAATTCATAAAAATTTATAAAATTAAAAAATTAACTTTGGTGACCTTGACCAAGTCTCAGGAACCAATTTTTTTCCAAAAAATAAATTTTCATGTTTTTAGTATTTTTTAGCACTTTTATTTTTCGAAAATTCATAAAAAAAAAAATCAAGCAAAAATGAGAAAATTACAAAATCAACTTTGGAAGCCTTGGCCAAGCCTAGGCAACCATTTTTGAGTAAAAATAATTTTTCATATTTTTCATATTTTTTAATATTTAAAAAAAATACAAAAATACTTGAAAATTCTGGAAATATACCATTTGAAGCAAAAAAAATACACAAAAATAGTCAATATTTTTATTTTAAATCTATTTTCATATCGGCCATCACAAATTCATAAAAATTCAATTTGGGTCACGTGTTCCTTCACGAGCATAATCTTGAATGGGGCCTAAAAAATTCAATTTGAGTCAAGTTATTTTTAATTTTCACTTTTTATGAGTTGTGACATTGTCTTCTAATATTTTAAATTTTCATCTTGACCCAATTTTATTCGAAATGACTCAATCTTGTAAAAGGGCCTTAGTTGAATTTTGGATTTTAGCTCATAAGTTAATAAAAAATGAAATTAAACTTTTTCTAAGGGTACCCATTAGGTAAATTTCGACCAAAACATAGGGGAGGTGTGCTAAAAATTGTGTGAAAATTTAGACTTAAAGAAATATTTCTTTAGGAACTGAATTGCAAATACTTAAAATCTCGGGGACTAGAGCGCAAATACCTAGTACTTGAGGGATTATTTCATAAATAATAAAAAGAAAAGTTGTTGGAGAAATTAGAATAAAGAAGAGAAGATTGAGAAGATGAGATGGAGAAGGAAAGATGGAGAAGAGGAGATAGAGAAGGGAAGATGGAGAAGAGGAGATGAAGAAAATAAGATGATAATAAAGAAGGGAAGATGAGATGAAGAAGAATTAGTGGAAAAATTAGAATAAGAGATGGATGAATAGGCTATAAAAGGAGGAAGAAATGAGCTTGGGAAGGGGGATTTTTTGGAAAGAAAATTTTGGATGTTTGAGAGGGTTTTGGGAGATTGAAGAAAAACTTGAGAGAAAGAAAATACCAAAAAGAAAGAAAGAATTTTGAAGATGATGGGAGGTTAAAGTTAGGGGTTATCATCACCAATTCCTTCATCGATCAATATAAATCAAGAGTTCGTCCTCGTCAACGAGTAAGCAAGTTCGAGCTAAGTGTTTTTATTTATTCATTTATTTGTGATTTTAATAGCAAATTAGCACAAATTGTCTACACTTCTCCCTATTTTCCCCATATTCTATGTCAAGAGAAAGATATCTCTACGTCAATGGCAAAAATCCCGAGCAGATGCAAAATTGGCTCAAACAAGCTCCTAAGTGTCCACCAATTTCTCAACTGATCTGTGATTAAAAGTCTCTCTTAATTCAAAAGAAACTCTCTATGTTGAGAATAGAGAGAGCGAAATTCAATTCTAGAAATCCCTCCCAAAAAATGGGAGATAAGTGCTCTTTTCATTCTTCTGATTTTAGGTGCAGATTAGCATAGATTTTGTACACTGACATTTCACTTTATTTTTATGTCAGGCAGCCGCAGCTCTATATCAACGGTTAATCCTATGGAAGCACAAAATTAGCTTGAATGAGTCCCCAAGCGCGCACAAATTTCAAATTGTTGAATCAATTTGTTGTAATTTATTTTAAAGAACTCAAACCCCAGAATGGAGAGGCAAAGCGCATCCACTAGAGGTCGTTTATTTCGTACAATTTAAATACGTGCACCTTAAATCCTAAAGGGAAAAGAGTCAAGCCATTGCTAGGCCGCCCATTAGAGGTTTTTACTTATAGTCATTTAAATACCTGCAATTTAAATTCCCGCATCATTAAACCCCAAAGGGAAGAACTAAGCCAATGCTAAGCCGTCTATTGGAGATTTTTACTTACAGTCATTTAAATACCTGTAATTTAAATTCCTCCACCATTAAACCCCAAAGGGAAGAGCCAAGCCAATTCTAGGTCGCCCATTGGAGGTTTTTACTTACAGTCATTTAAATACCTGCAATTTAAATTCCGGCACATTAAATCCCAAAAGGAAGAGCCAAGCCAATGCTAGGCCGCCCATTGGAGGTTTTACTTGCAGTCATTTAAATTCCTGTAATTTAATTCCTATACCATTAAACCCCAATGGGAAGAGCAGAGCCAATGTTAGACCGCCCATTGAAGGTTTTACTTACCATTATTTAAATTCCTGTGATTTAATTTTTGTACCATTAAGCTCCAAAAGAGAGGGCCAAGCCAAGGCTGGGCTATCCATTGGTGGTCTTTATTTATTATCATTTACTTCCTGTAATTTAATTTTTGAATCACTAGACCCAAAGATGAGTAGGTTGTAACACTACACAGAATTCGTTAACACACTCCCTCTTTCGGCTTCAGGGAATTTTAATACTTTGAAAATACAAAAAAAAAATACCATCCAGGTATCCTATCTAAAAAGTGAAAACACAAAAAAGAGGACACCCCAGTGAACCTTAGGAATAAACAAAGCCTGAGTTGTCAAATTAGGATATCCATGAACTTAAGGTACCGAAAGGGCATTAGTTTTAAATAATTAGTGTAACCAAGTCCCCGAACTCACAATCTCTAAATCGTAGAAGTAAGTTAGTCTTCCCGCTAATTTACTTAAGTCTCTAATCAACCTACAAAAAATGATTAGTGGCGACTCCAAACCCCAAAATCTTTTAAACGAAAACCAAAGTTGCGATTCGATAGGACTTGGAAGGGTCCATATTAGGTTAATCCATCTAGTTAGCCTAATAATCCGTTCACCCGATCGATCAAAAAATATTTTTCGGGTCGCGACAAGCGCATGTCTTGTTTTGCCAAGAAATACCAAATAAATTGGAATTTACTTTGAAGAAAAAAATAAAGGCAATTTTGATCAATTTTTACAACGCGATCGAGACAAGACATGTCAACATTCAATGTATCTTATAATCAATTTGAAGCATCAACGCATGCGAAAGTGATCATAAGTCTATTGAAAAAAAAAACATAGTCTTAAGTTTGTGCAACACATTGATACCTTACTTGTGTTAAATAAAAATATTTCCAACCGTCGTGGCCAAGACAGAAGCAAAATCGTTAGGTTTGTTCAAGGTGGATTCCACCACTTGGTGTGCATGGCCACAGTTCTGCTTTAGAAATTAACTTCTAGTTAGAAGTTGTTTTTTTTTCTATTTTTGCACCCGAATAGAAGTTGATTTTTTCTAATTCTGTTTTTGATTTTAACTTCGTGAGAGAAGTAAATTTTTTTTTTTACTTCTTCAAATGGCTTCAAAATAAATTTTGGAGCAAAAAATTCTAGAAATAAAAAAGTAAATTTACGTAACTAAATAGATTGATGTTTCAAAAGTTACCCCATCAATTAAATTTTATTCGGGGAGTTTTGTCACGGGGGGCATTTGATCTTTTCTTTCGGACCGCCCTGTAAGGAGAAAGCTTCCACTTGCCAAAGCCCACATGCACACGGCCCACATCCACTGTAGCTTGACCCAGATTTCCCCCGAGACCCCTTGGCCACCTGCGGTCAAAGCGTGACTTAACTTTATGTTGCTTTATGACAGGGGATGTCCACCTGGGGGAAAGTAAGTGGCAAGACCTTGACTTAACTTTTATGTTTCTTTAATCCAAAAGCGATGTGACCGCATGAGGATGACGGAAAAGGAAGCCAGCCCAGTAACTCAATTTCTCTTTGCATCTGATGCGATCTTGGATGAGAATTTGCACCTTTACCTCCCATTTACTTCTTTTCTTCGTAAAGCACTTGGCAAATTGATGACGTGACCTTTTTTTTAATAATTTCTTTTGAATTTATTTATTTTTTTCTTTATTTATTTTTTCCTCTTACTTATCTTCTTCTTCCATTTGCTTGCCAAGGTCCACTTATCGATCAAAAGCGAGGGCCGGCGACTTGCCAACCACTGGTGAGGGTCAGTCTCATCAGATCTATGAGAGGCCGGCCTCATCAGATCTGGGAGATGCTGGCCTGGCCGTCGTTGGGCGATCGTTTCACTTCTGTAAATCATAATGTGCGGGAACATGGACTTTGATTACATGAAAATCTAATAAGCGCCTAAAATTTGGGAAATCTTGTCATTTTTACAAAAACATTGATCATGCGATCTTGTCCGTTTTTATTTGCTAGGCACGTCCGTCTAAGCGACCATGCACAAACTCCATCTATTAATCGCATAAACAGCATCACATAACGACAAAGAGAGTACGGTAATAAAGCAACATAATGTGAAGTTTGGTAATTAAAACCCGATAAGGTGTGGGTGAAGAATATACACCGCTATGCTATTTAGTCCCGAGACAGGACTCCATGAGCTAAATTCTTATATAAGCATGCAATTACTCTAATCTAGGCATGCAACTTTCCTAACCAAAACGCTAACAATAAGATACTAATCAAGATGACATACAACGAATCGTGAACCAAACTTAAATGCTAAAATGCAATTCCAAACTAAATGCATTTTTTGTTTTCATTCATGGCAAGTATGATTTAAAGTCTAACTAAACTAAATGCATGTTGGAAAATTTGTAATCTAAATGCCATGCTTGAAATTACTCATATGTTATGCAATAATACAAATATGACTTTAAACTAATGCATGAATACAAATGGGACTTCTCAAGATCACTGGGACAGCTCAGAGCCATCTCTAGACACGCCGAAGGGTTCGAAATGCTTCCCATCAAATCTGAACCAACCATGATTCGAAGATGAAACTATTGAAGAAAATCACCACGTATCTCTCTCTCTAGATCCTTCTTGATTAGTCTTATCTATTCGTATTTTTCAATGTCTAGTTAATGTGACTGTTTGTATTTCGATATTTTGTCAATTCTTAGGAATCTATCTCCTTGGAATGCTAGGTTAATTTCTGAGTCATTTATGAATCAAACCGAGAGTTGTGTATTATGCTTATATATAGGCAAGTCTTGTAATAGTTTTTTTTTTGGTAAATAAGGTGTCCGAGCCAGCTTGTGTGCACCTCAACTATTCCCTGAGGGAGACTAGCATAGCAACCCATCACCGTGACCCCTCAGTTTTGTAATAGTTGAGTTGTGCAATAAGAAATAAAATAGCACATTTGTCTCCTCCCTTGAGTGTTCTCCTTGTATTAAGAGTTACCGATGCCTAAACATTACCGATGCTTCTAAAGCCTAACCAATGCTTCCGAAGCCTAGCCGACGCTTCCTAAGTTCAACATTTGGTATTAGAGCCCAAGTTGTCTGGGACCATTGTTTGTGAGCAAGAGGTCAAGGATTAGAGAACATCGAAATTTTACTAATACACGGTCAAGGACTATGATCGATTGGTTTGGAATCAAGCTTAATTGGTGTAGTGCTGGGCATTATATCCAAGTCAAATGGCAGATATTTCAAGTTTTACCTGCACGGTCAAGACTTGTAAGATATCGTCGACAACATTTTGTTTTCTGTGGACTGAGGAGAAAGGGGGAACCGGCGGCAACACTGCACCACCGACAAACGATGGTGAGTTAAGGAGATGGAACATCAAGTCGGGTAAAGCTCTTCACGCTTTTGCTGTGACTGTTAAAGATAAATTGATGCGACACATTCAAAGCGCGCAAATTCCAAAGGAGGCAGGGATATCTTGGCAGCACTTTTGGGGAGGTTGAATGATGCCAAGTTGCAAAGTTTGGAGGATGAACTATTGTTGATGTCCCACTTCATATTAAGGAAACTTCATTTTTATGGACCATTGACGAATAGCGAATCGCATGAAATTTTAATGATCCAGATTCAATTTAACATATGTATTAGGCTCGTAGAATACTTGCCTGTGGCCGCGGGTTAAACGTTTCTGCTGTGGATCTCTTCCACGCAAATATGCGACCCAGTCTTATCCTCCCCATGTGGTCGTTAGAGCTTGCCGTGAACCATAAATTTTCCAAGGAAGAAAGTAAGCAAACCACATCAATTCTATTGAGAGTGAAGGACATCAAAATGATGGAGAAGAAACCACAGTTGATTCAATCACTAAGATAAAACCAATTGAGTTCTTCGAGGAAATTAACTTGCTCAACGGTAGAGAACATAAAAAAAGTATGCTTGGTCAAAAATTTCATTTTTTTTAAATTTCAATCTTATCAATTGAAGCAAATGTGGATCTAAACCTAATGCCGATACAGTGGTCCAAATATTGGCTCCCTAGGCATCTCAGGTGTCACAGCCGGCGATCTGATATGGTCAATTTTGAACAAAAAGGATGTTGTTCTTTTTTATTCTATTTTGCATTTTTTTTCTTTTAGTTTATTGGCGTGCCCTTTTGCAATGGATGCGGCATGTGATCCACAGGTATATACTCTTGAAAAATGTTCAATGCGGTGATGTTCCCCAGGCAACAAAGCCTATTTCCACTGGAAGCACCAACTAAATTTTTCAAAATCAAATCCCCTGTTACTTGCAATGAAGGAATTACAACGAAAATGACAGGTGACTTTTTCTTTTGTTTTTTTTTTTTCACTTTTCTTTTCCAATTAATCGATTTCCTGAAAGTCGGTGAAAGGATGAGAATCTCTTTTTTCTTTTTTTTTGAGGGGAGGGGGGATTTATCTTGACCGTGAAGATGACTAGGACTCGTGTAGTCACCATTCACAACCTGATCGACTTGACGCCGTCATAGTCAATGCGGAGATCATCACTTTTGTAGCTTAATAAAAAAAAAACTAATTTCTGAGTATACTCGTTGCTCGGAAGTTGTTATACGCAATGTACATGAAAGAATTATTATCTACCCGTTGGGCTTTATACATTTAAAGGAAAATCATATGTTTTCGTAGTTAAAATTCTAACTATATTTCAAATTTTGAGTAATGGGTTTAGTAGTGGTTAATAAGAAAAATATGCGTGGTTTAGGTACATGATACTAGTTTGGTTCCTCATGTCAATATGTATAAACAATCTCATGTTCAGGTCCAATGTAAGGATTTTAGCCTGCTTCTTATTGATTGCAATATAAGTATTTTTTTTTTGTCTGAGTTTACTTTAGATAAGCGGACTTTCGAACATAAAGAAGGTGGATTACTTCACGAATCATCTATTTCTCAAAAGTGAAAAGTTGTACAAATGAGTAATCACCGGGGGAAGTCCAAAGGCATCGAAAGGTTAGACTTAGTGAAGCATCGTGACATTTTATTTATTTATTTTTTCTATTTTTAATAGCACCATTATTTTACTTTTTTCTTTGTATGTGTGTGTATGTATTATGTTTAATGCGGTAGTGCTTAAGTGAGTACTAGGGCATAATTAATCACTCGGGAGCAAATGCTATTTTCAGCCATGGAGTCAGGAAGGGGCAAACAGGTTGGAAAATAAGGTTGGACGCTTCTTCCCTTACCCTTTTCCTCCAGTGGGGTCCTTAAAGCATGCCCGAACTGGAAATTTTCCAGGAGAAAAGCATGCAAACCATTCCAAATCCGCTGGGAATGAAGGACAAGAAATTGATAGAGAAGAAAGCAGGCACCGCTGTTGATTCAATTACTAAAATAAACCAATCAATGAATGTCAAAACAAACTTAAAAATCTATTATGTCTACCGTATGCTCTCCATATCACATGCTTTCAACGGATGTCATTCGTTACATTGTGCGGGTCCTATGTAAATTCACATAAAATATTGGTTGTAAATCTTTGCTTTCACATGTTTTGGGTCCATGTGCAAAAGTTGTTCAATGAAAAATCGCACATTCACTTCTAAACATATTATACGCATTTTAATTCAATTTTAATCTTCTCAATTGAATCAATGTAGTTATAAATCTTTGAATGAAAGTGCAATAAAGTCCTCATGGCTAGATATCGCCTAAAAATGCCGACGAGGTGGTCCAATTATCATCGGCCCAACTGTCCTAAGTACCACGGCCAGTGATATGACATGGACAATTTGAAACAAAAGGACTTTGATCTTTTTTTTTTCTTTTCTTTTTTTGCTCTTTTTATTGTAATAATTGACCCATTTGCTATGGGCGCATCACTTATACAAAAATGTTCAATGTCTTGATATTCCTTAGGCAACGATGTCTATGCTCCGTGGAAGCATCAATCATTTTTTTTCTCTTTTTCTTTTCCATTAATTGATACCGAAATTCGGTGGAAAGGGTAGAATCTTTAGGCGATTTATTTTCACAGCGTATATGATAAGGACTCAAGTGATCACATTTCGCAACTTGATTGAGTTGCCCCGGTCGAGTTAACAACAATAATCACTTGATGCTTCATTGATCTTATATCAAACTAATTCATCGGTATCATTTTTATTTCCTAAATCTCTCTCATGAAAAATCTAAAACTATTACAGGCGCTCCATGTTTACCTAAAAAAAATCTTTGCCACCCTCACTCATGCTAGCGAGGGCTCACAAGCCCTCGCCTAGTGGCAAGCAAGGGTCATCAAGCCTCGGCCAATGGCTAGTAGCCTCTCGACAGCCTTAATATAAAAAATTAGGAAAAGAAAAGAAAAAATAGAATAAAATAAAACAAATAAAATTTTCAAAAATTAAGAAAAAAAATTGTCCACGAAAGTACCTGTTATGTCACGTAAAACGGCCGGTATCCACATGTTTGATTTTTGGCCAAAATTGGAAGAAAGGAATACATTGGCAAATGATAAAAAAAAATTTAGGATTAACTTGGCACAACTAAAACGTTTATGACGAAATTGCACTGCCGTGCAACATATTTATTTTTATTGTTCTAGACAATTTTCCCATAGACTCCTTATGCACAAAAATTTATGTTCGTGCAACGACTTGAGAACTAAATTAGTAGTTGTGGATTTTTCTTTTTATAAGTGGTTATTTACAAAGAGATCAACAGAGGTCAAATCGAACTAATTTAGTCCTCAGCCTCCTTCCTCTCTCCCTCTCATCTCCACCCAACTGCCTTCTTCTGTCACTATGGAGGAAAGTGTTTGAGCTAAATCTCTCCCTCCTCTCCCCTCTTCATTAACTAATTTGGTTCTCTACTCCTTTTTCTTGACTCCATTATGTTTTTGGAGCTTTTTTCTTCCAATCTAGTGTGTGTGTGTATATATATATATATATATAAGCAAGCTTCTCTTTCCCGTTTCGGAGAATTTTTCAAAGTGTATGTTCTTGAGGTTTTGCTTCTCTCGAATTTTGTTAGTGCACAAGCCCAATTTCAAAATAAAACGGAGGAGTTTCGTGAAAGTTTCACTCTTACCATCAGATTTGTACTCGTTCAACCTTTTTTATTCTACGTGGCGATGGTGTTGGGAACTTCGAACTTAGGCGCGAACTGCCAAGAGGCAAAGCCGTAGCAATAAATGAAGATTTCGGTATGTGCTCATTATTAAAAATGGATTCGGTAATTGGCCACCGATTTTAGTTTGAATAAGTCGTAGATTTGCATTTTGAGTGTGTTACCCATATCTTTGTTTTAATGATTCATCTTGTTATCTTGAGCTTGTTTAATTTTGAAGTTATAGCAAATGAACTACGATATTTCACTCTATTTTTTTTTATTTTTACTTTTGTGGACATGAATTAAATTTTTATTTTGAAAAAAAAGTTAAGATATTTTATTTTTAATGCTAACAATCGCGCTGGTTTAGAATTATGCGCTATATAACAGGATAAATAAGTTTAAAAAGAACTCATAACGAATCACATGAATTTAGGAAAAAGAAAACAATAAGAGGACGAAGAAAGGCAGCACCCGATGAAAAGTGCATGTTGGTTTAGTTTGAACGGGCGAACTCAAGAATCCAAAAGGCCGATTCCACGGAACCCATAATTACCGACATTGACTTGACCCACAACTTCTCCAAAGGAGAAAGATGAAGAAAGGTTAGAAAGTGATCATTAGCAAAGTTATAAAAGAATAATATGTGCCCAGAGAAGAATAACTAAGACATTATGTTGCTAATTTTTTTATTACAGGGGTTGTTTTGCAAAGATACATCAAATAAAGGGGTATTTGTTTGGACTCATTTAGGGAAAAATTAGGTAGTTTTGATCAATTTGATAAACCAATCAAGACAATAATGTTCAACATTCAGTACATCTTAAGATTGATTAGAAGTATGAATGAATGAATAATCGATTAACTATCAATGTTTTGGAATGATAAAAGAATATCATGTTAAACTCATGCAAACCATTTTTTGTTGAGAATTAAGGACATTAAAATGATAGAGAAGAAGGTAGGCACCACAACCGATTCAATCAGTATGAAATAAAACGGGAAAATTATCCAAAAAGTCATAAACCTATTACAGTTTTGTCAATTCAGTCCAATTTTGCCAATTAAACCCTAAATCTTTCCACATTTTTGTCAATTTACCCCATCTAGTCAATTTTTGTCGAAAATTGCTAAAATGGATGCCAGCCATCCTATATGGCATAACTACCGTTAACATTGACAAAATTTAATTTTTTTCAAATATTTTTTTCGATTTTTTTCTTCTTTTATTCTCTACTTTCCTTTACTATTTTTTTTTCGCTTCTTCCCTTCGCCGGCCATCGATAAGCCTAGCGACGGTTGCCGACCTCAGGCAAGGGCCATGCCTCACTAGCCCAGGCGAGGACTACCCTCGCCTGGGCTAGTGATGGTCTCCCTCATCTGGATTGGAGAGGGCGACCCTCGTGAGGGGGTTGGCTAGGACTGCCCTCGCCAACCCAGGTGAGGGTGGTCCTCTCTCAAGACCAGCGGGGGTGACCCTTGCCTAAGGTTAGCAGAAGGAAGAAGGGAAGCAAAAAGGAAAAATAAGAAAAGTAAATGAAAACAGAGAAGAAAAAAAAGAAAAAAAGAAAAAATATAAGAAAAAATTGAAAAAAAGAAAATCCTATTAAATTTTGCCCACATTAGCATCGGTTGTGCCTCATAAGTGATCAGCATTTACACTAGTAATTCTCGACTAAAATCGGTCTAATGGACTCAACTGACAAAACATGAAATGGTTTCGAACTTAATTGAAAAAATTAAAAGGTTTGAGACTCAATTGACAAAACTGTAATAGGTTTAAAACTTTTTGGATAACTTTCCAGAAATAAAACCAATCAAGTTCTTTAACAACAAAAATTTGAAATAATTTAATAGTGAAGATAATGAAAATGCTCTTTGCATTGTCAATGTTTGTATATATATACACATTCTTTTATTTATCTGAAAAAGGTTTGCAGTGTATAAAGTTTTTAATTTCCGCTATCTATTTTTCCTTGTACACGTATTAAAATGGTTTTTGTGCATCATATGATGTGGGAAGCCTTGAAATGAGTGTTTGTCACTAAATTATTGTACATATATTATTATTATTTTGATAATAAATGTTTGGTTTTCAAATTACGGTAGGTTATTAAGTCGGACCATTTGTCGCCTTCCTAACTGCGCCCTCCATGCTAATGGCAATTTCTGAATCAAGGTCATGTATCATCACGTTTAGCAATCAGATATCTAAAATATTCTTTAATTTTCTTATGAGCTGCATGGTATAATGACTTTCTGCCAAAAGACTTGAACCATTTTGTGTGGGCATTCCTCTGGATTTTCTCCGGAGATTTCACTTGAACAATAGTTATTTTGGGAGTTTGCCAACGCGACTCGGGCATGTCATTACAGTGTAATCCATTACTTGTTAGGATAACCACCGTACTTCATCAAAATCATCAATTAAAGATGTTGTATAAAATTACTAGTTTTCTTGACCAAATTTTTCGAATCAGAACACACAAATCAATAACTCAAAGGAACCCAAACCTAATTTACTTTGAAGGTTAAATTGAGTTGATGGAAAGTGAGATATGATGGAAGTCTTTTTTTTTTCTTTTACTCCCACTTTTTTTGTGAATTCACATCTAATTTCCTTCAAGGTCTAAATTTGTTAGTAAATACACTTGTCGATGTCAATGACTTTCCATTGGGAGGAATCTGCAACACCCATAGATCTCCATACCACAACGAAGTAAATCGTATAACGAGAAATATCTTGATTTACCCTTAAATTAAGATTATGTCTAGCAAATGATTCAATTATAATTAGTACCTTATACCTTTCGTTACATCATTCTATTATAAGTTAAAAAGAATATACATAACAGTAACTATTTATGGGCCTACAGAGGCCAAATGACTGATGAAAATATATGAGTTTAAACTATGAAAGCCCTTTGATGTCTAGGGATTGTTGCCCTCTTGAGACACCCGTTGGAGCAGTCCCTAGGCCCCGTGCTTTTCTATCAGTGAAGAGTATGAGTCACGTCCCAATAAACTCCATATGTTAATGTGTTTGTAATCATTTGTTTGGTTTTGTTCAACCTCTTCTCTTAACTCACTCTCTCTCATCCACACGTACGCAAAAATGATCCCAAATATGATCGAGCTTTTCCCCACAAGACATCATATGGGATACAAGCTTCAAAACTTGACATCTTTCATTGTATTGTTGCTAGTTTATTTTCTCATTTTTGCCCTGATCATACTATTAGGGGTGAGCATGGGCCGGGTGGGCCGGGTCCATACCTAGACTCTAAACCCGACCTTGTTATAACCGGTTCTTAATTTTTGGAACCGAGACCCTACCCTATTTATCTTGGACCCTGTTTTGGAATCGACCCTGTTTTTCGGTCCGGTTCTAGGGTTTACCCGGTTTCCCTGTATGCCAAAATGAATACATATTACTCGGACAATGAACTCTACATATTCGACAAAAAAAAAAGGAATTTGCATTTACAAATGTAAATACTCTACATATTAGACATCAAGTCACATAACACTAAGAGAAAGGAAGAATTTTAGGATTACATGTTGCCCTAGTCAAATGAAAAATGTAAAATAGAAAAAGCAGTTATTCATCTGTATTCTATCATCCCCAAAAGAAACAAAGCCCACGGTGCAAAAATTATATTCAGAGGAGGCCGAGGTAAGGGGTTGCAAGTGTGTGATGCAACGCAAGGCGAAGACTTAAGTCGATTAGAGTTTTTTTTTAAAAAAAAATATCATCTAAAAACCGGTCCTATAAACCGGTTCGGGTGGGTTCTTACCTAGACCCGAGAACCGGATTGGTTCTAACCGGTTCTCAAAAATTGGAACCGGTTCCCGACCCGGTTTCAACGGGAACCAATTCCCGGCCCTATTTTTCGGGTGGGCCGATCCGGGTACTGGGTAAACCGGGTTTGGTTGCTCACCCCTACATACTATTGCCTTCACTGGAGCTGTTAATGGGGGATATATCAATGTGCATTATCTTGATACATAGGACTTGTTTATTTCCCAAAAAATCACCAATTTCAAAAAATATTCTAAAATTAATCATTTGTATTGCCTCCAAGATAAATTAATGTAAAATATTTTTTATGATAATTAAAACAATTAGCATTGATTGTTCTTGATGATGAAGTTAATTTTTTAATTGGTACAAATAATTATTTGGGTTAATATCACGAAAAATTTTAAACCGTTACACCCATAAGAAATTTACTTTAAATAAATTTTTTAGCATAAAGAACCCTAAATTAGTACACATGTGACAAATTTTATCAATTTTTTTTAACTTTTTTGGAATTACCAATCAAAGATGCTGAATAATTTTATCGTCTTTTTTTGCGATCAAATATAACAAAATGGAATGGATAAATTAATAACACAATAAGCTGAGCTTATTTGTTGGATTCAATGTCTCATGTTTCATTTTTCTTCCTCCTTTTTTTGACGTGATACTTCTTGACGGGGGTGTCCACTATAGCTTGACCCCCAGTCGTTACGGTCTCTTGCGATGAAAGTTGGGAAATGCTTTACTTTCTTGATAGTGATGTCCATTATAGAAAGCAATGTGAAAAGACCTTGATTAGATTTATTTGTCTTTCATTTAAAAGCAATGTTTATCTAATCTTGGATGAGATTTTGCCCCTTCACCCCCGACAATTGGCTAGACTAATTACTTCTTTTTTTCATAAAGCACTTTGCCAATTTCCTGAAAATTGATCAATGCAAGGAACCTTTTCCTTGCTCTAATTTGAAAAAAAAGGATTACAATTTTCTGTAGTCTCGAGTAACTTCCAAATTCCAGTTCCAAGGAGAGGGAGGGATGGAAGCAGAAGTGGAAAGGGAAAAAGAAAACAAAGGGAAGAAAAGAAAGTGGGGAAAAAGGAAAAAAGGAGAATAAATCAACACGGACCAATGATACATGTAGTGAGGTATCAACTTCCTAAGTGAGAAAATTTAGTGTTAAATATGTCTTGAATTTATGACATATTATTTGAGTGGGCCGTAGGCTCAACCCAAAAGAATTAAGTTTTTTCCTTTTATGTTTTGAGACACAATATATATATTGTGATTAGGGTTTCATTGTATTAAGCACTCTCCTTTTGAATATAGTGGAATTTTCGTTGTGCCTCGCCCCTGGACGTAGATCAATTTTGATCGAACCACGTAAATCTCTGTGTTCCACTTTTATTCTTCGTCTGATTTCCGCAACAAATTGGTATCAAAGCCTCTTCTCTGAAACCCTAACCCTTAGTCGTCAACCCACCGTCAGCCGCCGGCCGCGACCTGTGTGGTCGGCCAACTCGCTCGGCCAAGGCCCGTGATCCCGGCCAAGTCCGTCGGCCACGACCCGTTCGCTCGGCCACGACCCGTGGTCTCGGCCACTTTACTTAGCCATGGCCCGTTCGCTCGGCCACGGCCCATGCGCTCGGCCACTTCTCTCGGCCACCTCCTGGCGACCAGACTAGAAGAGCCCCCGACAACTCCCGACAAACCCCGATCCCCTCGATGACCCGATACCAAATCAAAGGGCTCTTTTAGATAGCATCTCTGAAGTTTTAGATTTCATCTTTTGATGGACAAGATAATTTTGTATTATGGAGAATAAAGATAAAAGCTTTATTGAGGCGAGAGGGTACGGTTAGGGCGCTGGACGGAAAATATCCAGACGACATGCCTCGGCAGAAATAGAAGAGATGGACGAGAAGGCGCATAGCGCGATTCAGTTGTCTCTGGATGACAAGGTTTGGCGAGAAGTCGCCGATGAGGAAACAGCTGCGAGTCTCTAGTGCAAACTGGAAAGTCTCTACATGAAGAAATCTTTGATGTCAAGACTTTATTTGAAGCAGCGTCGTTATACCCTAAAGATGCGCGAAGGTATGCCTGTTCAGGAACACTTGGATGAGTTTAATAAAATTGTTCTGGATATGAAAAATTTAGATATTAAACTTGATGATGAAGATCAAGCTTTGATTGTGTTATATTCATTGCCTGCTTCATATGAGAATTTTGTGAACTCGATGCTTTATGGACGTAAATCTATAACTTTGGAGGATGTTAAAGCATCTTTGAATTCTGCTGAATTGAGAACGAAACTGAATGGGAATATTAGTGAAAATAAAGCAGATGGTTTATTTGTGAGAGGCAGGAACAAGAATAGGGATAAAGCTCATCGAGGGAAATCTGTTGGTCGCTCAAAATTTAGGCCACCTAGCGATAAGACGAACGTGGAGTGCTATTATTGTCACAAAAGAGGACATTACAGGTCAGATTGTGCTGTGCTCAAGAGAAAAGGTAAGCAACATGCTCAAAGACAAGATGTGATGAATGTTGCTAGCGAAGATGAGTCTAAGGCATCAAAGAGTGTTCTTACTGCATGCTCTGCTGTTAGTTTGTCCGATGATGTTTGGATATTGGACTCTGGAGCATCATATCATATGTGCCCAAATAGGGAATGGTTTACCACGTATGAGAAAATAAATGGTGGATCAGTCTTGATGGGCAATGATGCTGTATGCAGAGTTATGAGTATTGGTACTGTTCGGATTAAATGTCATGACAATGTAGTAAGAACCTTGACTGAAGTAAGGCATATACCGGACTTGAAGAGAAACCTTATCTCGTTGAGCAGTTTGGATTCCATTGGGTGTATGTACTCAGGTAGAGGTGGAGTTCTCAAAGTCTCCAAAGGCAATCTGATTGTGATGAAAGGAAGCAAGGTGAACCACTTGTATCATCTACAGGGTAGCACTGTTATGGGTCCTTCGATTGGCACGCCTAATTCTGTTTCTGATAATGATAAAACAAAACTGTGGCATATGCGTTTGGGCCACATGAGTGAGCGTGGCATGACAGTTTTGAGTAAACGTGGTTTACTTTGTGGAGAGCAGACGACCTCGCTAAATTTTTGTGAGCATTGTGTTCTTGGCAAGCAGTGTAGAGTCAGCTTCAGTACTGGCACACATTCAACAAAGGACACACTTGACTACATCCACTATGATTTATGGGGACCAACACAGGTTCCATCTAAGGGTGGTGCTCTTTATTTTGTGACGTTCATTGATGATTATTCCAGAAAGGTTTGGATTTATTTTCTAAAGAGGAAAAGTGATGTATTTGAAACCTTCAAGAAGTGGAAAACCCTTGTTGAGAATCAGACTGGAAAGAAGATCAAACGTCTTAGGACTGATAATGGTCTTAAGCTCTGCAGTGGCGATTTTAATGAATTCTGTGCAGATGCTGGTATCGTTCGACACCGTACAGTTAGACACACTTCTCAGCAGAATGGGGTGGCATAATGTATGAACAGAACCCTTTTGGAGAGAGCAAGATGCATGCTCTATAATGCTGGCATGGAAAAAATCTTTTGAGCTGAAGCTGTTAACACAACCTGTTATCAAGTTAATTGCTCTCCTTCAACAGCAATAGACTGCAAGACTCCCTTTGAGAAGTGGTCAGGTAAGCCTTGCGATTACTCTAATCTAAAGGTTTTTGGATGCCCTGCTTATTATCATGTTAAGGATGGTAAGTTAGAACCTAAAACAAGAAAATGCATCTTTGTTGGTGTCACGCCCCAAACCACCATAATAGGAGACTGTGACACGGCCGTCCTTTTCTCAAAAGGACGCAGCCTCAACTTAACCAAAATTCAACCTGATAACAAACATGTATGTCCATTTATACAGGCTCAAGAAATTCCTTGATTACAAGGTCATAGCTCGTTACTAAACCATAAACAGATATTCACATATCTCCTTCCAAACGATAGAAACGTCAATATCAACTTAAATAGGCTCACCAAAGCCAAAAACAACTCACAACTTATAACAAAAGCCCCCCCCCAACCAAAAGTCCTCCACTAACGATCGCTCACGTCCTACGGGCGACTTGCTGGATCTGAAAAAAAACAAAAAGATGAAAGGAATGAGCTAACACGGCTCAGTGAGTAATACACTTCTTCTAAGCGGATCGAACAATCACTATGCACATTTAAAATACAAAACAAATACCAATGATTTAAACCATTGGTTAATCTCAGCAAAAACACATGTCAATGGTCTATCCATTGACTAATGACTGCTCAAGACTCCAACCGTGGTCACGAATAACGCCCGTGACAAAAGACGACCAAGATTCCCCCCTTGGCAAGGTCTCCACCTACAATGCCGGTGGCTCGGCCCACAAGGATATCCTAAACAGTCGGGTTCACAGTTATCTTGAGCAGCACAAAATCACAAGAACTTAAAATCAATAGTAGAAATCCATCACAAATTGTTTCCACCCAAAACGAACATCATCATCAACTCAAAATCAGTAACACAAAATAGCAGTAAATGTTCGATCCTGTTTTATGCAATAAAAATGCTCTAAACACCGCTTCTACTTCCCTTTCACAAGAATAAATCACATTAAAAACTCATATTATACTTTCTCAGAAAACATGAGTTTTCACAAGTCAAAGAAGAAATAGTATCACTCACCGGATAATAGCAAAATAAAATACAACTGTTACTTGAGCCCACGCGTCCGAATTCCTATTCAAAAGTACGGAAAATGGATCAAAAATCAATAATATGACACTCTAATGGACGACTCAACTTATTTACACCTGTTTAACGATAGAACGACAACTACGCGTCAACTGAAGCTTGTTTACAACAAATTTCCTTTGTTGTCTACAGTGGACAGCTCGCGCGGCAGAACGGAAAAGGCCATAACTCACTCCACCGGACTCCGTTTCATGCCATCTTATAGTCCAAACGAAGCTTATACAATGTACTACAAAAGTCCTAACATGGTCGACCTCAAACAATGAACGAAAACTGAAGATATTGGCTCTTGAAACCTGCTGTTCGCGTGTGTACTGTAGCAAACAGAACAACTCGTGCTTCAGGACTAAAACGGCCATAACTCACTCCACCGACCTCCGTTTCAAACCGTCTTATGGTCCAAGCGAAGCTTATTCGACGTACTACAAAAGTCCTAACATGATCAACATCAAAAAATGACCGAAAAATGAAGATATCAGCTCTTGAAGGTTGCTGGTCGCGCGGGTACTGTAGCAACCCGAATTGAAAATTTTGTTTCGGGCAAACTATAAGTCCAAATTGAGGTCCGTCAAATCCCACGGCTTCACAACATCCTAAATTTTCATCTCCAAGCAAAAACATAGCATAAAAACTCCTTAAACAAACTCAGCAAATTAAACTCGATCTAGGTCCGAATTTAAGCTCTAACTCCGAAAATTACTTCAATAGGAGGAACGAGGAAATACGAGTACTTACCGAACGTCGTTGAACGGCGTCGGAATAGTTTGGCGAGGCGCGTGGCTTGGACCTCTCCTCCTCCCTCCTCTCTTTTCTTTCTTCCTCTTCTCCTTTCTTTCTTTCTTTCCTTTCTCTCTTCTCTTCCTCTTCTCCTTTCTTCCTTCCTTCTTTACGTCCATTTGTTGCAGAAGAAAGGATAAGGAGAGTTATTGTGTCTCCTCCTTTCTTCTTTTTTTGACTTTCAACTTCTCTTTTTTTTTTTTATGTGGGTCCCACCACCATTTAATGACCTAATAAGTAAAAAAATCCAGTTATTACATTCTACCCTCCTTAAAAGAAATTTCGTCCACGAAATTCGAATAACTGCACTTACCTCAATTTTCAAACAAGTGAGGATACTTGCGTCTCGCTTCATCCTCGAGCTCCCAAGTAGCCTCCCTTTCCGTATGGTTTTGCCATTGAATCTTCACATAAGGGATCGTACGACGCCGTAACACTTGATCCTTTTTGTCCACAATACGTAGAGGTTGTTCTTCGTACGTTAAATCTTCCCTTAACCTCAAAGGAGTATAATCCAATATATGATCAGGACTTGGCACATATTTTCGTAATAAAGATACATGAAACACGTCATGTACTCCAGATAACGCCGGTGGCAATGCTAATTTGTAAGCAACCTCGCCAATCCTTTCCAATATCAAAAATGGTCCCACATATCTCGGACTCAACTTGCCACGGGTGCCAAATCTCATAACGCCTCTCGTAGGAGAAACCTTCAGGAATACATGATCGCCCACATCAAATTCTAACTTACGCCGTTTGAGGTCAGCATAACTTTTCTGGCGGCTTTGTGCTGTTCTCAAACGCTCTCGAACAAGCCTGACTTTTTCTTCCGATTCCTGTATAAATTCAGGACCAGTTAGTCTTTTCTCACCCACATCATCCCAACAAACTGGGGTCCTGCACTTTCGACCATATAAAGCTTCAAAAGGAGCCATCTTGATGCTGGAATGATAGCTATTATTATATGAGAATTCCGCCAAATGCAAGTGCTCATCCCAAGCGCCGCCAAAATCAATAGTACATGCTCTCAGCATATCCTCTAAAGTCTGAATAGTTCTCTCTGATTGGCCATCTGTTTGTGGATGAAACGCTGTGCTGAAGTTGAGTCTAGTACCCAATGCTTTTTGAAAACTCTTCCAAAAGTTGGACACAAACCGTGGATCCCTATCAGAAACAATGCTCACCGGAACCCCATGAAGCTTTACTATCTCATTAATGTATCGTTTTGCCATGTCTTCGAGTGAGAGGCCAAATCGATATGACAAGAAGTGAGCAGACTTAGTCAACCGATCAACAATCACCCATATAGCATTTTTACTGCTTGGTGTCCTCGGTAAACCCACGATGAAATCCATAGCAATATGCTCCCACTTCCATTTAGGTATCTCAAGTGGATGTAGCTGTCCGCCTGGCTTCTGATGCTCAATCTTCACTTGTTGACAAACTAGACATTGATCAACAAACTTCACAATGTCTCTCTTCATGTTGATCCACCAAAATTTTCCTCTCAAATCTCTATACATTTTAGTGCTTCCTGGATGAATTGAGTATTTAGTGGTGTGAGCTTCCTGCAATAACTCCTTTTTCAATCCTGCATCATCGGGAACACATAGCCGACCACGAAACCTCAATGATCCATCCGCATGGATATTAAAATCTGGTTGTTTCCCAGCTTCTACACCTTCTTTAATCTTTCCCAGTTGCGAATCATCATTCTGTTTATCTTTAATTCTATCAATCAATGTTGGCTGCACTCGAAGATTAGCTAATCGAGCACCTAGCTGATGCACCAACACCTCCAACTCTAATTTCCTCATATCCTCTAAAATAGGTCGCTGAGAAGTGAGCAATGTTGCCATGTTTCCAGAAGATTTACGACTTAAGGCATCCGCTACTATATTTGCCTTACCTGGATGATAGTTGATAGACAAGTCATAATCCTTCAAGAGTTCTAGCCATCTTCTCTGCCTCATGTTCAATTCTTTTTGAGTAAAGATGTACTTCAAACTTTTGTGATCAGTAAAAACTTCACATTTCTCACCATACAAGTAGTGTCTCCATATTTTCAAGGCAAACACAACCGCTGCTAACTCCAGGTCATGAGTGGGATAATTCTTCTCATGTACTTTCAACTGTCTCGAGGCATAGGCCACCACTTTACCATCCTGCATAAGAACACAACCTAGACCTTCTTTAGATGCGTCACAATAGATAGTGAAGCCTCCAGTTCCGGAAGGTAAGATCAATATGGGAGCTGTCACCAACCGCCTCTTCAACTCTTGAAAACTACGCTCACATTGATCTGACCACACGAACTTAACCCCCTTCTGTGTTAGCCGAGTAAGTGGAGTAGCAATTTTGGAGAATCCCTCCACAAATCGCCTGTAGTAACCTGCTAACCCTAGAAAACTTCTCACTTCAGTAACATTTTTAGGTTGATTCCACTGAACAACTGCTTCAACTTTCTTCGAGTCAACAGAAATACCATCCTTCGAGATTACATGGCCCAAGAACTCAATATGATCAAGCCAGAAGTCACACTTACTGAATTTAGCATACAACTTTTTCTCGCGTAAAGTTTGTAAAACAAGCCTCAAGTGTTGTTCGTGTTCCTCCAAACTCTTTGAATACACCAGAATATCATCAATAAACACTACCATAAATGTATCAAGATACTGTCTGAATACTCTGTTCATCAAATCCATGAAAGCAGCAGGTGCGTTCGTTAGTCCAAAAGGCATGACAAGAAATTCATAATGTCCATACCTTGTTCTAAAAGCAGTTTTTGGCACATCATCTGCTTTTATCTTCAACTGGTGATATCCAGAGCGAAGGTCGATTTTTGAAAATACTTGAGCTCCTTGGAGTTGATCAAATAAGTCATCAATCCGGGGCAAAGGATATTTATTCTTAATCGTCACCTTATTAAGTTCTCGGTAGTCTATGCAAAGCCGCATACTACCATCTTTCTTTTTCACAAATAGAACGGGAGCTCCCCAAGGTGAGACACTGGGTCTAATAAAACCCTTATCCAAAAGCTCCTGTAATTGAGCCTTCAACTCTTTTAACTCAGCAGGTGCCATCCGATAAGGCGCCTTCGAAATAGGTGCGGTGCCAGGTATTAACTCAATGGAAAATTCAATCTCTCTATCTGGAGGTAAGCTGGTTAAATCATCAGGAAATACATCCAGAAATTCTCTAACAATAGGAACATTTTCCAGCTTTGCAACTTCCTTACTCATGTCTTTTACACAAGCTAGATAACCACAACAACCTTTCCTTAAAAGCTTCCTCGCTTGCATAACTGAAATTAATCTTGGAAGAGTATCTTTACAACTTCCCGAAAAAGAAAATTCATGTTGATTCGGAAGTCTAAATATAACTTTCTTTGAATAACAATCAACAGTAGCATGATGTCTTGATAGCCAGTCCATCCCTAAAATGACGTCGAAATCTCGAATATCTAACAACACCAAATCTCCAGGCATTTCTATATCATCAATTCGGAGTATACACCTCTTGAATACAAACTCAGCAATCAAGAAATCACCAGTAGGAGTATCAACTCGCAATTCATATTCAAGATGGTCAGGTGGCACATTGAGTTTCTTTGCGAATTCAGTAGAAATAAAAGAATGCGTAGCACCAGAGTCAAATAATACATAAGCACTTTGCGAGGCAACTGAGATATTACCTGCAACGACGGTGTTAGAAGCCGCTGCATCCTCTTTCATCATAGCAAAAACTTTTCCGGTCATCTTCTGTCTTTATTGATTTTCTTGGGGGCGACCAGCTGAAGAGACCGTCTTCTTCATAGAATAAGAACGTGCTATATGTCCAGTCTGCCCACACACAAAACATATTCTACTATCCGCAGCTACACTCCTTTGAGTGGGACATTCACGGGCCATATGTCCCATGTTTCCACAAATAAAACAAGCTCCAGTTTTGCGGTAATAAGGACCGCCATGATGTTTTCCACATATAGTGCAAGGACCCTGAATAACTAAACTCTTCCCTTTTCCGAGACTGCTAATATTTCTCTGTCTGGCGTTGCCACTTGCTTGACTTTCTTGAAAATGAGTAAACTTTGGCTTCTTATATGGAGGAGTAGCCTGTGTGCCACTTCTAGAAATCTCACGCTCGATCTTAATTGCTCGTTCCAGCACATCCTTATATGTTGGTAAAGAAAGAGACACAAGTGTGAAACAAATATCAGGTCGTAGTCCTCTCACAAAATGTTCGGCTTTTTCCCCTTCATCGGCCACCAAACGCCCCGCAAATCTACTCATCTGGTTGAAGCGGCCCGCATACTCTAGAACAGTAGAGTCGCCTTGTGAAATATGTAGAAAATCATTCTTCATTTGCGCCTGGAACGATTGTGGAAAGAATTGGGCGTTGAAAGTTTCCTTGAAATTCTTCCAAGATATGACAGTGTCCTCATCTCCAAGGGCGAACTTCATTCCCTCCCACCAATACTCAGCTTCTCCTTCTAAGTATTGAGCAGCAAAGTCAACCATTTTCTCCTCAGGAACCTCTTCAACTTTAAAGATCCCCTCTATCTTCCTAATCCAACGTTCTGCTGCAAGAGGATCAATTTTCCCATCATACGTGGGTGGATTCGCCTTTCTAAATTGGGCAAAAGTATAGCCTCTATCGCCTCTAGGCTCAATGATTTCAGCTATATTGTCTTGGGTCCTTTGGTGCTGGCTTTCCCCTTGTGATTCTTGTAACTCAACTCTTGCATATTCTTCCATCCCTCTTGTCGAAGGCCTACCTCTAGAGCCTTGAGGCATATCTCCAGAATTAAAGTTGATAGCTCTCTTGCCCCTATTGCTTTTGCGAAAATTAGCAAGCAGCTCTCGGTCAGAACTCATGGCTACCTGGATCCAAGAATGAAACAAGACTATGTCTTAGTGTCTCTTAGACTAACGCATTAAAATCTATCACACTATCTCACAACGTCCCTTATCTATACCCATAAAAATCATAACCTAAGCTCTGATACCAATAAATGTCACGCCCCAAACCACCATAATAGGAGACTGTGACACGGCCGTCCTTTTCTCAAAAGGACGCAGCCTCAACTTAACCAAAATTCAACCTGATAACAAACATGTATGTCCATTTATACAGGCTCAAGAAATTCCTTGATTACAAGGTCATAGCTCGTTACTAAACCATAAACAGATATTCACATATCTCCTTCCAAACGATAGAAACGTCAATATCAACTTAAATAGGCTCACCAAAGCCAAAAACAACTCACAACTTATAACAAAAGCCCCCCCCAACCAAAAGTCCTCCACTAACGATCGCTCACGTCCTACGGGCGACTCGCTGGATCTGAAAAAAAACAAAAAGATGAAAGGAATGAGCTAACACGGCTCAGTGAGTAATACACTTCTTCTAAGCGGATCGAACAATCACTATGCACATTTAAAATACAAAACAAATACCAATGATTTAAACCATTGGTTAATCTCAGCAAAAACACATGTCAATGGTCTATCCATTGACTAATGACTGCTCAAGACTCCAACCGTGGTCACGAATAACGCCCGTGACAAAAGACGACCAAGATTCCCCCCTTGGCAAGGTCTCCACCTACAATGCCGATGGCTCGGCCCACAAGGATATCCTAAACAGTATGCGCATACCCACAAACCCCTCAGTCGGGTTCACAGTTATCTTGAGCAGCACAAAATCACAAGAACTTAAAATCAATAGTAGAAATCCATCACAAATTGTTTCCACCCAAAACGAACATCATCATCAACTCAAAATCAGTAGCACAAAACAGCAGTAAATGTTCGATCCTGTTTTATGCAATAAAAATGCTCTAAACACCGCTTCTACTTCCCTTTCACAAGAATAAATCACATTAAAAACTCATATTATACTTTCTCAGAAAACATGAGTTTTCACAAGTCAAAGAAGAAATAGTATCACTCACCGGATAATAGCAAAATAAAATACAACTGTTACTTGAGCCCACGCGTCCGAATTCCTATTCAAAAGTACGGAAAATGGATCAAAAATCAATAATATGACACTCTAATGGACGACTCAACTTATTTACACCTGTTTAACGATAGAACGACAACTACGCGTCAACTGAAGCTTGTTTACAACAAATTTCCTTTGTTGTCTACAGTGGACAGCTCGCGCGGCAGAACGGAAAAGGCCATAACTCACTCCACCGGACTCCGTTTCATGCCATCTTATAGTCCAAACGAAGCTTATACAATGTACTACAAAAGTCCTAACATGGTCGACCTCAAACAATGAACGAAAACTGAAGATATTGGCTCTTGAAACCTGCTGTTCGCGTGTGTACTGTAGCAAACAGAACAACTCGCGCTTCAGGACTAAAACGGCCATAACTCACTCCACCGACCTCCGTTTCAAACCGTCTTATAGTCCAAGCGAAGCTTATTCGACGTACTACAAAAGTCCTAACATGATCAACATCAAAAAATGACCGAAAAATGAAGATATCAGCTCTTGAAGGTTGCTGGTCGCGCGGGTACTGTAGCAACCCGAATTGAAAATTTTGTTTCGGGCAAACTATAAGTCCAAATTGAGGTCCGTCAAATCCCACGGCTTCACAACATCCTAAATTTTCATCTCCAAGCAAAAACATAGCATAAAAACTCCTTAAACAAACTCAGCAAATTAAACTCGATCTAGGTCCGAATTTAAGCTCTAACTCCGAAAATTACTTCAATAGGAGGAACGAGGAAATACGAGTACTTACCGAACGTCGTTGAACGGCGTCGGAATAGTTTGGCGAGGCGCGTGGCTTGGACCTCTCCTCCTCCCTCCTCTCTTTTCTTTCTTCCTCTTCTCCTTTCTTTCTTTCTTTCCTTTCTCTCTTCTCTTCCTCTTCTCCTTTCTTCCTTCCTTCTTTACGTCCATTTGTTGCAGAAGAAAGGATAAGGAGAGTTATTGTGTCTCCTCCTTTCTTCTTTTTTTGACTTATTCAACTTCTTTTTTTTTATGTGGGTCCCACCACCATTTAATGACCTAATAAGTAAAAAAATCCAGTTATTACAGTTGGATATGCTGATGGTGTAAAAGGGTATCGTTTGTGGTGTCAGGAATCCAATTCGCATAAGTTCATTATTGGTAGGGATGTTACTTTTAATGAAATGCTTATGCTTGATCAAAGAAAGGTTGTTGATGATCATGCAGGAAAGCCTGAGAGCAATATGAATAAGGTAGAGGTTCAGGTGGAGCTTCCAGAGAAAATCTCTCGAGATAATTTAAGCGAGCAAAGTGTTACTATTGATTCAAGTTCAGATGAGGAAGCTGTAGATGAGGTGGAGCAGCCATATTCTATTGCTACTGGCAGAGAAAAGAGGCAGACTCGACCTCCTCAAAAATATGGATACTCTGATCTGGTGGCTTATGCTCTCACGACAGCAGAAGGTGTGGGTATTTATGAACCCTCTACTTATACTGAAGCTGTTACTTGCGTAGAATCAGAAAAATGGGCTACTGCTATAGTTGAGGAACTTGAATCACTTCACAAGGACCAGACTTGGGACTTGGTGCCGTTGCCTAAAGAAAAAAAGGCCATTGGGTGTAAATGGTTCTTCAAGAAAAAGGAAGGAATTCCAAGTGTTGAAGATGCTAGATGCAAGGCACGACTTGTAGCCAAAGGCTACAATTAAAAGGAGGGTATTGATTATACTGAGGTATTCTCTCCTGTGGTTAAGCACACTTCCATCTGTGTGTTATTAGCTTTAGTTGCTAAATTTGATTTTGAGTTTGAGCAACTTGATGTGAGACTGCTTTTTTGCATGGTGACCTTGATGAGACTATTTATATGGCCTAGCCTGAGGGCTATTATGTAGAAGGCAAGGAAGACCATGTTTGCAGATTGAAGAAATTATTGTACGGTTTAAAGTAGTCTCCAAGACAGTGGTATAATAGATTTGATAGCTTTATGATATGAAGTGGTTATCATAGGAGCAGCTATGATAGTTGTGTCTACTTCAGGAAGGGTTCAGATGGATCCTTTGTCTATCTCCTCTTATACGTTGATGTTATGCTCATTGCTGCAAAGAACATGTCAGATGTGTTGATCTTGAAGAAACGGCTCAGAGAGGAGTTCGAGATGAAAGATCTGGGTCCTGCCAAGAAGATCTTAGGGATAGAAATTCAGAGGGATAGACAAGCAGGAAAGTTATATCTCTCGCAGAGGAGCTATATTGAGAAGGTACTTGAGAAGTTTGGCATGCAGAACGCAAAATCTGTTACTACGCCATTAGCACCTCATTTTAAACTCTCAGCTCTACATTCACCCCAGTCAGAAGATGAGGAGGCTGCAATGTCTCATGTCCCATACTCTAGTGTGGTTGGTAGCTTGATGTATGCTATGGTATGTACTCGTCCCGACATTGCTCATGCAGTTAGTGTGGTAAGTAGATATATGGCTCACCCTGGAAAGGAGCATTGGCAGGCAGTAAAATGGATACTTAGGTATCTTAGAGGTTCCGCAAATTTGGGCTTGGTGTTTGATAGAAATAGTTCAAGTGGTACCTCAGTTGTGGGATTTGTGGATTTTGACTATGCAGGTGATCTTGATAAAAGAAGATCTTTGACTAGCTATCTTTTCATGCTATCTGGCTCAGCTATTAGTTGGAGGTCAACCTTACAGTCGACAATCGCTTTGTCTTCTACAGAGGCAGAGTATATGGCAGCAGCAGAAGCAGTGAAAGAAGCTATCTGGTTAAGGAATCTTGTTTAGGAACTTGGGCTCCAGCAGGGAGACAATTCAGTTGTCTTTTGTGATAATCAGAGTGCTATATATCGCGACCCTCTAAAAAAAATTTTAAATTTTAAAGGGGGTTAACGGATTATTAGGTTAATTAGATTTGACTAACCTAACGCGGACCCTCCCAAGCCCTACCGAATCGCAACTTTGGTTTTTGTTTAAATGATTTTAAAATTTGGAGTCGCCACTAATCGTTCTTGGTAGGTCGATTAGAAACCTAAATAAATTAGCGGGAGAACTAATTTATTCCTGCGAACCAGAGATTAGGAGCTCGGGGACTTGGTTACACTAGTTAATTAAAACTAATGCCCTTTCGGTACCTTAATTTCATGGATATCCTAATTCGGCAACTCAGACTTGGTTTATTCCTAAGGCTCTAGTAGGGTATTCTCTTTTGTGTTTTCACTTTTTAAATAAGATGCATGGATGGTATATATTTTTATTTGTTATATTTTTTTAAGTGTTAAAGATTCCCTGAAGCCGAATGAGGGAGTGTGTTAACGACTTCTGTGCAGTATTACGACCTACTTATCTTTTGGGTCTGATGATTCAAAAATTAAATTATAGGAAGTACATGACAGTGAATAAACACCTCTAATGGGAGGCCTAGCATTGGCTTGGCTTTTCCCTTTGGGATTTAAGGTGCAGGTATTTAAGTAGCAAGTATTTAAACTACTGTAAGTAAAAACCTCCAATGGGAGGCTAAGCATTGGCTTGGGCTCTTCCCTTTGGGATTTAAGGTACAGGTATTTAAGTTGCAGGTATTTAACTACTGTAAGTAAAAACCTCCAATGGGAGGCTAAGCATTGGCTTGGCTCTTCCCTTTGGGATTTAAGGTACATGTATTTAAGTTGCAGGTATTTAACTACTGTAAGTAAAAACCTCCAATGGGAGGCTAAGCATTGGCTTGGCTTTTCCCTTTGAAATTTAAGGTACATGTATTTAAGTTGCAGGTATTTAACTACTGTAAGTAAAAACCTCCAATGGGAGGCTAAGCATTGGCTTGGCTCTTCCCTTTGGGATTTAAGGTACAGGTATTTAAGTTGCAGGTATTTAACTATTGTAAGTAAAAACCTCCAATGGGAGGCTAAGCATTGGCTTGGCTCTTCCCTTTGGGATTTATGGTGCAGGTATTTAAATTGCGGATGGACTTTGTCCTCTCCATTCTGGGGTATGAATTCTTTAAAATAAAATACAACGAATTGATTCAACAATTTGAAATTTGTGCGCGCTTGAGGACTCCTCCAAGCCAATTTTGTGCTTCCATAGGGTTGACCATTGATATAAATCTGCGGCTTCCTGACATAAAATAGAGTGAAATGTCAGTATACAAAATATGTGCTAATCTGCAACTAAAACCAGAAGAGTGGAAAGAGTACTTATCTCCCATTTTTTTGGGAGGGATTTCTATAATTGATTTTCGCTCTCTATGTTCCCAATATAGAGAGTTTCTTTTGAATTAAGAGGGACTTTTAGTCACAGATCAGTTGAGAAATCGGTGGACAGCTTAGGAGCTTGTCTGGGCCGATTTTTGCATCTCTACGAGATTTTTGCTGTTGACGTAGAGATATCCTTCTCCTGACATAAAATATGGAAAAAAAGAGGAGATGGAGAAAGTGTATACAATTTGTGCTAATTTGCAAGTAAAACCATAAACAAATGAATAAATAAAAACACTTAGCTCGAATTTGCTTACTCGTTGACGAGGAAGAACTCTTGATTTATATTGATCGATGAAGGAATTTGTGATGATAACCCCTAGCTTTAAACTTCCATCATCTTCAAAATTCTCTCTCTTTTGGTATTTTCTTTCTCTCAAATTTTTCTTCAATCTCCCAAAACTCTCTCAAACATCCAAAATTTTCTCTCAAAAAAAAAAATCCCTCAAACACTTCAAATTTTCTCTAAAAAAAAAATCCTCCTCTCAAGCTCACTTCTTCCTCCTTTTATAATCTACTCATCTATCTCCCATTCTAATTTTTCCACTAACTCTATCTCCCATTCTAATTTCTCCACTAACTCTTCTTCATTTTCATCTTCCATTCTCCATCTCTATCTCACATTCTAATCTCTCCACTAACTCTTCTTCATCTTCATCTTCCCTTGTCCATATTTATCTCCCATTCTAATTTCTCCACTAACTCTTCTTAATCTCCACCTTCCCTTCTCTATTCTTATCTTCCATTCTAATTTCTCTACTAACTCTTCTTCATCTCCATCTTCCCTTCTCTATTCTTATCTTATTTTCTCCATCCATTCTTCTCTAACTTCTCTTCTTCATCTTCCCTTCTCTATTCTAATTTATCCACTAACTCTTCTTTTTATTATTTGTAAAATAATCCTTCAAGAGTTAGGTATTTGCACTCTAGTCCTTGAATTTTAAGTATTTACAATTCAGTCCTTGAAAAAATATATTTCTTTAAGTCCAAATCTCCTCACAATTTTTGACACACCAAAATTTACCACATATCAAATTTAAGCTCATTTCTTGTCGCTGAAAATAATGCATAATTTAATTAAAGCCCTTTTGCAAAATTAAGTCATTCCGGGTATAATTGGGCCAAGATGAAAATTTAAAATATTAGAAGAAAATGTCACAACCCATAAAAAGTGAAAGTTAAAAATAAGTTGACTCAAATTAAATTTTTTTAGGCCCGATTCGAGATTATACTCGTGAAGGAACACGTGACTCGAATTGGATTTTTCTGAATTTGCGATGGCCAATATCAAAAATAGATTTAAAATAAAAATATTAACTATCTTTGTGTATTTTTTTGCCTCAAATGTTATTTTTCCAAAATTTTCAAATATTTTTGTATTTTTTTAAAAAACATTAATATATAAAATATGAAAAATTATTTTTTGGTCAAAATTCATTCCCTAGGCTTGGCTAAGGTTTCAAAAGTTGATTTTTTCAATTTTATGAATTTTTATGGATTTTCTATTAATTTTTGAAAATAAATAAATAAAAAATACGTAAAAATACTGAAAATATGAAAAATCGTTTTTTGGTCAAAATTGGTTCCCTAGGCTTGGCTAAGGTCTCCAAAGTTGATTTTTCAATTTTATGAATTTTTATGAATTTTTTATTACTTTAGCTATAAAAAAAATGATTAAAAATCAGGTGTCAACAGCTGCCCCTCTTTGAAAGGAAGCTCGGTAGAGGTTCATTTCAAAGACGAGATGACACCTGAATTCTAATCGACTCAATACAAGGAAATAAAAAGAGTCGTGACATGGATGTTCCACTGAAAATGAAATGAGAACCTAAGGATTCGTTATAAGAAAACCTTAGGGTGGTTGAATTTGAACCCGTATGGTAGGTCAACCCATGATAGATTCCTAATGAAAGGATTCTACTAAATAAATTTTGACCCGTATGGTAGGTCACCCCATGGTAGATTCCTAACGAAAGGATTCTACTGATTAAAATTTGATTGAAATTTGACCTGTATGGTAGCTCAACCCGTGATAGATTCCTAATGAAAGGATTCTACTTATCAAATTTTGACCCCTATGGTAGGTCAACCCATGAAACTGCCTGTAAGAAGGACTTTGTGCCTGTAGAAAGGACTTGGTGCCTGTAAAAAGGACTTTGTGCCTGTAAGAAGGACTTGATTTGCCTGTAAGAAGGACTTGTGCCTGTAGAAAGGACTTGATGCCTGTAGAAAGGACTTGATGCCTGTAAAAAGGACTTGTGCCTGTAAAAAGGACTTAATGCCTGTAAAAAGGACTTTGTGCCTGTAAAAAGGACTTAATGCCTGTAAAAAGGACTTTATGCCTGTAAGAAGGACATGGTTTGCCTGTAAGAAGGACTTTATGCCTATAAAAAGGACTTATTTTGCCTGTAAGAAGGACTTTATGCCTGTAAGAAGGACTTTATGCCTGTAAGAAGGATTTGTTTTTCCTGTAAGAAGGACTTGATTTGCCTGTAAGAAGGACTTTATGCCTGTAAGAAGGACTTGATTTGCCTGTAAGAAGGACTTGTTTTGCCTGTAAGAAGGACTTGATTTGCCTGTAAGAAGGACTTTGTGCCTGTAAGAAGGACTTTGTGCCTGTAAGAAGGACTTGTTTTGCCTGTAAGAAGGACTTTATGCCTGTAAGAAGGACTTGTTTTGCCTGTAAGAAGGACTTGATTTGCCTGTAAGAAGGACTTTATGCCTATAAGAAGGACTTGATTTGCCTGTAAGAAGGACTTGTTTTGCCTGTAAGAAGGACTTTATGCCTGTAAGAAGGACTTGATTTGCCTGTAAGAAGGACTTGTTTTGCCTGTAAGGAGGACTTGATTTGCCTGTAAGCAGGACTTGATTTGCCTGTAAGAAGGACTTTATGCCTGTAAGAAGGACTTGGTTTGCCTGTAAGAAGGACTTTGTGCCTGTAAGAAGGACTTGGTTTGCCTGTAAGAAGGACTTAGTTTGCCTGTAAGAAGGGCTTGGTGTACCTCAAAGGGTGCCATTCTGAAATCTGGGGGAGACTAGGAATCCTGCAGAAGCTCAAACCCAAATTATATTCTCCTGTAGCTTTAGGAATAAACCAAAGAAGCAGAGATCAAAAGGTCTTGAACATTTCTGTCTTTGAGACAAATCATGCTTTATTGAAGAAGGTGGATACCTGTATGTATCGCAATGGATTCAAGTTCCTCAATAACCGTCAGAATTCATCCAGGTTAAAGAAATACTCACCTGAGAATTTAGAAGAAATGCCTAGTGGCTCCTCGACAACTAGGCTTGTTCATTCAATAATCGCCGAATGAATTTCAAGACTTTGGAAGGTAATTCGAACATTGGGAATGTGTTATCTGTCAGGCAGTGTCAGAGGTAACATGTGCAAGCATTTTCATCAATGAGTTGATCGGTTCATGCAAAACTATTCAACCAAGTCGGCAATGATTAGAATTAGTCTGTGTGATAACTCATGATGCAATCAATCCAAATGTGGATCACGCAAAATTATTCTGTCAAGCTTGCATTACCAATTCTGTTTAAGGAGGTTCTCATATTATGAACGCCTCGAATGTAATCTGAATGGGGAACTTCAGTCCGAAAAGCCTTTCTCTCACTCTAGAGAAAGGCTGTTTATCTGTAGATTAAAATGTTAGACTTGTGTGGAAATGGTTTACCTTTCCTCATCCTGTTATGCCCCATTTTGCACATTTGATGTCTCCTATGCAGTTTATGCTCTAAGTTGGAGTTGGTAAATTAAACATGCGGAATAGTCATACATAATTCGTGAAATGTGTAAACATAATGCCGATGTGATAATTTTTAGCATCATGTGTGTTTATATAATGTGCAAACATGGGCGGATTTGAATTGCCCCTGGTATGTGGGTGGATTGAACAAATTGGGAAGGCCACTCCTTATGTTGAGGAGCGGTTTGTCTCAAGTTTTGCCCCTGCACGATGAGGCATATGGGTGAGGGAGCATTTTGGTTTGTTTAGTGACAGCGACCGCCATGGTTTGGCGGTTAAATGCCCCTGCAAAAAGCAGAGAAATTATTCTCGAAATCAAACGAGATAAGAAAGACATATTTGCTTTTTCACTTCAGAGCTTGCGATCAATTTGCCCCGTTTTTCACCAGAATAGATCTTGTCAGATGATCATAATTTTCTTTTGGATTTGTCTCCTTCAACATGTTAAATGTTAGTGTAAATATTTCCTGTAAAAAGAAAAAGAGACATATCAACCAGTATTAAAAGGGATAAATTGAAAACGATACTAATTTACCATTCATCTTGAATGTCTTGCACGAGTCTTTTACCAGTTTTGTTGGATTGAATTTTCCTCGACTTTTGTTGGGCGCCTCACCATTATGGGAAGACTATGGTAAAATACTGACTTTGATATTACTCGTCGAGTATTCCTGTTTGTAAAAAAGAAATGCACAAAAACTTGTTTCATTTATTTATAATACATACAACATTCCCCACCCTTGGGGATCGAACTCGGGATATTTCGGACCTACTGTCATCCCCATACCATTCGGTCCATTGGACCGTAGGTGTCCATGTGGCTTTCTTTTCAAAGGTTAATCCTTGGGGATAACGTGGCCCTGTTGTATCAACTTGGGCCATGTTACGGTATTTCTCGAGGTAATTTGCAATCCCTATTAAGAATGGAATAAAACAATTCAGGACTTGCGATGATTATGAGCAAATTAGAACGATACAGAATTACCAATGTCTGAGATTGTTCGGGTCCCTCGTTCGCATTTTGCTTTATCTGAAGCTGTCCACTCTGTGGTAATATCCATGAGTTGATTTGCCCCAAATTTTGTTCAACTTGTATTTGGGTATGATTGCATTCTTGGGTCGATTTGCAAACTCCTGAAAATAGAAAGGATTAAATTTAAAACCTGGGTAGTTCGAGGGTAATTTGGAACGATACGGATTTACCCTTGTGTATACTTCCATTGAATTTGAATTGAGGAAGTTCCTTCATTTGGATTGGATTGAATTGTATGTCCCGAGTTGCCCTTCACTTTGAGCTTGCCACATATGTGCTTTGCTTAGTTGGGCCTTGTTTTCTTTCGGGTTGCCTTGGACTATCATCATTTTCCATGCCATCGGGTCCGTGGACTGGAGGGCTCCTTTAATTTGAAGGTTACCTTGAAGGCGAACGAGTCCTATCGCATTCCATTGGGTCATTTCATTTTGCGACACTCTTGAGGCACTTTGCAATCCCCCTGGGTGAGAATGGAACAAATCCAATTTAGCATTTTGCAACGATTGAGGGTAAATTGGAACGACACACAGTTACCCGTCTTCGAGCTCGCCTGGGCTTTTCACTTGAAATTCCCCTACGTGAGGCCATTCAACATTTCTCATTACGGCAGTAAGCGATGTTGCCACAAATTGATCCGCCCTAAATCTAGCATAAAAAAGGGATTCACGCGTTCGACGAGATAAAAAAAAACAAATTACCCCCTTGCCCCTGAATTAAATCTAGTCACCTAGAAAAGCTGGAAATATCATACGCAGGGGAATTAAGCATGAAATGAAAGGTGCACTTATTCAAGGTCAGTTCTGCCTCTCCTGTGGGTCTTCGATAATCAGCTAGTCTCGTGTTGGTTCGGGTGTAGATGACCGATGTTTGAGAGTCCTTACTCACTAGCTCCTGATCGCGGCTTGGGACGTCTGTCAACCCTAAACTGGTTGACCAGGGCAGTAAACTCATCATCTGGGTAATCTCTTGAACCTTCCAGCATCTGATACTCGAACTGGGCATTGTTATTGGCAAATGCTGGCGGTAGATTTCTCATTCTGTCATCGCCATGAGCAATTTGACTTCTCGTGCTGGAGCCTTCATCATTACTCGAGAAAGTGTGGGGATCACCAACTGTCCTGCTGCTAAAAACTCCTTCCATTTGAGGATTAGAGAAGTGGAAGTGCTCAGGATAACTTCTTGTCTGATTCTCTGGCTGCGCAGGCGCGCTGATCATGGGATGAATTATAGCCACGGGTTGGTGCTCAAACCAAGGAGTCTGAATACACTTCCCCTGCGATCTATACTCTTGAAGAGCATTAGGTTGATTCTTGGGGATACTTTGATTAACGCCTGGAGAATTGATGGCACGGCTACTGGCTTGGTTGATGATGGGAAGTGGCTCGCCCCATGCTAACCTGCGGAACTTATGGTGGCGAGGAGACTCGACGTTCAGGCTTGGATCAGTCCCGCCTTGGTTTTCTTGATTCTGAGCTACATTGTGTTCTCTCACCCTTTTTCTGTACTTCTGAAGATGACTCGAAACATTTGCTTTAGTGAGCCCCTCTACCTTCATAATTTCCAGTATATGTTGCGGCCGTGCCGAATCGATTCCTAACTGCTGAACTGCATTAACAAACATACGATGCAGCTCGGGAGACCAACTCATCTTCTTTCTCCAGTTGCTTGGAACAAAATTGAAGGCTTGATGCTTGTTCTCATGGTCGTGCAATTGCTTCCTTACCACGTGCTGCCATATGTTTTGAAGCATATGAACCCTAACTGGTTTCGTTACGACGTCTTGGGCCCCATTTAAGACAGCCTTCATTATGGCTTGCTGATCATCGCTTGCCGATATTACGAGGACTAGCATGTTTAATTTAGAATTGATGACTTCCAAGAGAGTGAAAACATCCATGTCAATCCCTACCATGGCGGTGAGGACGATATCAAACGGGTCACTACTCCTCCTTAATATCTCTAAGGCCTCTGTCGCCTTTGCTTGAGCTACAACCTTATACCGGCATTTTCTTAATACGGTAACAAGGATTGACAGAGAGACTGGATTACCGTCAATGGCCATGACCAGTAGACCCTCAGGGTAAGGAACTTCATTAGCTTCGACCAGGGTTGAACATGCGCCCGTTCCCCTAATGCTCGACATATTTCTGGATCTAGGACTGCCGATTCGAGACCGCCTTAGGATGTCTTCTCAGACTTGAGGGATCACGGGATCGTTGATGGCTTCTCGTAACAGGCTTTGAAAGCCAATGTTTTGATGGTGAAGGTTTTGAATTCCTCTCCCACGAGAACTCCTTCCTCTCTATCTTTCTCCTGAGAGTTCGTGCAGATGAACCCTCACTATCAAATGAGGACAAATTCTCTCTCTGGCAATAGCAACGACTTCTCCCTTTACGGGCAGTGCTATTAGATTTACCGAGGGGAAAATCTGACATTCAGCTTTTGATCAAAGGGGAAATCCTCGTTTATCGCTCAGTTTGTCTTCTTCTTTCTTTTCGCGGTAGAGGGCCCCTGTCAAGATTTCCACAGTCGATTTACTGGCGGGTCCTCCAATGAAGACGAGTAATATCTCTCTTTCTGCTGAAAATTTCTTTGTCCCCCACTCAGCTCGTCTTTTCGTTCTTTCTTTTTTCAAAGCGGTGGAGTCCCGTCCAGCTTTTCCACAGAGACGTCGGGTTTGTTCGGCTCGAGGTTGCCACTTGGCTGGAATTTGAGCCACCGGGGGTGTTGCCGACAGAGAATGGTAGATAGGAAAACCTATAAGGACTGCCCCTATTAAATCAATATTTAAATTGAAGCAGCTTACCATCTTCGCATTCTGCTCATCTGCCTCACCTCTCTCCCCCTTTCTTTCGTATTCTGCTTTCAAAAATGGCCAATTCTCCTAATCACACATTATCCATCGAAGTCCTGGCTGGGTGGGAGAGACTGTACAATCTTCTTGGTAGAGGTTACGCTCATGTAGCCAAAAACTCTACCGTTGAGGCTGAAATCCTCGGTTTATTCAGGACCGTGGACGCTGCTTCTGTTGAGGGTACCCAACTGGGAAAGGAGTATCGGAACTTCTCGACCCTCTTCATCAATTTTCTAGCTGCCTATAACCGTGCTTATGAGACGGTCCTTGTGACCGCCGTCGTGAAAGCCCGTTACCGAGACCGACACGAGCGTCTGGCAACTGTTACGTTTGTGGCTGATAATCACAAAAAGGCCCTCAAGTTTGCCAACGATTAGCTTTCGTGGCTGGTTCGTGAGAGGGGAAAGTTGGTGGACCGTCTGGCCTTGGTCCGAACTTACGCCGAACAGGAGCCAGGCAATATTGTGATGAGGTGCAAATGCGGTTGGCTGCAGGAGAGACTTGATGACATTACGGTAGACATTGCTTTTGAGAGGGCAGCGATTCCGGACCTGGAGTTTGCCATTGAGCATTACGAGGCCACTATGGCCCAGGTTAAAGAGAAGTGCGATCGCCTCTTCTTTAGGCTCGCGGAGCTTGATCCCGAGAGCGCCCGGTGCATCCAGAGCATCAACTGTTTGGAGAGTCAGTTGAGCTCTTTCGTAATGGTTATCAGGGCCTAGTTTGGCTTTACCTTTCCTCCCCAGTGAGTTGTTGTAATACTCTTTGATGAATGGAATGAAAGAAAAGCTTCACGTGTTTTGTTTTGTTTTTTTAATTTTCCTGCTATCGTTTCTTCCGCATAGCATAACAGAACGATTTGAGGTACCGAAGATGTCGAGGCTTAATGTTCTTCTTGATGTTCTTGTTTAATTGCTCCAGACGATGATATCGAGAACATTGATGATGGGTTCGGCGGTGGCCCCCACTATCCATCTTGAGATCACGAACAATAACGCTATGACAACTCGATCAGTGCGCTGGTAGTAAATCCGGCCACCTGTTGTGTGCCCACTTTTATCCATATTTTGTTTCTTTCGGCGTCTACTTGCTCGTGTCGGTCGCCTGTAGCGTCGGGAGAAATTCCTGTGGGCTACGTTTATTAATAGAACCTCGGTCCTCTGAAGCCCTCCGCGTATTTCAGATAAGAGGAAATTTTAAGACCGGTCTCTGGTTGATTTAATCAGGTAAAGGTATTTGTTTCATGGGTTCTGATTATATAATCCATATTGTCTTTCAAAAGACGCGAGATCCCCTGCAATACATTAAATATACCCCCGTGTTTAATCAGTATAAATCCACCGTCATATCAGAATACACTGCCCATACAAGTTTACGGATTGACACAACTTTGTCTGTCAAAGATGGACAGTGTTCGTTTGCCCCCCAGAATTAACGGTTGAAGCCTCGGTGTTTTTCGTCTTTTGGTATTTCTAAAGATGATTCTTGATATATTATTGAACTTAATTTTTACACCCGTCTGGGGTATCTAGGATCTTCCTGCAAAAGAAAAGGATATAATTAGTATGCGACACAAGGAATGTCGGTCCATGACTCATATATTAGTCCAATTTGATTTTTTCTATTTTGTAGAGAAATCAGAAAAAAAAAGAAAAAAAAATTTCCTTAGGAAGAAATGGGTTAATTTCTGATACAGAATTTTTTGTAGATTTATTACTCTTTATTATTATTATTATTATTATTTTAAGAAATGTGACAAAATCTCTTGACGTTTACTAAAATTTTTGAAGGAATTTCCTTTTTATCAAAATAAATTTTCAGAGGTAAATTTGTCAGGAAAATTTTATTTTTATTGAAGCAGGAAAGCCCTGACAGAAATCCTTTATTGGTTAACAAAATTCCTCCGAGACATTAGTCTAATTTTATTTAGAGAAAATTTTATTAGAAAAACATGAGCGAATTTCTCGAAAAGAATTTTTGTTGCAAGTTTTTATAATTTGAAAGAATGTGATAAAATCACTTGATGTTTTTTTTGAAGGAATGTTTCTTTTTATCGAAATAAATTTTCAGAGGAAAATTTGTCAGGAAAATTTCATTTTTATTGAAGCAAGAAAAACATGACAAAAATCTCTTATTGGTCAATTAGTCTAATTTTATTTAGAGAAAATTTTCTTAGAAAGACATGAGCGAATTTCTCGAGAAAAATTTTCTTGCAAGTTTTAATAATTTGAAAAATGTGATAAAATCACTTGATGTCTACTAGAGTTTTTTTTAAGGAATTTTTCTTTTTATTGAAATAAATTTTCAGAGGAAAATTTTTCAGGAAAATTTCATTTTTATTGAAGCAATAAAAATATGACAAAAATCCCTTATTGGTTAATAAAATTCCCATGAAGGGATATTTTACATCATTTTTTCAAAAAAAAAATTTTTTAAAAAGAAATGAGGGACAAATTTAATTTTTATTTTCTTTTAAAAAGAATGGTCGTAATATCAAGCTCAAAAACTGACTAACACCTAGCATGGACCGACCGAAAATAAATACAAGATAAAATTAGAGAACTTACTTTTACCTTGGAGAAATGCAAATCACATAGTCATGCGCATGACTCAAGTGAGGAGTGGACTCTAGAAAATAAAAGAAGGAGAGACAAGGTATGTACCTAAAAAGGCTCCCACTATCTGAATTGACAAACTTACCCTCCGCGCAATCAAATCACAATGGGAAGAATTGTCAATTCAGATAATGAGCGGAATAAAATATGGTCAAGCCGAGCGCAATCGACGCAAGAGCTTTGCATATTCGATCCCTATCTATGGTTTTCTAGGAAGAATTTCGCGACTTGGGTTTAGACGCTTGTGTGTGCATGTGTCGTGATCCTCAGAGTATGCAAGACATGCACAACAATTGATATCAAAACAGCGCTTCTAAAAATGTGCGAAATTAAACAAATAAACCCAACATCGAGCCTGCAAAACAAAGAGGTTAGCCAAACACTCCGCCCCTTATAACTCCCATGCTGCAAAAACATATAACACATATAGAATGAGTCCCAAGCAATATCGCCAGAAGCGAGATATGCATGAAATTTTCATTGGCCTAAGTCCACTAAGACTTTTAAAGTTTCGAAAAAATTTAAGTATTCCAATTGGTATCTTTTTTGGAAAATTTAAAAATCTCTGGTCCCCAACGGAGTCGCCAGTCTGTCGCGACCCTCTAAAAAAAATTTTAAATTTTAAAGGGGGTTAACGGATTATTAGGTTAATTAGATTTGACTAACCTAACGCGGACCCTCCCAAGCCCTACCGAATCGCAACTTTGGTTTTTGTTTAAATGATTTTAAAATTTGGAGTCGCCACTAATCGTTCTTGGTAGGTCGATTAGAAACCTAAATAAATTAGCGGGAGAACTAATTTATTCCTGCGAACCAGAGATTAGGAGCTCGGGGACTTGGTTACACTAGTTAATTAAAACTAATGCCCTTTCGGTACCTTAATTTCATGGATATCCTAATTCGGCAACTCAGACTTGGTTTATTCCTAAGGCTCTAGTAGGGTATTCTCTTTTGTGTTTTCACTTTTTAAATAGGATGCATGGATGGTATATATTTTTATTTGTTATATTTTTTTAAGTGTTAAAGATTCCCTAAAGCCGAAAGAGGGAGTGTGTTAACGACTTCTGTGCAGTATTACGACCTACTTATCTTTTGGGTCTGATGATTCAAAAATTAAATTATAGGAAGTACATGACAGTGAATAAACACCTCCAATGGGAGGCCTAGCATTGGCTTGGCTCTTCCCTTTGGGATTTAAGGTACAGGTATTTAAGTAGCAAGTATTTAAACTACTATAAGTAAAAACCTCCAATGGGAGGCTAAGCATTGGCTTGGCTCTTCCCTTTGGGATTTAAGGTACAGGTATTTAAGTTGCAGGTATTTAACTACTATAAGTAAAAACCTCCAATGGGAGGCTAAGCATTGGCTTGGCTCTTCCCTTTGGGATTTAAGGTACATGTATTTAAGTTGCAGGTATTTAACTACTGTAAGTAAAAACCTCCAATGGGAGGCTAAGCATTGGCTTGGCTCTTCCCTTTGGGATTTAAGGTACATGTATTTAAGTTGCAGGTATTTAACTACTGTAAGTAAAAACCTCCAATGGGAGGCTAAGCATTGGCTTGGCTCTTCCCTTTGGGATTTAAGGTACAGGTATTTAAGTTGCAGGTATTTAACTACTGTAAGTAAAAACCTCCAATGGGAGGCTAAGCATTGGCTTGGCTCTTCCCTTTGGGATTTATGGTGCAGGTATTTAAATTGCGGATGGACTTTGTCCTCTCCATTCTGGGGTATGAATTCTTTAAAATAAAATACAACGAATTGATTCAACAATTTGAAATTTGTGCGCGCTTGAGGACTCCTCCAAGCCAATTTTGTGCTTCCATAGGGTTGACCATTGATATAAATCTGCGGCTTCCTGACATAAAATAGAGTGAAATGTCAGTATACAAAATATGTGCTAATCTGCAACAAAAACCAGAAGAGTGGAAAGAGTACTTATCTCCCATTTTTTTGGGAGGGATTTCTATAATTGATTTTCGCTCTCTATGTTCCCAATATAGAGAGTTTCTTTTGAATTAAGAGGGACTTTTAGTCACAGATCAGTTGAGAAATCGGTGGACAGCTTAGGAGCTTGTCTGGGCCGATTTTTGCATCTCTACGAGATTTTTGCTGTTGACGTAGAGATATCCTTCTCCTGACATAAAATATGGAAAAAAAAGAGGAGATGGAGAAAGTGTATACAATTTGTGCTAATTTGCAAGTAAAACCATAAACAAATGAATAAATAAAAACACTTAGCTCGAATTTGCTTGCTCGTTGACGAGGAAGAACTCTTGATTTATATTGATCGATGAAGGAATTTGTGATGATAACCCCTAGCTTTAAACTTCCATCATCTTCAAAATTCTCTCTCTTTTGGTATTTTCTTTCTCTCAAATTTTTCTTCAATCTCCCAAAACTCTCTCAAACATCCAAAATTTTCTCTCAAAAAAAAATCCTCCCAAACACTTCAAATTTTCTCTCAAAAAAAAAATCCTCCTCTCAAGCTCACTTTTTCCTCCTTTTATAATCTACTCATCTATCTCCCATTCTAATTTTTCCACTAACTCTATCTCCCATTCTAATTTCTCCACTAACTCTTCTTCATTTTCATCTTCCATTCTCCATCTCTATATCACATTCTAATCTCTCCACTAACTCTTCTTCATCTTCCCTTCTCCTTATTTATCTCCCATTCTAATTTCTCCACTAACTCTTCTTAATCTGCATCTTCCCTTCTCTATTCTTATTTTCCATTCTAATTTCTCTACTAACTTTTCTTCATCTCCATCTTCCCTTCTCTATTCTTATCTTATTTTCTCCATCCATTCTTCTCTAACTTCTCTTCTTCATCTCCTCTTCTTCATCTTGCCTTCTCTATTCTAATTTATCCACTAACTCTTCTTTTTATTATTTGTAAAATAATCCTTCAAGAGTTAGGTATTTGCACTCTAGTCCTTGAATTTTAAGTATTTACAATTCAGTCCCTGAAAAAATATATTTCTTTAAGTCCAAATCTCCTCACAATTTTTGACACACCAAAATTTACCACATGTCAAATTTAAGCTCATTTCTTGTCGCTGAAAATAATGCATAATTTAATTAAAGCCCTTTTGCAAAATTAAGTCATTCTGGGTATAATTGGGCCAAGATAAAAATTTAAAATATTAGAAGAAAATGTCACAACTCATAAAAAGTGAAAGTTAAAAATAAGTTGACTCAAATTAAATTTTTTTAGGCCCGATTCGAGATTATACTCGTGAAGGAACACGTGACTCGAATTGGATTTTTTTGAATTTGCGATGGCCAATATCAAAAATAGATTTAAAATAAAAATATTAACTATCTTTGTGTATTTTTTGGCCTCAAATGTTATTTTTCCAAAATTTTCAAATATTTTTGTATTTTTTTTAAAAAAAATTAATATATAAAATATGAAAAATTAGTTTTGGTCAAAATTCGTTCCCTAGGCTTGGCTAAGGTTCCCAAAGTTGATTTTTTCAATTTTATGAATTTTTATGGATTTTCTATTAATTTTCGAAAATAAATAAATAAAAAATACGTAAAAATACTGAAAATATGAAAAATCGTTTTTTGGTCAAAATTGGTTCCCTAGGCTTGGCTAAGGTCTCCAAAGTTGATTTTTCAATTTTATGAATTTTTATGGATTTTTTATTACTTTAGCAATAAAAGAAATGATTAAAAATCAGGTGTCAACACTATTCACTTAGTTAAAAATCAAGCATATCATGAAAGGACTAAGCACATTAATGTTAGATATCATTGTTGACACCTAAATTTTGATTTCTGATATTGCACAAAATGAGAATTTGTTCTCAGCAAAAATTAATTTTTTCATGCATTGCATATTTAATTTTTTGTCGGTCATGCATTTTATTATGGCTAACGGCGGAGGATTTGAGCTTAAATTGACAAACGATTGGATTGAGCGTGAGGGAGGTGTGCCGAAAGGCTTGTGAAGTTTTGAACTTAAAAGAAATTTTTCCACAGGGACTGAATTGTAAATACATAAAACTTCAGGGACTGAATTACAAATACATAAAACTTCAGGGGCTGAATTGCAAATACATAAAATTTTAGGGATAGTGGAGAAATTAGAAAGGAAGATGGAGAATGGGAGATATAGAAGGGAAGATGGAGAAATTAGAAAGGAAGATGGAGAAGGGGAGAGATAGAAGGGAAGATGTAGAAATTAGAAGGAAAGATGGAGAATAGAAGATGGTAGAATTAGAAGGGAAGATGAAGAATTAAAATGGGAGATGGAAAGATTAGAATGGAAGATGGTGAATTAGAAGGGAAGATGGAGATAAAGAATGGAGGATGGTGGAATTAGAAGGGAAGATGGATATAAAGAAGGGAAGATGGTGGAATTAGAATGGAAGATGAAGTTAGTGGAAAAATTAGAATGATAGATGAAGATAGAGAAAGGAAGATAGAGGAGTAGGCTATAAAAGGAGGAAGAATGAGAGCCTTGAGGAGGGGGACTTTTGGAGAGATTAGAGAGAAGTTAGGAAGACTTTGGAGAAAAAAAATTTAGAGAGATTTCAAGAGAAAAAATTTTGAGAGAGAAAGATTCGCCGCAGTGGAACAAGCCTTGGCGACGCGACGGATTCATCTCCAACGAGCTCTAGGTGCATCAGCATGTGCAATTATCTGGTAACTCAATTTTTTGTCTTTAGATGACGAAATCTCTAAAACAAATATACTGAACATTCGTAGATGACTTCGAGATCTTCGATTTGATATATTATGGCGTGAAAATGGACGTCGTTTGCTATGTCAAAAGGGTCCCGAAATGGAGAGCAGAAATCTGGAAATATGGTGATCAGAACCTGAGATGGAATTTTTCTGATCTGACCTTTCATGCTAAATTATTTTCCATGGGTTATTCTAGACTTCTTTTCATAAAGATCTCTTCATGACATTTGTTCATAAGATCTTAATGCATAACATATAAAAAATACAAAAATATTCATGCACGTTTAGTATTTTTAATGCATTTAATGAAATCTTGCAATTCTGCTGGCGTCCTTGAGTCTGAGTGTTTTTCTGTGCGTGGTCATATTGATTCGTAGTTATCTCATGTTTAGAGTCTTCTTTTGAAACTTCACAAAAAATGAAGGTTGTTCATTGGGGTCTTGTTTAGTAGACTGGAAAGTTTGGTGCATTAATTTTGAGATTTGAGTGTCCATTTGAGCTTAATCCTGAAGTATGTCTGTTCTGTGAAATTTGTTTGTTTGCTGCTGAGCTCTCATGAAAGACCATTTTCTACACGAAAATGAGTGTCTCTTCAGTAAGAATGTAAAACATGAAAGTTGTCAACGACACATTTTCCCATCCACATAAAAAACCTCAGAAGTTTTGCATACATTTCATTATTTCTTTTGTATTTTATGGTTACTGCTTTCTCCCTAAGAATGTTCATGCACAGTATGATTTAATTCGTATTTTTTGTGTTAATGCATGGGAAAATGTAAAAAATGGTCTCAATGAAGTTTAATCAGCACGTGTTAAACTTTCTTTGAGTTTTTGAATTGTCTTAACTCGGTGATTGTGCATGTTCGATTAGATAAGTTCATTATTTTCATTTGGCTTTCGGCCCGATGCTTTGAAGACTGGAGGATGACCGATGTCCATTCCGGTCCGTTTTGTTGTACTCCCGACCCACGAGGCTTGGCGACGGGTGTTTGATCGATGTCCATTCTGGTCCATTTTTGTTGTGTTCCCGATCATGTCTCGGGTTTTATTTAATTGGTCTGTAATTATTCACCCGACGAGTTGCGGGCTTTATTTTCACTGTCCTTAGGGTAGTTTTACTTTACCTGCTCTCTCTTCACATCTTCGTTTGCTTTTGGTGATTTTGCATTCTTTATAATACATTGAAAAATCTAAAAAAAAATTCATAAAAAAAAACCAAAAAAAAATTACACCTTTGAACCTCAAGTGAAAATTCATCAAAATTGCCAAGTTGAACATTTTCATGAAATTGGTACCGAAAGGGCGTTAATTGAAAAATTAGCGTAATCAAGTCCCCGAACTCATTAATCTCTGGTTCGTAGGAATAAACTATTTCTCCTGATACTTTATTTAGGTGTCTAATCAACCTACCCAAAATGATTAGTGGCGACTCCAAGATAAATCCTTCTTTTGATGAAATTGAACCTAAGTCACGATTTGGTAGAACTCGGGAGAGTTCGAGCTATGCTAGTTAATTCAATTTAATTAACATGGTAATCCATTAACTTTAAAAATTGGGAAACCGATTTTTAGGTCGCGACAGCTTGGCGACTCCGCTGGGGAGTTGTTCTTAATTTTTGAAAAAACTTAAGAACTTAGAGGACTTAGGCCAAAAAATTTCATGAAAAATTATTTCATCTGAATTGGGTGAATTCTAATCTTTAGGTGTTAAATGGTTTTGCAGAATGGGAGTTATAAGGGGTGGAGTGTTTGACTAACCCTTTGTTTTGCAGGTTGGTATGGGAATTATTTGTTTAAATTCTGCACATTATTGAAGCGGTGTTTGCATTTAAATGTTATGCTTGTGTTTACAGTTTTAGCACTACATCACACACGTCCCGTGACCGAACCTGGGTCAAGAGTTTTAGGATGATATTGTGATTTGGTTTTAGCGTTCGGCGTGAGATCACGTCGAAAGTTTGCCCATATTCAATCCCGAACCTCTTTTCAAAAATGAGTTTAAAAGTTAGGCCTCAGGCTTGGTAAGATTACCAAAGCAGTGGTTTTAATTTTTAGCTCGAGCAGCCGAGTGGGAAGGCCCGGCTAATCCTGATTACGTCGTAGAGGATCACGGCTAATCTTGATTATGTGCGCGAGATTGTCGCATTGCCGTAAGTCTGCCGCTTCAATTTGTCAGCCTTTAGAGTAGATAGGTTAAGATTTAAACTCACGATTCATGTGCATGTCTATGTGACCTACATGGTATTTTTCACGGTGAAAGTAAGTTTTCTAAACTTCATCTTGTATTTATTTTTGGTCGGTCCATGTAGGTGTCGGTTAAATTTCGAACTTAACATCATAGCCATTTTTCAAAAGAAAATAAAATCAAATTGGTGACCCATTTTTGAAAAATTAAATAAATGTGGAAAAATTCTTTAGGGAAATTTTATCTACCAATGAAATATTTTGTCATATTTTTCCTTAACACTTCAATAGACCTAAAATTTTCTCATCAAATTTACCTTGAAAATTCATTCTGATGAAAAAGGAAATGCTTTCGAGAAATTTGGTAAATATCAAAGGAATTTGTTACATTGTTCTTAAGTTATAAGATTTGCGAGAAAATTTTTTCTGTAGAAATTCACCCATGTTTTCTAAGAAAATTTTCTCTAATTTCTCTAATTTTGTAAAAATAAAATTGGACTAATGTAGGAATCATGGGCCGACCCATCTTGAATCACATACTCATTATGTCCTTTTCTTTTACAGGGGAATCACAGGTACCCCGGGTAGGAGCAAAATCGGGTTCAGCCATATCCAGGGAATAACCTCGATGTATACGAAAGGACGGATAATTGTTGATGTCTTAGCTGATGACCCAAGGGGCAAGTGAGGAAATCGATCTTCCCGGAGATAGAATCGTGTCAATTAACGATCATGTATGAGCTTTGTATTTTGATGGGGCCGTAAATTTATCCAGATCGGGCCTGGGGACATTTTTAATGTATTAGAAGGGTTCATGTATTTTTGTTGAGAAAGCCGAGACTGTGTAATCAAAACCCATGGGGCAAGATTATGAACCCGGCCTTGCGACGCCTTTCTGATTAAATTGAACAAAGGCTTGTCTTTTTACCTTCCTCGGATTCAAAACACATGGAAGATTTTGGAGGATCAGTATTTTATTACCGAGCATGGCCCGCAATCATTTCTCCCAACGCTACAGGCGACCGACACATTTAAGTGGACGTCGAAAGAGATAGGCAGGAGTAAAGTGGGGCACGCAATAGGCAGCCTGGTTTGTTTATTGGAGCACTAATCGAGTAGGCGATTTGCAATAATTCACACGACTGACTCACGGCGCTGTGACAGGTGGGGGCCGCCACCGAACCCTTCGTCAATGTCCTTGATATCATCGCCGGCAGCAGATAACAAGAACACCAAGAAGAGTGTTAAGCCTCAACGTCTTCAGTACCGTAAATCGTCCTATCATGCTATATGGGCAAAGAAATGGCAGGAAAATGAAAAGCACAAACACGTGAAACTTTCTCTTCATTCCATTCCCCAACAAACCTTACAACAACTGACTGGGGAGGAAAAGTGAAATCAAATTGAGCCCTAATAAGCATCACAAAGGAGCTCAGCTGGCTCTCCATGAAGTTAATGCTCTGGGTGCACCGGGCGTTCTCGGGATCAAGCTCCGCGAGCCTAAAGAAGAGGCGATCGCACTTCTCCTTAGTTTGGGCCATACTGGCCTCGTAATGCTCAACGGCAAACTTCAGGTTCGGAATTGCCGCCCTCTCGAAAGCAATGTCTGTCGTAATGTCATCAAGTCTCTCCTGCAACCAATCGCATTTGCACCTCATCATAATATTGCCTGGCTCCTGTTCGACGTAAGTTCGGACCAAGGCCAGACGGTCCACCAGCTTTCCCCTCTCACGAACCAGCCACGAAAGTTGATCGTTGGCAAACTTGAGGGCCTTTTTGTGATTATCAGCCACAAATGTGACTGTTGCCAGACGCTCGTGCCGGTCTCGGTAACGAGCTTTCACGACGGCGGTCACAAGGACCGTCTCATAAGCACGGTTATAGGCAGCTAGAAAATTGATGAAGAGGGTCGAGAAGTTCCGATACTCCTTTCCCAGTTGGGTACCCTCAACAGAAGCAGCGTCCACGGTCCTGAATAAACCGAGGATTTCAGCCTCAACGGTAGAGTTTTTGGCTATATGAGCGTAACCTCTACCAAGAAGATTGTAGAGTCTCTCCCACCCAGCCAGGACTTCGGCGGATAAGGTGTGGTTAGGAGAATTGGCCATTTTTGAAAGAAGAATACGAAAGAAAGGGGGGGAGAGGAGAGGCAGATGAGCGGAATACGAAGATGGTAATCTGCTTCAATTTAAATACTGATTTCACAGGGGCAATCCTTATAGGTTTTCCTATCTACCATTCTCTGTCGGCAACACCCCCGGTGGCTCAAATTCCAGTCAAGTGGCAACCTCGAGCCGAACAAACTTGACGTCTCTGTGGAAAAGCTGGACGGGACTCCACCGCTTTGAAAAAAAGAAAGAACGAAAAGACGAGCTGAGTGGGGGACAAAGAAATTTTCGGCAGAAAGAGAGATATTACTCGTCTTCATTGGAGGACCCGCCAGTAAATCGACGGTGGAAATCTTGACAGGGGCCCTCTACCGCGAAAAGAAAGAAGAAGACAAACTGAGCGATAAACGAGGATTTCCCCTTTAATCAAAAGCTGAATGTCAGATTTTTCCCTCGGTAAATCTAATAGCACTGCCCGTGAAGGGGGAAGTCGTTGCTATTACCAGAGAAAGAATTTGTCCTCATTTGATAGTGAGGGTTCATCTGCACGAACTCGTAGGAGAAAGATAGAGAGGAAGGAGTTCTCGTGGGAGAGGAATTCAAAACCTTCACCATCAAAGCATTGGCTTTCAAAGCCTGTTACGAGAAGCCATCAACGATCCGGTGATCCCTCAAGTCCGAGAAGACATCCTGAGGCGGTCTCGAATCGGCAATCCTAGATCCAGAAATATGTCGAGCATTAGGAGAACGGGCGCATGTTCAATCCTGGTCGAAGCTGATGAAGTTCCTTACCCTGAGGGTCTACTGGTCATGGCCATTGACGGTAATCCAGTCTCTCTGTCAATCCTTGTTACAGTATTAAGAAAATGCCGGTATAAAGTTATAGCTCAAGCAAAGGCGACAGAGGCCTTAGAGATATTAAGGAGGAGTAGTGACACGTTTGATATCGTCCTCACCGCCATGGTAGGGATTGACATGGATGTTTTCACTCTCTTGGAAGTCATCAATTCTAAATTAAACATGCCAGTCCTCGTAATATCGGCAAGCGATGATCAGCAAGCCATAATGAAGGCTGTCTTAAACGGGGCCCAAGACGTCGTAACGAAACCAGTTAGGGTTCAGATGCTTCAAAACATATGGCAGCACGTGGTGAGGAAGCAATTGCACGACCATGAGAACAAGCATCAAGCCTTCAATTTTGTTCCAAGCAACTGGAGAAAGAAGATGAGTTGGTCTCCCGAGCTGCATCGTATGTTTGTTAATGCAGTTCAGCAGCTAGGAATCGATTCGGCACGGCCGCAACATATATTGGAAATTATGAAGGTAGAGGGACTCACTAAAGCAAATGTTTCGAGTCATCTTTAGAAGTACAGAAAAAGGGTGAGAGAACACAATGCAGCTCAGAATCAAGAAAACCAAGGCGGGACCGATCCAAGCCTGAACGTCGAGTCTCCTCGCCACCATAAGTTCCACAGGTTAGCATGGAGCGAGCCACTTCCCATCATCAACCAAGCCAGTAGCCGTGCCATCAATCCCCCAGGCGATAATCAAAGTATCCCCCAGAATCACCCTAATGCTCTTTAAGAGTATAGACCGCAGGGGCAGTGTATTCAGACTCCTTGGTTTGAGCACCAACCCGTGGCTAGAATTCATCCCATGATCAGCGCGCCTGCACAGCCAGAGAATCAGACAGGAAATTATCCTGAGCACTTCCACTTCTCTAATCCTCGAATGGAAGGAGTTCTTGGCAGCAGGACAGTTGGTGATCCCCACACTTTCTGGAGTAATGATGAAGACTTCAGCTCGAGAAGTCAAATTGCTCATGGCGAGAACAGAATGAGAAATCTACCGCCAGCATTTGCCAATAATAATGCCCAATTCGAGTATCAGTTGCTGGAAGGTTCAAGAGATTACCCAGATGATGAACTTACTGCCCTGGTCAACCAGTTTAAGGTTGACAGACATCCGAAGCCATGATCGGAAGCCAATGATTAGGGACTCTCAAACATCGGTCATCCATGCCTGAACCAGCACGAGACTAGCTGATTATCGAAGAGCCGCAGGAGAGGCAGAACTGACCTTGAACAAGTGCACCTTTCACTTCATGCTTAATTCCCCTGCGTGTGATATTTCCAGCTTTCTAGGTGTCTAGATTTAATTCAGGGGCATGGGGTAATTTGTTTTTTATCCCGTCGAATGCGTGAATCCCTTTTTATGCTAGACTCAGGGCGGATCAATTTGTGGCAACGTCGCTGACTGCCATAATGAGAAATGTTGAATGGCCTCACGTAGGGAAATTTCAAGTGAAAAGCCCAGGCGAGCTCGAAGACGGGTAATTGAGTATCGTTCCAATTTACCCTCAATCGTCGCAAAATGCTAAATTGGATTTTGTTCCATTCTCACCCAGGGGATTGCAAATTGCCTCAAGAGTGTCTCAAAATGAAATGACCCAATGGAATGCGATAGGACTCATTTGCCTTGAAGGTAACCTTTAAATTAAAGGAGCCCTCCGGTCCACGGACCCGATGGCATAAAAAAAATGATGATGGTCCAAAGCAACCCGAAAGAAAATAAGGCCCAACTAAGCAAAGCACTTATGTGGCAAGCTCAAAGTGAATGGCAACTCGGGACATACAATCCAATCCAATCCAAATGAAAGAACTTCCTCAATTCAAATTCAATGGAAGTACATACAAGGGTAAAACAGTATCGTTCCAATTTTTCTAGAATATGAAGAACATATACTGCCGCATTCCCTTTCATTTTTGCAGTGAAAGTCTCTACTGGCCAGATTTTCCTGTCTACCATTCCCTATCAGTATCACCTCCGCTACTCGTCCCCAATCTCGAGCCAAGCAAATCCGACATCTCTGCCAAAAGTTTGACGGGATGACACAACTTTGAAAAAGAAGAAAGAAAGGTGACTTGGGTGGGAGACAAGGAAAATGAGATTCGTTTTTATAGGAGAACACGCCAGCAAATCGACGGTGGAGATAACGACAGGGCCCCCCTACCATGAAAGAAGAAGAAAAAGACGAGCCGAGTGGGAGACAAGTAAATTTTATCGGAAAAGAAGAGTTGTCTCCATTTGTAGACAGAGTGAAGTCTCGTCTGAAAAATAGAAATGTCGAGAGGGGCGATACAATTTCTGAACCCGCGCCTGGATTTTAAAAGAGGCGTTCTCCTGGTAATCTTCATCCATACTCAGAAGAGAGTTTTTAAGCATACATGCTTGCTCAAAGAGAGTAAAGATACAAGAGAGAGCTGCAAACGTTGAGGAACCAGTAGCCCATCAAGGATGTCTCAACCCAATACTCTCGAGAGCTATTGTTGCCTGCTGAATATGGGAGAGGAAGAGTTCGAAGCCATGTTTGGGATCGAGCCCATGGAACCTGGCCCTTCTGCCAACGAAGTCCAAGATCTCAGTAAAGATAAAGATAACAATGGTAAGGGTCAAAAGAAGCGTTACCATCGCTATACTAAGGAGCAAGTACAAAGGCTTGAGGATTTCTTCAGAACATGCCTTATGCCAGACGGCAAACAGAAAATGGAACTGAGTCAAGAGCTAGGACTTGAACCTTTGCAAATCAAGTTCTGGTTTCAAAATAGGAGAACCCGAATGAAGACTCGTCATGAGCACAACGAAGCCGAGTTTCTAAGAGTTGAAAATGAAAACCTCCGAGCGGAAAATAAGATGTATAAAGAGGCTTTTGACTCCACCACCTGCCCCAACTGCAACAGCCTCCTCTTCACCTTCGATGAAATGAATGATCTGAGGATCGAAAATGCACGTTTAAGAGGAGAGTTAGACCAGTTTATAACAGGATCGAGTTCTATTGGAAGAGGGTACAAAAGGACCAATGCTACTGGATCATCATCAATACCTCCCGAGGAAGAAGGGACAGATCACCACCAAGCGGACATTGACGATGATCTTTTCGCCATAATCAACCAGTTTGATATCGGTAAAGCATTGAAGCTATGATGCACATGCTCAGCTAGTGACCACCAGACCTTCAACATGGCCGACGCGCACCTAGTTCGGAATGAAGCCAGCTGATTATGGAAAAGCCTGCAAATGGGGAAGAAAAATCAATCTTGAATGGATGAATATGCTTTGTCTTGCATGGGATGTTGTCTTCTTTTATGAATGTCTAGAATTGGCGTGAAAGCAAGAAGTAATCATTTCCCTTTCCCCAATTAAATGCTCGAGTCTGCCACCACACCAAACTCGTAGTGAATTTATTGCGAGTAAAAAGCCGCGCGAACTAGAAGGGTAAAGCAGTATCGTTTCAATTTACCCTTAAATTGTCCCGATTCTAAATTAGATCCCTTATGTTTACAGGAATTTGCAAATTGACCCAAAAACGAAATTCCCCGATTAATCGAAACTTTGAGCAAATAGATTCGTGGACATCGCCACAGAATGGACGGCTTCAAATGAGGAATATGTAAACGAAAGACCCAAACAATCTCAAAGAAGGGTAATTCTGTATCGTTCTAATTTGCTCATACTCGTCTCGTGTTCTGAATTATTCCATTCTTAACAGGGTTTGTAAACCGCTCCGAAAAATACAGTGACCTTGAATTACCAAGTACAATACAACAACACCGTGTCATCTCAAGGATTGACTCTTAAAAGGAACTTCCATGAGCGCCTGCGGTCTTGTGGACCAGATGGCATGGGGAATGACAGTGGTCCGAGACGTCCCGAGTTCGATCCTCGAGGATGGAAATATTGTAAGTATTGTAAATAAATAAAATAACTTTTTCTCGCATTTCTTTTTGCAGAAAGAAACAGGAATACTCGACGAGCAATACCAAGGTCAGTATTTTGTCACGATCTTGGCCCTAATGGTGAAGTGGCCCACGAAAGTTGAAGGAAGCTCAACCCAGCAAACCTGATAAGGGGATCGTGCGAGGCATTCAAAATGAAGGGTAAATCAGTATCGTATCCAATACATCATTTCTAATACTGACTAATACGTCTTCTCCTCCATTGTTTGACAGGAAATGTCTAACTTGACATACCCATGGAAAAAATCCCGAGTGGTAAAACGGGTAAAGGAGTTGCGCGAAACACTCAAGAGTAACTCAGTATCGTGTCCAGTTCATCATTTCTGATACTGGCTAACATGTCTCCTTCCTTTTTACAGGAAATGTTAAACTAACATTTGATATGTCAAAGAAAACAGCCCCAAGGGGCCAAGTTATGATCGCCTGATGCGATTTGTCTGATGAAATAGGGGAAATCAATGGCGAACCCTGGATCGAAAAGAGGCAAAATCAGAAACAAACTACTCCTCGACTCGGGGAATAGGCCCCCAACGTGTTTGATCCACCAACACAACCAGGGACAATTTCCATACTTGTACATTGTATTGCCATATTTGCATGATGTTTACACATTCCATGATTTATGCGTGACTGTTCTGCATGTTCAATTTGTCAATTTTGACTGGGGGTATAAACTGTACACGATGCATCGAATGTACAGAATGGGGCATGACAGGACGATGAAAGGCAAGCCATTTCCACATACGTCCTGTATTTAATCCACAGTGAGTTGAGCGATAGACAGATTCTGCATTCTCCAAGGCAATGGGTTTTCTTGCAAAAGGTACGATAGTCGAAGTGAAGGAGGCGTTCATTCTCCATTCCAAACACTTCAGGCAAACATTGACAACCCATTTGAACGGTGATTTCATTTCATAACCCTGTTAAGAACCACCCCATACTGGGGCAAAACGGAGGTAATTCCAACAATATCGGGAGATAAATGGTTAGAAATTCTCTTGCTTGGACTAACATCAATCTTCGAGTGTTTCTTTGCATGATACTCGAATTTTAATTCAAGTGCTTTAGGGTGACGAAGAGCATTTATTTTCTCTATCCTACACACTCATCCTTTGCATAACCCAATTGAGCCTGCAAATTCATTTCTCAAGCCCATGTTGGTGATCCTTGCTCATTTCAAAGTAACGACGACACCTTCCCCCCCAAGAAGCAGAATTGAAGAAATTGGGCCAATAGAGAATCCTCGAATTAGCCCATTTCATATGCTAGACTTTCATGTAATGTCTAGTATCATTTGTTGAAAATCATCTTGTTGCTAAAATTCAAAATCACAAGATTGTTAAACAAAAGAAAAAGAAAAACAGGTGTAGCCTAAAGAAAATGGGCCTGCTTCCAAACAAAAGGGAGTCGGGAGTAAGAAAAGCAAGGGCTACTCCAAAGAATCTCGGGCGGAAAGAGCAAAGTGCCTATCAAAAGCAAGGCCAATGCCCATATATCTGTAATGAACTTCTGACTTCGAACATATATTTTGAGAATTCTCGAAAAAGGATCCCCAAAGAGGTCAGTTTGCAAAGGTAAAAGAACCACCACCCCTCAGCCAATGATGGTATTCATTGAAGACAAATTCAGGAAGGTCAAAGATTGGTGACAAGACTGCAATGATCACCAACACCAAGCCATTCTCATATATTTTTCTGAGCCAAAATGAGCCATTCGTTTCTCAGACTCAAATCCCGACCTACGTTACGACCCTTGAAAGTCTCTTTTGATTAGAGCACTTGAATTAATGTAAGAGTTGAATGACTTTAAGCATCGTTCGAAGAAGTTCGGGCAAGATTATTTCTCTCTCATTTTGCAGGGTTCTTGACTTGTAAACCCGGAACAGATGATGAAGACTTTTTTGTCAATGGCCTTGACTCAAAACGAGTCCCCTTTGATAAGTCTTTGACCCAGCCCACATTACGGTCCTAATCAAGACCTCCAGATCGGCTTGACCGTATCAATTGCGAGATTACTCAGACCCTCGTTGAATGCGATGATGGTAAGGTTGAGTGATTTCTTTTCAAATCCTGCAATCAGGATAAACAAGCCTTTCTCGAGAGTGAGAGAAAGCCCTTTCGGACTGAAGTCCCCATTCAGGTTGCGTTCGAGGTATTCATGACATGATAACCTCCCTGGACAGAATTGGAAATGCAAACTTGACAGAATAGTTTTGCATGAATCTCACCAAGTGAATTCCAGCATACATGCCTGTACATGTTACATCTAACATTGTCTGTGCACATGCATTCCTGATATTCAAGTTACCTCATGAGGTCTTGAAATTCATCCAAGGATGATTGAAAGAACAAGCCATGCTGGCCATCTTCCAAGCTCTCAGGTAAGTATAACTTCAACCTGAGCCTTCTGATGATTGTTAAGGCACTCAAATCTGTTGCGACACATACAGTCATTCAAATATTCACCTTCTTCAGTGAAGCGTGATTTTTATGAAATACATGTCGCATTAGCATTGATTTGGTCTATGCGCATAATTTTGCTTGAAGAGAATAAGTAGGTATGATGCAGTCAGCCTGTTTACTCCTTGACCATTCGTTCAAAAGACCCAGGTAAGTTTTCTGAACCCATTTTTGAATATCTTGTGTTTACACTGACATGGCTTGTGTAGCACACCCTCTCGATGTGGTCACCGCCCTATGAGATTGGCGGAACATCTTCCTTTCAGATCATCAAAGACTAGTTCTAATGATCTTGAAAGAAATCTACCTCTCAACTACCCAGAAAACTCAGGTAAGTTTTCTAACCCTTTTCAAAATCGCAAACTTTGAGTTTGCACCAATGAGAAAGCACATTTCTAAATTTCATCCAATTCATAATCGACATGCTCTTGTGACCTGCATGAAATACTTGTTCGAACCATGATCGATATGCTCTCATGGTCTCGACAAATTTTATCAAAATCATAATCAACATGCTCTTGTGATTTTGGTACCCTATCAAGTTCATGATCGACATGCTCTCATGTTCTTGATCTTATCCATCCAGTTCATAATCGACATGCTCTTGTGTCTGGATGCTTGTTCGAACCATGATCGACATGCTCTCGTGGTCTCGACAAATTTTATCAAAAACCATAATCGACATGCTCTTATGGTTTTGATACCCTTTCAGATCATCAAGGACCAACTCTAATGATCTTGAAAGAAACTATGTGACTCCACTCGAAGAGATACAGTGGACACATCCCCTTACAGATCTTGCGCTTTCTCGCATCAGGGGGAAACCTCTAGTAACGGATAGGCACCAGTACCTTAAGATCCTAGCAACCACAAGAAGCTTGGAGCTTGAGGGAATTATCAGCATTATGAGGTATTTGGCAAAACGAGTATCTTTGTATGCGACCCACGTGCAGATTTTCTCAATCCATTTCGTGGAGAAAGGAAACCTTGACACATGTTATTTTCAGTCTTGTATATCATGCATCATTTCTCTTGCATAGAAAATGGGATTAAAACTCCCACAAAAATATCAGCATTCATCATTTGCATTGTCAAAATTTAGGTTTCAATTGTCTTTGAGCGAAACCTCTGCGAGCTTCCACTCAAAGAGGGGCAGCTGTTGACACCTAAATTTTGATTTCTGATATTGCACAAAATGAGAATTTGTTCTCACCAAAAATTAATTTTTTCATGCATTGCATATTTAATTTTTTGTCGGTCATGCATTTTATTATGGCTAACGACGGAGGATTTGAGCTTAAATTGACAAACGATTGGATTGAGCGTGAGGGAGGTGTGCCGAAAGGCTTATGAAGTTTTGAACTTAAAAGAAATTTTTCCACAGGGACTGAATTGTAAATACATAAAACTTCAGGGGCTGAATTGCAAATACATAAAATTTTAGGGATAGTGGAGAAATTAGAAAGGAAGATGGAGAAGGAGAGATATAGAAGGAAAGATGGAGAAATTAGAAAGGAAGATAGAGAAGGGGAGAGATAGAAGGGAAGATGGAGAAATTAGAAGGAAAGATGGAGAATGGAAGATGATAGAATTAGAAGGGAAGATGAAGAATTAAAATGGGAGATGGAAAGATTAGAATGGAAGATGGTGAATTAGAAGGGAAGATGGAGATAAAGAATGGAGGATGGTGGAATTAGAAGGGAAGATGGATATAAAGAAGGGAAGATGGTGGAATTAGAATGGAAGATGAAGTTAGTGGAAAAATTAGAATGATAGATGAAGATAGAGAAAGGAAGATGGAGGAGTAGGCTATAAAAGGAGGAAGAATGAGAGCCTTGAGGAGGGGGACTTTTGGAGAGATTAGAGAGAAGTTATGAAGACTTTGGAGAAAAAAAATTTGGAGAGATTTCAAGAGAAAAAATTTTGAGAGAGAAAAATTCGCCGCAATGGAACAAGCCTTGGCGACGCGACGGATTCATCTCCAACGAGCTCTAGGTGCATCAGCATGTGCAATTATCTGGTAACTCAATTTTTTGTGTTTAGATGACGAAATCTCGAAAACAAATATACTGAACATTCGTAGATGACTTCGAGATCTTCGATTTGATATATTATGGCGTGAAAATGGACGTCGTTTGCTATGTCAAAAGGGTCCCGAAATGGAGAGCAGAAATCTGGAAATATGGTGATCAGAACCTGAGATGGAATTTTTCAGATCTGACCTTTCACGCTAAATGATTTTCCATGGGTTATTCTATACTTCGTTTCATAAAGACCTCTTCATGATATTTGTTCATAAGATCTTAATGCATAACATATAAAAAATACAAAAATATTCATGCACGTTTCGTATTTTTAATGTATTTAATGAAATCTTGCAATTCTGCTGGCGTCCTTGAGTCTGAGTGTTTTTCTGTGCGTGGTCATATTAATTCGTAGTTATCTCATGTTTAGAGTCTTCTTTTGAAACTTCACAAAAAATGAAAGTTGTTCATTGGGGTCTTGTTTAGTAGACTGGAAAGTTTGGTGCATTAATTTTGAGATTTGAGTGTCTATTTGAGCTTAATCCTGAAGTACGTCTGTTCTGTGAAATTTGTTTGTTTGCTGCTGAGCTCTCATGAAAGACCATTTTCTACACGAAAATGAGTGTCTCTTCAGTAAGAATGTAAAACATGAAAGTTGTCAACGACACATTTTCCTATCCACATAAAAAACCTCAGAAGTTTTTCATACATTTCATTATTTCTTTTGTATTTTATGGTTACTGCTTTCTCCCTAAGAATGTTCATGCACAGTATGATTTAATTCATATTTTTTGTGTTAATGCATGGGAAAATGTAAAAAATGGTCTCAATGAAGTTTAATTAGCACGTGTTAAACTTTCTTTGAGTTTTTGAATTGTCTTAACTCGGTGATTGTGCATGTTCGATTAGATAAGTTCATTATTTTCATTTGGCTTTCGGCCCGATGTTTTGAAGACTGGAGGATGACCGATGTCCATTCCGGTCCGTTTTGTTGTACTCCCGACCCACGAGACTTGGCGACGGGTGTTTGATCGATGTCCATTCCGGTCCGTTTTGTTGTACTCCCGACCCACGAGGCTTGGCGACGGGTGTTTGATCGATGTCCATTCCGGTCCATTTTTGTTGTGTTCCCGATCATGTCTCGGGTTTTATTTAATTGGTCTGTAATTATTCACCCGACGAGTTGCGGGTTTTATTTTCACTGTCCTTAGGGTAGTTTTACTTTACCTGCTCTCTCTTCACATCTTCGTTTGCTTTGGGTGATTTTGCATTCTTTATAATACATTGAAAAATCTAAAAAAAAATTCATAAAAAAAAAACCAAAAAAAAATTACACCTTTGAACCTCAAGTGAAAATTCATCAAAATTGCCAAGTTGAACATTTTCATGAAATTGGTACCGAAAGGGCGTTAATTGAAAAATTAGCGTAATCAAGTCCCCGAACTCATTAATCTCTGGTTCGTAGGAATAAAGTATTTCTCCCGATGCTTTATTTAGGTGTCTAATCAACCTACCCAAAATGATTAGTGGCGACTCCAAGATAAATCCTTCTTTTGATGAAATTGAACCTAAGTCACGATTTGGTAGAACTCGGGAGAGTTCGAGCTATGCTAGTTAATTCAATTTAATTAACATGGTAATCCATTAACTTTAAAAATTGGGAAACCGATTTTTAGGTCGCGACAGCTTGGCGACTCCGCTGGGGAGTTGTTCTTAATTTTTGAAAAAAACTTAAGAACTTAGAGGACTTTGGCCAGAAAATTTCATGAAAAATTATTTCATCTGAATTGGGTGAATTCTAATCTTTAGGTGTTAAATAGTCTTGCAGATGGGAGTTATAAGGGGTGGAGTGTTTGACTAACCCTTTGTTTTGCAGGTTGGTATGGGAATTATTTGTTTAAATTCTGCACATTATTGAAGCGGTGTTTGCATTTAAATGTTATGCTTGTGTTTACAGTTTTAGCACTACATCACACACGTCCCGTGACAGAACTTGGGTCACAAGTTTTAGGATGGTATTGTGATTTGGTTTTAGCGTTCGGCGTGAGATCACGTCGAAAGTTTGCCCAGATTCAATCCCGAACCTCTTTTCAAAAATAAGTTTAAAAGTTAGGCCTCAGGCTTGGTAAGATTACCAAAGCAGCGGTTTTAATTTTTAGCTCGAGCAACCGAAGTGGGAAGGCCCGGCTAATCCTGATTACGTCGTAGAGGATCACGGCTAATCTTGATTATGTGCGCGAGATTGTCGCATTGCCGTAAGTCTTCCGCTTCAATTTGTGATTAGGGTTTCATTGTTTTAAGCACTCTCCTTTTGAATATAGTGGAATTTTCGTTGTGCCTCGCCCGTGGACGTAGATCAATTTTGATCGAACCACGTAAATCTCTGTGTTCCATTTTTATTCTTCGTCTGATTTCCGCAACATTTAGGATATAATGTTACCTCATAATAATATTAGAGAAATTCAATTTTTTAAATGTTAGAAAATCTCAATTCTTAAACAAGTGTTTCGCAACCCTCTTGAGATGAACTCAAGAGATTTAATAGATTGCTAAGCGGATACGTATGACTCTCTGGCCTACCCTAGGTCAGTTAGAAGCCAAATAAGGGGTCGTTTGAAGACTTGGTTATGTCAATTATGCCTAATGCCCGTTAGCTGTACCTTTTCTCTTTCAAAGAAAAGAAAAACGTTCTTTTATGCAATCTTCTTCTATATTAATTAGATTAAGAAGCTCAGTTGCTTATTTAACATTGAAGTTCCTAAAAAAAATATCTTAAAATTCATTCATGTTAGATATAAAGAGGCCGTTGCCAAATCAACGTAAGTGTACAATCATACCTGAAAGGAAGGCTCAAGCCATTCAGTAGGAAATTTTTACGTTGAACATTAACTAATTTCTTAATTATATGTGCTCACTTATAAGAAATAAATAAGATGAAATCTGTAAATATCGAAGTTAGAGAAACATGCTCTTATGCATTGGTTAAAAAGCCTGTATAACCAATCAGAAATATATGTCCAACAGCTGCTTGGAGAAAGGCCTAAAAGCTCCGTGCTACTAATCCAACCCAATTTCACTAATCATTCTACATTGCCTAGTCGCAAGTCCTACCCAACAAAAGACTCATACAGCAAATCAAACATTAAGCACGCTCATTGAAGTTGCTTGAGCCCATCGGAGAATGCCCAGACCAGCTCTGCAGAGGTTGTCCACGTTTCGGCCGGGCTTAATGCAAATGCATGGATATATTTACATGCAACATGGACAACCTCTGCAGGTCCGAACGTAAACATCGCCGCCAAAGTGAGGAACCAGTTCGAGGTTGGCCTGCCTAGAGACTTCGAACAAAATCAAATCCGGAACATTGCCAACATATGCATCCAACGCCGTCGCATTCACGCCAGAATAGACCTAATGTATGCAACCAGTCTAAAGTGTCTGAGTGGAATCTGGAAACGTGGTATCCTAATGGAAAATTAAGTTCGTGCCAATAAGCCTCAAAACATGGGAAAATTATGAAAAAAAAAAAATCTTAAACTTTTTACAGTTTTGCTAATTTAGTCATAAACCTTTTAAGTTTGTCAATTCAGTTCTAACCTTTTCATGTTTTATCAATTCAATCCTACTGGCCGAAAATCGCCGACATGGGCATCGCGGCTACTAGTCCTACGTGACACTACTGGCATTAACATGGACAATTTATAATACTAATTTTTCCCTTTTTTTCTATTTTTCTAATTTTATTTTTACTTTTTTTCCATTTCTTTTTTCAGTCCAGTCTCAACCTCCACCAACGGTTGAGGAAATAATAAAAATATTCTATTAAATATCAAAGTACTATTAAAAATTATGCACGTCAGTGCCGGTAATGCCACATAGGATGGTCGGTATCTACATCAATAATTTTTTTTTATCAATGTGGCCGAATCGACAAATTGTGAAAAAATTTAGGATTGAATCATCAAACTTAAAAGATTTAAAACTGAATTGACAAAAGTGCAAAAGATTTAAGATTTTTCTGACAAATTTCCCCTCAAAACATAGTTCACAAACGGTGGACCCTATAATAAACTATCACGATCATAACTATCGCAGAACCCTCTTAAAGTTGATTGCAACTAAGGTTTTCTTAACGAAATTATTGGGGTAAATAGATTTTATAGCGAAGATTAATTGCATATGCCAAGACACTTTAGAAAAGACAGGAAAGAAGATGCGATATCGAATCAATCTAGTGACATTTAAATCTTAAGTCCACTATATTACTCGGCATGGAGTCACACATGAAAGTCCACACATCGGAAATATTTTTAGATCACATGAAACTGATTTTGTATAAAATAGTTCAACTCCCTTAATTTGCTTCCTCCTTCTATGCCCCAGAAATGCGGCTTGCCACACAGGTGGACTCACGTGCTCGAAAGTGCAAACTCTCTCACATCCTCGTACTTGCAACTTCTACAAGTTTGCCCGTGATATCCGGTCCCTCTATTCTCTTAATTCTTATGTCCAATTCAACAATTGCCAAATTCAAATCATAGTGATTAAAGCTTTCAATCTGTTTTTTAGGAATTGATATTTGATATTTATCGACTGTTGGACACCTTGATTTTCTTTCCTTGAAATGCATGGATATAGCTATTTTAAGTCATGTGAACCAGTTCAAGAATATTTTATATTTTAACGGTTATATATAAATTTGTATTCACATTTACAAAGGGTAGCATTTTTTTCGTTCCTCCTTTGATTTAGGCACTCTCATTTTCTTGTGTTTTGACCATGCTATCCCTTATGTGATCCACAACTACAAAAGTAATCCCTTTTTTTTTTAATTATTTGATCAAATTTTTATTTATTTTGTTTCTTTTCATTTTTTTGATCCCACTTTCCTCTTCCTCTTTCCTTTCCAAGCTTCGACGTCTCAATTTTCCTCTTGCAAATCATCTCTCAAGTTTCTACTCGTTCCTCTTCCATGAATCTCTCATGCATCTGCAATTCCCAAAAAGAAAAAAAATGCTTACTTCAACAATCAGCAGCCTCCTCTATGGGAAGTACGGTTTTGACAAAAGCCTTTTTTTTGGTTTTCTTGGTCTTGAATCGTGCTTATTTCAATCCCTGTGGAGTGTTTCTTGACATCTTTTCTTAATAATGAGTTTGAGTTTTGGGTTGCAGAAATGCTTGATCTTGAGTTTCACTTTTTGCATTTGAGTGTAGTGTCCATCGACAAGCAAATCGTGCATCAGTTTGCCGTTGCAGTTCGTAGTTGCAAGCTTCTTCAAGTTTGTAAGGGCAATGGTATAATGTACATTGATGAAGTTATCGAGAAGAAGGCATGGAAGAAGTCAAAATTAGTGTGCATACGCATATTGCTTCCATAAAATCAAAAATTATAGTTTGCCCTATAAACTTGAAGGGAGTTCTGTAGCTTATTACGATAAAATGTTTTTGTAGTTGATTGCCTGGTTTAGATTAGAATTGAAAATAATATTTCTATTAGAATTGAAGGTCATGATTGTTCATATCATGAAATGGTTGTTCAGAAACCAAGCTCGACTTTATTCACAACTATCTAGTTCTAAAAGCAATAGCTGTAACACAAACGAAAGAACAAACGCAGCATTGTAGCAGTGTGCTCCAAAAAAGTAATTTATGGAAGTGAAATTTTCAATTCAACACTCGGACACGGCACTTGGAACTGCATCGAAATTAAATCATTAATTCGAATCCCGCTTCACTGTCACGCTAGTATAAGAAATTAATGATGGATGCATCTTTCATGAATAATCCTACCCCAACCTTCTGACCCATCTATTCTCACCCCCATGCTTCGACGCTTCGCCTTTCCTTTTGCTTCTACTGCATCTTTCAAAAGATATGACAACTCAAATCTTCGTGTTCTCCGGATTGTAATTTCGAAACGTCACTCTCTGCCCAATTTTGCTCGGGAATCCATGAATCTCATAAGGACGACGTAAAAAGCGGTGAGCTTTGTCATTTTTCAAGGGCTTCCTCTGTATCGTGCATATCAGCAAGTTGCTAACGCAGTCATAGATGGAGGAGGAGGAGGAGGAGGAGGAGGAGGGCATGGTGATGAAGCAGTAGACGTACACAGATGTACAAATGAACGTACAGCCAGAAGCCGACCACGGCGACGTAGCTAGTCCTTTAGGAGTGGTGAGAAGGCACGTGCGATGGATATAAAATTCTTTTGTAATTTTTTACTTTCATTATTTTAGTTAGTTTACTAAATAGCTAGTCCAAAGGATTTACGTTAAGTCGTAATAAGATGAAATACATGAAGTATGAGTTCGTCACGATAAGAGTAGATGATCAAGAATCTGTGGATGTGCTTGGACATGAGGTACCTAAGAAAGATGCTTTCAGATATTTGAGATCAATTTTGCAAAAGAATGGAGAGATTGATGGGGATGTTAGCCATAAAATTAAAGCAGGTTGGATGAAATGGCGCAGTGCATCAGAGTTTTTGTGTGATCGCAAAATCCCTCTTAGGTTAAAGGGAAAATTTTATAGAACAACAATAAGACCTGCAATGCTATATAGAGCTAAATGTTGGCTAGAACAGAAGCAACATGAGCATAAAATTGGAGTAGTGAAAATGAGGATGTTAAGATGGATGTGTTGTCATACAAGGATGGATAAGATAATGAATGACGATATTCGACGAAAAGTTAGAATAACACCGGTGGCAGAGAAGATGAGAGAACATAGATTGAGACGGTTTGGACATATTCTATGTAAACCACTAGATGCTCCGATAAGAATAGAAGTGTGTTACCGAAAACACGATACTTGGGGGAAGGTAGTAAAACAAGATTTAATGGAGTGAAAAATTGATTGGCGTACGGTCTATCTTAGGACGGAGTAAAGAAAAGCTATCTGCATTGTAGGGGGAGATTTCCTATATTCCAGAGTGTGTCGCGACTCGAAAATTTTTTGTTGGAAAATTTCCAGGTTAACGGATTATTAGGTTAATTAGATCGACTAACCTAATGCAGAGCCTTCCAAGCCATACCGAATCGCAACTTTGGGTTTTTTGTTTAAATGATTTTAGAATTTGGAGTCGCCACTAATCGTTCTTGGTAGGTCGATTAGAAACCTAAATAAATTAGTGGGAGAACTAATTTATTTTTGCGAACCAGAGAAAATGACTTCGGGGACTTGGTTATGTTAGATTACTCTAATACTCTTTCGATAGCAATTTCACGAAAATTCATTTGAGATGATTTGGAAAGATTTGGGGTCAAACTGACCAGAAGGGTAAAATGGCTATTTTTCAAGGATCGAGAAGTGAAAATAGGTCAAACTAGTTGAAAATAGACAATTTGCCCATAAAGGGGCAAAACCATCATTTTGAAAAAACCAGGAAAGAAATTCATCAAAAATAGAATTAGCCAGTCGAAATGGTTCGTTTTCTAATTTTTGAGATTTTTCTGAGTTTTCCGAATCTTTCGAGACAATTAATCCATAAAGGGTAAAATCGTCATTTTAAAAATATCAGGAAGGAAATTCATCAAAAATAAGATTGGTTAGTCGGAATGACCCGTTTCCTAATTTTTGAGATTTTTGAAATTTTTCGAAATTTTTCGAGACAATTTACCCATGAGGCGCAAAATCGTCATTTTGAAACGATCGAGGTGAAAATTCCCCAAAAATAGGATTGGTAAGTCGAAATGACCCGTTTTCTAATTTTTGAGATTTTTAAGAATTTTTCAGAATTTTTCGAGACAATTTACCTATAAAGGGTAAAATCATCATTTTGGAAAGATCAAGGTGAAAATTCACCAAAAATAGGATTGGTCAGTCGAAATGACCCGTTTCTTAATTTTTGAAATTTTTCAGAATTTTTCAGAATTTTTCGAGACAATTTACCCAAAAGGGGAAAAATCGTCTTTTTGGAAAGATCGATGTGAAAATTCACCAAAAATAGGATTGGTCAGTCGAAATAACCCGTTTCCTAATTTCTGAGATTTTTCAAAATTTTTTAGAATTTTTCGAGACAATTTACCCATAAGGGTAAAATGGTCATTTTGGAAAGATCGGGGTGGAAATTCACCAAAAATAGCATTGGTCAGTCGAAATGACCCGTTTCCTAATTTCTGATATTTTTTCGAAATCTTCAGAATTTTTCGAGACAATTTACCCATAAGGGGTAAAATCGTCATTTTGGAAAGATCGGCGTGGAAATTCATAAAAAATAAGACTAGTCAGTCGAAATGACCCATTTTCTAATTTCTGAGATTTTTCTGAATTTTTGGATTTTTATTTATTATTATTTTTATTTATTAATTATTTAATTAATTGATTAATTAATTAATGAATTTTTTTAATTTATCAATTAATTAAGTTTTTTTGTGTGTCAGGCGGGGTTGACCCGGTACATGCCCCAAAGGCGCTCGACGCAAACCAAAAGGATTCCGGGTTGATTTTCAAAACAACGCAGCTCCGGGAATATTTTCTTTGAATTTTATTATCCTGAAAGTTGTCCCCCGTGAGGTTTTTTCACATTAATTCCCGACTCCTTGAGAACATCCGGCAGAAAATCTATATATGGATACAAACTACAACATACCAGGAATGTTACAGGTTGAAGATAAGCAAATGAAACACGTCAAAACATGACCGAAATTCACGGGGAAAAACCTACATTGGTTGACCCACTAGACTGTTTTTATTTTTGTCGCAAGGGGCTGCTCATGAAGGAGTTTTAATGGACTATTCCCGAGTGCCTTGGACAATACCATCGGCAAAAACACATACTGACGTAAACTACAACACGCAAGGAATTGTCAGACATAGGAAAATGACAAAAGATATACCGAAAATTGAAGGAAAGCACGCCCGAATAAGTGAACCCAAGCAACTTGGGAAACCTGGGTTTGAACTTAGGCACATAAACAGGCTATGTGCCTGTATTCAAGCTCAAAAATCTCTTACCTCGTGCATCTTTTTGGAAAAATATTTGATGTTAGATAAACTACGTAACACTAGGTTTTCAAAATATCAAACTTCTCAGCAAAATACCAAATGCATACATCACAATCATGCGGTAAAAAAAAGCCTCCTCGCACCACCCTAAGCACTTAGCCAAGAAAGAAGAAAACACTGACCAGGAACATCTAGCTTATAGGTTCGTTGAGGCATCTTCACAGCACTGTGTTTTTCTCCACAAGCAAATTCGTGAGGAACCACTCATACCATGCGAAAACAGGTAAGGTGTAGTTTCAAAAAAAACTTGACCGCTCAAAAAATTATCGCAGGTCCATGCCAAAAAGGGGCCAAGAATATGCCCCTTCACACTGCTTCCCAACACTTAGAAAAACAACCATAAATTTCAACTAGCCATTCAGCTCATTGAAGCATTTTCTCGGGCTCATAATTTTATCTTCATTTATGAACAATGGTAAAAAAACACACCAACACGAAGGGGCATATGTAGGGAAAGAAATGCAATAAAAATTACCCGAAATATACGCAAGGTGGGGGAGAAAATCACCCCGAAAGTCGTGGGTTTGAGTTTTATTTTTTTTTAAGCTCAAATCAAGTCACAAATCGGGCCAACAAGGGACGTTCCCAACCTCGTAACTCCCCCCAAAGATCGAACCGAGAGAAAATGAAAGTGTATCCGTATTCTACTATGTACCAGGAATACAATAAATCAAGACTTGCCCGAAATACGCATGTTAACATAGTAGAAAACGAGCATGAAACAAGCAAGTTGGATTGAGTCCAACACTTAGGCAAAATTCCCAGATTCCTGTGAGGACTTTTCTTTTGCATTCCCAACATCCATCTCGCGGTTTAATCCTTTAACAAGCTTGGATGACGTTCAAGAAGACTTACCTCAACATGCTTTAAGCTTGGTGAACGTCTGTCAACAAATTGCAACTTCGATGAGATCCGAGCAAACTCAACCCGTGCGATTTTTGATGAAACGATGCCCTTTTCGGGCATCACAATGGCTATTATCTGCAACTTTGTTCTCAGATCGAGGAGTTGATCACGAAAGTGACCTCACAAAATGGTGGGACAGGTAAGGCAACCGGTGCTGTCCATCCTGTCATAGAGCCAAACGGACGGAGATTTTGATGTGTTCCATGTTGGGCGATAATTAAATCTCAAATGCAAAATGCAAAACGATCCCTAAACAATTAAAACCAAAGTCATTGGAAGCCTACGCTAATATGTTGATTATTTGATATACAAATCGAGTCAGCCTAGGGTTCTACTCTCAAACTTGTGGCCTTTAGGTTATCTTATGATGGATGCTTGCCGTCGATTTTGCCCCATGTGATCTTAATGCATTTTTACCGTTGTTGTCATTGTTTTTCTCCTTTGTTTTAAAGGCTTACGGCCACTTGAAAAGCTTATGTGCCTATGTGGAATGAAAGGGTGATTTTTCAGTCTTGTCTGACCCACTTTTGTTCTGATGTTCCCTGTATTACTTGGCTGCCAGTACAATAGTTGAGCGGCACAATTTCTTATTTAACAGATCTTTTACGTGGCCTGTCCTTGAGGTGATACTAAATCTTTTAGGGGTTCTAATGTTCCAAGTGTTGACTGCGGACCCAATTATGATGAATTTACAGAGTTGTGTGTGTGTGTGTTTTTTTTTAGAAGTTATTGTTGATGCGTGCTGTCTAATTGGGAGAATTCCGGTAGTAATGTAGTTGTTTTTGATAACAGGCATGCAGGTGAATTTCGACAGATAAGGGAAGCTTTATGAGAGATTATTGGATCGGACTAAGAATCTGAAAGTGTGGATCAGCTACGCGAAGTTTGAGGAGGCCTCAGCCATGGCTTCCCTTGATTCAGATATGTGAGAAAATCAATTGCCAAATCACATCTCTGGGAATAAAAAAAGGGGAATGCATACAACATGCTACAAGTGAGTGCTCCATTGGCATTGTGGTTCGAGTATCGACATATTCTTATTTCCTCTTTGGAAATGCATCATGAGTCTTTGAAAGAGCCATTAGTTACTTTAGATCAGCTCCCGAACTCAAAGAAGATTATTCACTTTGTGTTTAATTCCACAATTGATCTTTGGATTTTTAGGATCGCTGTATAAGCCAAAATTTGTGATAGAATTAGCCTCAAATGTTTCAACGAGTAAACCTGCAGCGGGATAAGCCAAATTTTGTGATATATCCCGCCTCATGTAACTCTCGAGGTCCGGCAAGGTATTATTTCTCAGAAAAATATTGATTGTATTCATTTTACCAACTAAGGGAATCTGGTTGGGAAGTTTCGGTGGCAGTTTTGGATTGAGACGTTTGGAAAAATTCTCCATTCCAATTAACGCAAGTGGTGCTTAAAAGATTTTCGACTTATAGAAAATGAATCAAGATACAAATGAGAACCAACTTCACCATCTGCTGAAGGAGGAAAGCAGACCCAGCTCGGTCTTGGAAGCCCCTCTTAAACCCAGCGTGGTGTGGGTAAAAATTCTAAAACTTCAAGACGGTGATGAGAGGCGATAAATAACTTTTTTTAAAAAAATACTTTGAAATTTTTATCTCCTCAGGTTGATAGTTGCCTTACTACTTCTACTGTGAACAAAGTATGAGCCACTGGTCACAGGTTGGGAGAAGACGAAACCAAACGCAGAGAAAACGAGCAGGAAATTTTCTAACCTGAGGGCAAGCTTATTCATTACCTCTGGCGAGGTAAAGACAAAATTAATAAAAAAAATTCAATAATAGGAAATGTCGTTGCTTGCTGGTCAGATTAGTTTAGTGTATTTAGATTTAATATTTAAATCTTGCCTGCTTTAAAATGGAATATAAAAAAAAGTGATAAATGTTCCTCACATCCCATGCTTGCCACGTGGTCATCGTATGCCATGTCATTGCGCCATGTCACCATGCCATGTCATTTATGCTATGTTATTAAGTTAGTCATGTGTTTGCCACTTCATCATGTTTTGCCATGTTATCGTCTATCTGGTTGTGTGTTTGCTATGTCCCATGTCATCATGCATGTCATGTCATATTTCCATGTCACATCTTGCATTTCATTTATAATTGCCTATTATGTTTATTCAATTAAAATCACATTGCATAATAGAATAGGTTTTATTTTATTTTTGCATGTCATTAGATTTAGATCACATAGACAGTCATTTTAATGTCATTGCATTTAGAATTAGTTGCATTATATGCATTGCATTGAACTTATCTTTCATTAATAAAGAGAAGCAAAAGAATGAAATTCTCATTCCTTCGTACATAGTGAATTTTCATTCTTAGGATAGCAACAAGACCCAGAAAATCTCTTGATTTGTCTTGCTTAATCGTTCCTCGCAATTTATTTATTGTTTTTGTACCCGCATGATCACCTCATAGTTGTTGGGTTTCTAATTGATCTACCAAAAATAGATTAGTGGCAATTCTGAAATGAAATGAATTTGCATGTTAAGAAACTTGAACCACAAGTTGCGAATTTATATGGACATGGAAGAGCTTCAATTAAGTTTATGATTAATAACCCATTAATTGCACCGTTGGTGGTTCACCCCAAAGGGGAGGTTGCGATGAGCTTTAAAATCAAGCGGCCACGGCTATTCAAAGCATTGGGTTTGAGGTCAAGCTCTGTAGCGCCCCATAATGCTACCTTAAGGCTTACTCCCAAATAAAACTACTCTATAAAGATCCACGTCCATGTCCTCTAGTCAACACCAGTAGTCGACAGGGGTCTCAAGGTTCTCGTTCGAGTTAGAGGCCAGAGCCTTCACTTGTCTTAGGTCCTAAAAAAAATGGTTAACAACAACGGATGAGATAAATCTCAGTAAGCTCACCCCTAATCTCACTCAAGATATTACATACCCTCAAATCCATCTCTAACATGTCCTCCTAGACGCTCGGGTCATAGAAATAGAAACAAGGGTAAATGAGACATGGCTCATTGTCAAAATAATCAAGCACGCAAATAATTCATATATACACAGAGATCAACAATGCAAATGCATGCACATGCCATGCTTAAATTCTAGTCTTGGCTATCTAGCTAACTCGACCGGCATTAAACGCATTAGGTCCGACCCGCGTATCGTATGCATAAGGTTTGTGCCTTTTTTACACCAAACTATGCATTTTGGGCCCACGATATCTCAATAATTGACCATAAACATAAATGTACAACATGTGAATAGTATTCTAGGCCCATGAACAGTACTTAGGGTGTCGTGAACAGTACCACATAAAATCGCTTGTGCTTGGTTTCGTCCAAAATGTTCCAAAATCTCATTTTTCGATATTCAAACCTCATCAGACCATCATCGACACCCATGAACAGCCTAAAATCGACATGAACAGTATCATGTCGGGTGTGAATGGTACACAAAGTATGCACATAAAACCGGCTTCCACAAAAATCGTCAAATCAGTCAATTTTTCTATATCGATCTACCTTGGATCGCACCATAGAGTCTATCCAACAATCATCTAACATCCTTCTCGAGATTTAGGGGGTCGTCTTACCAGAAAATTGAACAAAGAACCCCTAAACTAAATTGGAATAGAGGCGGCTTCAAAAAGACAGCAAAAGACAACAACGCGCAAGGATGGTTCAAAATAAAATTCTTGATGATTTAGAACTCAGCTAGGGATGATTCTTATGTCAAAATGTCAAGGAAAGAAAGAAGAAGAAACTCACAGTTGGTCAAAACGTCATCCTATGAGACGAAGACTGTGAAAATGGTGAAAAACTAACAGAATCGCAACCTGGAAAACAGCCTGTGCATGGGTTCAGTTTTGCTTCTGTTTAAGGGTATTCCAAGGCTGATCTTGTGCTGAATTTTTGTGGAGAACTACTAGAGAGATAAGTGAAGATGAGCTTAAAACGGCGTCTCAAAATGATGACGTTTGGACAGTGAACGAGCGGCACAACGAGTGGCGGTTTTCTGGCGACCGAAAACCAAGAGAGAAAATGAGAGAAAGGGAGGGCCACGAATTTATTGAAAAAAAGAGATATAATGATCTGTTGATAATTATAGAGAGAAAAAAAAATCTCAAAAAAATGAATTATTGATTTTTACTATTCACAATACTATTCATGATTTGACTAGTTAAAATTTCACTAATGGTGACTGATGGTCGATTGATGAGATTGATTTGATTTGGCATCTAATGAAACTTTTCTCGAGATTCGTGCCATTTTGGGACTGATCGGGCACAATTGGGATTGATTGATGTTGACACCTGTTTTTAATCATTCCTTCTCTTTTAAAATTAATAGAAAATCCGTAAAATTCATAAAATTAAAAAAATCAACTTTTGGGACCTTGGCCATGCCTAAGGAACCAATTTTGACCAAAAAATGATTTTCCATATTTTTAGTATTTTTTCGGTATTATTTATTTATTTATTTTCAAAAATTAATAGAAAATCCACAAAAATTCATGAAATTGAAAAAATCCACTTTGGGGACCTTGACCGAGCTTAGGGAACTAATTTTGACCAAAAAATGATTTTTCATATTTTTCGCATTTTTTTATTATATATTCATCTTTTTTTTAGAAAAATAGAAAGAGTGCTTAAAAATTAATAAAAATAGCATTTGAAGCCATAAAAATGTATGTAAGTAGTAAATATTTTTTATTTTAACTTTTTCTTCATTTTGGCCTAATAAATTTTGAAAAAATTCAATCTAGAATTGAGAGTTTCTTTATTAATTTCATTTTTAGGTCATCTGAAAAATTTCTAGAAATTTCATCTTAGTTTTATAATTTCTGATTTTTGTATTTCTAGAGTCATGACTATTGACACCTGATTTTCAATCACCTTTTCTCTTTTAAAATTAGTAGAAAATACATAAAAATTCATAAAATTGAAAAATCAACTTTGGGGGACCTTAGCCAAGCCTAGGGAACCAATTTTGACCAAAACATGATTTTTCATATTTTCAGTATTTTTAAGTATTTTTATTTTCGAAAATTCATGAAAAATAAAGAAAAAATGAGAAAATTAAAAAATCAACTTTGGAAGCCTTGGCCAAGCCTAGGCAACCATTTTTGAACAAAAAATAAATTTTCATATTATATATATTTAATTTTTTAAAAAAAATACAAAAATACTTGAAAATTTTGGAAAATTAACATTTGAGGCCAAAAAAATACACAAAGATAGTTAATATTTTTATTTTAAATCTATTTTCATATTGGCCATCGCAAATTCAGAAAAATCCAATTCGAGTCACGTGTTCCTTCACGAGTATAATCTCGAATCGGGCCTAAAAAAATTTAATTTGAGCCAACTTATTTTTAATTTTCACTTTTTATGAGTTGTGACATTGTCTTCTAATATTTTAAATTTTCATCTTGGCTCAATTATACCCAGAATGACTCAATTTTGCAAAAGGGCTTTAATTAAATTCTGCATTATTTTCAGCGACAAGAAATGAGCTTAAATTTGACATGTGGTAAATTTTGGTGTGTCAAAAATTGTGAGGAGATTTGGACTTAAAGAAATATATTTTTTCATGGACTGAATTGTAAATACTTAAAATTCAAGGACTAGAGTGCAAATACCTAACTCTTGAATGATTATTTTACAAATAACAAAAAGAAGAGTTAGTGGATAAATTAGAATAGAGAAGGGAAGATGGAGAGGATGAGATGAAGAAGAGAAGTTGGAGAAGGATGGATGGAGAAAATAAGATAAGAATAGAGAAGGGAAGATGGAGATGAAGAAGAGTTAGTGGAGAAATTAGAATGGAAGATAAGAATAGAGAAGGGAAGATGGAGATGAAGAAGAGTTAGTGGAAAAATTAGAATGGGAGATAAATATGGAGAAGGGAAGATGAAGATGAAGAAGAGTTAGTGGAGAGATTAGAATGTGAGATAGAGATGGAGAATGGAAGATGAAAATGAAGAAGAGTTAGTGGAGAAATTAGAATGGGAGATAGAGTTAGTGGAAAAATTAGAATGAGAGATAGATGAGTAGATTATAAAAGGAGGAAGAAGTGAGCTTGAGAGGGGAATTTTTTGGGAGAGAAAATTTGAAGTGTTTGAGGAATTTTTTTGGAGAGAAAATTTGAAGTGTTTGAGAGATTTTTTTTGAGAGAAAATTTTGGATGTTTGAGAGATTGAAGAAAAATTTGAGAGAGAAAAAAAATACCAAAAGAGAGAGAGAATTTTGAAGATGATGGGAGTTTAAAGTTAGGGGTTATCATCACAAATTCTTTCATCGATCAACATAAATCAAGAGTTCATCCTCGTCAACGAGCAAGCAAATTCGAGCTAAGTGTTTTTTTATTTATTCATTTATTTGTGGTTTTAGTCGCAAATTAGCACAAATTGTATGCACTTTCTCCTACCTCCATTTTTCCCATATTTTATGTCAGGAGAAGGATATCTCTACGTCAACGGCAAAAAATCTCGTAGAGATGCAAAAATCGCCCAAACAAGCTCCTAAGCTGTCCACCGATTTCTCAGCTGATCTGTGACTAAAAGTCCCTCTTAATTCAAAAGAGACTCTCTATATTGGGAACATAGAGAGGGAAAATCAATTATAGAAATCCCTCCCAAAAAAATGGGAGGTAAATACTTTTTCCACTCTTCTGGTTTTAGGTGCAGATTAGCATATATTTTGTATACTGACATTTTACTCTATTTTATGTCAGGAAGCCGCAGCTTTATATCAATGGTCAACCCTATGGAAACACAAAATCGGCTTGGAGGAGTCCTCAAGCGCGCACAAATTTCAAATTGTTGAATCAATTCGTTGTATTTTATTTTAAAGAATTCATACCCCAGAATGAAGAGGACAAAGTCCATCCGCAATTTAAATACCTACACCATAAATCCTAAAGGGAAGAGCCAAGCCAATGCTTAGCCTCCCATTGGAGGTTTTTACTTACAGTAGTTAAATACCTGCAACTTAAATACCTGTATCTTAAATCCCAAAGGGAAGAGCCAAGCCAATGCTTAGCCTCCCATTGGAGGTTTTTACTTACAGTAGTTAAATACCTGCAACTTAAATACCTATACCTTAAATCCCAAAGGGAAGAGCCAAGCCAATGCTTAGCCTCCTATTGGAGGTTTTTACTTACAGTAGTTAAATACCTGCAACTTAAATACATGTACCTTAAATCCCAAAGGGAAGAGCCAAGCCAATGCTTAGCCTCCCATTGGAGGTTTTTACTTACAGTAGTTAAATACCTGCAACTTAAATACCTGTACCTTAAATCCCAAAGGGAAGAGCCAAGCCAATGCTTAGCCTCCCATTGGAGGTTTTTACTTACAGTAGTTTAAATACTTGCAACTTAAATACCTGTACCTTAAATCCCAAAGGGAAGAGCCAAGCCAATGCTAGGCCTCCCATTGGAGGTGTTTATTCACTGTCATGTACTTCCTATAATTTAATTTTTGAATCATCAGACCCAAAAGATAAGTAGGTCGTAATACTGCACAGAAGTCGTTAACACACTCCCTCTTTCGGCTTTAGGGAATCTTTAACACTTAAAAAAATATAACAAATAAAAATATATACTATCCATGCATCCTATTTAAAAAGTGAAAACACAAAAGAGAATACCCTACTAGAGCCTTAGGAATAAACCAAGTCTGAGTTACCGAATTAGGATATCCATGAAATTAAGGTACCGAAAGGGCATTAGTTTTAATTAACTAGTGTAACCAAGTCCCCGAGCTCCTAATCTCTGGTTCGCAGGAATAAATTAGTTCTCCCGCTAATTTATTTAGGTTTCTAATCGACCTACCAAGAACGATTAGTGGCGACTCCAAATTTTAAAATCATTTAAACAAAAACCAAAGTTGCGATTCGTTAGGGCTTGGGAGGGTCCGCGTTAGGTTAGTCAAATCTAATTAACCTAATAATCCGTTAACCCCTTTTAAAATTAAAATTTTTTTTTAGAGGGTCGCGACAATGACATAGTCCTCTAATATTCTAAATTTTTGAAGAGCAGGACGATGACCGAGTCTTCAAAAAAAAAGAAAAGAAGAATTCAGATTCTTCTGACAAAATTATTGATATTCAGTTGGTCAGGAAGTCCATCGAGCGTCAATCTGCAAGCCATCATGGCAATACCTATCACTCGATTGTGAAGGAGAGGCGAAGCACGGACTGAGGAAGAATGGCTGGTAAGCTTTCGGTTGGTGGAGGGCACTTGGGTAATAAAGATCCACTAACGCAAGAGTAAAAGCTCATCCATTATAAAAAATGAAAAAAAAAGGTAGAGGAATGTTAGGGAAATGGTTTGGCTCCCTCAAATGCTCGACAAGGTGCAGTAAGTGGAGAATAAAAAATGAATTATCAACTAAAAAGTAAGGGGGAGCATTAAAAAATAAAAAAAAAGAAAGAAGATTGGACATTCTTTCTTCATGATGCGGTCAAAATCGCAAGAAGCAAATGGACAAAGAAAGAATATTAAAAGAAAAAGGAGAAGATAGGGAGATAAGTAAAGAGAGGGGAGGAATAAAAAGAGAGAAAAATGTGCAACATCTAACTCCACTAAGCGTCGTTGGTGGAGGAGAATAAAAAATGGGGGGAAGTGGAAAAGCTTTGGGGAATAAAAGAATAATAGATGAAACCCTCTCTTGGGGGAGATCGGGGAAAAAAATACGTGAAGGGGTCTGGAGAGAAGGGGTTCCAACAACTGGACTGGGAGACTCCTCAGTTATCTTCTTTTCTCTGGAACTAACGGTTATACTCGCTCGATATCCCGAGGACCGGCGGGGAGCTGGATGGAGAAGAGGTCGTCTGCTGGTTCTACCCTCGTGTTTCCAGTTACTCCTCTGAGTCGAAGTTCGATCGTCCAAGTTCGTCTCCTCCGAATCCTTCAAAATGGTGACCAAGCCAATCATCAACCTCAACGAGAAAATCCCCTCCGAAGAGAAGAGCCGGAGAGCTCCACACAAACCCTAGGCTCCGTTGACAAGCCCCCGACCTCAGAGCCTGACTGGCAGTTCTCTTCTTCAGCGGCCGATCCGGATTCCGGGAAATCGCGCAAGGAAAGCGAAGAAGGACTGGCGAAGGGCACGATCGCGATGGTCGTCTCGAGCGGCACCGGTCCCGTGAACGACATCTACAGGAGGAGCATGAGGAAAGACGGCAACCGCAACCCCATTTGTGTATACTTTTCCTTTTTGTGCAGAGTTCACGAACTTAGTTGCAACTGGCGTTTGAAGTGGCGCCCAGTTTTCTTCCTAACGAATTCCAGATTCAATACTCCCTCATCCTCGAACAGCTATAGCGTGGCGGCATGACGACGTTTCTACGGGTGAAAGGAAGTTCTTTCTTTCTTTCTAAGCCTCGATTGTTTTGTTCACTTACCCATTGACGCCAGTAGAATCACGAAGCTTCTCTCTGTGTCAATTTATCGTCCGTTCTTTTGAGAATGTCTGAAATTCCTATTTACAAGCACATTCACTTTCATCTTGAAGGTTTTTAATAGACTGGCACCAGTGGAAAATAGGCTATAGGTTATTATAAAAGATAAAGACCAACTCGTTCCACTCATGAATTAGTGCAGGATGGGTAGCCTCTCATATCCAAACTTACTACGGCACTAAGTGTGAAGCTTCGGAATCAGTTAATTTCTTTTATCTTATGGAATCGCCATTTTTCTCCTGTATTGAAGCACTTTTTCTCTTAAAAGTTAATGCACATTTCTATTGCTAGTGGTGATAGATAAGGCATTCATTTTCAAATCTAAAGTTTTTGGGCTGTCTCGAAGCATCTAAACGTCCTTAAAAGTTCAATCAGATAAAAATTCTGGATTCATTATCTTTTGCATTTTCAGTGTCCTCGTTCTCATGCTCAGGTTTGCCTAGTTTTGATCATTTGGAGATGCTCAATCTTTAGAATCATGGTGCATGCAGCTGATGAAATTTGGTTCATGGATCACTGGCTACAGGCTTTATTTGCCAAAAATCCTATGAGCCGGTTTAAGAATGTTTATGATATAATATTTGACGAATTTGTAATCACACATATCTTTGGCTGGCGGGGAAAAGCGATATTGATTCGTAACTAGCCACTTCTGTGGGTGCTTTCAATCGGATTTGGGTTTATGGAGCTCGCATTTCGTCACATGTTACCCAACTTCAATGAGCGCTGGTGGGACAGCATTGTTCTGGATATATTAATATGCAAATGGTTTGGTATTTGGGTTGAAATGCATACTACTAAGTATTTTGATAAGTAGCACATTCATCCCATATCCGAAGCTAAGTGCCCCTCTCATTGTTTTGATTTTATATGCAAATCAATACGGTTTTTCTACCTCGACTTTCCTCTCTATTTTCCCATATTTTTATGTCAGGCAAAGGAAAATTTCAAGTCAACAAAAATCCCGAGGAGGTGCAAAATTGGCTCAGATAAGCTCGTAAGTGTCCACAAATTTCTTAGCTGATCTGTGATTAAAAGTTCCTTTTATTTCAAAAGAAACTCTTTATGTTGAGAACAGAGAGAGCAAAAACCAATTATAGAAATCCCTAAAAAAAAGGGAGATAAGTGTTCTTTTCACTTTTCTGGTTTTAGGTGCAGATTAGCACAGATTTTGTACACTGACGTTTCACTCTATTTTTATGTTAGGCAGCCGCAGCTCTATATCAACGGTCAATCCTACGGAAGCATAAAATTGGCTTGGGGGAGTCCCTAAGGGCGCACAAATTTTAAATTGTTGAATCAATTTGTTGTAATTTATTTTTAAGAACTCAAAGGGAAGAGCCAAGCCAATGCTAGGCCGCCCATTGGAGGTTTTACTTATCATTATTTAAATACTTGCAATTTAAATACCTGCACCATTAAATCCCAAAGGGAAGAGTCAAGCCAATGCTAGGCCGCCCATTGGAGGTTTTACTTACTGTTATTTAAATACCTACAATTTAAATATTTGCACTATTAAATCCCAAAGGGAAGAGTGAAGCCAATGCTATGCCGCCCATTGGAGGTTTTACTTACTGTTATTTAAGTACCTGTAATTTAAATATTTGCACCATTAAATCCCAAAGGGAAGAGCCAAGCCAATGTTAGGCCGCCCATTGGAGGTTTCTTACTGTTATTTAGATACATGCAATTTAAATACATGCACTATTAAATCCCAAAGGGAAAAGCCAAGCTAATGCTAGACCGCCCATTGGAGGTTTTACTTACTGTTATTTAAATACCTGCACTATTAAATTTCAAAGGGAAGAGCCAAGCCAATGCCAGACCGCCCATTGGAGATTTTGCTTACTGTTATTTAAATACTTGCTATTTAAATATGTGCACCATTAAATCTTAAAGGGAAGAGCCAAGCCAATGCTATGCCGCTCATTGGAGATTTTACTTACTGTTATTTAAATACCTGCACCATTAAATCCCAAAGGGAAGAGCCAAGCCAATGCTAGGCTGCCCATTGGAGGTTTTACTTATTGTTATTTAAATACCTGCAATTTAAATTCCTGCACCATTAAACCCCAAAGGGAAGAGCCGAGCCAATGCTAGACCGCCCATTGGAGGTTTTACTTACCGTTATTTAAATTTCTGTAATTCAATTCTTGTACTATTAAACCCCAAAAGAGAGGAACAAGCCAAGGCTGGGCCATCCATTGGAGGTACTTATTTACTGTCATTTACTTCGTGTAATTTAATTTTTAAATCATCAGACCCCAAAAATGAGTATGTCGCAGCACTGCACAGAAATCGTTAATTCACTCCCTCTTTCGGCTTCAGGGAAATATTTAATATTCTGAAAATGCCAAAAAATGTCACTCACGTACATTTCATTTAAAAAAGTGAAAATACAGAAGAAGAACATCCCACTAGAGCCTTAAGAGTAAACCAAGTCTAAGTTGCTGAATTAGAATATCCATGAAATTAAGGTACCGAAAGGGCATTAGTTTTAATTAAGTAGTGTAACCAAGTCCCCGAACTCACAATCTCTAGTTCGCTAAAATAAATTAGTCCTCCCGCTAGTTTATTTAGGTTCCTAATCGACCTATCAAAAACGATTAATGGCGACTCCAAAAATTAAAATCATCTCAATAAAAACCATAGTCGCGATTCGATAGGGTTTGGGAGGGCCCGCGTTAAGTTAGTTAAATTTAATTAACCTAATAATCCGTCAACCATTTAGAAAAATTTTTAGAGGGTTGCGACAATTGAGGCTCAAACGCGAATGGAATCGGAAGCGAAACTACTTTGGATTAAATTTCTAATCTCACTAAAAATAATACTACCACAAATATAGGGAGTCTAAAGAAAACTGGGGGCAATTCAGTCATTTCTAATATTTTACCTTTTTTCTCAGCACTTCGAAACCAAACTGCCAATTTCTAAGCCTTTCGAGGCAATGTCCAATTTCAACTGCAATATTCATGAAAACTCGATTATCCAAGCTCGGAATCTGATTTGTGACCACATTCATATGATAGCGACTCAAGTAAATATTTAGATTAACGGGCGGCTTTTAGGAGCTACGCGTATCCACCTGCAATTAGGTTTACGTACTTAAATTCCTAGCTAGCCATTCCCCTTTGATTAGTCATCTCGAAGCGATTAGTTCGGAGTGAGATTTAACTACAGTGCATCAATAAAATACGTCCATTCTATTACAAATTTCGAAAGTGGGTTGAATTTTAGGATGTTACAAATCTCCCCTCAAGAAGTTTCGTCCCTGAAACTTGGCTCTTACTTTCCCCTTATCAAATGCAATACCCTTACGGTGATTATTTCACTCAACTATGTAGCCTTATTACGCTTTCACTGCACACTCTAATCATTTGTCCTTCTTAATTACCACATTTCGCAATCTTAACCATTCTGAGGATTATCACCCACCTCGCTGATCATAAATATATTTGGCGACATTACTAGGCCACTCGCTTATGATCACTCCATGAATGTCTCAAGTTCACTTCTCACATTCATCAATTCACATGATACCACTTAATGGACTTACCACGTCCAGTGTATATTTAGGCAGATCATTCGTTACCACTCAGGACAGATCTCATTCTATCAATTCTTAATGTCTAAACTACATGCCATACCAAAGATTTTGTTGGCTACGATCTTTCAAACAAAACACATTCACACCCCACCACGACGCTGTTGATTTACTAGCCAGCCAGCTTATGTGGTTCTTATCACATTTCAAGGCTACCCTGATCACATAGCAAGGGCCCTCTTCGATCACAGTGGAGGTACACAATACAAACTCTAGACTTTCACCAACATCTACAAGGCATTCAGGCATTCCTCATATGCAATGCTATGTATTTCTTTAAAACTTTTTTTTTAGAACCAACTTTAATGCAATGTATCTTTCTAAAGCAAGTTGGACTTAGCCCGATATCTAAACCCTTCTTTTTCGATGTATGACTTGGTTCATTCTTGCCCCCATCACCATCTTAGAAGCCTACCAAGAGCTGCTCCTTATTCGAGCCTTTCTACCCCGGCGATTACATCCTGCCCTCATCAGATCGGGTCGATATAAGTCCACTAGCTTTCGCTTGGTTCGCCCCCAAGCCACACATTTACAAAGTTGAGCCTCGCTTGACATGTCCCATACCTTGTCTTACGATTTATAGGCATCCCGTATTAGCTTGTCCCATACCAAACCCACGATTTATCAAGTTCAACAAAACAATGTCATCAATTATGCATGTACATTTCTCAAAATTTAAATTTTGATGCAATCAATACGTATAATGCATGATCGTCCTCATATCCCTTGTATCGCTCATCTATACAACATTTGTTCCTTATCTTAAACGGAACTTTCTAACATCTCAAGTGACCATCAACTTCACAGATCAAACACTTAGTGTCAATCTATATGACTCTTTCTTGGTCGCTATTTCCAAAAACCAATTCATATGGTCACATTGGCCCATCATCTAGGGTAAACATCTAAACCACTAAACACAAGCTTAGATCTATGCCTAGTGCTTTGTAATCACCATTCGCTTAATTAGGAACATCAATCAATACCAAAGCCTTTCGATTACAATCGATATCTAAACCATCAAGATACATTCAAGATTCAAGCCTATAGTTCTCAAATACTAAACTATCGCAATTCCATATCCACAATCCGTAATATGGGCTTTGATGGTTAGCCTGTCGATAAGTCATTACCATTTCAACTTATCATATAATCCACCTGTCCATCCCAATAGTACAATCTCAAGGCTTAAAAATCCATAAGCCAAAGCAATGATTGACGAACTTCTCAACTAGAAAGTAGCCTAAGCTAATGTCTACCCCCTAACAATCACAAACACATGCACTTGTAAGTTTTAAACCTGTGCGTGCCAACCAAACAAGTCAGTCACTATCGCACCTTATCACTCCACTGACCCACTCTGATACCAAAAACCTTTTAGCACCCCAGAACGCTACCTTAAGGCTTACTCCCAAATAAAACTACTCCATAAAGATCTACGTCCATGTCCTCCAGTCAACACCAATAAGCGATAGCGGTCTCAAGGTCCTCGTCCAAGTTAGAGGCCAAATTGTTCACTTGTCTTAGGTCCTACAAAAAATGGTTAACAACAATGGATGAGATAAATCTCTGTAAGCTTACCCCTAATCTCGCTCAAGACATTACATACCCTCAAATCCAACTCTAACATGCCATACTAGATGCTCGGGTCAAAGAAATAGAAATAAAGGCAAACGAGACATGGCTCATCATCAAAATAATCAAGCATGTTAATAATTCATATATATACAGAGATCAACAATCCAAATGTGTGCACATGCCATGCTCAAATTTCAATCTCAGCTCTCTAGCCAACTCGACCAACATTAAATGTATCAGGTCTGACCCCCTTATCGTATGCATCAGATCCGTGCCTTTTTTACACTAAAATATGTATTTTGGGCCCATGATATCTCAATAATTGACCCTAACCACAAATGGACAGCTTGTGAATAGTTTTTTAGGCTTGTGAATAGTTCTTAGGTTGTCGTGAACAGTACCACGGAAAATTTCTTGTGCCCAGTTTCGCCCAAAACATTCTAATTTTTCGGTATTCAAACCTTACCGAACCATCATCGACACTCATGGACAGCATAAACTCGACATGAACAGTACCATATCGAGCGTGAACAATACACAGAGTATGCGCACATAATCGGTTTTCCCAAAAATCACCAAATTAATCAATTTTTCTAATCCGCAAAAATCGCCAAATCGCCAAAATTGTAACTTTGGGTTCGGGGTTTTTGTGTTTGGCCCTCTCTTTGTTCTGCGTGTTTTGATTAGCTAATTTTACTTACCTTACCCAAAAAAAAATTAATTTTTCTATACCCATCTACCTCGGATCGCACCCTAGAGTCTATCCAAAAATCATCTAATATCCTACTCGAGGTTTAAGGTATCAGCTTACCAGAAAATTGAACAAAGAACCCCCAAACAAAATTGGAACAGAGGCGGCTTCAAAAAGACAGCAAAAGATAACAACGCGCAGGGGTGGTTCAAAATGAAATTCCCGATGATTTAGGACTCATCTAGGCCTGCTTCTTATGTCAAAATGTCAAGGAAAGAAAGAAGAAGAAACTCACAGTTGATCGTAAATTCAACTGATATGATGAAGGCTGCGAAAATGGTGAAAAATTGACAGAACTGCAACCTAAAAAATAGCCTGTGCAAGAGTCTGGTTTTGCTTCTGTTTAAGGGTGTTCCAGGGTTGATCTTGTGCTGAATTTTTGTGGAGAACTACTAGAGAGATATGTGAAGATGAGGTTAAAACGGTGTCTCAAAATAACGATGTTTGAACAGTGAACGAGTGGCACAATGAGTGGCGATTTTTCGACGGCCAAAAACTAAGAGAGAAAATGAGAGAGAGGGAGGGCCAAGAATTTATTGAGAGCAAGAGAGAGAATGATCTATTGATAATTGAAGAGAGAGAGAGAGAGAGAGAGAGAGAGAGAGAGAGAGAGAAATATCTCAAAAAAGTGAATTATTAATTTTCACTATTCATGATACTATTCACGATTTGACTGGTCAAAAGTTTGACTAATGGTGATCGATGGTCGATTGACGAGATTGATTTGATATCTAATGAGACTTTTCTTGAGATTCGCACCATTTTCGGGATTGATCGGGCATAATCGGGACTGATCGAGGCTCAAGCGTGAATAAAATTGCAAACAAAACTACTCTAGATTAAATTTCTAATCTTACTAAAAATACTACCACCAAAAATCTAGGAAGTCAAAAGCAAATTGGGGGTAATTCAGTCATTTCTAATATTTTACTTTTCTTCTCGACACTTTGAAACGAAACTGCCAATTTCTGAGCCTTTTAAGGCAATGTCCAAATTTCAACTGCGGTATTCCTGAAAACTTGATTATTCAAGCTCGGATTCCGATTTGTAGCCACATTTATATGATACTGACTCTAGTAAATACTCAGACTACGGGCGGCTTTTAGGAGCTATGCGTATCGACCTGCAATTAGGTCAACGTACTTAAATTCCTAGCTAACCATTCCCCTTTTGTTAGTTATCTCGAAGCGATTAGTTTTGAGTGAGATTTAATTACAATGCATCAATGAAATACATCTATTCTATTACAAATTTCGAGAGTGGATCAAATTTCAGGATGTCACAAGCTCCTCGACGAAAGCAGCCTTGAGCCTTGAGCCGTGGAAGATGCAAGAGGAAATATGCAATCCAAAGCATTAGGTTTGAGGTCAAGCTCCTCGGCTAAAGCAGCCTTGAGCCTCGAGCCATGGAAGATGCAAAGAGGAAACATATATATATAGAGAGAGAGAAGTCACAAAGGGAAAGGAAGAATGAGGTTCGACAATTTTTCATAGGTTGTTTTAAGCGCATTCTAGTCATCCTCCGTCCACTATTTCTTTTCGCCAATAGGATTGTTGTTGGTGACTTTATTGGACATTAATGTAATTACTGGCTCCATATCTTATGAAGATCCATTCATTAGTATGTCTCTCTGCCCTTATTTTGCTAACATTACAGACGACGACCACTAAAATGACGCGAGGACCACCGATATGATGCCTTCTTTGATCAATATGCTCGGTCAGAAGGTGAGATAACAATCGAAGAACACATTGAATTTCTGACGGTTTCCCAATATTCGATGAAAAGTTCTTCCTGTCATACCGATGTTTAGAGCATCACTTGAGTACTACTTGAAAGAAATCACATATTGACAGAGCTCTCGACCTCTGTTGTGCTCCTCTATATGTTGGCTATAACATAAATGATGTCTTAAGCGTCTTCTAGTCATCCTCCATCCACTGTTTCTTCGGCTGTTAAAAGGTGTCCTGTCATGATTGATCAAGAGACTCTATTGGGCAGGAAGAAGTTCTCCAGCGTGCCGTGGGAAACATTCATCAAAGCTAGTAGGAGGGTGGGGAACTTTGAAGTTAGGACCGAGTATAACTTCATCTTCAGTGTCGAATGGAGCCTCAAAAAACAAAATAGAGAGGAAACCCTTCTAGTTATGTTGCAAGAGAGAAGTAAACCACCCGACTCGGGCGAAACTCGGGATTATCGAAAGAACTTTTTTTGGGCGTCGTGGGAAACATTCATCAAAGCTAGTAGGAGGGTGGGGAACTTTGAAGTTAGGACCGAGTATAACTTCATCTTCAGTGTCGAATGGAGCCTCCCAAAACAAAACCGAGAGGAAACCCTTCTTGTCATGTTGCAAAAGAGAAGTAAAACGCCCGACAAAGGCGCTTGGGCTCCATGATGTTCACACTTGATTTTTAATCATCTTTTCTCTTTTATGATTAATAAAAAAGTCCAAAAAAATTTATAAAATTAAAAAATCAACTTTGGGGACCTTGGCCAAGCCTAGGGAACCAAATTTGACTAAAAAATGATTTTTCATATTTTTAGTATTTTTTGGTATTTTTATTTTTGAAAATTAATAGAAAATCAAGAAAAAAATGAGAAAATTACAAAATTAACTCTGGAAGCCTTGGCCAAGCCTAGGCAACCATTTTTTGAATAAAAAATAATTTTTCATATTTTTTGCATTTTTTAATATATTTTTTTGGAAATTAGGGAGATATTTAATAAAAATTAGCGTTTGAGGCCATAAAAATGTGAATAAATAGTCAGTATTTTTCCTTTAATCTTCTCTTCATTTTGACCAAAGAAAATCTAAAAACAATTTGATCTAGACTGAGGAATTAATTTGTTAATCTCATTTTTAGATTAATTTTTAAAAACAAAATCATAAAAAATTCATCTTATCTCTGTAATTGCCGATTTTTGTATTTTTGGAGTCGTGAAATTATTCTTCTAATAATCCAAAATTTTCCAATAACTCGATGATGCACTTTCTATTGTCGTGCTCGATTTTTCGAATTCAAGTGATCACGTAAAGCGTTTCTCCGTGATAAGTTATTGCATTCGCAGAATTCGCCGGTCGGATATGCAGGATCGATTTCGCGAGATGTTCTTGAGAATTGATGTACTCGTGAGTTGGATTGTGAAAGTATTTGGTTAAATCAAGAAAGGTCATCCAGTTCAGCTTAAATATAGAAAAGAAAAAGCCATGGAAAATGGATTTTTAGAGCCCAAAGGTGATCCCCTCAAAGGGGAAAGGGAGTGAATTCGCTTTGTAGAGTTTGCCGAGAATAGGGATGCCATGTTGACAAGAGAATAACCCATACGCTCGACGACCCTTTTAACTAGGGGAAAGCTTAGTGCATAGGAGTCATTGGAGCTGTCACGCCTGGTTGTGAATTAAAACAAGAAAAACCTTCTGGAGAACTGGTTGGTTGAGGATAAGCTGGAATGTAGTGAGGAACTTAGGGATCTTGTGAAGACCGTTGGTAATGACCCTGCATTGAAAATATATATCAAAGCCAGAACAACTCCAAAAGTAGTTGCAGCTTTTGCTGAGCGACGGCAATTTGACAAAATTCTGATATACTCAAAGTAGGTTGGGTACACGCCAGACTATCTCTTCCTTTTGTAGACAATTCTGCGAACAAATCCTCGGGGAGCTATCAATTTTGCACTAATGATGTCTCAAATGGAGGGGGGTTGTCCAGTGGATTACAACACTATAACGGATCAATTTCTTCAGAGAAATTTGATCCAAGAGGCGGCTGTATTCTTGTCAGATGTACTAAAGCCAAATTTGCTAGAACGTGGTTTTCTTCAGACAAAAGGTTCTTGAAATCAATCTGGTCACTTTTCCAAATGTAGCTGGTGCCATCTTGGCTAATGGCATGTTCAGTCACTATGATCGTCCTCGAATTGCCTAACTCTGTGAAAAAAAAAGCCGGTCTCTTTGTTAGGGCCCTACAGCACTATACTGAGCTGCCAAATATCAAGCGTGTCATTGTGGACACACATGATGGAGCCAGTCACTGGATGAGTTTTTCGATACACTATCACGAGAGTGGGCTTTGGAGTGCATGAAGGACCTTTTTGCTGGTCAATATGAGGGGCAACCTTCAGATTATTGTACAGTTAATCAAGGCCCAACGGAGGAAGGGTCTTATCAGTGATGCTATTGAGTCATTTATCCGTGCAGATGATGCCACTCAGTTTTTGGGATGTTATTCGTACTGCTGAGGTTGCTAATGCCTATCATGACTTAGTGAAGTACCTTTTGATGGTGAGGTAGAGGTCTTGTCTAGAATATTCAGGCTGTTTTATAAAATGCCCAGGGGCTTGGATCCTGTTGCGAATATATTTAAACATCATGTTACTGCTGAATTCACAGCCTTGGTCAAACAAGTTGAAGATGCAGCAAGCAACAAGAAAGAAACCAAACTCCAGAGAACGAGGGCTGCAAGTAATCAGATATATGTTGCAACTGGTTCACTCGTTCGGCATGCTGGAGCTTGGTTATGTGACTTACGAGCACTCCATTTGGCAGGACCGTTTGGAGGAGTTCTAGCGACAACAAAGCATGATGAGGCCATTATCTCCGTAGATATCAATTATTCCATGTGGAGTAGCTGAGTGGAGAGAAGTAGAAAGAGCCGATCAAATTTTCGGTAGAGGTGGGGCCACAAAAAAGGAGAAACGCTAGTGGATGGTTTTTAAAGAAAGGAGAGGTTTTCTCTCCCTTGGCTGAGGACTGTCAGTATGAAAATTACGAAAAGAAAAAAAGTTCATCCAATGGATGAGAAAGAAGAAAAGATGTCGGCCATTGAATGTAAAATAAGTGCAGGCAAATAAAAAAAAAGGGAGGAGAACTCAAGATCAACGGTAGTACATTCGAGCAGGCATCAATCTCTATGGAGGATGATAAAAAAAAAAAGGAGAAATGGGCGTCTGCGATTGGGGGGGTTATTGGCAAAATACGTAGATATCCAAGGGGGACTGCTGTTCACCTTTATTCTAGCCAACCAGTCAATGTTCATAGAAGGAAAATGGTTCCTGGTCAGGTAGTATTGAGGACGGGCAGTTGGGGGTCGGGACCGAAAGAAAAAGACACCACTCAAGTAGGAGAGAAAAAGCACTTGATGGTGGGGGGGTTGCTAATTGTTTTTAGAGGGTGCGGTGCGCCATGTAAAAAAAAAAGGGAGAAGAGACCAGACATGCATGGAGGCACTTCACATGGCGATGAAAGGGCTTTTCCACTTGGCGGAACGGACAAAAGCAGGTGTCAGAGATTCCTTCAACAGAATTTTCTGATTTTTGTAATAGAGCATAGACATGCCAATAATCCAGCAAATTTGGGTCATAAGATGGGGTGGAAGCTTAAAAATCAGTTACGCTGAAGGCTATGCGGGGGGAGGGGGCCTTTTCATTCAAGCAGTCCATTCACGAAGACCTAGAAGGGTCTCTCAGTAACTAGGACTCCTCCAACTGGTCTGAAGATGGCATCGACTTTTGAGGGGAACTGGTGGCAAAATGCACAGGAGGAAGGAGGTTGTTTTTAGCGGGGGCAGATTGCTTTTACGCATATACTAGCCAGTATACATGAGGGCAACTTGAGCGGTTAGAATGGCCACTCAGGCCATGATTTCTACTACATTCTCAATAATCAAGCAGGCACTTGCATGTCAGCGAGGTCCTCAATAATCAAGTTCTCTGTATGAGCATGTGAGGCAGGAAGTAGCGGACCAAAGGGGCGCTCTCTCTATGGGGGGCTCTCTCTCTCTGGGGGGCTCCGGCTCTCTCTCTCTCTCTCCCTCGGTGGTTGTCTCTGCGAGTTTGAGTTGGTTCAGTGGGGATCGCCGACAAGTCAGGCTCTTCCATCTTCGAGCTGGGGTGGTCCTCGGTGAGGGAGGTATTTGACACAGGGAGTTCCGAATCTCTGATGGTTTGCAGCTAATGTTACTCGAGACATTTGCGAGCTACGCCTTTCCTGGCATTGAGTTTTGAAAGATTAAAAAAATACACCGATGGCTTGATGAGAAGGAGACGGGGTGAAGGAAAGAAGGGGGAATCTCGAGTCCAGGAGGGGCGGCTTCTGGATCCCTTCCGTTTTTGACTCGTTGCTGAGAATACCCGTTGGGGGGAACTCCTCGAAGTGGACTCTGTTTTCTCGATACAACACGACGACACTCAGAATCCTGGTTTCCTCAGCCACATCAACACCTAATTTTGTCCGAGTCGTGATCTGGCTTGTTGCGTTTTCGTTGGATGAAAATCTCGCAGTCATCTATGAGCTTTCTGTGGTGATCCATCTTACCGGCCTACCCCAACCCAGTCAAGACGAGCCTATTTCTCGACCAACACATGGGCAATGCAACAAGAATCTCCAGCCTTCAATAGCTCGAGGGGTCCCAGAAGTTTGTATTAATCCAGTACCTAAGACGGATATCGAAAAGGGGGTCTTCATTTAGCTCGGAGACTGACCTTGAACATTATGTTGACCTTGCTCCATCAACTTCTATGAATCTCAGTTCGTGTTATGCTGCTAACACGACGGAGACTCCAAGACCTTTAATCCGTCATGGTGTTTTTCTAATTCCGATGGTTCAGTCAATCCTTCACATTCCTTCAAGGATAGTGATGTTTCTATTGATTGGTCTGCACTTATAAAGGAGACGGAGATAGTTGTCCTAGATCCAGCTAAGGTGTATTCTGGTTCTGGCACGGTTGAATCAAAGTCCATTGGAACTTTTTCGTCTTTGCAAAAGCAGCATAGTCATTGGAGGATCTTCTCTTCCTTTCCAACGAGGTCGGGAGGAGATCTCTTTGGGTGGAGGCTTCCGACAAGGTTCCCAGACCTTCCACTGGGCGGCGTTCACTCGTAGTTGGTTCGGCCACCTTGCGATTCCGATGGACAAAGCCCTTGCCGCGGGAATTCCTTGACTTCCTTGGCAATAACGGCCTCGACCCTTCGATCTACGCCTCCATAAAATGATTAGTGGCGACTTCAAATTTTAAAATCATTTGAACAAAAACCAAAGTTGTGATTCGGTAGGACTGGGGAGGTCCGTATTAGGTTAATTCATCTAATAAACCTAATAATCCGTTCGCCCGATCGAGAAAAAAATTTCGGGTCGCGACAGCTTGGCGACTCCACTGGGGACTGTTCTTAATTTTTGAAAATTTAAGAACTTAGAGGACTTAGGCCAGAAAATTTCATGGAAATTCGTTTGATCTTAATTTGGTGCATTCTGATCTTTAGGTGTTAAATGGTTTTGCAGATGGGAGTTATAAGGGGTGGAGTGTTTGGCTAACCCTTTGTTTTGCAGGTTTGGTGTGTGAAACTTGTGATTTAATTTTTGAATTATTGAAGTAGTATTTGCATTTAATTATTGTGCATGATTAATCGCTTTAGCACTACATCACACACATCCCATGGCCGGACCTGGGCCACTAGTTTTAGGATGGTATTGTGATTTGGTTCTAACGTTCGCCGAAAGATCACGTCGAAAGTTAGTCCAGATTCAATTCCGAACTTCTTTTCAAAAATGATTTTTAAAAGTTATGCTTCAGGCTTGGTAAGATTACCAAAGCGGTGGTTATAATTTTTGACTCGAGGAGCCAAAGTGGGAAGGCCCGGCTAATTCTGGTTACGTCGTGGGATCACCGCTAATCTTGATTATGTGCGCGAGATCGTCGCCTTGCCGTAAGTCTTTCGCTTCAATTTGTGAGCCTTTAGGGTGGATAGGCTAAATTTAAACTCACCATTCATGTGCATATCTATGTGATTTGCATGGTATTTCTTTCATGGTGAAGTAAGTTCTCTAACCTTATCTTGTATTTAATTTTGGTCGGTCCATGTTAAGTGTCGGTCAAATTTTGAATTTAACGTCATGGTCGTTTTTCAAAAGGAATTAAAAATGTAATTAGTGTCCCATTTTTGAAAAAACATGAATATGAAAAATCCCTTCAAGGAATTTTATTGACTAATAAAGAATTTTTGTCACATCTTTCCTATTTCAAGTCAGACCTTGATAAATTTTACCCCTAAAAATTCATTTTGATAAAGGAGAAAATTCCCTCCGTGGAAATTTTTTAAATATCAAAGGATTTTATCACATTTTTTCCAAATTGTAAAATCTGCAAGAAAATCATTTTTGTGAAATTCATCCATATTTTTCAAAGAAAGTTTTCTCTAATTTCTCATAAAAATTAAGAAAAATAAAACTGGACTAATTTAGGAGTCATGGACCGACCTCTCTTGGATCACATACTAATTATGTCATTTGCTTTTGCAGGGAATCACAGGTACCCCAGACAGGAGCAAAATTGGGCTAATCAACGATAACATACTAGGAATATTCTTGAAGAATACGAAATGACGGAAATTATCGATACCTTAGCTTATAACCTTGGGGGCAAACGAAGAGGTCCCTTCTCCTGGAGATGGAATTACGTCAATTAGCCAGCATGCATGGGATATGTATTTTGATATGGTGAAAAATGTATTCGGATCAGACATGGGGCATTTTTAATGTATTTTGGGCTTCCTGTACATTTTCTGAAAAGAATAGATTTCGTAATCAGAACCCGTGGGGAAAGTATATTAACTCGCCCTTGTAACGCCTTACTGGTTAAATCTATCAAAGGCTTGCCTTTTAAACTTTCTCGGGTTCGAACCATGTGGATAATTTTGGTGGATCGGAGAATTATTATTGAGTATGGCCCACAGACGTTTCTCCCAACGCTATAGGCGACCGACACCAATAAGTGGACGACAAAAAAGATAAAGCGTGAAAAGGAGTGGGGCACGCAACAGGTGGCGGGTTCATTATTAGCACATTGACCGAGTAGTTGCAGCTGTATTAATTTATATGACCAGTCACGGGCCTCACTGTGACCGGTGGGGGCCGCCGCCGAATCCTTTTTCTGTGTTTTCGATATCATCATCAGAGGAAAGTAATGGGGGTCTCGCTTTTGTCTGTTAGACGATGGGCTATCATTTCACAACCATCATCTGTCGAGATAAGATAAGATTGAGGTAGTCCTACTAATTGAAGTAGAAATACACTTCCTACGTATTCTTTCGGAAGTACAATTGATAGAAGCGAATTGAATCTAATAGAGGGGGATGACCTCGTCCTACGAAGTTTGCTGCCAACAGTCCTGCTTCCAGAAGAGAAGATCGCTCTAAATAATGGTAGCCCATGTATCATAAAACAGGTGCTCCTAGAAGGTACTTTGATCCTAATTGAGACGAATGATCGTATTTTCTATAGTACAGTTAACTCTGATTTTGTAAAGGAAAGAAGAGATGGCAGAAGATTAAAGTACAAACGTATAAAACATTCCCTTCATTCCATACAAGCTTTACGACAAGTCACTAAGAAGGAAAAGTAAAGCCGAATTGAGCCCTGACTAGCATTACAAAAGAGATCAACTGGTTTTCCATGAAATTAATGCTATGCCTACACTGAGCAACCTGGGAGTCGAGATCTTCAAGCTTGAAAAATAGGTGAGTATATTTCTCCTTGTACCTGGCTGCATTCATCTCGTGGTGTTCAATGGCAAGTTTTAAGTTGTCGATCAGGTCCCTCTCAAAAGCTATATCAGCTGTTAGATCGTCGAGCCTCCCCTCCAACCATTCACATCTAAACTTCATCACAAAGTCCTTCGAGTCATGCTCAAAATAAGTTTGATTTAGAGCTAGGCGCTCCACTAGCTTTTCTCTCTCGTGAACCAACAGTGAGACCCACTCATCAGCAGACTTGACAGCCTCATTGTATCAAGCAACTGAACGTTCTGCAAACTCCAGGCATTCAGATCGATCCCGGTAGCGGGCCTTCACGACGCGGGCTAAGGTGACTGTCTCCTGGGTGTTTCGGCAAGCCTCTAGAAAATCGATGAAGACGTGTGGGAACACTCTGTATTCCCTCTCCAAGTTGGTGCCTTCAGCCGAAGAAGCATTTAGTTCCCTGAATAGGCCGAGGATCTCAGCTTCGACACTCGGATGATGCGCAATGTAGATATAACCTCCTCCAAGAAGATGATAGAGCCTCTCCCATTTGAACATAACGTCAGCTGGGAAGGTGTGTGTAGGAAGATTGGCCATTATCGAGGAGAAAATCAAGGTAGATGGACAGAACACGAGAGTATTAGAGGAGAGGGTCAGGGAAGACTAGTAGAGTGCGAAGATGGTAATTTTCTTTCAGGTAAATATTGATTTCGTGATGACCGTGTCAACTAGTCAGACTTTCCTATCTGTTGTTCCTCGTCGGTATCACCCCTGTTAGCTCGAATTCGCTAAACGTCTACAATCTCGAGTCAAGCAAATCCGACGTTTCTGCGGAAAAACTGGACGGGACGCCACCGCTTTGAAAAAGAAAGAATGAAAAGACGAGTTGAGTGGGAGACAAAGAAAATTTGCAGCGGAAAAGGAGATACGACTCGTCTTCATCGGAGAGCGCACCAGCAAGATCAACAGTGGAGATAAGCGGGAGAGATAACGATAGGGACCCCTACCATGAAAAGACGAAAGAAAACAAACCTTGCAAGAGACGTGGTAAAAAAAGGCCGAGAAAGATAGAATCCTTGGGGAGAGCAATGCGGTTTCTAAACCCACGCCTTAATTTTAATTGATTGTATCATGAATTATTACACAGAATGCTTCTAATCACTACAAACTTTGTTGAACCAATGAACTTATTGATGAGAATGCTTGTGCATGTTACCTCTGACACTGCCCGACAGGTAACACATTTTCGATATTCGAGTTACCATGCAAGGTCTCGAAACCCATTTGGTGATTATTAAATGAACAAGCCTAGTTGTCAAGAAATCACTAGGCAGTCTTCCAAAAACTCAAGTAGGTGTATTTTCGACCTTAACCTTTCAAGAGAATAAATCATGACAATTGCCAAAGTGCTCGAATCCAGTACGACATATACAGGTGTCCAACTTCTCCAATAAAACATGATTCGTCTCAGAAATGAAAAATTTGAGATAATTGGATGTCTGCCTCATTGATTTACTCCTAAAGTTGAGGTAAGTTAAATCGAGTTTGAGCTTCTGCAGGATTCCTGGTCTTCCCAGATCCCAGAATGGCACCCTCTCAAGTAAGATAAATCGGGTTTGAGCTTCTGTAAGATTCCTGGTCCCCTCAAATCCTAGAATGGCACCCTTTTGAGGTAAGTTAAAATGGGTTTGAGCGTCTGCATGATTCCTGATCTCCTCAGACCCCAGATTGGCACAAAAAAAGAAGAGATCATTTTCTCAATGAATACCTCTTCAGTCTACCTAATAGGTAGTATTCAGGTAATCATAGGTGATTTCTCACACAAAATGATCCATTCCCATATCTCAAGTGGCAGGTACCACATGAACGAGCCCTTTTTCTAGGGTATGTTATCTATGGGGCCCTTTCATTGGAAACCACAATACGGAACGATCCAATTTCAAAAGTCCTGAGCTGCAGGCACCACATGAACGAACCCTTTTGTAGGTTATGTTATCTCTGGAGCCTTTCCATTGGAAACCCCAATACGGAATGGTCCATTTTCAAAAGTCCTTTCTACAGGCACTCAAAGTCCTTTCTACAGGCACCAAAGTCCTTTGTACAGGCACAAAAAGTCCTTTCTACAGGCACACAAAGTCCTTTTTACAGGCACCAAAAGTCCTTTCTACAGGCACCAAAGTCCTTCGTACAGACACACTGTTGACACCTGATTTTTAATCATTTTTTTCTATTGCTAAAGTAATAAAAAAATCCATAAAAATTCATAAAATTGAAAAATCAACTTTGGGGACCTTAGCCAAGCCTAGGGAACCAATTTTGACCAAAAAACGATTTTTCATATTTTCAGTATTTTTACGTATTTTTTATTTATTTATTTTCAAAAATTAATAGAAAATCCATAAAAATTCATAAAATTGAAAAATCAACTTTGGGAACCTTAGCCAAGCCTAGGGAACGAATTTTGACCAAAAAATAATTTTTCATATTATATATATTTTAATTTTTTTAAAAAAAAATACAAAAATATTTGAAATTTTTGAAAAAATAACATTTGAGGCCAAAAAATACACAAAGATAGTTAATATTTTTATTTTAAATCTATTTTCATATTAGCCATCGCAAATTCAGAAAATTCCAATTCGAGTCACGTGTTCCTTCACGAGTATAATCTCGAATCGGGCTTAAAAAAAATTTAATTTGAGTCAACTTATTTTTAACTTTCACTTTTTATGAGTTGTGACATTGTCTTCTAATATTTTAAATTTTCATCTTGGCCCAATTATACCCAGAATGACTTAATTTTGCAAAAGGGCTTTAATTAAATTATGCATTATTTTCAGCGACAAGAAATGAGCTTAAATTTGACATGTGGTAAATTTTGGTGTGTCAAAAATTGTGAGGAGATTTGGACTTAAAGAAATATATTTTTTCAGGGACTGAATTGTAAATACTTAAAATTCAAGGACTAAAGTGCAAATACCTAACTCTTGAAGGATTATTTTACAAATAATAAAAAGAAAAGTTAGTGGATAAATTAGAATAGAGAAGGGAAGATGAAGAAGAGGAGATGAAGAAGAGAAGTTGGAGAAGAATGGATGGAGAAAATAAGATAAGAATAGAGAAGGGAAGATGGAGATGAAGAAGAGTTAGTAGAGAAATTAGAATGGAAGATAAAAATAGAGAAGGGAAGATGGAGATTAAGAAGAGTTAGTGGAGAAATTAGAATGGGAGATAAATATGGAGAAGGGAAGATGAAGATGAAGAAGAGTTAGTGGAGAGATTAGAATGTGAGATAGAGATGGAGAATGGAAGATGAAAATGAAGAAGAGTTAGTGGAGAAATTAGAATGGGAGATAGAGTTAGTGGAAAAATTAGAATGGGAGATAGATGAGTAGGTTATAAAAGGAGAAAGAAGTGAGCTTGAGAAGGGATTCTTGAGAGAGAAAATTTGAAGTGTTTGGGAGGATTTTTTTTTTGAGAGAAAATTTTGGATGTTTGAGAGAGTTTTGGGAGATTGAAGAAAAATTTGAGAGAAAGAAAATACCAAAAGAGAGAGAATTTTGAAGATGATGGGAGTTCAAAGCTAGGGATTATCATCACAAATTCCTTCATCGATCAATATAAATCAAGAGTTCATCCTCGTCAACGAGCAAGCAAATTCGAGCTAAGTGTTTTTATTTATTCATTTGTTTATGGTTTTATTTGCAAATTAGCACAAATTGTATACACTTTCTCCATCTCCTCTTTTTTTTTTCCATATTTTATGTCAGGAGAAGGATATCTCTACGTCAACAGCAAAAATCTCGTAGATATGCAAAAATCGGCCCAGACAAGCTCCTAAGCTGTCCACCGATTTCTCAACTGATCTGTGACTAAAAGTCCCTCTTAATTCAAAAGAAACTCTCTATATTGGGAACATAGAGAGCGAAAATCAATTATAGAAATCCCTCCCAAAAAAATGGGAGATAAGTACTCTTTCCACTCTTCTGGTTTTAGGTGCAGATTAGCACATATTTTGTATACTGACATTTCACTCTATTTTATGTCAGGAAGCCGCAGCTTTATATCAATGGTCAATCCTATGGAAGCACAAAATCGGCTTGGAGGAGTCCTCAAGCGCGCACAAATTTCAAATTGTTGAATCAATTCGTTGTATTTTATTTTAAAGAATTCATACCCCAGAATGGAGAGGACAAAGTCCATCCGCAATTTAAATACCTGCACCATAAATCCCAAAGGGAAGAGCCAAGCCAATGCTTAGCCTCCCATTGGAGGTTTTTACTTACAGTAATTAAATACCTGCAACTTAAATACCTGTACCTTAAATCCCAAAGGGAAGAGCCAAGCCAATGCTTAGCCTCCCATTGGAGGTTTTTACTTACAGTAGTTAAATACTTGCAACTTAAATACATGTATCTTAAATCCCAAAGGGAAGAGCCAAGCCAATGCTTAGCCTCCCATTGGAGGTTTTTACTTACAGTAGTTAAATACATGCAACTTAAATACATGTACCTTAAATCCCAAAGGGAAGAGCCAAGCCAATGCTTAGCCTCCCATTGGATGTTTTTACTTACAGTAGTTTAAATACTTGCAACTTAAATACCTGTACCTTAAATCCCAAAGGGAAGAGCCAAGCCAATGCTAGGCCTCCTATTGGAGGTGTTTATTCACTGTCATGTACTTCCTATAATTTAATTTTTGAATCATCAGACCCAAAAGATAAGTAGGTTGTAATACTGCACAGAAGTCGTTAACATACTCCTTCTTTCGGCTTCAGGGAATCTTTAACACTTAAAAAAATATAACAAATAAAAATATATACCATCCATGCATCCTATTTAAAAAGTGAAAACACAAAAGAGAATACCCTACTATAGCCTTAGGAATAAACCAAGCCTGAGTTGCCGAATTAGGATATCCATGAAATTAAGGTACCGAAAGGGCATTAGTTTTAATTAACTAGTGTAACCAAGTCCCCGAGCTCCTAATCTCTGGTTCGCAGGAATAAATTAGTTCTCCCGCTAATTTATTTAGGTTTCTAATCGACCTACCAAGAACGATTAGTGGCGACTCCAAATTTTAAAATCATTTAAACAAAAACCAAAGTTGCGATTCGGTAGGGCTTGGGAGGGTCCGCGTTAGGTTAGTCAAATCTAATTAACCTAATAATCCGTTAACCCCTTTTAAAATTTAAAATTTTTTTAGAGGGTCGCGACAGACTGGCGACTCCGCTGGGGAGAGAGATTTTTAAATTTTCGAAAAAAGATACCAATTGGAATACTTAAATTTTTTCGAAATTTTAAGAGTCTTAGTGGACTTAGGCCAATGAAAATTTCATGCATATCTCGCTTCTGGCGATATTGTTTGGGACTCATTGTATAGGTGTTATATGTTTTTGCAGGATGGGAGTTATAAGGGGCGGAGTGTTTGGCTAACCCCTTTGTTTTGCAGGCTCGGTGTTGGGTTCATTTGTTTAATTTCGCATATTTTTAGAAGCGCTGTTTTGATATCAATTGTTGTGCATGTCTTGCATACTCTAAGGATCACGACACCTGCACACACAAGCGTCTAAACCCAAGTCGCGAAATTCTTCCTAGAAAACCATAGATATGGATCGAATATGCAAAGCTCTTGCGTCGATTGCGCTCGGGTTGACCATATTTTATTCCGCTCATTATCTGAATTGACAATTCTTCCCATTGTGATTTGATTGCGCGGAGGGTAAGTTTGTCAATTCAGATAGTGGGAGCCTTTTTAGGTCCATACCTTGTCTCTCCTTCTTTTATTTTCTAGAGTCCACTCCTCACTTGAGTCATGCGCATGACTATGTGATTTGCATTTCTCCAAGGTAAAAGTAAGTTCTCTAATTTTATCTTGTATTTATTTTCGGTCGGTCCATGCTAGGTGTTAGTCAGTTTTTGAGCTTGATATTACGACCATTCTTTTTAAAAGAAAATAAAAATTAAATTTGTCCCTCATTTCTTTTAATTTTTTTTTTTGAAAAAATGATGTAAAAAAATCCCTTCATGGGAATTTTATTAACCAATAAGGGATTTTTGTCATATTTTTATTGCTTCAATAAAAATGAAATTTTCCTGAAAAAATTTTCCTCTGAAAATTTCAATAAAAAGAAAACTTCCTTAAAAAAAAAACTCTAGTAGACATCAAGTGATTTTATCACATTTTTCAAATTATAAAAACTTGCAAGAAAATTCTTCTCGAGAAATTCGCTCATGTTTTTCTAAGAAAATTTTCTCTAAATAAAATTAGACTAATTGACCAATAAGAGATTTTTGTCATGTTTTTTTCTCTCCAATAAAAATGAAATTTTCCCGACAAATTTTCCTCTGAAAATTTATTTCGATAAAAAGAAAAATTCCTTTAAAAAAACATCAAGTGATTTTATCACATTCTTTCAAATTATAAAAACTTGCAACAAAAATTCTTTTCGAGAAATTCGCTCATGTTTTTCTAAGAAAAGTCTCTCTAAATAAAATTAGACTAATGTCTCGGGGGAATTTCGTTAACCAATAAAGGATTTCTGTCATGTCTTTCCTGCTTCAATAAAAATAAAATTTTCCTGACAAATTTACCTCTGAAAATTTATTTTGATAAAAAGGAAATTCCTTCAAAAATTTTAGTAAACGTCAAGAGACTTTGTCACATTCCTTTAAAAAAATAAAAAAAAAGAATAATAAATCTGAAAAAAATTCTGTATCAGAAATTAACCCATTTCTTCCTAAGGAAATTTTTTTTTCTTTCTTCTGATTTCTCTATAAAATAGAAAAAATCAAATTGGACTAATATAGGAGTCATGGACCGACATTTCTTGTGTCGCATACTAATTATATCCTTTTCTTTTGCAGGGAGATCCTAGATACCCCAGACGGGTGTAAAAATTAAGTTCAATAGTATATCAAGAATCATCTTTAGAAATACCAAAAGACGAAAAACACCGAGGCTTCAACCGTTAATTCTGGGGGGCAAACGAACATTGTCCATCTTTGACAGACAAAGTTGTGTCAATCCGTAAACTTGTATGGGCAGTGTATTCTGATATGACGGTGGATTTATACTGATTAAACATGGGGGCATATTTAATGTATTGCAGAGGATCCCGCGTCTTTTGAAAAACAATATGGATTATATAATCAGAACCCATGAAACAAATACCTTTACCTGATCAAATCAACCAGAGACCGGTCTTAAAATTTCCTCTTATCCGAAACATGCGGAGGGCTTTAGAGGACCGAGGTTCTATTAATGAACGTGGCCCATAGGAATTTCTCCCGACGCTACAGGCGACCGACACGAGCAAGTGGACGCCGAAAGAAACAAAATATGGATAAAAGTGGGCACACAACAGGTGGCCGGATTTACTACCAGCGCACTGATCGAGTTGTCATAGCGTTTTTGTTCGTGATCTCAAGATGGATAGTGGGGGCCACCGCCGAACCCATTATAAATGTTCTCGATATCATCGTCTGGAGCAATTAAACAAGAACATCAAGAAGAACATTAAGCCTCGACATCTTCGGTACCTCAAATCGTTCTGTTATGCTATGCGGAAGAAACGATAGCAGGAAAATTAAAAAAAAAACAAAACAAAACACGTGAAGCTTTTCTTTCATTCCATTCATCAAAGAGTATTACAACAACTCACTGGGGAGGAAAGGTAAAGCCAAACTGGGCCCTGATGACCATTACGAAAGAGCTCAACTGACTCTCCAAACAGTTGATGCTCTGGATGCATCGGGCGCTCTCGGGATCAAGCTTCGCGAGCCTAAAGAAGAGGCGATCGCACTTCTCTTTAACCTGGGCCATAGTGGCCTCGTAATGCTCAACGGCAAACTCCAGGTCCAGAACCGCTGCCCTCTCGAAAGCAATGTCTGCCGTAATGTCATCAAGTCTCTCCTGCAGCCAACCACATTTACACCTCATCACAATATTACCTGGCTCCTGTTCGGCGTAAGTTCGGACCAAGGCCAGACGGTCCACCAACTTTCCCCTCTCACGAACCAGCCACGAAAGCTGATCGTTGGCAAACTTGAGGGCCTTTTTGTGATTATCAGCCACAAACGTAACTGTTGCCAGACGCTTGTGCCGGTCTCGGTAACGGGCTTTCACGACGGCGGTCACAAGGACCGTCTCATAAGCACGGTTATAGGCAGCCAGAAAATTGATGAAGAGGGTCGAGAAGTTCCGGTACTCCTTCCCTAGTTGGGTACCCTCAACAGAAGCAGCGTCCACGGTCCTAAATAAACCGAGGATTTCAGCCTCAACGGTAGAGTTTTTGGCTATATGAGCGTAACCTCTACCAAGAAGATTGTAGAGTCTCTCCCACCCAGCTAGGACTTCGGCGGATAAGGTATGGTTAGGAGAATTGGCCATTTTTGAAAGCAGAATACGAAAGAAAGGGGGAGAGAGGTGAGGCAGATGAGCGGAATGCGAAGATGGTAATCTGCTTTGAAGTAAATATTGATTTCATAGTGACGGTATCAACCAGTCAAGATTTCTCTTATCTACCATTCTCTATTGGCACCACCCTCGTTGGCTCGAATTCCCATCAGATGGCGACTGCGAGCTAAGCGAGTCCGAAATCTCCGCAGAAAGTTTGACGAGACACCGCCACTTTGAAAAAGAAGACGGAAAGATGAGCTGAGTGGAAGACACGGCAAACGTTAGCGAAAAGGAGGTACGACTTGTCTTCATTGGAGGACCCGCCAGTAAATCGACGGTGGAGATCTTGACAGAGGCCCTCTATCACGAAAAGAAAAAAGAAGACAAACTGAGCGAGAAACAAGGATTTCCCCTTTGATCAAAAGCTGAATATCAGATTTTCTCCCCCGAAAAATCTAATAGCGCTGCCCGTGAAGAGGGAAGTCGTTGCTATTGCCAGAGAGAGAACTTGTCCCCATTTGATAGTCAGAGTTCATTCGCAAGAACTCGCAGGAGAAAGATAGAGAGGAAGGAGTTCTCGTGGGAGAGGAATTCAAAACCTTCACCATCAAAGCATCGGCTTTCAAAGCCTGTTACGAGAAGGCATCAACGATCTCGTGATCCCTTAAGTCCGAGAAGACATCCCGAGGCGGTCTCGAATCGGCAGTCCTAGATCCAGAAATATGTCGAGTATTAGGGGAACGGGCGCATGTTCAACCCTGGTCAAAGCTGATGAAGTTCCTTACCCTGAGGGTCTACTGGTCATGGCCATTGACGGTAATCCAGTCTCTCTGTCAATCCTTGTTACCGTATTAAGAAAATGCCGGTATAAGGTTGTAGCTCAAGCAAAGGCGACAGAGGCCTTAGAGATATTAAGGAGGAGTAGTGACCCGTTTGATATCGTCCTCACCGCCATGGTAGGGATTGACATGGATGTTTTCACTCTCTTGGAAGTCATCAATTCTAAATTAAACATGCCAGTCCTCGTAATATCGGCAAGCGATGATCAGCAAGCCCTAATGAAGGCTGTCTTAAATGGAGCCCAAGACGTCGTAACGAAACCAGTTAGAGTTCAGATGCTTCAAAACATATGGCAGCACGTGGTAAGGAAGCAATTGCATGACCATGAGAACAAGCATCAAGCCTTCAATTTTGTTCAAAGCAACTGGAGAAAGAAGATGAGTTGGTCTCCCGAGCTGCATCGTATGTTTGTTAATGCAGTTCAGCAGCTAGGAATAGATTCGGCACGGCCGCAACATATACTGGAAATTATGAAGGTAGAGGGACTCACTAAAGCAAATGTTTCGAGTCATCTTCAGAAGTACAGAAAAAGGGTGAGAGAACACAATGCAGCTCAGAATCAAGAAAACCAAGGCGGGACTGATCCAAGCCTGAACGTCGAGTCTCCTCGCCACCATAAGTTCCCCAGGTTAGCATGGGGCGAGCCACTTCCCATCATCAACCAAGCTAGTAGCCATGCCATCAATCCCCCAGGCGTTAATCAAAGTATCCCCCAGAATCACCCTAATGCTCTTCAAGAGTATAGACCGCAGGAGCAGTGTATTCAGATTCCTTGGTTTGAGCACCAACCTGTGGCTAGAACTCATCCCATGATCAGCGCGCCTGCGCAGCCAGAGAATCAGACAAGAAGTTATCCTGAGCACTTCCACTTCTCTAATCCTCGAATGGAAGGAGTTTTTGGCAGCAGGACAGTTGGTGATCCCCACACTTTCTCGAGTAATGATGAAGGCTCCAGCATGAGAAGTCAAATTGCTCATGGCGAGGACAGAATGAGAAATCTACCGCCAGCATTTGCCAACAACAATGCCCAATTCGAGCATCAGTTGCTGGAAGGTTCAAGAGATTACCCAGATGATGAGCTTACTGCCCTGGTCAACCAGTTTAGGGTTGACAGACGTCCCAAGCCACGATCAGGAGCCAGTGAGTAGGGACTCTCAAACATCGGTTATCCACACCCGAACCAACACGAGACTAGCTGATTATCGAAGAGCCACAGGAGAGGCAGAACTGACCTTGAATAAGTGCACCTTTCATTTCATGCTTAATTCCCCTGCGTATGATATTTTCCAGCTTTCTAGGTGTCTCGATTTAATTCAAGGACAAGGGGGCAATTCATTTATCCCGTCGAATGCGTGAATCCCTTTTTATGCTAGATTTAGGGCGGATCAATTTGTGGCAACGTCGCTGACTGTCATAATGAGAAATGTTGAATGGCCTCACGTAGGGAAATTTCAAGTGAAAAGCCCAGGCGAGCTCGAAGACGGGTAACTGTGTGTCGTTCCAATTTACCCTCAATCGTTGCAAAATGCTAAATTGGATTTGTTCCATTCTCACCCAGGGAATTGCAAAGTGCCTCAAGAGTGTCGCAAAATGAAATGACCCAATGGAATGCGATAGGACTCATTCGCCTTCAAGGTAACCTTCAAATTAAAGGAGCCCTCCGGTCCACGGACCCAATGGCATGGAAAATGATGATGGTCCAAGGCAACCCGAAAGAAAACAAGGCCCAACTAAGCAAAGCACATATGTGGCAAGCTCAAAGTGAAGGGCAACTCGGGACATACAATTCAATCCAATCCAAATGAAGGAACTTCCTCAATTCAAATTCAATAGAAGTATACACAAGGGTAAAACAGTATCGTTCCAATTTTTCTAGAATATGAAGAACATATATTGCCGCATTCTCTTTCATTTTTGCAGGGGAAGTCTCTACTGGCCAAATTTTCCTGTCTACCATTCCCTATCAGTATCACCTCCGCTACTCGTCTCCAATCTCGAGCCAAGCAAATCCGACGTCTCTACGGAAAAGTTGGACGAGACGCCACTACTTTGAAAAAGAAAGGATAAAAAATAAGCTGAGTGGGAGACAAAGACATTTTCGGCAGAAAAGAGATACGACTCGTCTTTATTGAAGAACTCGCCAGCAAATTGACAGTGGAGACAGCAACAAGGGGCCCCCTTCCACGGAAAGATGGAAGGAGACGAGCTGGGCGAGAGATACGATGAAAAGAAAATCGAGAAAGCCAGAACACTCGAGAGAGGCAATACAGTTGCTAAACCCACGTCTAATTTTAAAGGAGGCATCTTCTTGAAAATTCTCATTCGTGCTCGAAAGAGAGACTCTTAAAGCATACGCAGTCTCCCAGAAAAATCCAGAGAGTGAAAATACAAGAAGAGATATCAAACTTTGAGAAATCGTTAACCAAATCGAAGATGTCTCAACCCAACACACTTGAAAGTTATCGTTACTTGCTGAATATGGGAGAGGAAGAGTTCGAAGCCATATTTGGGATCGAGCCTATGGAGCCCGGCCCTTCCACCGACGACGTCCAAGAGCCCGGTAAGGACAATGACAACAACGGTAAAGGTCAAAAGAAGCGTTACCGTCGCCATACTGAGGAGCAAGTACGAAAGCTTGAAGCTTTCTTCAGAACGTGCCCTATGCCAGACGGCAAACAAAAAATGGAACTGAGTCAAGAGCTAGGCCTTGAACCTTCGCAAATCAAGTTCTGGTTTCAAAATAGACGAACCCGAATGAAGACTCGTCATGAGCACAACGAAGTCGAGTTTCTAAGAGTTGAAAATGAAAACCTCCGAGCGGAAAACAAGATGTATAAAGAGACTTTTGACTCCGCCACCTGCCCCAACTGCAATAGCCTCCTCCTCACCCTCGATAAAATGTATGATCTGAAGATCGAAAATGCACGTTTAAGAGGTGAGTTAGACCAATTTATAACAGGATCGAGTTCTGTTGGAGCAGGGTACAAAAGGACCAATGATACTGGATCAGTATCAATACCTCCCGAGGAAGAAGGGACAGATCACCACCAAGCGGACATTGACGATGATCTTTTCGCCATAATCAACCAGTTTGATATCGGTAAAGCATCGGGACTGTGATGCACTTGTTCAGCCAGTGACCACCAGACCTTCTATATGGCCGATGCATACCTAATTTGGGATGAAGCCAGCTGATCATGGGAGAGCCTGTAGAGGAAGCAGAACTGATCCTGAATGAGTGAATGTGTTTTATTTCCTTGCGTGATATGTTTTTCTGCTTTTGTGAATGTGTAAAAGCAAGGAGTAATAATCCGACTTCCCCCTATTAAATGCTCGAATCCGCCACCTCACCAACCTCGCGACGAATTGATGGCGAGTAAAAATCTGGATAAACCTGAAGGGTAACTCCGTATCGTTTCAATTTACCCTCAGTTGCTCCAAGTTTTAAAATTAAGCCCCTTCTATTCTCAGGAAATTGCAAATCGACCCGAGAACGCAATCATATCCGAATACAAGTTCAACAAAATTTGGGGGCAAATCGACTCATGGGCATTACCACGGGATGGACAGCTTCGGACAGAGGAAAGTACAAGCGAAAGACGCGAACAATCTCAGAAATGGGTAATTCTGTATCGTTCTAATGTGCACATAATCATCTCAAGTCTTGAATTGTCTTATTCCATTCTTAACAGGGATTGCAAATTACCTCGAGAAATACCGTAACATGGCATAAGGTGATACAACAAGGCTGCTTTATCCCCAAAGATTAACCTTTGAAAGGATAGCCCCATTGACACCTATGGTCCAATGGACCGAATGGTATGGGGGATGACAGTAGGTCCGAAATATCCCGAGTTCGATCCCCGAGGGTGGGGAATGTTGTATGTATTATAAATAAATGAAACAACTTTTTGTGCATTTCTTTTTGCAAGCAGGAATACTCGACGAGTAATACCGAAGTCAATATTTTGGTACATTCTCGGCTTAATGGTGAAGCATCCAACAAAAGTCGAAGAAAACTCAATCCAGCAAAATTGGTAAAAGACTTGTCCAAGGCATTCAAGATGAAGGGTAAATCAGTATCGTTTTCAATTTATCCCTTTTAATACTGGTTGACATGTCTCCTTTTCTTTTCACAGGAAATATTTATACTAACATTTAACATGTTAAACGAGACAAATCCAAAAGAAAAGTATGATCACCTGACAAGATCTATTCTGGTGAAAAATGGGGCAAATTGTTCGCAAGCTCTGAAACGAAAAAGCAAATATGTCTTTCTTATCTCGTTTGGTTTCAAGAATAATTTCTCTGCTTCTTGCAGGGGCATTAAACAAACCAAAATGCTCCATCGCCCATATGCTTCATCGTGCAGGGGTAAAGTTTGAGACAAACCACCCCTCGACATAAGGAGTAGGCTTCCCAATTTGTTCGGTCCGCCCACATACCAGGGGCAATTTAAATTCGCCCATATTTGCACATTATATAAACACACGTGATGCTAAAAAATTGTCACATCTGCATTGTGCTTACACAGTTCATGAATTATGTATGACTATTCCGTGTGTTTAACTTACCAACTCCAACTTAGAGCATAAACTGCACAGGAGATATCAAATGTGCAGAATGGGGCATGACAGGATGAGGAAAGGCAAACCATTTCCACACAGGTCTAACATTTTGATCTACAGATAAACAGCCTTTCTCCAGAGTGAGAAAAAGCCATTTCGGAATGAAGTCCCCCATTCAGATTACATTCGAGGTGTTCATACTATAAGAACCTCCTTAAACAGAAGTGGTAATGCAATACATGATCTATATGTTGATCGATTGCATCATGAGTTATTACATAGACTGCCTTTAATCATGGCAAACTTAGCTGAACAATTTTGTATGAACCAATGAACGCATTGATGAAAATGCTTGCACATGTTAGCTCTGACATTGCCCGACAGGCAACACATTCCCGGTGTTTGAGTTACATTCCAAAGTCTTGAAATTCATTCGGCGATTATTGAATGAACAAGCCTGGTTGTCCAGAAGCCACCAAGCATTTCTTCCAAATTCTCAGGTAAGTATATCTTCAACCAGAACCTTTCAAGAGAATGAATTCTGACGGTTGTTGGGATACTCGAATCCATTGCGGTATATACAGGTATCCACATTCTTCAATAAAGCATGATTTGTCTCAAGGACAGAAATGTTCGAGATCTTTTGATCTCTGCCTCTTTGGTTTATTCCTAAAACGATAGGAGAATATAATTTGGGTTTGAGCTTCGGCAGGATTCCTGGTCTCCCCAGATTTCAGAATGGCACCCTTTGAGGTACATAAAGTCCTTCTTACAGGCAAATCAAGTCCTTCTTACAGGCAAATCAAGTCCTTCTTACAGGCATAAAGTCCTTCTTACAAGCAAACCAAGTCCTTCTTATAGGCAAATCAAGTCCTTCTTACAGGCAAACCAAGTCCTTCTTACAGGCACCAAGTCCTTCTTACAGGCAAACCAAGTCCTTCTTACAGGCACAAAGTCCTTCTTACAGGCAAAGTAAGTCCTTTTTACAGGCAAATCAAGTCCTTCTTACAGGCAAACTAAGTCCTTCTTACAGGCAAACAAAGTCCTTCTTACAGGCACAAAGTCCTTCTTACAGGCAAATCAAGTCCTTCTTACAGGCACAAAGTCCTTCTTACAGGCACAAAGTCCTTCTTACAGGCAAACAAAGTCCTTCTTACAAGCAAATCAAGTCCTTCTTAAAGGCATAAAGTCCTTCTTACAGGCAAATCAAGTCCTTCTTACAGGCAAACAAAGTCCTTCTTACAGGCAAACAAAGTCCTTCTTACAGGCAAATCAAGTCCTTCTTACAGGCACAAAGTCCTTCTTACAGGCAAATCAAGTCCTTCTTACAGGCACAAAGTCCTTCTTACAGGCAAATCAAGTCCTTCTTACAGGCACAAAGTCCTTCTTACAGGCAAATCAAGTCCTTCTTACAGGCACAAAGTCCTTCTTACAGGCATAAAGTCCTTCTTACAGGCAAATCAAGTCCTTCTTACAGGCATAAAGTCCTTCTTACAGGCAAACAAAGTCCTTCTTACAGGCAAATCAAGTAATTCTTACAGGCACAAAGTCCTTCTTACAGGCAAAGTAAGTCCTTTTTACAGGCAAACAAAGTCATTCTTACAGGCAAATCAAGTCCTTCTTACAGGCAAAGCAAGTCCTTCTTACAGGCACAAAGTTCTTCTTACAGGCAAAGCACCAAGTCCTTTTTACTGGCACCAAGTCCTTTCTACAGGCACCAAGTCCTTCTTACAGGTATCTCCACGTGGTGACCTACCATACGGGTCAAATCTCAATCAAAATTTAATCAGTAGAATCCTTTTATTAGGAATCTACCATGGTACGACCCACCATACGGGTCAAATGGTATGACCCACCATACGGGTCAAATTTTAATTCAATTTTTAATCAGTAGAATCCTTTTATTAGGAATCTACCATTGGTTGATCCACCATACGGGTTCAAGTTCAACCACCCTAAAGTTTTTTTTTATATAACGAATCCTTAGGTTCTCATTTCATTTTCAGTGGAACAATCATGTCACGACTCTTTTTATTTACTTGTATTGAGTCGATAAGAATCCAGGTGTCATCTCGTCTTTGAAATGAACCTCTACCGAGCTTCCTTTCAAAGAGGGGCAGCTGTTGACACCTGATCTTTAATCATTTTTTTCTATTGCTAAAGTAATAAAAAAATCCATAAAAATTCATAAAATTGAAAAATCAACTTTGGGGACCTTAGCCAAGCCTAGGGAACCAATTTTGACCAAAAAACGATTTTTCATATTTTCAGTATTTTTACGTATTTTTTATTTATTTATTTTCAAAAATTAATAGAAAATCCATAAAAATTCATAAAATTGAAAAATCAACTTTGGGAACCTTAGCCAAGCCTAGGGAACGAATTTTGACCAAAAAATAATTTTTCATATTATATATATTTTAATTTTTTTAAAAAAAAATACAAAAATATTTGAAATTTTTGAAAAAATAACATTTGAGGCCAAAAAATACACAAAGATAGTTAATATTTTTATTTTAAATCTATTTTCATATTAGCCATCGCAAATTCAGAAAATTCCAATTCGAGTCACGTGTTCCTTCACGAGTATAATCTCGAATCGGGCTTAAAAAAAATTTAATTTGAGTCAACTTATTTTTAACTTTCACTTTTTATGAGTTGTGACATTGTCTTCTAATATTTTAAATTTTCATCTTGGCCCAATTATACCCAGAATGACTTAATTTTGCAAAAGGGCTTTAATTAAATTATGCATTATTTTCAGCGACAAGAAATGAGCTTAAATTTGACATGTGGTAAATTTTGGTGTGTCAAAAATTGTGAGGAGATTTGGACTTAAAGAAATATATTTTTTCAGGGACTGAATTGTAAATACTTAAAATTCAAGGACTAAAATGCAAATACCTAACTCTTGAAGGATTATTTTACAAATAATAAAAAGAAAAGTTAGTGGATAAATTAGAATAGAGAAGGGAAGATGAAGAAGAGGAGATGAAGAAGAGAAGTTGGAGAAGAATGGATGGAGAAAATAAGATAAGAATAGAGAAGGGAAGATGGAGATGAAGAAGAGTTAGTAGAGAAATTAGAATGGAAGATAAGAATAGAGAAGGGAAGATGGAGATTAAGAAGAGTTAGTGGAGAAATTAGAATGGGAGATAAATATGGAGAAGGGAAGATGAAGATGAAGAAGAGTTAGTGGAGAGATTAGAATGTGAGATAGAGATGGAGAATGGAAGATGAAAATGAAGAAGAGTTAGTGGAGAAATTAGAATGGGAGATAGAGTTAGTGGAAAAATTAGAATGGGAGATAGATGAGTAGGTTATAAAAGGAGAAAGAAGTGAACTTGAGAGGGGATTCTTGAGAGAGAAAATTTGAAGTGTTTGGGAGGATTTTTTTTTTTGAGAGAAAATTTTGGATGTTTGAGAGAGTTTTGGGAGATTGAAGAAAAATTTGAGAGAAAGAAAATACCAAAAGAGAGAGAATTTCGAAGATGATGGGAGTTCAAAGCTAGGGATTATCATCACAAATTCCTTCATCGATCAATATAAATCAAGAGTTCATCCTCGTCAACGAGCAAGCAAATTCGAGCTAAGTGTTTTTATTTATTCATTTGTTTATGGTTTTACTTGCAAATTAGCACAAATTGTATACACTTTCTCCATCTCCTCTTTTTTTTTTCCATATTTTATGTCAGGAGAAGGATATCTCTACGTCAACAGCAAAAATCTCGTAGATATGCAAAAATCGGCCCAGACAAGCTCCTAAGCTGTCCACCGATTTCTCAACTGATCTGTGACTAAAAGTCCCTCTTAATTCAAAAGAAACTCTCTATATTGGGAACATAGAGAGCGAAAATCAATTATAGAAATCCCTCCCAAAAAAATGGGAGATAAGTACTCTTTCCACTCTTCTGGTTTTAGGTGCAGATTAGCACATATTTTGTATACTGACATTTCACTCTATTTTATGTCAGGAAGCCGCAGCTTTATATCAATGGTCAACCCTATGGAAGCACAAAATCGGCTTGGAGGAGTCCTCAAGCGCGCACAAATTTCAAATTGTTGAATCAATTCGTTGTATTTTATTTTAAAGAATTCATACCCCAGAATGGAGAGGACAAAGTCCATCCGCAATTTAAATACCTGCACCATAAATCCCAAAGGGAAGAGCCAAGCCAATGCTTAGCCTCCCATTGGAGGTTTTTACTTACAGTAGTTAAATACCTGCAACTTAAATACCTGTACCTTAAATCCCAAAGGGAAGAGCCAAGCCAATGCTTAGCCTCTCATTGGAGGTTTTTACTTACAGTAGTTAAATACCTGCAACTTAAATACCTATACCTTAAATCCCAAAGGGAAGAGCCAAGCCAATGCTTAGCCTCCCATTGGAGGTTTTTACTTACAGTAGTTAAATACTTGCAACTTAAATACATGTACCTTAAATCCCAAAGGGAAGAGCCAAGCCAATGCTTAGCCTCCCATTGGAGGTTTTTACTTACAGTAGTTAAATACATGCAACTTAAATACATGTACCTTAAATCCCAAAGGGAAGAGCCAAGCCAATGCTTAGCCTCCCATTGGATGTTTTTACTTACAGTAGTTTAAATACTTGCAACTTAAATACCTGTACCTTAAATCCCAAAGGGAAGAGCCAAGCCAATGCTAGGCCTCCCATTGGAGGTGTTTATTCACTGTCATGTACTTCCTATAATTTAATTTTTGAATCATCAGACCCAAAAGATAAGTAGGTTGTAATACTGCACAGAAGTCGTTAACATACTCCTTCTTTCGGCTTCAGGGAATCTTTAACACTTAAAAAAATATAACAAATAAAAATATATACCATCCATGCATCCTATTTAAAAAGTGAAAACACAAAAGAGAATACCCTACTATAGCCTTAGGAATAAACCAAGCCTGAGTTGCCGAATTAGGATATCCATGAAATTAAGGTACCGAAAGGGCATTAGTTTTAATTAACTAGTGTAACCAAGTCCCCGAGCTCCTAATCTCTGGTTCGCAGGAATAAATTAGTTCTCCCGCTAATTTATTTAGGTTTCTAATCGACCTACCAAGAACGATTAGTGGCGACTCCAAATTTTAAAATCATTTAAACAAAAACCAAAGTTGCGATTCGGTAGGGCTTGGGAGGGTCCGCGTTAGGTTAGTCAAATCTAATTAACCTAATAATCCGTTAACCCCTTTTAAAATTTAAAATTTTTTTAGAGGGTCGCGACACACACAAAGTCTTTTCTACAGGCACCAAAAGTTTTTTTTACAGGCACACAAAATCCTTTCTACAGGCACCAAAGTCCTTTGTACAGGCACACAAAGACCTGTCTACAGGCACACAAAGTCCTTTCTACAGGCACCAAAAGTCCTTTTTACCGGTATACAAAGTCCTTTCTACAGGCAACCAAAAGTCCTTTTTACATGCAACCAAAGTCCTTCTTACAGGCAACTAAAAGTCCTTCTTGCAGGCAACCAAAGTCCTTCTTACAGGCAACCAAAAGTCCTTCTTACAGGCACCAAGTCCTTTTTACAGGTACAAAAGTCCTTCTTACAGGCAACCAAAGTCCTTTCTACAGGCACACAAAAGTCCTTCTTACAGGCACCAAAGTCCTTTCTACTGGCACACAAAAGTTCTTCTTACAAGCACCAAGTCCTTCTTACAGGCAACCTAAAGTCCTTCCTACAGGTATTAAGTCCTTCTTACAGGTACTAAAGTTCTTTCTATCGCGACCCTCTAAAAAAATTATTATTTAAAGGGGTTAACGGATTATTAGGTTAATTAGATTTGACTAACCTAACACGGACCCTCCCAAGCCCTATCGAATCGCAACTTTGATTTTTGTTTAAATGATTTTGAAATTTGGAGTCGCCACTAATCGTTCTTGGTAGGTCGATTAGAAACCTAAATAAATTAGCGGGAGAACTAATTTATTCCTGCGAACCAGAGATTAGGAGCTCAAGGACTTGGTTACACTAGTTAATTAAAACTAATGCCCTTTTGGTACCTTAATTTCATGGATATCCTAATTCGGCAACTCAGGCTTGGTTTATTCCTAAGGCTCTAGTAGGGTATTCTCTTTTGTGTTTTTACTTTTTAAATAGGATACATGGATGATATATATTTTTATTTGTTATATTTTTTTAAGTGTTAAAGATTCCCTGAAGCCGAAAGAGGGAGTGTGTTAACGACTTCTGTGCAGTATTACTACATACTTATCTTTTGGGTCTGATGATTCAAAAATTAAATTATAGGACGTACATGACAGTGAATAAACACCTCCAATGGGAGGCCTAACATTGGCTTGGCTCTTCCCCTTGGGATTTAAGGTACAGGTATTTAAGTTGCAAGTATTTAAACTACTGTAAGTAAAAACCTCCAATGGGAGGCTAAGCATTGGCTTGGCTCTTCCCTTTGGGATTTAAGGTACATGTATTTAAGTTGCAGGTATTTAACTACTGTAAGTAAAAACCTCCAATGGGAGGCTAAGCATTGGCTTGGCTCTTCCCTTATGCTTAGCCTCTTCCCTTTGGGATTTAAGGTATAGGTATTTAAGTTGCAGGTATTTAACTACTGTAAGTAAAAACCTCCAATGGGAGGCTAAGCATTGGCTTAGCTCTTCCCTTTGGGATTTATGGTGCAGGTATTTAAATTGCGGATGGACTTTGTCCTCTCCATTCCGGGGTATGAATTCTTTAAAATGAAACACAACGAATTGATTCAACAATTTGAAATTTGTGCGTGCTTAAGGACTCCTCCAAGCCGATTTTGTGCTTCCATAGGGTTGACCATTGATATAAAGCTACGGCTTCCTGACATAAAATAATGTGAAGTGTCAGTATACAAAATATGTGCTAATCTGCACCTAAAACCAGAAGAGTGGAAAGAGTACTTATCTCCCGTTTTTTTTAGGGATTTCTATAATTGATTTTCGCTCTCTATGTTCCCAATATAGAGAGTTTCTTTTGAATTAAGAGGGACTTTTAGTTACAGATCAGTTGAGAAATCGGTGGACAGCTTAGGAGCTTGTTTGGGCGGATTTTTGCATCTCTACGAGATTTTTGTTGTTGACACATAGAGATATCCTTCTTCTAACATAAAATATGGGAAAAAATGGGAGATGGAGAAAGTGTATACAATTTGTACTAATTTGCGAGTAAAACCATAAATAAATGAATAAATAAAAACACTTAGCTCAAATTTGCTTGTTCGTTGACGAGGATGAACTCTTGATTTATATTGATTGATGAAGGAATTTGTGATGATAATCCCTAGCTTTAAACTCCCATCATTTTTAAAATTCTCTCTCTTTTGGTATTTTCTTTCTCTCAAATTTTTCTTCAATCTCCCAAAACTCTCTCAAACATCCAAAATTTTCTCTCCAAAAAAATTCTTTTCTCAAGCTCATTTCTTCCTCCTTTTATAATCCACTCATCTATCTCCCATTCTAATTTTTCCACTAACTCTATCTCCCATTCTAATTTCTCCACTAACTCTTCTTCATTTTCATCTCTATCTCACATTCTAATTTCTCCACTAACTCTTCTTCATTTTCATCTCTATCTCACATTCTAATCTCTCCACTAACTCTTCTTCATCTTCATCTTCCCTTCTCCATATTTATCTCTCATTCTAATTTCTCCACTAACTCTTCTTCATCTCTATCTTCCCTTCTCTATTCTTATCTTCCATTCTAATTTCTCTACTAACTCTTCTTCATCTCCATCTACCCTTCTTTATTCTTATCTTATTTTCTCCATCTATTCTTCTCCAACTTCTCTTCTTCATCTCCTCTTCTCCATCTTCCCTTCTCTATTCTAATTTATCCACTCACTCTTCTTTTTGTTATTTGTAAAATAATTCTTCAAGAGTTAGGTATTTGCACTCTAGTCCTTAAATTTTAAGTATTTACAATTCAGTCCATGAAAAAATATATTTCTTTAAGTCCAAATCTCCTCACAATTTTTGACACACCAAAATTTACCACATGTCACATTTAAGCTCATTTCTTGCCGCTGAAAATAATGTAGAATTTAATTAAAGCCCTTTTGCAAAATTGAGTCATTCTGGGTATAATTGAGCTAAGATGAAAATTTAAAATATTAGAAGACAATATCACAACTCATAAAAAGTGAAAATTAAAAATAAGTTGACTCAAATTAAAAATTTTTAAGCCCGATTCGAGATTATACTCGTGAAGGAACACGTGACTCGAATTAGATTTTTCTGAATTTGCGATAACCAATATGAAAATAGATTTAAAATAAAAATATCAACTATATTTGTGTATTTTTTTGGCCTCAAATGTTATTTTTCCAAAATTTTCAAGTATTTTTGTATTTTAAAAAAAATTAAAAATATATATATAATATGAAAATTTATTTTTTGTTCAAAAATGGTTTCCTAGGCTTGGCCAAGCCTTCCAAAGTTGATTTTGCAATTTTCTCATCTTTTCTTTATTTTTCATGAATTTTCGAAAATAAAAATACTAAAAAATACTGAAAATATGAAAAATCATTTTTTTTGTCAAAATTAGTTCTCTAGGCTTGGCTAAGGTCCCCAAAGTTGATTTTTCAATTTTATGAATTTTTATGAATTTTTTATTACTTTAGCAATAGAAAAAATGATTAAAAATCAGGCGTCAACACTTTCCACATGCACAAAGTCCTTCTTACAGGCATTTACATGGGGTGGCCTACCATACAGGTCAAATCTCATTTTAAATCAGTAGAATCCTTTCATTAGGAATCTACCATGGGGTGACCTACCATACGGGTCCAAATTCAACCACCCTAAGGTTTTCTTATAACGAATCCTTAGGCTCTTGTTCCTTTTTCAATAGAGTACACGTGTCAGGCAACCGCCACACAACATGCAGGTAAGTGCCAGGTAAAATCTCCTCTTGGTCTCTCCATCACATGCATGAAAGCGTCCTCAAACTGGATCTGAATCAGAACTTACATAGAGGGGTATTGGAGATCAGATGTCACGACTCTCTTTATTTCCTTATGTGTTGAGTCGATTAGGATTCAGGTGTCGTCTCGTCTTTGATAGAGTACACGTGTTAGGCAACCGCCACACAGCATGCAAGTAAGTGCCAGGTAAAATCTCCTCTTGGTCTCTCCATCACATGCATGAAAGCCTCCTCAAACTGAATCTGAATCAGAACTTACATAGAGGGGTATTGCAGATCAGATGTCACGACTCTCTTTATTTCCTTGTGTGTTGAGCCGATTAGGATTCAGGTGTCGTCTCGTCTTTGAAATGAACCTCTGCCGAGCTTCCTTTTAAAGAGCGGCAGCTGTTGACACTTGATTTTTAATCATCTTTCATCTTTTATGATTAATAAAAAAATCCAAAAAAATTTATAAAATTGAAAAATCAACTTTAGGGACCTTGGTCAAGCCTAGGGAACCAATTTTGACCAAAAAATGATTTTCCATATTTTTAGTATTTTTTGGTATTTTTATTTTCGAAAATTTATAGAAAATCAAGAAAAAATGAGAAAATTAAAAAATCAACTCTGGAAACCTTGGCCAAGCCTAGGCAACCATTTTTTGAACAAAAAATAATTTTTCATATTTTTTGCATTTTTAAATTTTTTTTGGAAATTAGGGAGATATTTAATAAAAATTAGCGTTTGAAGACATAAAAAAGTGAATAAATAGTCAGTATTTTTCCTTTAATCTTCTCTTAATTTTGACCAAAGAAAATCTAAAAAAAATTTGATCTAGAATCAGGAATTAATTTGTTAATCTCATTTTTAGATTAATTTTTTAAAAAAAATCATAAAAAATTCATCTTATCTCTGTAATTGCCGATTTTTGTATTTTTGGAGTCGTGACATTATTCTTCTAATAATCCAAATTTTTCCAATAACTCGATGATGCACTTTCTATTGTCGTGCTCGATTTTTCGAATTCAAGTGAACACGTAAAGCGTTTCTTCGTGATAAGTTATTGCATTCGCAGAATTCGCCGGTCGGATATGCAGGATCGATTTCGCGAGATGTTCTTGAGAATTGATGTACCCGTAAGTTGGATTGTGAAAGTATTTGGTTAAATCAAGAAAGGTCATTCAGTTAAGCTTAAATATAGAAAAGAAAGAGCCACGGAAAATGGATTTTTAGAGCCCAAAGGTGATCCCCACAAAGGGGAAAGGGAGTGAATTCGCTTTCTAGAGTTTTTCGAGAATAGGGATGCCATCTTGACAAGAGAATAACCCATACGCTCAACGACCATTTTAACCAGGGGAAAGCTTAGTGCATTGGAGTCATTGGAGCTGTCACGCCTGGTTGTGAATCAAAACGAGAAAAACCATCTGGAGAACTGGTTGGTTGAGGATAAGCTGGAATGTAGTGAGGAACTTAGGGATCTTGTGAAGACTGTTGATAATGACCCCGCATTGAAAATATATATCAAAGCCAGAACAAACTCCAAAAGTAGTGGCAGCTTTTGCTGAGCGATGGCAATTTGACAAAATTCTGATGTACTCAAAGTAGGTTGGGTACACGCCAGACTATCTCTTCCTTTTGCAGACAGAACAAATCCTCGAGGAGCTATCAATTTTGCACTAATGATGTCTCAAATGGAGGGGGGTTGTCCAGTGGATTACAACACTATTACGGATCGATTTCTTCAGAGAAATTTGATCCGAGAGGCGGCTGTATTCTTAGTGAAGTACCTTCTGATGGTGAGGTAGAGGTCTTGTCTAGAATGTTCATGTTGTTTTCTAAAATGCCCAGGGGCTTGGATCTTGTTGCGAATATATTTAAACATCATGTTACTGCTGAAGGCATAGCCTTGGTCAAACAAGTTGAAGATGCAGCAAGCAACAAGAAAGAAACCAAACTCCAGAGAACGAGGGCCGTAAGTAATCAGATATATGTTGCAACTGGTTCACTCGTTCGGCATGCTGGAGCTTGGTTATGTGACTTAGGAGCACTCCATTTGGTAGGACTGTCTGGAGGAGTTCTTGCGACAACAAAGCATGATGAGGCTGTTATGTCTGCAGATATCAATTATTCCATGTGGAATAGCTGAGTGCAGAGAAGCAGAAAGAGCCGATCAAATTTTCAGTCGAGGTGGGGCCACAAAAAAGGAGAAACGCTAGTGGATGGTTTTTAAAGAAAGTAGAGGGTTTCTCTCCCTTGGCTGAGGACTGTCGGTATGAAAATGACGAAAAGAAAAAAAGTTCATCCAATGGATGAGAAAGAAGAAAAGATGTCGGCCATTGAATGTAAAATAAGTGCAGGCAAATAAAAAAAAAAGGAGGAGAACTCAAGATCAATGGTAGTACATTCCAGCAGGCATCAATCTCTGTGGAGGATGATAAAAAAAAAAGGAGAAATGGGCGTCTGCGCTTGGGGGGGTTATCGGCAAAATACGTAGATATCCGGGGGGGACTGCTGTTCACCTTTATTCTAGCAAACCAGTCAATGTTCATGGAGGGAAAATGGTTCTTAGTTAGGTAGTATTGAGGACGGGCAGCTGGGGATCGGGACCGAAAGAAAAAGATACCACTCAAGTAGGAGAGAAAAACAATTGATGGTGGGGGGGGGGTTGCTAATTTTTTTTAGAGGGTGCGGTGCGCCATGTGAAAAAACAGGGAGAAGAGACCAGACCTGCATGGAGGCACTTCACATGGCGATGAAGGGGCTCTTCCACTTGGCGGAACGGACAAAAGCAGGTGTCAAAGATTCCTTCAATAGAATTTTCTAATTTTCGTAATAGAGCATAGACATGCCAATAATCCAGCAAATTTGGGTCATAAGATGGGATGGAAGCTTAAAATTCAATTACGCTGAAGGCTATGCGGGGAGGGGGGCTTTTCATTCAAGCAGTCCATTCACGAAGACCTAGAAGGGACTCTCAGTAACTGGGACTCCTCTAACTGGTCTGAAGATGGCATCGACTTTTGAGGGGGACTGGTGGCAAAATGCACAGGAGGAAGGAGGTCGTTTTTAGCTGGGGCAGATTGCTTTTACGCATATACTGGCCAGTATACGTGAGGGCAACTTGAGCAGTTAGAATGGCCACTCAGGCCATGATTTCTACTACATTCTCAATAATCAAGCAGGCACTTGCACGTCTGCGAGGTCCTTAATAATCAAGTTCTCTGTATGAGCATGAGAGGCAGGAAGTAGCGGACAAAAGGGGCGCTCTCTCTATGGGGGGCTCTCTCTCTCTCTCTCTCCCTCGGTGGTTGTCTCTGCGAGTTTGAGTTGGTTCAGTGGGGATCGCCGACAAGTCTGGCTCTTCCGTCTTCGAGCTAGGGTGGTCCTTGTCGAGGGAGGTATTTGACACAGGGAGTTCCGAATCTCTGATGGTTTGCAGCTAATGTCACTTGAGACATTTGCGAGCTACGCCTTTCCTAGCATTGAGTTTTGAAAGATTAAAAAATATACCGATGGCTTGATGAGAAGGAGACGGAGTGAAGGAAAGAAGGGGGAATCTCGAGTCCAGAGGGGTGGCTTCTGGATCCCTTCCGTTTTTGACTCCTTGATGAGAATATTGAAAATATTAAAATAAATTTTGGAAGAAAGTCAAAAAAAGAAGAAGCATCAATTTTTGACTATTAAATGGACAACTTAGGTGTGCTTGAATTTGATAAAATTAAGTGTAGTCAAAAATTAGGTATATAATTGGCTATAAATATGTGTGGTTTTTCTTGTAAGTTTCATATCAAGGAGGAGAAGAAATAGAGAGAGAGAGAGAGAGTTTTCTTGTAAGAACAAGCTTAGAGCAAAGCTTGATTTTCTTTGTGTAAAACCTTGGCAAAGGTATTTTGTAGTATTGCTCTCTCATTTGCATTTTTGTTATTCTCTCCAAATTAAATCCTCCAAGCTTCCGCAAAATTCCTCCTTCCTTTTTTTATTTGGTTCCTACATTTGGTATCAGAGCCAAGTTATGGCGTCCACAAGTTCCGTTCAATTTCAACTTCCAAAGTTGAACGGAAAGAATTTCAACAACTGGTCCGTCCAGATGAAGGTTTTGTTCAAATCGCAAGATTTGTGGAACTTGGTGGAGAATGGCTACATCGAAGTAGCTAATAACGAAGAATTCAATGCCATGAGAAAGGAGGAGAAGGATTCGTTGGTGGAATCCCGGAAAAAAGATCAGAAAGCATTATATGCGATCTTTCAAGCCGTGGAGGAGACGATATTTGAAAAAATATCGAATGCCGAGACCGCCAAAGCAGCGTGGGATATTTTGCAAAAATCCTACAAGGGCGACGATCGTGTTCGAAGAGTTCGGCTTCAAACACTTCGAGGTGATTTTGAGTCTTTACGCATGAATGATTCTGAATCTATCTCTTTGTATTTTGATCGTGTACAAAACATCGTTAACCAATTGAGGGTTAATGGTGAAACACTCCAAGATGTACGAGTCGTAGAAAAAATCTTGAGGTCTTTGACTGAAAGATTTGACTACGTTGTTGCGGCAATCGAAGAAGGCCAAGATATATCAACTATGACGTTGGAGCGGTTGATGGGTTCATTATGCTCGCATGAGCAAAGAATGAATCAGAAGTCCGTCAGTTCATATCCCGAGCAAGCTTTGCAAAGTCGTATCGCTCCATCAAATCGAGGAAGCTATCAAGGAGGTCGAGGTCGCGGAGGAGGCCAAGGAAGAGGTGGAAATTCCAATTTCACCGGGAAATTTAAAACACGTGACAAATCAAAAGTCAAGTGTTTTAAGTGCAACAAGTTCGGACATTACAAATCCGAATGCCATGCAAAGGAGACGTACGAGCAGGCGGAGCACGCACATACCACTGATGCTGAAGAATACATGGTGCTAGCATGTAAGAAGGATGACTCAAGCACTGTAGATACCAACATATGGTATCTAGATACTGGTTGCAGCAATCATATGACTGGCCGGAAGGAATTATTCTCGCAATTGGATGAGACGAGTCGTGGTGAAGTCAACTTCGGGAATAAATCAAAAATTCCCGTGATGGGCAAAGGTAACATTAATATCAAGTCAAAAGATGGTACTAATGTTGCTATTGCAGATGTTTACTTTGTGCCAGGACTTTTTTGGAATTTGCTAAGTATTGGGCAACTTTCCGAAAAAGGCCACAAAGTTCACATTGAAAATGGAATTTGCACCATCAGAGGTGTCAACAACAAGTTGATCACAACGGTGCAAATGACGAAGAACCGGATGTTTCCCATGACTCTTCAGACGAAGAATCTCTTGAGTTTTCAAGCGATGATGAAAGACAACAACTGGCTGTGGCATCTTCGATACGGTCATCTAAATTTTCGTGGACTAAAACTACTGGTTCAGAAAAGGATGGTGACCGGCATGCCTTTAATCGAATGTCCAGATCGTCCATGCGAAGGATGTCTCGTTGGAAAACAACATCGAGAATCATTTCCAGTAGGGAAAGCCAGAAGAGCAAAGCAACTTTTGGAGCTGGTACATACAGATATATGTGGCCCTATTGAGGTTGAATCAGTCGGACAAAAAAGGTACATGCTGATTTTTGTTGATGATTTTACCAGAAAAACTTGGGTATATTTCTTGAGAGAAAAATCTGAAGCATTTGCCAAGTTCAAAGAATTTAAAGTCTATGTTGAAAAACATAGTGGCTTTAATCTGAAGACGTTGAGATCGGATAGAGGAGGAGAATTTACCTCAAATGAATTTGACAAATTTTGTAAAATTCATGGAGTAAAACGTCAGTTGACTGCCAGCTATACACCTCAGCAAAATGGTATAGCAGAAAGAAAGAACAGGACAATTTTTGAAATGGCAAGAAGTATGTTAAAAGCCAAAAATTTGCCTAAGAATTTTTGGGCAGAAGCGGTTGCTTGTGCTGTATTTGTACTAAACAGGTGTCCAACAAGGAGTGTTCTTGGAAGAACCCTAGAAGAGGCTTGGAGCGGCAACAAGCCAGATGTTTCGTTTCTACGAGTATTTGGGTGCATGGCATATCCCCATATACCAGATGAACGAAGAAAGAAGTTGGATGACAAAAGCGAGAAGTGCATCTTCATTGGCTATAGTGACACAACTAAAGGTTATAAGCTGTATAACCCAGTCACTGAAAAGGTAATTATCAGCAGGGATGTCCAGTTTTTTGAAGATGAAGCTTGGGACTGGAACCAAAAGGGTGACCAGAAAAGCATCACCATCGAAAATGAACCATTGGAGAAAGAAATAGAAGAGCCTCCATCATCTTCAACTAGTGGTACATCTTCACCAACAGCAGCTTCAGAACCACCACTACGTCGTTCACAACGACTGAGGGAGACGCCAGCAAAATTCAGGGATTACGTGGTCACAGGAGGCGATGGCAGTGATAATAACGGAATCACTGATGAAACATTGGTAAACTTTTGTTTATTTGCTGAATGTGATCCTGTAACCTATGATGAAGCAGCTGCAGATGAAAGATGGATTCATGCAATGGATGAAGAGATTCACTCCATTGAGAAGAATGACACATGGGTGCTAACTTCTTTACCACCTGGTAAGAAACCCATTGGTGTCAAGTGGGTGTACAAGACGAAGTACAAACCCAACGGTCAGGTGGACCGTTACAAAGCCAGACTGGTTGTAAAGGGCTACAAGCAAAAGCCAGGTATTGATTATTTTGAAGTATTTGCACCAGTGGCTCGGATGGATACCATCCGGATGATCTTAGCACTTGCAGCTCAAAATCATTGGAAGATCCATCAAATGGATGTGAAATCGGCATTCCTCAATGGTGTTCTTGAAGAGGAAGTCTACGTGGAGCAACCACAGGGTTATGAGAAAGGGCATGAAAATCAAGTTTACAAACTGAAGAAGGCTTTGTATGGGCTAAAACAGGCACCTCGTGCTTGGTACACACGTATCGACACATACCTGTTAGAGCGTGATTTTCAAAAGTGCCCGTATGAGCATACACTGTATATCAAGTCAAATACTAACGGTGACATAATAATTGTGTGCCTTTATGTTGATGACTTGATATTTACAGGCAGCTGTGAAAAAATGTTTTCAGAATTCAGGGAGGCTATGACTAGCCAGTTCGAGATGACTGATTTAGGATTGATGTCCTATTTTCTTGGGCTTGAAGTGAAGCAGATAGATAATGGCATATTTATTTCACAGCAGAAATATGCTAATGATATTCTGAAGCGATTAAAAATGGAATCGCTCAAACCAATTCGAACTCCCGTAATTGAACGTTTGGAGCTGAAGAAAGAAGGAACCGGTGAATTGGTAAATCCCACTTATTTCAAAAGCATTGTTGGCAGTTTAAGATATTTGGCTTCTACAAGACCAGATATTACCTATGGAGTGGGAATTATTAGCAGGTTCATGGAGAAACCATACCAATCACATTTACAGGCGGCAAAAAGAATTTTGCGGTATGTCAGTGGAACTCGTGATCATGGAATTTTATATTCTTATACTGACAACTTTGATCTGTTGGGGTATACAGATAGTGATTGGGCAGGTGATACTGAGACTCGAAAGAGTACTTCAGGGTATGCTTTCTTTCTTGGATCAGGAGTAATTTCTTGGTCTTCGAAAAAACAGCAGGTTGTTGCACTCTCGACAGCTGAAGCAGAATACATGGCATTAGCTTCAGGGGCCTGTCAGGCAATATGGCTTCGATGGATGCTGCGTGAATTGATGCATGAACAAGCAGGTCCTACTAAATTGATGTGTGACAATAAGTCGGCTATTGCATTAGCCAAGAATCCTGTATTTCATGGCAGGAGCAAGCACATCGACATCAAGTATCACTATATTCGTGAGCAAGTCAAAGATGGTGAAATTGAACTTAATTTCTGCAGATCAGAAGACCAGATTGCAGATATCCTGACAAAACCATTGAAGGCTGATTTGTTCGAAAGATTGAAGACGATGCTTGGCGTTATGAACTTCCAAAATCAATTTTAAGGGAGGCTATTGAAAATATTAAAATAAATTTTGGAAGAAAGTCAAAAAAAGAAGAAGCCTCAATTTTTGACTATTAATGGACAACTTAGGTGTGCTTAAGCCTCAATTTTTGACTATTGATTGTCAAAAATGGACAACTTAGGTGTGCTTGAATTTGATAAAATTAAGTGTAGTCAAATAAAGACATTTAAGTTTGACAAAAATTAGGTATAGAATTGGCTATAAATATGTGTGGTTTTTCTTGTAAGTTTCATATCAAGGAGGAGAAGAAATAGAGAGAGAGAGAGAGTTTTCTTGTAAGAACAAGCTTAGAGCAAAGCTTGATTTTCTTTGTGTAAAACCTTGGCAAAGGTATTTTGTAGTATTGCTCTCTCATTTACATTTTTGTTATTCTCTCCAAATTAAATCCTCCAAGCTTCCGCAAAATTCCTCCTTCCTTTTTTTATTTGGTTCCTACAGAGAATACCCGTTGGGGGGAACTCCTCGAAGTGGACTCTGTTTTCTCGATACACCACGGCGACACTCAGAATCCTGGTTTCCTCAACCACATCAACACTTAATTTTGTCCGAGTTGTGATCTGGCCTGTTGCGTTTTCGTTGGATGAAAATCTCGCAGTCATCCATGAGCTTTCTGTGGTGATCCATCTTACCGGTCTACCCCGACCCAGTCAAGACGAGCCTATTTCTCGATCAACACATGGGCAATGCAACAAGAATCTCCAGCCTTCAATAGCTCGAGGGGTCCCAGAAGTTTGTATTAATCCAGTACCTAAGGCGGATATCGAAAAGGGGGTCTTCATTTTGCTCGGAGATTGACCTTGAACATTATGTTGACCCTGCTCCATCAACTTCTATTAATTCCAGTTCGTGTTATGCTACTAACACGACGGAGACTCCAAGATCTTTAATCCATCATGGTGTTTTTCTAATTCCGATGGTTCAGTCAATCCTTCACATTCCTTCAAGGATAGTGTTGTTTCTATTGATTGGTCTGCACCTATAAAGGAGACGGAGATAGTTGTCCTAGATCCAACTAAGGTGTATTCTGGTTCTGGCACAGTTGAATCAAAGTCTATTGGAACTTTTTCGTTTTTGCAAAAGCAGCATAGTCGTTGGAGGATCTTCTCCTCCTTTCCAACGAGGCCGGGAGGAGATCTCTTTGGGTGGAGGCTTCCGACAAGGTTCCCAGACCTTCCACTGGGCGGGGTTCACTCGTAGTTGATTCAGCCACCTCGCGATTCCGATGGACAAAGCTCCGGGCGCGCCCTTGCCGCGAGAATTCCTCGACTTCCTCGGCAAGAATGGCCTCGACCCTTCGATCTACGCCTCCGGCGACTGTGTACCTCGTTACATAAGGGTGAAACCTGGCAGCGAATCGTGTCTCCCAGAGCTCGAAGGTGAACTTGTGTGTGAGCGGGAGAGAGTTGATTGGTTGCATGGTTTTTATTCGCTTCCACTGTGGGTTCAGATTGCTGGTACAAAAGCGTACTGTGAAGGTAAACTTTATGGGATTGATGCTAGCTTTGGAGTTGCTGTTTTGGCTTTGAGCATCGCCGGGGGAGATCATGTGCTCGATCTTTGCGGTGCTCTTGATGCTAAACTTTGTATGATTCTGGATGCCCTTGGTGATTCAGGGTCTGCCACTGGTGTAGATATTTCTGAACACCGCTTAGCAGCTTGCAAAACAATGCTTCAGAAGTGTGCTAGGCGATCGATGCCGATTATTTGTTGCTAATGGGACGGCATTTTCTCTGATTCCTGCTAGGGTTCGTTCCTGCAGATCATGTGAATCCACAACAAATGAAAAGGTTCAAACGTTCCAAGAATGGGCGTCTAGGAGGCCATGGAAAGGGAGGAAAAGAGCAGCAAGAGCCCGACAAAGTGCTACTTCCAAGTCTCACCTAGGGGCACATTTAGAAGTTTGAGCATTGGGGATGGTACTTGACTGGATTAGTGCTCATGAAAATATGAGCAACATTCAGGTCTAGTTGCGGTCTTATACACCTGTACATCTTAAGTTAGCCGGAAACGAGGTTATGTGGTTCCATGTGAGCACTACTACAGTTTTCTTTCCTGGGATGAGGTGATTGAGATGCGACTGACCTAGTTGGGGCTGGAGTGGTAGACGGTCAGCTTCATTGGATGGTGTTATTGGCGTGAAACCAACAGAGGGAGGGGTCTAAGGATATGGCCTCAGGGTATACGCATCATGACGGGAGGTCATTAGGTGTTTTGGTTCATCAGTTGTTGATGCCGCAATCTTTCTGAAGGCAATTTCTGGTCACTATAGGCGTGATACCATCAGCAGTAAGCGAGAGGTTCCAGATTTTATTTCTCACTTTACTGCCTCAAATGCTCTGAGAGATAGATCTCTAGAAAGGATGATGGGTGTATTCAAGACGAATTTCCACTGGAAATGGGTCGACAAATTAGCTATTAGTCAGGGAAGTAATATGCTCACATGGACTATTTACGACGTTTGGGCAGCAATTGTGGAACTCCCGAGCGTGAATCCGAGTCCCGTGATAAGTGGAGGCTATGCTATAAAATGGAGGGTTCATGTGGAAGTGAACGGAGACTGTTATGAGCTTGGCACCATATGCTTTGAGTATTTCAGGGAGTTTTCGGCCTTCCCTCGTGACGTGCAGGTTTTCGCAGAAATTCAAATTACGAAATCAAGCTTTGTGATTATCGGTAAGTATCCCTCATTCTAGTTTGAGTATTCGTTTATATACATTTGTTCTAGCATGTCTAACTACGTTTGTGTCAATTGCCATGTTTTAGTGATTGTTTTGCTATTACATAGTTTGCACATTTTTGCTGACTTTCGTTCGTCCTTTGCTTTAATTTAATTCATATGAATTCTTATGGTTAAATATGCCAAGAACTTTATCTTTATGTCATAAATAACATCCAATATAAGTTAGGACTTTGAGAAATCATTCTTTTAGTTAAAATTAGATATCATCATATTTTAGTGCAGGTTTTCATCAAAACCACAATAAAAATAATAATAATAAAATAATAAGAAAAATAATAATAAATAAAAAAATTTCGAAAAATTCTAAAAAATTCTGTAAAATCTCAGAAATTAGGAAACGGGTCATTTCGACTGGCCAATCCTATTTTTGATGAATTTCCTTCCTAATTTTCCAAAATGATGGTCTTGCCCCTCATGGGCAAATTGTCTCGGAAAATTTCAAAAAAAATGACCACATTTAACTAGTCTGACCCCTTTTCACTTCCCAATCCTTGAAAAATGACCATTTTACCCTCCTGGTCAGTTTGATCCAAACTTTGTCTTCCCAAATGAGTTTTCATGAAATTGGTACCGAAAGAACGTTAGAGTAATCTAACGTAACCAAGTCCCCGAGCTCATAATCTCTGATTCGCAGAAATAAAGTATTTCTCTCGATACTTTATTATCAGCCTACCATAAAATAATTAGTGGCGACTCCAAATTTTAAAATCATTTGAACAAAAACCAAAGTTGCGATTCGGTAGGACTTGGGAGGGTCCGTATTAGGTTAATTCATCTAATAAACCTAATAATACGTTCGCCCGATCGAAAAAAAAAATTTTCGAGTCGCGACACATGATACATTTTTTTTTTCCAGAAATGGTGCTTAGAGGTGGATGATGCACTTGAGATTAGATGATGATAAGAGAAACCCAATCTATTTAAAGACGATAATAAGAGAAACTATTGTCCGAATTAGAGTCGTGGGTGGAAAGAAAGAGAAGACTAGACTCGAATGCCATACCTGGAGGTGTAGCGAGTAGTGATACCTACAGATTCGAGGGATTTTGAGTGGAAGTTATTGTCGTTGGAAGTACCCCACGCATCGAGAGTCAAGAGTTGAATCTAGATATGAAGTCAGATCCTATGTAAGAAAATGAAACGAGAAAATATTAAGTACAATTTTGTTATGTCACATTTAAGATAGTCAAATCAGAGAGTGCAACATCGCATTGTGCCAGGCACACCTATTAAAAAATATTAGATTTCTTCCCTCCTCTAATTTCGTTACTTTTTCCTCTCTCTCTCTCTCTCTCTCTCTCTCTCTCTCTCCTTGCATTCACCATGGCGCAAGCACTAGGCTCAAGGCTGCTTTGGTCATGGAGCTCGACCTCGAACTCAGAGCTTCAAGTAGCCTTAGCTGGTGGCAATGGTCACTTTGGCTTCAAGATTGTGGCCATGGTGGCCCGAGTTTTAAAGTACTGTCTATGCCGCTAGAGTAATTAAATATTAAATCGCACCTTCATCAATCAGCTTAATTTTTTAGAAAATTTGGTAGTGATCCCACAAAATCTCATGATATTAGAGTTAAAGGTTTTGAGTTCGAATATTTCAAGGCCTCTATCTTCCCACCTAATGAAATATTTTCACACTTCGTACTAGGCAAAAAAAAAAATTCAAATCAAGCCTAATGAGGAATGTTAGAGTAATTAAATATTAAACCACGCATTTATCTGTCAGCTTAAGTTTTAGAATAGTCGGCAGTGGTCTCATGGAATTCAAGGTAGTAGCAACCATGGTTGATTGATCACAGGTCACGACCATGGTTGCCATATCTTTAGCTTACACCGTGGTCCCATGGAATTGAAGAGAGCAGCAACCATGGCAATTGAACACGAGGTCGTGACCATGGTTGCCATATCTCGAGCTTACATGCTTGACCACTTGAGCTTTGACATCGTGCCACCATGACACGAGCACAAGCTTGAGGAAGCCATAGTCGCTACAGCTTCAGGCGCGCATGGATGCTTGATTGTAAAAAGTTATGGAGAGGATGACAAAAAATTGAGTGCCAAACAGAGAGAGGAGAAGGGAAAAAATTAGGGGTAATAAAAAAAAATTGCAAGGAACGGGAATTGTTTGGTTCTGGGCGGATCCTCGGGTCTTCAATCCGATTCCCATTCTAGTGGTAGATCGGATCGAACAATAATTTTTTTAAAAGTTTTTTATTTGTTCAAATATTTTTAAAAGCCCCTACTGTCATTCTATATATGGTCACCGATTCGACTGGACCACTCAGGAATCGGCTGGTCTGATTCCAGGACCAAGTGTTCAAGTTCCCAATCCTAGAGTCTAGGATCAAACTAGGAACCGATCAACTCTAGGAAAATTGACAAAGAAAGAGGACAAAGGAAATATCAAAATTTCTATAAGGAAGGTTCGGTGCGAAACATGTCACGGCTTGAATCGATTATCTTAAATATGACATGACAAATCTTTTGTACCCAATATTTAAGATGCCCGAACACTCATCTTGCGACGTCCTGAGTTTCGATCATTTATTTTTGGAATTTGAATACAAAATGATTATTTCATGAAGGCGCTATATGTCACGCCCTGAATTTCCATGAGTGCACGACATCTACACAACGACGGTCGATACATGCGACATCTTAGGACTGTCGCCAACCCAGAAACCTTAATATCCAAATAAACGCTAGCGGAAGTGATACATTATCCCTGATAATGAATAAGCAAGGACTAGCGCAACCACAACACCTCATATATAATCATAATCTTAGCTCCCTATTACACATAATATCAGCTTTACAAAGATTAACAACAACAAACAACCCAGGGCGACCACATTCGTTGACAACCATTGATTCAACATCAATTGTCCTTACCAATAGGGTACTTCGCCACCGGGATATCAAATCTTGTGGTATCCCTGCTATACTTATGCCCTGGGGTTTGAAAAATAAGGGTAATCACCTATGAGAACAAATCTCAGCAAGCTAACCTCTAAATCCCTTCTCGAAATACCAAACACTCTCAGACCCAACTCCATGCCTTATCCGAGCACTCAAACCACAGACTCAAAATATTTGAAATAGTAATATAAAATATTGCTCGGGTCCAGTTTTGCATGAAATGTTCCAAAATATATTTTTTGGTATTCGAACCACACGGGACCCACAAAACTTGCTATTTTCAATCGAAAATTAAAATGGACAACATGTGAACAATGCACAGAGGCTCGTGAACAGTAAAATAGGGCATTATTTGGCTCGTTTTCGCATAAAATGGCCCAAAAAATGCATTTTTCAATGCCCGAACCTTGCGAGACCCACATTAACCACCATCAATAGTATATATTCAGCCAAGACAGCAACATACGAACCCCAAAATATATACCACAGCCTCGCTACAGAATCGATTTGCACAAATACACAAATTCCGGCAATTTTTCCTAAATCGATTTACCTCGAATTGAACCCTAGAGCTAGTCCATGGCATATACAATATTTTAATCGAGAAATAGAGGTTTAACTTACCTAATCGAGGCTGACACGAAACTGAAAAAGCGATGGAAGCTGCAGTGCACGGTGGCGACCGATAAAGCACGACGGCGGTGGCTGAATCCGGCAAAAATCCAAAAAATCCAAGGAAATCAATGCTGTTTAAAGGCTAAACGGGGTGGTTCACGAGTTGAAAATCAATATTTTCACATGAAAATAAGCTCTAGAGGTTGCTCGGGTTAACATATATCAACATGAGCTATATGTCAAATTCGGGTAACATAAAACTAGCTCGTTGACTGAAACGGTAAAGTAGATTTGAAAGGTCAAACGGCCTCGGATCGAAATGATTCAAAGTTTTGTGAACTCACCTCGGATAGGAATACGACATATCCAAAAATCACAAAAATCCAATAGTCGGATTTCCGTTAGTGGCTAGTTGAAGTTGGCCACAGAATCTTGGAACCAAGAGAGAGAGAGAGAGAGAGAGAGAGAGAGAGAGAGAGAGATCCGAAAATGAGAGAACGTGAGCTTAGGCAAGAAAGAGAGTAGTTTAACTGGTCAAATGAGGAGAGAGAGAGAGAGAGAGAGAGAGCAGATTTATGACTTTGGGGCTCAATTATTTGAGTTTCTATTTACTGAAAATGACATAAAGCTGAACGAATCGACTGATTTTTGAGCTATCAATGAGTTTTGGGACTGATAAGGGTCTAGGCATCAATAATTTCGGTTAAACAAGTTAAATTGGTCAAAAATATGACCGACAAGACATTTCTTGAAAATCATGAAATTTCAAGACCGGTAGGGGCTCAGTTAGTATTGATTTGGCTCAACCGCGATCGGAAAATGACTCAGAATACCACCGAATAATTTTTCTAGCCTCGTTAAAATTCCTAACACACTCTAGCCATGAATTCTAGTATAAGTCGGGGGCAAGATGAAAATTTTCAATTTTTTCCTTTTCTCAAGGCATTCCAATGCCAAGCTACCAATTCACGTCTTTTGAGATAACATCCAACATTTATATCCTAATTCCAAAATCCAACTTATTTCAATTTATAAACGTCTGAAATTTGGGATGTTACACTATAAATAAATTTCATTCGGAGCTGGCCACTCTGAGATGACTAACCAAAGGGGAAATGCTAGCTAGGAATATAAGCACGTGGACCAAATGGTCAATATGTATAACTCCTAAAAGCCACCAGTTAGTTTGAGAATTTCTTTAAAGCCGTCGTCTTATGAATGATGCCACAAATTAAGTTTTGGGAATAGGATAATCGACTCTCAAGAGTGTTACGGAAGATAAAATTGGATATTGTTTCGAAAGGCATGAATTGGCAGCTTAACATTATAATGCCTAAAGAAAATGGTAAAATTGAAAATTTCCATCTCATCCCTAGTTTGTGCTAGAATCCATGGCTAAAGGGTGTTAGTAATTTTAGCGAGGCTAGAAAAATTGTTCAGCGGTATACCGAGTTATTTTCCAATCGCAAGTGAGCCAAAATAGCACCGAGTGAGTTTCGGTCAGTCCCATTTTGTCAAGAACTTCAATGAATGCCTTGTCGATCACCATTTTGACCATTTTGACTAGTTTTGACCAAAAATAATTGATGCCCAAGCTTTATCAGTCTAAATTTTACTAATAGTCCAAAAATCAGCCCGTTCGTTCGGCTTTATATCGCTTTCGGTGAATAGTCACCGGTGATAATTATCCTCAAGATATTTATTGGTCAAACCACTCTCTCTCCTCCATAATTACCACTAGTTTCTCTCTCCTCTCTCTCTCTCTCTCTCTCTCTCTCTAAATTTTCGATTTTCTCTCACTCTCTCTCTACTGGCGCCAGAATTCTACCATCTACTTTGATCAACTGCTGCCGGAGATCCGACTGTTTTATGTTACCCGAATTTGACATATATCTCATGTTGATATATGTTAAGCCTAGTGACCCCCAGAGCTCATTTGTATGTGATAATATGATTTTCAGCTTGAGAACCACCTCGTTCAGCCCTTGATCAACCCCGATTTGGACTAAATCCACCGAAATCTATCGTGCTTTGTCGGTCGCCGCCGTGCGCCGCCGCTTCCGTCGCTTCCTCAACTTCTTGTCAGCCTCGATTAGGTAAGTTAAACCTCTTTATCTCAATTATAATATTGTACATGCCATGGACTAGCTCTAGGGCTCGATTTGAGGTAAATCACTTTAAGAAAATTTACCGAAATCGGGATAAATTGAGCAAATAAATTCTGTCGAGGCTGAGATATGCTATAATTTTGAGATATGTTGCTGCCGTGTTAGAATAATAACTGTTTGTGGTGATTGATGTGGGTCCCATGTGGTTCGGGTATCGAAAAATGGATTTTTGGGATATTTAGAGCAAAAACGAGGCAAATAGTGTTTTGAAATCAATGTTCATGAATCTTTGTGCGCTGTTCACATATTGCCCAATTTAATTTTCATTTGAAAATGATAAGTTTTGTGGATCCCTTGTGGTTCGAATACCGAAAAATATATATTGGAACATTTTATGCAAAATCAGGCCTGAGTAATATCTTATTTTACTATTTCAACTATTTGGAACCCGTGTTCATATTCAAAATAATATTTGAGGATTATCCACATATGCTTGAAATTAATTATTTGATCATTTTGGGTCCCGCATGAGAAATTGGCATTTTTAATAAAATTAAACACGTGAAACAGATTGCTTGGCTTGGCCATTATGTCGGCCATATGGATTGATATATTTGGGCGCGTGTTTTAAGTTGTAACCTAACGTACTTGGCCAAAGTTTTTGCCCAATTGAAATTGACATTGTTCCATATGTCTAATTGAATATTTGAACTCGTATTTGAAATATAGCCTAACGTACTTAGCTGATGATTTTTGTCCAAATAAATTTAAAGGATTTTATTGCTTGAAAAGCGAGTGCGACAATTTGGGTTCGTAAAATGAGTTGATTAGCTTGGCTATTTGGTCGGATATGTGGATTAAATATTTGGACTCGTATTTGAAATGTGACCTAACATACTTAGCCGATGATTTTTGTCCAAATGAATTTAAATGATTTTATTGCCTAAAAAGCGAGTGCATGATTTTCGCATGTTTGATTGCATATCATTTGTGACTTGACGAATATGTAGCCATGATGTCACCTGGCGTAAAATGAAGCTATTGGCGTAATATGTAGCTGTGGAGGATGGCCTTGAGGTGCTTATATGATACAGGGAATTGGAGAGATAAATGTGCTGACCTGAGGTGCCTATATGACACAGGTCGAGGCACAATGCGTCCTGATACGTTTGAGACGGGGTAACTGGAGCGATAAGGTGCCAATCTGAGGCGTCCTATACGCGAGTTGAGGCACAGACCTGATGCATACGATAAGCGAGTCCGACCTGATGCGCATATATGACGTGGGTCAAATTGGCTGTTAAGCCGTGGCTCAAGATTGAGCGTGCATGCATATGTATTTGCATGGATTATCCTGGATTAGACATGTTTGATTTAAATTTTTGATTATTTATATCGAGCTACTAGTTGGCGGTTGTTTGAAATCCTCATTTGAGATTGTGGTATTAGATTAGACATGAGTTGTTTTTTTTATTTATAAATAGCCATTTATGGCGAGTTTTTTGTTGGGTGTTGCCCTTGATCTTTCTTGACCCTGCGATTTAAAGTTTGACTTTGTGGTTTGAGTGCCTGGATGAGGCGTGGAGTTGGGTCTGAGGATATTTGGTATTTTGAGAAGGGATTTACAAATTAGCTTGCTGAGATTTGTTCTCATAAGTGATTACACTTATTTTTCAGACCCCCATACCCAGTAGTGAATGCAATATGGGTAAGATAGAGGATCCCAAAGGAAATTGATCCAGAGACTCAGTCTTTTTCTGAACTAGATGGTGGGATGGATGATGATGAGTAGGTTTAAGGCAGAAGCCTCTTGGTAAAAATTTGTATGATTTGCTCGTTATTGGAGTTAAGAACCTTGCCAACCTAGAGCCTTTTATCGTAAAGGTCTAGTAATGGGTTGTAATGAGGTGGCGAAAGTTTTGAACTGTGTATATGACGTCATCCTGACAGTTGTATGAAAATGGTATGTAATATAAAGTGTGGTTTGGTAAATTGATTGGTTTGTCTATCTTTTTTTTGTGTGTATAAGATTGAATGAGCTCGTTTCCATTGCCTAAGGAACCTTGAGGTCATTTGGTTACAATGAGTTTCCTGGGCCGTTGTGATTATCGACCATTCGACCTTACAGGCATGACAGGGATGTCACGTGGCTCGTGGGTTCGAAGAGTGATACATCTGTCGGCAATCTTGAGATCTGAAACTCAGACTTCCCAATATTCTATGTAACCAAATAGAAAGGATAGCACAAAAGACACCACTTGAACTTTGAAGTGTTAGCAGAATAAAAAACAAATTAGAGCATTCGACCAACAAAAAAAAATCTTCGAAGCGAGAAATTGACACAAAAAAGAAAAATTTGAAGTGAGGAAAAGAACAGACCTTGGAGGCTCGGACAAGAGTTTCATGTATTATTAGGCAACTACTAAACCAAAAGTGGAACCCTGCCATGGCTGCGACACGCCCCCAAAATCCCTATGCCAATATACGGCAGTTCTCCAAGGAAAAACAAGCCCCAATACTTATAGTTCATTCCTCATTGCCTCATCATAAAAACATCAAATGAATTACTGTAGGCAGGATTGTCATCCCATGGCATGGTGTAGAATGGCCTTACAGCCAAAGGACAGCGGTGAAGTATATAAACTCCGTGCCATATCTAAGAACAAAAGAAAGTTTTATAAGTTAATCATACCGAAAAATAATTCTCAACTTGCAATTTCGACATTGTAAATTATTTGGATCAACAATAATCTATAAGATTTTCTCGAAAAAAAAATTGAAGGGTGTGAGAGAAAAATTATAATAGTTTGAGGGAGACCTAATTAAACAAACAAAAAATAGAGGGTCTCGTGGGCCCTATGTCCAGGAAGCTAGCTATTAATTTGAGTGTGTTGATGAATAATTATGCAAAGATTTTGTGGGCTAATGTTTTTTAAGTGGAGAAAATACAAAACAGAGCACAAGTTGATTTCGTTGCGGTGCCACTCTTATTTAACTCGTATAATGAAAGCACGTTGGAGTTTCTTTGAGAGACACCCTCGAGTGTGAAATGTCCTATACCATTCGATACTTTCGCCGAGCATATTTAAAAATGACGTGGTGAATGTGGATGGAATGTTTGAAGACACCAACGATAATCTATGTGAGTTAAAGAAAGTAAGAGAAACTTTTGAAATTTGATTTTCCTTATCTTTTTATTGATGTACAGAATAAGTTTAAATAGATACGAAGTTACAGATGAGGACGAAAGTGATTCGTCAAATCAAGGAAAGAATAATTCCTAAAATCAAAGAAAGAATTTTAAATACAAAAATTTCAAAATGGGGAAAGTATCCTCAAGATTGATTTGATGGCCATATGTTATCATCCCCCGCAAGTTGAGCACGGTTGGCTGAAGGTGAAGCTTGTTCTGCAAAAATCTGATGCAATTAGAACTTAGACCTTTGGTGAACAGATTTGCAATTTGATCTTTGCTGGAGATAAACTGAACAATGAGAATCTTACATCCACAGTCCAGTTTTTCATTCAAGAGCAAAACATGTAGTGGTTGATTTTCATTATGTCAAGGAACTAGTTATAAATGAGGACGAAAGTGATTCCTCAAATCAAGGAAAAAGTTCTTCTTCAAATCGAGGAATTCACTCAAATTAAGGAAGGAAAAGTTCCTAAAATCAAGGAAAGAATTTAAATAAAAAAATTTCAAATTGAGGAAAGTATCCTCAAGATTGATTGCATGACGACATGTTATCACAAGTCTCTTTGATTCGCAACCTGCAGTTAAAACTTGCAACACAAATTATCTACTGGAAAAGGTTATGATAGCAAGTCTTTTTTAGCTCCTCTATCATTATTTGTTACCATTGTTTAATTTGGTATTGTAAAAGCTGTTAATTAATGCATAAGCTCTCGCTTCTTTTTTAGTGAGTGACACTGGCATGCTCCTGTCTCGACTTTGCTTAATCTGCCTCAATGGATAATCATTTTTCCACGCAAGTATCGCTGAATGCTCTGAAAGTTTATCGCAGAATGGGTAGAGGCTCTGGACTTTCTTTGTTCCACTCTTTCTACTAGTACATGAAGACCTATTTATAGGCTTCTTCCACCGACATGGTGCGTACAAAAATCTCTCCTTCATCAGATATTTCGGTTGTGAGCTAAACTATTTTCTATCAATTTACAACAAACTAAATCTCCTAATACTCAAATTAGCAGGGCAGGGAATACAATACGAACACTCATAGGAGGCAAGCGTTCAAAATGCATAATAAAGACTCAAATGCTTACAATCCTATTGCATAAAGGGTTCTCCACTGTCTCATCATAACTTTCCATCACAAAATGCTAAGAAGAACAATGCTGTCAAGATTCAAATTTGAAGGCAAATGAAAAGCACCTGACAAATTGTTGCCTATAAGTTCGAATCGTTCTAGATGTACGTTGTTGTCCAATAGCCAATTTCGGAAGTTTCCTATCATTCCACTGTGGCTGAGTTGAAAGTGTGTCAATTCATGCTGTTCTTTCAAACACATTTCCAGAGAAGACAATTAGAACAAGTGACTTGAGATTATGTAGGAGACATGAAGGAATAGCCCTACTCAAATGGTTATAGGGTTTCTCTCTGCCACCCGCTGCCCAGCCCTCCGTGCTTTCTGAAGCAGACTTTTGAGGGAGCGGGAGAGGGATAGATTCTCCCTCTCTCTCCCTCCCCCTTTTTTACCACTACAAAAATAAGGGCTTTTAGCCACGAACAATTAGCGACGAAAAATAATTCATCGCTAATTTGCGACGAAAATAAATTTCGTCCCACATTTGTCGCAAAATTCGTCGCAAAATAACAAAGGTTTTTTAGCCACGAAAAATTAGCGACGAAATAAAATCGTCGCTAATTTGCGACGAATTTTGCGACGAATTTTTTTTTCGTCGCTAATTTGCGACGAATTTAGCGACGAAATTATTTTCGTCGCTAATTATTAGGGACGAAATTAATTTTCATCGCTAATTAGCGACGAATATAAAGTTTCGTCGCTAATTAGCGACGAAATTGATTTTCGTCGCTAATTATTAGCGACGACGTTGATTTTCGTCGCTAATTATTAGCGACGACTTTGATTTTCGTCGCTAATTATTAGCGACGACTTTGATTTTCGTCGCTAATATCGGCGAAATTTATTTTCCTCGCTAATTATTAGCGACGAAGATAAGGTTTCAATATTTTCGTTGCGAATTTTAGGTTTAGCGACGAAAAATTATCTTCATGGCAGACTATTGGTTTAGCGATGAATTTTTTTTTTCGTCGCAAATTTTTGGTTTAGTAACAAAAATCATTTTCCTCGCTAATTTTTGCGACGAAAAGTTATACTCGTCGCTAATTTTAGGTTTAGCAACGAAAATCTATTTTGGTCGCAAATTTTTTTGTTTAGCGATGAAAACCCTAATTCGTCGCTAATTAGCGATGATAATAACGTTGTCGTCGCTAATCAGCGACGAATTAACGTTTTCGTCGCTGATTAGCAATGAAAAAGAAAAATTCGTTGCTACCGAACTTAACCCTACTTCAATGTTGGCAGACGTTGAATGCGTTATTGGCACTTTCAGTAAAACCCCTTTGACTCGAGTCTTGCACTTTTGAGAAGCTCCAGATTCGCGCTCATCTGCACGCACTTGATTTCGCACTCGGATTTCTATCATCTGCACTTTCGACAAGATTTCGGACTCAAATTTTGATATCGCTCATCTGCACTTTTGAGATTTCGCTCACTCAGATTTCTCTCTCTGTCTCTTTCATTCTTCCTGTCCACCACCCGTTTCTCCGAGAAGGGTCAATCCAATCGGCGCCCACAGTTTCGAAGGTGAGTTGCCTCTTCAATCTGCGATTGCTTTTGTTGTATGTTCGGGTTTGTGTTTCGGACGCCTTTAGAATCTGTAGGTTACGCTTTGATTTGCCGTAAAGTCGGGTCATTTTTTTTTCCTTAGGTTTGTTTGTTTGTTCAGGAATGAAATCGTGTGCTGAATTATTCGAGCTGTGGTAGTCTCACTAAGCAGAATCGAGATGTGCAAAAATGGTTGAATGTTATTTTCGAGCTGTGGTTAACTGTATGTCCCATTTGGCTATGTGGAAATCTATATTCCCTAGGTAAATGCAGTTCTTGGGGCGATGGTTTTTGCATATTTTGGATTACCTAAGGCAGATCACTCAAATTTCTAGTTTTTAGGTTTCGATTGGTTGACTGTATGTCCCATTGCCTCTCTTTCTCCTCGCAAGAAGGTGCTTTTTCATTTAGAGTTCAGACTTATCAATTACCAATTGATGGATGGATGTCATGCCGTTGTGTTTGAATAGGCTCTTCCTTCCACCTACTATATCTAAGCTCTTTCCCCCTTATGTCGGTATCGTTATCAAGCGAATACGCATTGACATTTTCACATCGTAGAATGCGAGTAATTTGTGTGACGATTTGCTATTTAGCTAGTTTATGGTGGAGATAATTTAGCAGATGATTGTTGATTGCACTATTGCAGTTGATGTTTTTTTTAGATCAAAGTGCATTATGTTAAAGTGATTTCACTTTTTTTTTTCTATTTCAGCAAATGCACTCGAATTGAAATACATTTGCTTACTCCTCAGGGTTTACACGTATGGTATTTCCTTTTTATGTTTATTTTTGCTGGACCTACCGGGTTTGTTTTGTTCTGTTTGTAGTCATTTCTTTAGTTGAATCATACTCATGTGACATAAATATCGATTTTTCTTTGTTTTGTTCTATTTGTAGTCATTTGTTTAGTTGAATCATACTCATGTGACAGAAATATTGATTTTTCTTTGTATTTCTATGTACTATTGATTTTTTTATTGTGTAATTTGAATTGAACTGTATAGTCGGTGCCATTAAAAGAATTAATTCATGTTCATCTCACTACTTGATAGAAATTAGATAATCTGAAGGCACAAGCATTTATAGGTTGGTCTCTTCCTCGGGTGTTCTTTCATACATACATACATACATATATATAATTGCACAAAGATGATTGATGCTACTCTCCAAATCTGAAAGTGCTTTGGACTGGATTTGGAAAGCGTCATAGTGGCTATTCAGGATTTAATGCCGGCTTTCTTCATGTTCTCAATTTTGCTGGTGGAAGAGGCCTTGATATCAAATTACAATTCTGCAGGATCTTGACGAGTTCAAAACCATCCTGAAACCACGACTGAAACTAATTGTACAGAATGATGAGAGAGAATGGTTTATTGTGTTTGTGTCCAGAGCTCATCCAACTAACGATCAGGCCACTAAATTGGCCAAAAAGGTATATGCCGGGCTTGAAGTTGATTTCAGCTCCAAGAAAAGAGAAAGGTATTGATAATTCCTGTAGTTCCTCTTAGATTCTACTTAAACAAAACCAGAGCAGTAAGAAAAAACGTGATTAAGCAATATCCCTCTGTTTACTTATGCTTCTTATTAGAGCTTGTTATTTATTTCTAGTTCTTGGAACTCATTTTACAAGGTCAATAAGTGTACTTACGTCACCTAGAAGTTTTTTAACTTAATCACCAAACTTTATTGCGATTATGAATGCATGTGGCCTGGAGGTGTCCCTAGTGTGTGACTACGTCATTGTCCCTTGAGCACTTATCATCTCTTGAGGCAACGATTGACTCTCTCTCTCTCTCTCTCTCTCTCTCTCTCTCTCTCTCTCTCTCTCTCTCTCTCTCTCTCTGAGTCCAAGGAGTAATTTTTCTTGTGACCAATTGCAAGTTTCTTTGTTATTCTTCTCGTCTTTTTTACTCGGTTCCAAAGTTACTGTCGGCCTTTACCATGCTCTGAGATTTGAGCACGTCCTTGTCTCAGGTGCTGCAAATATGACATACACGGTCCTAAAGCAAATTTCTAGGAAGATTTGGAATAAAAAATTGTAGAGTCCATCAGGAATACCCTGGCTAAACGTGTTCATTTTTATGAGGATGAGATACGGAAGCTCAGTGAACAACGATTCATGCCGATTTGGAAATTCTGTAATTTTTTCATATTGAAGGTCTTTCCCTTCTCAAAGTTGTGGACCATTGTTATCAAATGAAGTGTAACTTTAGCTTAAGTGAGTTGCCCTGTTTTGATTTTTTCTGTTGCCTGCATAACTTTTGTCTCACATGTATAGATTTTACGCATTTGCATGATTATTCTATCATAAGTCTTAGGTCTATTAGTCTTATCCATTCATCTCAATGCAATTATGAGGCGCATAGTACTTAATGCAATTATGAGGCACATTACTTAGAAATTTCCTGTCTTCTTGTGCCTGTTATTCCAAATCAATTCAAACTTTCTCTGACGGTTTCTTTCTCCTTTTAATTTTTGGAATGGTCAACAGGAGAGCTTGGCTTTTATATTTGAAATGGCACAACTTCATGAAGACGCGTTATGTGAGTATGATGAACTAGAGCTCAGCTACTTGGAAACAGGTGCTTATTCCATGAATGCCTTGTTGAGCTTGGCTTTTATATTTGAAATGCCTTGTTTAGTTATAATGCTTGATAAGCCTCTGTAACTTTTCATAGTGCTCATTTTGGACTCTGCATCTTCTCAGTTGCTCCAATTGGCATTCTGAGTCCACTTCAATGTATGAAATCGATGGTTATGTTTGATTTCCTGTAGATCATTCTACAAGCTAGTCCTAGAGTAAAGCACTTTGGAAATCTTTCTCGTCTTTGGAGGATTTTGAGGTATAACCACCGGCAAGCACAATCTTGCCTTAGCATTTACTAGTAGCTTTATGTCATTTTATCTTTCCTTCGCTTACTTGCTGTTTTCATTACGAGTTTTTTCTAGCTCACAAAGTATGCTATTGATCTCAATCTTTCATTTTCTTTCAGGCATTGAAAAGCTCCGGTGCAATCATTCTGAATCCTGGTAGGGGGAGATTTGTCAAGGATGGTCTGATTCACCCCGAGGTTGCTTAAGTAGTTGCTTTAAAGTGCTCAAGATCATTTATTCTCTCATTATGTGTACTATAAAGAAAAATGTTTATGTCATTCTTGTGGGAAATGTAGATGAATGTATTTCATTTTCATATTATTATAATATTTTGATGTTATTAAGTGCTTAATCAATGTTAAATATAAATTCTAGAAATTAATTTTTCTTTTGATTAGATTTAAAATTGAAAATTAAAAGAAATGATTTTATCATACGATCACAAATAATAAAGTTCGTTGCAAAAAAAAAAAAATTCGTCGCTAAATTCGTCCCTAAACAATATTCGTCGCAGAGTTCCTCGCTAAAGAATTAATAAAAATTCGTCGCTAAATTCGTCCCTAAATAATATTCGTCGCAAAGTTCGTCGCTAAAGAATTAATAAAAATTCGTCACTAAATTCGTCCCTAAATAATATCTTTCGTCGCTCCTAAATAATATTCGTCGCAAAGTTCGTCGCTAAAGAATTAATAAAAATTCGTCACTAAATTCGTCCCTAAATAATATCTTTCGTCGCTCCTAAATAATATTCGTCGCAAAGTTCGTCGCTAAAGAATTAATAAAAATTCGTCACTAAATTCATCCCTAAATAATATCTTTCGTCGCTAATTAGCAACGTATTTGGCCACGAACTAATTTGCGATGAATTTTTCCATGAACTGATTAGCAACGAACTTTGCCACGAATTGATTAGCGACGAATTTTGCCACGAACTGATTAGCGACGAATTTTGCCACGAATAAATTAGCGACGAATTTTGCCACGAATATAGTACGTCGCAAATTAGCGACGAAATTTGAAAATTTTCGTCGCTAAATTTTGCGACGCCGAATTAGCGACGAAATTTTTTTCGTTGCAATTTTCGTCACAACTTCATTTAGCAACGAATTTTGCTAAAATTTTCGTGGCAAATGCCGTTGCTAAAACCTTATTTTTTTGTAGTGTACCCTCATCTGTTGTTCCCCCTCGTTCCCTCCCCCTGCCTTCAAGTAGCATCCATAGAACGAGAAGACTTTCTCCAACTCACCGGAGAAGACTTTTCTAGCTCGCTCTCGCCATCCATCAACCTGACAATGGCGTGCTCTAGTTTTTGTCTTGTATTGCTTCTCTTGCCCATGGCTTTCCTCCCGGTGCAACTTGTTGCAGACCTGACACCAACCTCGACAGTCCTTATTTTTACATTGTTGCTGCATGTAGTTGCTCTATTCGGTTCTGGTTTAATCACCGCTCTTTCTTTTCTTTGTTTCTTTGTATTTTAGGTTCTCCATCGATTTCATGGACGTCTTATCTAATTTTGTGATCAACTGCTACATAGTTTGAAATTTTCTCTCTCGATCTAAAGTTAAATTTAGATTTGGGTGCTGTTCTATTCAGTTCTAGAGATAGATCTGGGATTTTCAAGACGTTCTTTATATTCCTATAACTCATTGGTGATGTTGTGTTCTTTACACGATGATGGTGCTGGGGATGCCAAACTTTGGAACGCACTGTCTTTTGGCAAAACTGTTATTACTAAAGAGGAGTGTCTCGGTGTGTGCTCATCACTGATGATGCAAAATTCGGTGATTGGCCGCCATACGAGCTTTGATGCTACAACAAATCCGTTTTCAAGGAGTGGGCTAGTCTTATCAAGTGGTAGCAAGTTGATTCACGTTTCAGATTTGTTTTACTTGTTTCGTAGGATTTGCATTTATTTTGAAGTTCTATACTACTTTCTCTATATGAAATGAAGATGCTTATTTCAGCCAAAAAAAAAATGGTTATTTAACACATCAAGCGCATAGAGTGAGGTCAGATTGCAGAAGCAGGAAGGAAGAGGACCCCAAATAACATTATTCCCAATACACAAATCTTCAAGGTTTCTCAATCCGCAGAAGCCTGCTCAAGTGTACACTGAAACTATTGCTCTCCGAATTATTTGTGAAAATGACATCAGAAGATGGCAATTTTGCATGATAACTACACTTTTCACCCACCATACATTCGCCTCCTTCAGGATTAACCTAATAACTAGACCCATCAAATAGGTGGGACAGATCGGTTTGGGTCAGATTATACGTTCCAATTCCAATGATAAGAAGAAAGGTCAAGCATGGCCTTATTACTTTATGGGTCATACGTTCTGTGTGCCTTAATTTCAACTCCTATTCATAGTAAAACCTATGAAACGGTCCGTCTACGGTGACCAGCTTCATGTGCATGAAATCAGGAAGGTTAGGGGATCAGGAACATTAATTCCCTATTTCCCACCTTCATGAAATAAAAAGAATATTTAATGGGTTGATGACGTCACAATTGCATTTAGTTTAAGCCGGGTGAAGAGGGGCCAATGGCTTAGATTTTTCCTACCTGTTTATTGGCAGAACGGCGCTTCTAGTATGTACAAGTCAATTTAGTATTGGGATATCCGTGGCTTGTTACCATGCCGAGCAACCGGCCATTCGGCAACCAAAATTGCCATTAGCCTTCATTTTCTTCTGGTGCTACATCGAAATTGCAGGTGCCATAGATGAATAACTCGAGTTTTCGACATCAAGTGCAGGCACATAAAATTAAACTCAGAAAGTTTGTTTCGTAGGAATATACACGGGTCGTGTTCGTTGTTTTCATTGCTGCTAAATTTCAGGAGTAGCAGCTTGATAGTCAAGACAGTCCTGCTCCAAAAGCAAGTGCAAAATTATGATGGGTAACAAGGGTCATCCGTGATTAGTTACCATGATGGACCAAGGTATTAACATAAATTTCCCTACTTTTCAAACAGAAATTAAAGGTCACAATAAATTGGAAAATCTCTGTCCGTTCCTGGTAATACAACAGCGAGTGCAGAATGCTATGAAAGTTGATTGCTGCTAAGATTTTCTGAACGAGAACACACTGGTTGTCAAATTTAATTTGAAAGTATCAGCTTCAGCGAGCTAGATAGTTATTCAGTTAGTGCTCTGCCCTTTCATTTTCACCATTTTGGCCTACTCTGTCCCTTTGGCAGACAGGATTGAACCATTTTCTAGGGATTATGATCTGAAGATTGGACTCGGACTGGCATTTCATAGATTATGCAATGGCTTGATATGCAAATCCACTTTTGCAGGTCAAACTCTACCAGTGCAGGAACTAGTATCTCTTACTCAAAGGAATTGCTTTTGGTGAGTGGCGCGCCAACTTCGTTCAACTTACGAGAAGAATACCCTCTTTTGAAGTCTAGAGATGCATCTAACACAATAAAGTTTCAGGGGACAAATTCTTTGGTGAACTTGAATCAGATAACAGAAGATGTAATGAAGATCGGTTCATTCCGACCAGCCATGACACGGTGGCCGTTCTTCATCTTCTTGGGTGGATCCATGTTCTGCCTCCTCTCGGGCAGCGTTTGCCACCTTTTCTCATGCCACTCACACTGCTTGAACATCCAGCTGCTGCGGATGGACTACGTTGGCATCACAGTCATGATCATCATCTCATTCTTTCCCCCAATCTACTATATTTTCCAGTGCGAGCCCCATTGGCAGCTGATCTACCTTGGCGGTACAACGGTGATGGGGATGTTCGCCGTCGTGACACTGCTCGCCCCTTCTCTTTCTTCTGGGAAATTTCGGGCGTTTCGGGCGATGCTCTTCTTGTCCATGGGGTTTTTCGGTATCACACCGGCGATCCATGCCTGCATTGTGAATTGGAGCAATCCCCAGCGCCCGATCACGCTTGCTTATGAGCCAGCCATGGCGCTATCTTACATTACGGGTACTTTGTTTTATGTTAGCAGGATTCCTGCGAGGCTAAAGCCGGGTTGGTTCGACCTTGCTGGTCACAGCCATCAGATATTTCAGGTTTTCGTGATCATGGGTGCGTTGGCTCATTATGGCGCTACACTATTACTCTTACAGTGGCGAGATGGAGTGGATAGAACTGTGTAGCAATACGAAAATTTAGTCAAAATTTGATCCATTTCATTGAACTGAGTGCGAGCAATTTGCTGGGGTTTCGTGATATTATGTTGTTAGTGTGTGTACACTGGACACCCCAAATCAAAATCCTAAAGAAGAGATGGCGCTCCAGGACAGAGGAGATGCCTCTCCATTTAAAAAAGAAGTGGAATGCTGATTGTATTTGTTGTAATTGTTCTGGTTTCCCATGGATGATGTAATTTACAATGTGATCATATGTGGGTGATAATCTTTTCTGCTTTCATTTTATTCTGTGCTGCAGTAGTTCTACGATTAGGCTTCCTTTTTTGCTGAAGAGCACCGCCACCATGAGATAGTTTGTTAAGTGCTGTATCGTCGTCCACACGACAGAAAGAAGCTTGAGCAGGAGGATGGTGAAGCATTTGGTGCTTTGTGTGGTGATTTTTAAGAAGTTCAATTATGAATCAATACGACAAATAGAACTACTAAGGGTCTCTACCTAATAGGGTTCGGAAAAAGCAACAGATGCAAGCAGGTGGACTTTGCAGACATGGAACTTGCTTTAGCTCATTTGTAATCTCTGCATCTATCAACGCTCTGTGATACAATAAAAAAAAATGTCTAAAAGAACCCTGAGCCATGAAGAATTTGGAAGTCCAAGAGGAGCCACGGTTGGTAAGAAAAGAAACTCAAATTGCAACTTCAGCAAAGCTTCATTTCGATAGTCATGCTGCTAAATCTCAAAGAAGAATCAGCTACGTATTGGCAAACACAATTCAACAGCTGATCTAGCTTCGCAAAATCAGCCACTTCTATGGTCCTCACTGTGTGACTGCATCGAAGTTGAGTCCACAAACATCGAAACACATTATCAAATTGTTTTAAGATTCGGCATAACCAAGTTCAAATGGTCATGAAAAGATATAAAATAACACGAGAGAATACAATTTGCAAAAGGTCAATGATAAAGGACCACCGAGTAAGTTTCCTATCAACATCAGAAATTCTAGAAGTTGAATATCATCAATCCAATATGGTATTAGTCCGGATAAGAAATAACACTAAGATTCAAAATACTTAAGTTTGAGCTATCCAAAGTACCAGGTGATATACCCCAGTGAATTGATTATCTTCCAGATACAAATATTTCAACCTTGTCAAATTAGTAGTTTTTGGTAGCATCCGGCCACACAAGTTGTTGCCTGACAGCTTGAGTACAGACAGTGAGACACAACCTATGGCCAATGGCTCCAGCATCTTCCCTGTTGATGTATCAAGGTTGCAATATTATTTTTTATTTTATTGAGTCAATTTGCTGATGTCCTATTTTCAAGGAATTAGTTAGTTGTTATCTTTATTTGATCAGTCCTATCTTGTAGGATTGTTTAGTTGTATATTTTTTGCTATTCTGTTAGTTTGTTGCTGATTTTGTGGATCAAACAAGCTATTAGTTAGTGGACAACGTGTGTTTATAACGTAACTTCAGTCTTAAGTCTGTTTTTCAAGCAAATTTCAGATTTCTGAATAAGAGAAGTTCCCCTTCCAATACATTCTGATTTGCTGTGAAAAATACAGCTTTTGTTGTCAATTCTCGTTATATTCTTTGAGAAACAACATTGTATCAGAGCTTCGTTCATCTTAAGGGGCTGTGAGAGACTTGTGAGATTGATTGAGAGTTGTGTTTGCATCCATAGAAGATGAGGCAAGATGGAGGCAGGATCGAGTGGTTTTTCAGCCATGGCTCCACCAGTGTTTGATGGAGAATTATCAAGCTTGGTCAGTAAGAATGCGAGCCTATCTAGAGGGTTGTGATTTTTGGGAAGTTGTTGAACAAGATTATGAAGTTGCTTCTCTTCCTGACAACGCAACCATCAGTCAAATTAAGTATCACAAGGAGAGGACAACAAGGAAAGTAAAGGCAAAGTCTTGTCTATATTTTGCTGTCTCACTTGCCATTTTCAGTAGAATTATGGCTTGTGAATCAACCAAAGCTATTTGGAACTTCCTTAAAGCCGAGTATCAAGGAAATGAGAGCATCAGAAGCATGAAGGGGATGAATTTGATCAGAGAATTCGAGAGACTACAGATGAAGGAGTCTGAGACAATTAAGGAGTATTCTGATAAGTTAATAAGCATTGCAAATCAAGCAAGAGTTCTTGGTACTAACCTCTATAATAATAGGTTAGTGCAGAAAATTCTTGTCTCCTTGCCCGAAAGGTTTGAGGCAACCATTGCCTCTTTGGAGAATACCAAGGATTTGTCTCAGATCAGATTTGCAGAATTGCTAAGTGCTTTGCAAGCACAAGAGCAGAGGAGGTTAATGAGGTTATAAGGTAGTACCGAAGGAGTTTTGCAAGCCAAAGAACAGCAGAATGTAAGAGGGAAAGGCAAGAAGTGGAAAGGGAAGAAATGGAATGGCAGTGGTGGTTTAGAAATTACTGCAAGAGAGAACAATGCTGGTAATTCTAAGAATAATTGGGGAAGGTATTCCTCATGTCGGCATTGTGGAAAACAAAATCATTCACACTTTAAGTGTTGGAAGAGGCCAGATGTAAGATACAGAAAATGTCAAAAGCTTGGGCACATTGAGAAGTTCTGTAAAGAGAAGGAAGATCATCAGCAAGTTGAGGCACATGCTGCAGTTCAGCAAGAGCTAGATCAACTTTTTGTTGCTTCTTGCTTCTCCTCTAGTACTCCATGTGATAGTTGGCTTGTTGATAGTGGTTGCACAAATCACATGACAAGTGATGAAAAGTTATTTATAGATCTTGACAAATCATTAAGGTCAAGAGTGAGGATTGGGAATGGTGAGTACTTAGAAGTGAAAGGTAAAATGACTGTAACAATAGAAAGTTGTGCTGGAACTAAGCTAGTTTCTGATGTAATGTATGTACCTGAGATTGATCAAAATTTGCTAAGTGTGGGGCAGTTAGTAGAAAAGGGATTCAAAGTGATGTTTGAAGAGGGGAAGTGTTTGATATTTAACTCCGATAGTCAAAAGTTATTCAAAATAAAGATGCAGCAGAAGATTTTTCTCTGAATCCTCTCGAGAAGGAGCATGTGGCATTCAAGTGTCAAGCTAGTGAGTCAGAGATATGGCACAAGAGGTTAGGGCACTTTCGCCACAAAGGTTTGCTGTTCATGCAGAGGAATGAAATGGCAATGGGGTTACCAAGTTTGGAAGAGCAGATCATAAGGTGCAACGCTTGTTTGCTGGGCAAGCAGACAAGACTTCCTTTCAAAGAATCAACTTGGAGAGCTACAAAAAAGCTACAGCTTATTCATACAGATCTTTGTGGTCCACAAATGACTCCTTCACTGAATGGCAGCGGGTATTTCATTATTTTCATTGATGATTATACTAAAATGTGCTGGATTTATTTCATGAAGCAAAAGTCAGAAGTTATTGAGATATTTCTGAATTTTAAGAGATGGGTTAAGAACCAAAGTAGTTGCAAGATTCAGGTCATCAAATCTGATAATGGAACAAAATACACTTCACAGAGGTTTAACTCTTTTTGTGAAGAGGCTGGAATTGAGCATCAGTTTACTGCTTCTTACCCTCCACAGCAAAATAGAGTTAGTGAGAGGAAGAATAGAGCCATTATGGAGATGACTAGGTGTCTGCTGCATGAGAAAAATCTGCCAAAAGAGTTTTGGGCAGAAATAGCAAACACATCAGTTTTTTTGTTGAACAGATTGTCTATAAGGGTATTGGAGAAGAAGATGCCCTTTGAAGCTTGGTTTGGTGTTAAGTCAATTTTAAGAAATTTGAAAGTGTTTGGCTGTTTGTTTTTTTCTCATATTCCTCAGGTCAAGAGAGACAAGTTGGGAGAGAAAGCTGAACTTGGGATCTTTGTTGGCTACAGTTTAATGTCGAAAGTCTATAGGATTTATCAACCACAGACAAGGAAGGTGATCACTAGCAGAGATGTTTAGTTCTTGGAAGATGAGTAATGGGACTGGACAGTTGAGTCATAAGGTAAGCACAAGGAGGTCTCACTAGAACCTGATGAGCTGGTGGATGATGTTCCAATTAGAGGTACTAGATCTCTGACTGATATATATCATAGGTGTAGTGTGGCTGTTTTGGAACCTTTAAGTTATGAGGAAGCTAAAGGTGATTAGAGGTGGATAAATGCAATGAATGAAGAGTTAGCTATGATTGAAAAGAACCAAACATGGGAGCTAGTGGAGAGGCCTGAAGACAAGAAGGTGATTGGAGTAAAATGGGTTTTCAGGACCAAACTCAATCCTGATAGCTCAGTGAATAAGCATAAGGCCAGGCTGGTGGTGAAGGGATATGCACAGGTTTGGGGAGTTGATTTCTCAGAAACCTTTGCCCCTGTAGCAAGACTAGATACAATTAGAATGACTCTTGCTTTGGCAGTTCAACAAAAATGAAAGGTATATCAGTTAGATGTGAAATCTGCTTTTTTTAATGGAGTGATACGGGAGGAGATTTATATTGAGCAGTCAGAAGGCTTTGTCACACCAAGCCAGGAGGAGAAAGTTTATTTGCTGAGAAAGGCTCTCTATGGCTTGAGGCAAGCTCCCAGAGCATGGTATAATAAGATGGATGAGCATTTGCTGGGCTTGGGTTTTGAGAAAAGTCCAAGTGAATCCACTCTATATGTTAAGAAGTTAGCATCTGACTTAGTAGTGGTGTCACTTTATGTGGATGATATGCTAGTGACAGGAAGTCATAGTGCTCAGATTATTGCATTTAAGCAAGAGATGACGAAGATGTTTGAAATGACTGATCTTGGTAAGATGTGGTATTTTTTGGGGATGGAAGTTAGGCAGACTAAAAATGAAGTTTTTATCAATCAGAAGAAGTACTTGAAGGAGATCCTGAAGAGATTCAATATGGAGGAGTGTAAGAGTGTGAATACTCCAGTGGGTCAAAAGGAAAAACTTCATAAGAATGATGGATCAGAACTTGTAGATGAAAGAATTTATAGAAGTTTGATTGGCTGTCTTATGTATCTCACTGCAACTAGGCCAGACATCATGTTTCCTGTAAGTGTCTTGTCTAGATTTCTTGATTGTGCAAGTAAGTTGCATATGGTAGCTGCAAAGAGGGTGTTGAGGTACTTAAAGGGTATTCTTTCATATGAGATTAAGTTTTGTAAAGTTCAAGAGTTTAAGTTGCAAGGATATTCTAATAGTGACGAGGCAGGTTCAATGGATGATATGGAAAGCACTTCCGGTTATTGTTTTACATTTGGATCGGCATGTTTTTCTTGGAGTTCAAAGAAGCAGGAAATAGTGGCTCAATCAACTGCAGAAGCTGAGTTCATTGCAGCTAGTGCAGCTGTAAATCAAGCATTATGGTTGAAGAAGCTTATGGATGATCTGCATTTGGAGCAAAAAGAAGGCATCGAAGTATTTGTGGATAATCAAGCTACTCTGGCCATTTCACAGAATCTAGTATTTCATGGAAAAACAAAGCATTTTAAGATCAAGTATTACTTTTTGAGAGAAGTGCAGAAGACTGGAGAGGTGAAACTGGTGTATTGCAGTTCTGAAGACCAACTTGCAGATATATTCACTAAGTCATTTCATGTTGGTCGATTTGAACTTCTCAGGGCAAAGCTAGGAGTGTGTAGCACTTGATCCAGGAGGAGAGTGTTGATGTTTCAAGGCTGCAATATTATTTTTTATTTTATTGAGTTAATTTGCTGATGTCCTATTTTCAAGGAATTAGTTAGTCGTTATCTTTATTTGATCAGTCCTATCTTGTAGAATTGTTTAGTTGCATATTTTTTGCTATTTTGTTAGTTTGTTCCTGATTTCGTGGATCAAGCAAGCTATTAGTTAGTGGGCAACGTGGGTTTATAATGTAACTTCAATCTTGAGTCTGTTTTTCAAGCAAATTTCAAATTTCTGAATAAGAGAAATTCCCCTTCCAATACATTTTGATTTTGCTGCAAAAATACAGCTTTTGTTGTAAATTCTCCTTATATTCTTTGAGAAACAACAATCCCCCTGAGGCCATTATTCGACAAATCTAATGTCGTCAACAATTTCATATCGCTTATCCAAGGAAGGATTCTACCTATCGAGTTCCATGACAGGTTCAAGTACAACAAATTTGGAAGGATGGAATCAATCTGAGATGGAAACGCTCCTTCGATCCTATTACCAAATGTAGCGAACCAACACATATGGACAAGATTCGACTTGGATGACGAATGAAAAGCACCCCGACAAGTTGTTGCCGGTGAGTTTTAACTCGATGAGATTCACGTCATTTGCAACAGTCAGTATCAACGACCATTGAACTCCTCATGCACGGCAGTAGCAAAGAACACTTCACGTTTTTCTGTGGAACTATTGCATTGCATAATTGCCTGGTTCAGTATCCGCAATATATGTAGCTCAGCATAATGTGCTCTGGTTTTTTTTCCAAATGGCTGTCAATTTAGCTCGAGGTAGATTTCTTCTGGTTAGAAGGTGTGATTGGGTCGACCATCGACAAATATTCTATTTTGGTTTAGTTGGAAATGACATTAAGGCGATGGGAAAAAGAAACGCATGCACAATGATGGATCCTGATACATATGCAGAAGATAGTCTCCCATAAAATTTTGCATTAAGTATTTGGTAAGCTTACTTCTCTTGTTGTAAATTTTCATTAAGGAGTGAGTTCAAAGGTAGGCTCAAGCTGCAAAGCAGTGCTCATGCAATGCATTCCTTTATCGTCAAATTGGAGCAATTGCCCAAGCCTTTATGCGAGTAGGATCATGTCTTGAGTTGCTAAACCACGGTTGGTAAGCATCAGATATTTCACATCTTGGGTAACATATGTAGGAACCTTTCAATTCTGGATTCATTTCAGTACTGAAGTAAACTGTTTTCTCTCAATTCACAACCATATCAGAATCTCCTAACTTTCAAATTAGCAAGACAAGGAATACAATACGAACACTCATAGGAGTCAAGCGTTCAAAATGCAAAATAAAGACTCAAATGCATACAATCCTATTACAAAAAGGTTCTCCACCGTTTCATCATATTTTTCCATCACAAAATGCTTAGGAGAACAATCTCTACTAAGGAAAAGATGGGATAAGCTTACGAACAAGCTCGAATAGCATGTACCGATAGTACCGGTGTAGGTAGAGAAAAAGGACCGCACCAAGGAATGCCACAACATATGATCCTGCAAAGCTCCACATGAAGGCTTCTCTCCAGGAGTCATCCTCCCTGGTGTGATTAAATGATGGTGATGTCCCCGGTTTATCGCAGCTTATTAATGGTGTTCCACAAAGAAGAGGGTTGCCTTCATAACTTGCTTCACTGAAAGTTGCAAATTGATTTTTCCGGTCTGGTGTCCTACCTGACAAGTTGTTATGAGCCACTCTAAAATTTGACAACGCGTAGAGCTCGGTTAGTTGCGGAGGGATGGGGCCGGTTAAGCTATTGTAGGACAGGTCCAAGCTCTCTACACTCTTCAAATTGGAAAACATTTTCGGGATCGGTCCTGTCAACCGATTGTGTGAAAGGTTCAAGCCTCGAAGTTCACTCAATTGGCCGACCTTTGGAGGAATAATGCCCATCAAATTGTTCTGCGAGAGATCCAGTCCTGACATTAGTTCTAGTATGATGCCCTTATAAGATTCCAACCTATGCTTTGTCATGAAGTTCACTTCTTCTAATTGAAACATATTAACACTTGTGTAATGTTGATATTGCCCATACCGTAAAGTGAATCTACCATCATATCGGTACAAATCCAATGTCCATAGCGAATTCTGCTCGGTAGTAAATGCATCATCCTTAGGTAGCGCATCCTTTCCAAATGTCAAATTCTCCAAACATGATGGAATTTGTCCAGAAAGATTATTTTTAGAGAGATCCAATATGCTCATATCTTTCAACAGACATAGATTCAGAGGGATTGAACCTTGAAAGTTGTTTCCTTGCAGTAGAAGAACCTTCAAATTCCAAAGTGAACCGATCCAATTGGGAATCTCACCTGACAATGCATTGTGTCTGAGATCCAATGTGACAATCGATGAGGCTTTGGAGAGAAACTCAGGAAAATGCCCAGCAAGTGTATAATTTGCTAAATGCAAGAACCTCATTGTTGTAACATTGGCACAAGGGGGTATATTTGGCCCAAGGGTGTTACTTGAAAGGTCTAAAAGAAGGAGATCATGCAAGTTACAGAAGCTCAATGGTAAAGGACCTTCCAATAAATTACTCGACAGCATAAGCATTGCCAAGTTTTCAATATCTCCGATCCAATTAGGAAGTGTTCCAGATAGGGAATTGCTACTTAAATCCAAAATTTGCAACAAGGAGCCATTTACTTTGCCAGGCGATATGGGCCCTGTGAAACGATTGTTATCCAGATACAAATATCTCAACCCTGGCAAGTTAAACAAACTCGGTGGTAGTTCGCCTTGCAAGTTGTTGCCCGAGAGTTTCAACAGGAAAAGTGACGTACTATTTTTAGCCAGTGGCTCTGGTATCTCTCCCGCGAAGCCATTATTCGACAAGTCCAATGTTAGTAGTTGTTTCATATTGCCCATGGAGGAAGGGATTCTACCTTCCAATAAATTTTTTGACAAATTCAAATGCCATAAATTCGGGAGGACAGAACCAATCCAGGATGGAAGCTCTCCTTCAATGATATTGGCAGACACATCCAACCGCCGCATGCTATCAAGATTCAAATTTGAATGTAAATGAAAAGCACCTGACAAATTGTTGCTTCTCAGGTCTAGTAGTTGTAGATGTACATTGTTGTCCAATAGCCAATTTGGGAGATTTCCTGTCATGCCATTCTGGATGAGCTGAACAATTCTCAAGTCACGCTGTTGTTTTAAAAAGCTGGGAATGACGCCATTTGTGTCTTTATTGAGCACACAGTTTGATAAACCGAACGCCTTCAGTTGAAATGAAGGAAACCAAGTGGGGTCTTCTGTATTTGCTTCCAGACGATTAAGATTGTCGAGGAGGTTGAATACCTCAAGGTTTGAATTATCAACTAGGGAAGAAAGCGAAAGTGAGCCACTAAATGCATTTCCAGAAAAGTCGACATATTCAAGTGACTTGAGATTGTAGAGGAGAGATGAAGGAATGACCCCGCTAAAATAGTTTTCCTGGACATCAAGCACACGGAGCGAGGTCATATTGCAGAAGCAGGGAGGAAGAGGACCCTGAAATTGATTAATACTAATGTCCAACTCTTCAAGGTTCCTCAATCCGCACAAGCCTGTTGAAGTGGACACTGCAACTCTGAGGATCATCACTAAATTGTACTCGTGTCATTAAAACCCTCAGAGATCATGGTTTGCCTCAAGGATGGATAAATTACTTTATCCATCATGAGATGTGTTACTCATTGGGTATGAAATGCACCAACTAAAAACATTCTTTAAATTGGACAAACAAAACGTTCGAGAAAAGTTTTAGCAGACTTTTTGCTAATTAGACTTACAACAGAACAATAAAATAAAGAGTAATACTGTTATCTTCTTCACAAATTCATCATCATCATCATCATCATCATCATCATCATCATCATTATTACCTTATTAATGTCGTAGTCTTTAAATCCAATTTTCATTCAACTAAGTCAAACCTCGAGCTCATTTTCTCATTATCCATGAATTAAATCTTATATGAATTGTGCCATTGAAACCAAATTTTAGTAAAACTCACTTTCAAATTAAGTGGACTTTGGATAAGTTTCTTTTCATTTTTATTTTTCGTTAAATGTATATTCTTTAAATTAAATAATTAATTTCAGATAAGTGAATTTTAGAGTAAGTGAAACTAAATAAACTGTAAATATTCGTGTGTGAAGTAAGTTATTTTTTTTTTGTCTGATGTGTAAGAAATTAATCTTACTGTAGTATTTAAAATTAGAGAATATTACGCAAAATAAGAAATATAATAAACTGCCACTCGAATTATTTTAATTTAATTTTAAAAACTAGATAAATCATGTATTAATGACTGACCTGAAATAGGTAATGTTATTCATGTATTCGTGACTGACTCGAATTATTATTCATGTAATACGATATATTTCTCTCTCTAATTTCAGTTTTAGATTACGTGAATAAATTACCTAGTTCAAGATATTTTATGTTTATTCAAAATTTTCAATCTTGAAATCAATGAGAGATAGATGTTGAACGAGATAATCTTGGAATAACATAACTCATTTGAAGATATTTTATCTTTATTTTTTATTTTCATATTAATTCTAAAGAGATAAAAGTCTTAAGAATAACAAATCGACAGTTTAGAACATATTGGACGACTGCATCCCATGTGGCAAATATTGTCCGCAATTGATGCACATGGCAATTACATACGTGAGTGAAGTGGCATGTGTGGAGTAAACTTACGTCAAATGGATAAATTTTATATTTGAGATACATTGTTTTTATTTACTTTCTTTTTCAAATTTAAAATGAATGAGCGATAAAAGTCAGAAAAAAATACATCCCAGAAAATATTTTCGAGGTACTTTCTCTTTATACTTATTTTTAAATTCGAACTCATTAAAAATAAAAGCTCGTTGATGACAAAATAATAAGACAATGCTTTAAGTCAAAGTGAATTGCCACATGATGAGCATATGAACAAACATAACTCCGACTTTAACTATAAATGAAATCGTAGACAAGTGAAAGCTTACTTATTAAGTGAAATTAGAATGACAAAATTAGAAGGGCGATCTAGAGGAAAATGTGCGGCCAAAATATGATCTAGAGGACGTCGAATAGAATGCAGTCATGGCTTCGATCTTCAAGACAATCTTACCTTAAAAAAGGTAATAAACGAAAGGATTTTCGGAAAAGTACCTTGCAGTAACTCTGAAGCATCCTGTCCACAAGCTCTGATGTCTAAGGCCTTAATAGATGCTATCCTCGACGGTATCCTCAAAAAATCCGCAAGGGAATCACGGATGAAAGGGTTGTTCGAAAGAGCTAGCACCTCGAGATGCACGCCTGTGATAAACAAAAGTTTTTCAATATTGAACTTTACATATCAAGGCATGGTCTACTATTTTATGGGTACCTTCAAACTGATTGGAAGACGTATTTTGGGCCTCTATTGAAGTTTGCTTGTACAATGAGGGGACTTGTCGTAGATAATTGTTAGATAGATAAAGCCTCTTCAATTTCTTCAGATGCAACGCTCCCTTTAATTCTGATTATAAAAAGATCCATGCATGCATTGGTTAGTTAATCATCTATGAGTATGTATATAACAGTACTCAGTATATCGAGAATAATATACATGTTCATGATGAGGAGAATTGAATGAAAGGCAGAAATCAGTTGGTCTGACATATCCAAGCACAAAAAAAGTCTGCATGAGGTGACTTTGCAAAAAAAAAATTACTGACATCAAATCACGAATGACTAACATGGCATGGCCGATAATTTTACATGTATAACTCATGACAAAACTATTAAAGTACTATCCTATGTCGCTTGACAATAGACCCTAAACGCTATTTATATTCATGTGGTCTCTCTCCATCTATCTGTTTAAGTTTTTGGGTTGAACTTTCTAACAAAAATAAAGTCTTGGATAATTTTATGATTTTTCTGTTTTTCCTTTTTCTTTTCTTTACTTTTTTTTTTCTTTCCTTGCACTTTCCACGCTCTTGGTCCTCTCCTTCCTTGGAGAGTTCCTATTCACCGTCCGTGGCGGGTCCAGATATGGAGGCTCGATCTATGGCCATTGAGTTTGTGGCGATCTCAACGGCTCCAAGCTCAACGGCCATGTAGGAGGAGCGACAAAATGGGCTTGGCGGGGGTTGTGGGGATCCACGGGTTCTGCGCTTGGAGCTCCTTAGTAACACCAACATTGGTTCTGAACTTGTGGCAATGAGGAAAACGTGAAAGCAACTAAAGATCCGTCTAAAATTCCGAACAAGCAAAAGAAAAATACGATAACCAAAGCTCTCTGAAGGGGCATTTGACCAATCGAGAGTCACCTAATACAAAGCACAACATCTTGTGGGACGTCGAATGAGCAGAAACTCAAAAAGACTCGCCTATATTTAAAAAAAAAAAGGATTATTCGCTACCAGCAGGGACAGCTAGGGTTCCTGCGAGATCTTCTGGGGAAATGTGGTGTTGCGGACATGGACCGACTCGGCGGTCTTGACTCTCTAAGGGAGAAGATGAACAGTAGCGAAAAAAGTAAAGAAAAGACAGAGAAAGGCGAAAATATTAGAAAAGTCTGCAAAACGATGTCATTTCATCAAGAGTTGTACGTGCCAAATTGTTGGCCATGTCACATACCAAGGCAAGCGATGGCTGGACCGCCACACAGCAATTTCCAAGTACAATCGATAGAAAAGACTAATGGGATTTCCCGCAAAGATTTTAAATTACATGGTCAGAATTAGAAAGTTTAAAGCTGAATTCATAATTTGCTCGATTAAAAGATAAGGGGGAAAGTAGAAAAAGGGACAAGAGAAAAAATGAAAAATAATAAAAATTAAAAGGAAAAGAAAATGGGAGATCAATTTGTTGGCCGTCAAAAAGGTCGCCTGTCGTCGCAAATGACTCTCAAGGATTGCCGTAGTTGAAGACTAGAAATGAAACATTAGAGGAAAAGGATTTATACACCTAATTTGGAATGGTGGCATATGAGAATCAATAGGGTTAGAGCGGGGTGCCCTAACTCTATTTATAGAGTTTTAGCCGGGCCTCCATCATGGGCCAAGCCGAACTCGGCCCATACTAGCTAGGCTCATATTCGGCCTATTAAGAATCATTATATCCATCATTTATTAAACCAACCTAATAAAAGGTAAATTAATCATGTAAAATGGTAATTATAGTCTTAATTAATATAAGCCGACATCGGGTAAACTCTAACACAATTTAGACCGTCAAATGGTCCTCATGTTTAGGTATTAAAATTTCAAGAGAGAAAATTTATAATTATCATGAATATAGAGGACCTTAATAATGTACAGATAGTGTTCAAATGATTTGTGTACCTTTTGTAATTTTCGTTGTATTGCTTAATCTGTAACGGAATCTCCTATTGTTTTTATCTCGAAGATATCCCCAGGTCACATCAACTGAATCACGTAAATATAACCAACGTGTCATCTATTTTCTTTTTCCATTTATGTCTATTTGTGTTTGATGCATTATTTGACTTCCCCTTCTAAATAGACCGAAGCACCAAGTTTTCAAGCTTCTCATGTTTGGATGCATTTGGGTGAAGTGGTTGGGGATTTTGGAACCATTTGCCTTCTCCAACTCGAAACGAGTTCATGCGTCCAGATAAATATAGATGATTGGAAGAGGTAACCATAAAAGAATTCGCTCAATCCACTGTCTAGTTTGTATTACCCTCATATGATTATGATAAGTAAATGATTACTTACTTAGAAATATAATTGAGAAAAAAAAAAGGAAACAAATAATTGAGAGAGAGAGAGAGAGAGTCACCAAGGAGAAAATTGCCGCTTAAATCCAACACTTGAAGTTCCTTCAGAGGAAGGAATAAAGACCCGTCAACAACCCAAGAAGGCATAAAGGTTTGAAGTTCCATTTTGTGTGTGTTGTTCAGATATAGTTGAGTCACTTGCGAAGTGGTGTTATCACACACCACACCTTCCCAACGACAACAGTCATCATCCTTGCCTTGCCAAGAGGGAAGAGAAGACCCATTCGGGTCGTTGAAGGTGGCCTTAATGTTGAGGAGAGCCTTCTTCTCTTCTTCCAAGCACCCCATGCTTCTTCCACTCCCCATCAACACCAACAAACACAGCAAAAGAAACTTCTTCATGTTTAGGAATGATGGTGTTTTGTTTTGTGGGTTATCTGTTTCTTCTGCAAACTTACGAGGGACACCTGCCCTTGATTTATATGGGCAGAGTCTTGCCCTTTTGAGTAATTAACACGGTCGGGTCAACTCCACGAAACAACCATGGCCAAAATCAAAGTCCGGCTACAAAAGGAAACGAAAAATAAATATAAATAACTCAAAAAATAAAAAGAAAAAAAATATTTAAATAAATCAAGATAAAAATATTAAAATCTTGAAAAAATTATTTACCAAACGATGGAAAATATTTTCCATTTCACTTTCTGATCTCAATCAAACACCAAAAAATATTATTATTTTTTTGAAAAATTATTTTTCACGTACAAATGGAGAATTTAACTTCCACACACCTCCAACATCAAACACCGCCCAAGTCCAAATGCACATGTTCAGACTCAATTTTCTGCTGGGGACCTCTTCAAGTCAAAGACGCCACACATCTGGTCCTCCCACGCGGCCATTAAAGCCTGTCATGGCCCAGAAAAAGTGTGCAACCCAATTTTCAAGCTAGTTGAGAATTGAGGACGTGAAAATTTTGCCAACCAACTTAGTTGTGAAAATTGAATGTTCAACGAAAACGATGGATGCAGGAGCGTGTGTGGAAATCTATTTAGTTTATTTTGTGCTCCCGGATCACACCAAATGTAATCCATTATATTGTGTGGATCCTATATAGACTCATTTAATTTATTAGTCACATGGATTCTAGAAATGTGCCCTAGGCGTCTTACACCCATCACAAAAGTGCATCTTTTTATCTCACTCTACTCAAAATCGCGAAGACATTGCTAGTGGGTAAATCAATAATAATTCTAAGTTTGAAAAGAATGGGTTTCTATTAGATTCTTTTCTACCTTGGCCTACTATAAGGGACAAATATGCATAAATATTCGAAACTGTTAGCAAGTTTTAAATATTATTTTGATAAGAAAAATTACGACCAATTACTTATTTATTAGGTAACTAGCTAGTAAGCTAATAACATCTAGTCAAATTAATTAGCTCTTTCAATTTTTACAGCTAGAATGAGTAAGTTACTGGATTCTTTTAAGTTTTATCGGGGTCAATTAACAAGTTACCAACTTCTTTTATGTTACCGCATTGTGACGAATTCGCCGGCATGCTACTAATTCCCAGTTTCTTTTTAACTTTACTAATGGGTGTAGGTAGAGGGTAATGAGTTACTAACATTGCCATGAACTACCAATGTTGAACTGAATAGTCACATTTCAACTTCTTTTAAATTTTATAGGTGTGAGGCTGACTATCTTGCCCCTAGACAGAGACGGTGGTTTAATCCGATTATCCACATTGAGATTAATCAATTAGCCAGACATAACATGGATGTTGGCATTTGGTAGTGCCACAACGTCCGCTGGCCTAATATTTGCTACTTTCGATATGTCGCCAGTTCATCGTCCAATTCGGTATGCCAATTTGTTAGTACCAACCAGGTTATTTTGAACAACATTGTTTCCAATATTAAAAGCAGGGGAACTAGGAACTCACCTTAATACCACTAGATTGGCTTGGAATGCGGGTAGCTGACTGGATCCTGGTCTTAACAAAGCATCATTCATGACTATTGACTTGGCCACATTCGATATGTGGCTGACAATGTAATTGACCGAATCAATTTACTGCTTTTTCGTAATCTTCTCATGGCCTGCGTCATAGTGGAATTTATAGCATCGTCCCTTAACGGCTCTTCGGCTAGATTTCCTTTGGCCACTCTTCATTGATTACACGGTAGGGTTGGGGCCTACTCCACGAAATAGCCATGGGCAAATTCAAGTCTATTGGGGTCAATGTCATGCCCCGAATCTCCATGACCGCGCGACATCTGTACAACAACGGTCGATACATGCAACAATCCAGAACTGTCGCCGATCTTGAAACCTTAATATCCAAATAAATGCTAGCGGAAGCGATACCTTATCCCTAACAACGAATGAACAAGGACTAGCCAACCATAACACCTCATATATTCTACATTCTCAGCTCCATATTATACATGAATCTCTGTTTTACAAATATTAACAACAACAACCAACCCAGACGACCACGTTCCTTAGCAATCATCGATTCACCATCAATTGTTCTTGCCAACTGGGTACTCCGCCACCTGGATATTAAATATTGTGGTATCCCTGCCATGCTTATATCCTATAGACTGAAAAGTGAGGAAAATCACCGTGAGAACGCATCTCAGTAAGCTCATCTCTAATCTCGTTCAGGATATTACATACTCTCATATTCAACTCTAACATGCTCTTCTAGATGCTCGGGTCACGGTAATAGAAGTAAGGGCAAGCGAGAAATAGCTCATCATTAAAATAATCAGGCACCTCAATAGTTCATATCTACATAGATATCAACAATGCAAATGTGTGCACATTCCATGCTCTAAATTCCATTCTCAGCTCTCTAGCCGACTAGACCCGCGATAAATGCATCAAGTTCATGCCATTTCTGCACTAAAATATGTATTTTAGGCCCACGAAATCTCAATAATTAACTATAACTACGAAGGGACGGCATGTGAACAGTATTCTAGGCTCGTGAACAGTACTCAGGATGTCGTGAACAGTAATTTCATAACACTATTTAGCCCGTTTTTGCACTAAATCCCCCATAAATTCATTTTTCGGTACCCGAACTTCACGGGACCCACATCAACCACCACCAAAAGCTTGTATCCAACTAAGACAGCAATATACTAAGTCCAAATAATATACCACAGCCTCGCTACAGAATCAATTTGCTCAAATACGCTAATTCCGGCAATTTTTCTATACCAATCTACCTCGAATCGCACCCTAGAGTTCATCCAAGAATCATCTAACATCCTACTCAAGGTTTAGGGGGTCAGCTTACCTCGACAAGGCTAATTCAAAGCCGGATGGGCGATGGAACGACGAATGGCCCGTCGGTGGCGCAGAATCCGGCAAAATCCAAGGAAACCAAGGTTGTTCAAGGGTTGAACGGAAATCGCGACAATTTCCGTTCGAAGGTCAAACAACCTCCGTTCGAAGTGATTCAAGTTGGAATAGAACCACAAGACATTGAACTACAACATATCCGAAAATAGCGACGATCTAATGGTCGAATTTCCATCGGTGGCCGATTGAAATTGAGGCCAAAAAACTGGGCCGCGAGAGAGAGATCCGAATTTTAGAGAGAGAGAGAGAGGAGAGAGAAGATAGAGAGAATCTGTTGAAAAATAATGGAGGAGAGAGAGAGTGTGTGTGGTTTGACTCATAATTATCTTAAGGATAATTATTGGCTGTGACTATTCACCGAAAGCGACATAACGCTGAACGAATTGGCTGATTTTTTGGACTATCAGTGAAATTTGAACTGATAAAGCTTAGGCCTCAATTATTTTCAGTCAAAGCTTGTTATATTGGTCAAAAGGATGACCGACGAGACATTTCTCGAAATTTATGAAATTTCAAGACCGACAGGGCTTAATCGGTGCTGATTTGGCTCAATCGCGATCGGAAAATAACTCCGGATTTCGTCGTAAAATTTTTCTAGCCTCTCTAAAAATATTCTTACTCTCATGCCATATAATCTAGGTCAAGCCGGGGGCAAAATGGTTACTTTCAATATTTTGCCTTTCTTCTCGGCACTCCGAAATGAATTGGCTAATTTTCAAGCCTTTCAGGACGATGTCCAATTTCAATTGCGATATTCCTAAAAACTCGATTATCCAAGCTCGGAATCTGATTTGTGGCCACATTCATATGATATCAACTCTAATAAATACACAGACTAACGGGCGGCTTTTAGGAGCTACGTGTATCGACTTGCAATTAGGTCCACGTACTTAAATTCACAGCTAGCCATTATGCATCAATGAAATATATATATATCCATTCTATTACAAATATCCGAGAGTGGGTCGAATTCAGGATGTCACATATGTCCCATTCTTAAGAAGTTTTGTCCTTGAAACTTGGCTCTTACTTCCTTCTTATCAAATGCAAGACCCTTACAGTCATTACCTCACTCAACTATGTGGCCTATTATGCTTTCATTGCGCACTCTGATCACTTATCCTCCTTAGTTACCACATTTCGTAATCTTAACCATTCTCAGGGTCATCTCCTACCTCATTGATCACAAATCCATTTGGCAATATTACTAGGCTGTTCGCTTATGATCACTCCATGAACATCTCAAATTCGCTTCTCACACTTGTTAATCCACATGACACCTCTTAATAGACTTACCGCGTCCAATATACATTCAGGCAAATCATCCCTTATCACTCATTTTACATATCTCATTTTACCAATTCTCGATACCAGAACCACATGCCATGCCAGGATTCTGTTATTTACAATAATTCAAACGCATTTCACATAATTCACACCCTACCACGACGCGATCGGATCACTCTTTGATTCACTCGTGTGGGTCCATCACAAACCCTCCCTGATCACACAACAGGGGTACTCTCCAATCACGACGGAGGTACACAAAAAATGCTCGACTTTCACCAACATCCACAAGACATTCATGCATTCCTCAATCAAAGCATCTCATTCCACTTTGACTTTCATCCACCATTCCGATTCCTCATGTCCAATGCTATGCATTTTTCTAAAACATTTTCTTTTCGAAAATCAACTTTAATGCAATGTATTTTTCAAAATAAGTCAGACTTCGCACAACGCCTAGACCTACTTTTCAATGCGTGACTTGGTTCATTACTACCCCTATCGCCATCTTAGAAACCTGCCAGGAGCCGCACCTTGTCCGAGCTCTCTCTAGCTCCAGCAATCATTCCTCGCCCTCGTCAAACCGGGTCGTTACAAGCCCACCAGCTTTTGCCTAGTTCGTGCCCAAGTCAGGCACCTACTAAGAAGATCCCGTTCAACACGTCCCATATCGTGTCGCACTATGATTTTTAGGCATCCCGTATAACTTGTCCCATACCAAGCGACGGTTTATCAAGTCCAACAAAATAATGCCCATGAACTATGCATGTACGTTTCTCAAACTTCAAATTTTGATGCAATCAACATATGCAATACATGATTATCCTCACTAGTCCTCATATACTACTCACTTGACATCAAGCCCTATCTTAGGCTTAGCATTATCGATCACTATACTGCCCCACCAAGCACAAAGATCATCAGGCCCATACATTGATCGATAAACTTCTCATCCAATAAGTGGCCACAAGGCAACTATCACTGGTGTACAACAACTAGGGCCTAGGTTCTCACCTTAAGCCTAGTCGCATCTGTAACTTAGCAGAATCACTGCAAATCACTCAGTATGAAATGATTCAAGCCTAGTAATCATAGGTATACTGTCTATCTACTTGACTATTCCATAGATCAACACCCTTATCGCTTCAAATCTCGAATACACTTCTGGTCGAGCTATCCTTGCTCTAAATCGTCACTCTTTATCACTCCATTAACCCGCTCTGATACTAAAAACAGGGGATGTCATGCCCCGAACCTCCACGACCGCGCGACATCTGCACAACGACGGTCGATACATGCGACAATCTAAGACTATCGCCGACCTTGAAACCTTAATTTCCAAATAAATGTTATTGGAAGCGATACCTTATCCCTAACAACGAATGAGTAAGGACTAGCCAACCATAACATTTCATATATTATATAATCTCAGCTTCATATTATACATGAATCTCTGTTTTACAAATATTTACAACAACAACCAACCTAGGCAACCATGTTCCTCAGCAATCACCGATTCACCATCAATTGTCATTGCCAACTGGGTACTCCACCACCTGGATATCAAATCATGTGGTATCCCTGCCATGCTTATATCCTAGGGACTGAAAAGTGGGGGAAATCACCACGAGAACACATTTCAGTAAGCTCACCCCTAATCTCGCTCAGGATATTACATACTCTCGGATTCAACTCTAACATGCTCTTCTAAATGCTCGGTGTTGACACCTGATTTTTAATCATTTTTTCTATTGCTAAAGTAATAAAAAATCCATAAAAATTCATAAAATTGAAAAATCAACTTTGGGGACCTTAGCCAAGCCTAGGGAACCAATTTTGACCAAAAAACGATTTTTCATATTTTCAGTATTTTTACGTATTTTTTATTTATTTATTTTCGAAAATTAATAGAAAATCCATAAAAATTCATAAAATTGAAAAATCAACTTTGGGAACCTTAACCAAGCCTAGGGAATGAATTTTGACCAAAAAATAATTTTTCATATTATATATATTTTAATTTTTTTAAAAAAAAATACAAAAATATTTGAAAATTTTGGAAAAATAACATTTGAGGCCAAAAAATACACAAAGATAGTTAATATTTTTATTTTAAATCTATTTTCATATTGGCCATCGCAAATTCAGAAAAATCCAATTCGAGTCACGTGTTCCTTCACGAGTATAATCTCGAATCGGGCCTAAAAAAATTTAATTTGAGTCAACTTATTTTTAACTTTCACTTTTTATGAGTTGTGACATTGCCTTCTAATATTTTAAATTTTCATCTTGGCCCAATTATACCCAGAATGACTTAATTTTGCAAAAGGGCTTTAATTAAATTATGCATTATTTTCAGCAACAAGAAATGAGCTTAAATTTGACATGTGGTAAATTTTGGTGTGTCAAAAATTGTGAGGAGATTTGGACTTAAAGAAATGTATTTTTTTCAGGGACTGAATTGTAAATACTTAAAATTCAAGGACTAGAGTGCAAATACCTAACTCTTGAAGGATTATTTTACAAATAATAAAAAGAAGAGTTAGTGGATAAATTAGAATAGAGAAGGGAAGATGAAGAAGAGGAGATGAAGAAGAGAAGTTGGAGAAGAATGGATGGAGAAAATAAGATAAGAATAGAGAAGGGAAGATGAAGATGAAGAAGAGTTAGTGGAGAGATTAGAATGTGAGATAGAGATGGAGAATGGAAGATGAAAATGAAGAAGAGTTAGTGGAGAAATTAGAATAGGAGATAGAGTTAGTGGAAAAATTAGAATGGGAGATAGATGAGTAGGTTATAAAAAGAGGAAGAAGTGAGCTTGAGAAAGGATTCTTGGGAGAGAAAATTTGAAGTGTTTGAGAGAATTTTTTAGAGAGAAAATTGGAAGTGTTTGGGAGAATTTTTTGGAGAGAAAATTTTGGATGTTTGAGAGAGTTTTGGGAGATTGAAGAAAATTTTGAGAGAAAGAAAATACCAAAAGAGAGAGAATTTTGAAGATGATGGGAGTTTAAAGCTAGGGGTTATCATCACAAATTCCTTCATCGATCAATATAAATCAAGAGTTCATCCTCGTCAACGAGCAAACAAATTCAAGCTAAGTGTTTTTATTTATTCATTTATTTATGGTTTTACTCGCAAATTAGCACAAATTGTATACACTTTCTCCATCTCCTTTTTCTTCCATATTTTATGTCAGGAGAAGGATATCTCTACGTCAACAGCAAAAATCTCGTCGAGATGCAAAAATCGGCCCAGACAAGCTCCTAAGCTGTCCACCGATTTCTCAACTGATCTGTGACTAAAAGTCCCTCTTAATTCAAAAGAAACTCTCTATATTGGGAACATAGAGAGCGAAAATCAATTATAGAAATCCCTCCCAAAAAAATGGGAGATAAGTACTCTTTCTACTCTTCTGGTTTTAGGTGCAGATTAGCACATATTTTGTATACTAACACTTCACTCTATTTTATGTCAGGAAGCCGCAGCTCTATATCAATGGTCAACCCTATAGAAGCACAAAATCGGCTTGGAGGAGTCCTCAAGCGCGCACAAATTTCAAATTGTTGAATCAATTCGTTGTATTTCATTTTAAAGAATTCATACCCCAGAATGGAGAGGACAAAGTCCATCCGCAATTTAAATATCTGCACCATAAATCCCAAAGGGAAGAGCCAAGCCAATGCTTAGCCTCCCATTGGAGGTTTTTACTTACAGTAGTTAAATACCTGCAACTTAAATACCTGTACCTTAAATCCCAAAGGGAAGAGTCAAGCCAATGCTTAGCCTCCCATTGGAGGTTTTTACTTACACTAGTTAAATACCTGCAACTTAAATACCTGTACCTTAAATCCCAAAGGGAACAGCCAAGCCAATGCTTAGCCTCCCATTGGAGGTTTTTACTTACACTAGTTAAATACCTGCAACTTAAATACATGTATCTCAAATCCCAAAGGGAAGAGCCAAGCCAATGCTTAGCCTCCCATTGGAGGTTTTTACTTACAGTAGTTAAATACCTGCAACTTAAATACCTGTACCTTAAATCCCAAAGGGAAGAGCCAAGCCAATGCTTAGCCTCCCATTGGAGGTTTTTACTTACAGTAGTTTAAATACTTGTACCTTGAATCCCAAAGGGAAGAGTCAAGCCAATGCTAGGCTTCCCATTGGAGGTGTTTATTCACTGTCATGTACTTCCTATAATTTAATTTTTGAATCATGAGACCCAAAAGATGAGTAGGTCGTAATACTGCACAGAAGTCGTTAACACACTCCCTCTTTCGGCTTTAGGGAATCTTTAACACTTAAAAAAATATAACAAATAAAAATATATACCATCCATGCATCCTATTTAAAAATTGAAAACACAAAAGAGAATACCCTACTAGAGCCTTAGGAATAAACCAAGCCTGAGTTGCCGAATTAGGATATCCATGAAATTAAGGTACCGAAAGGGCATTAGTTTTAATTAACTAGTGTAACCAAGTCCCCGAGCTCATAATCTCTGGTTCGCAGGAATAAATTAGTTCTCCCGCTAATTTATTTAGGTTTCTAATCGACCTACCAAGAACGATTAGTGGCGACTCCAAATTTTAAAATCATTTAAATAAAAACCAAAGTTGCGATTCGGTAGGGCTTGGGAGGGTCCGCGTTAGGTTAGTCAAATCTAATTAACCTAATAATCCGTTAACCCCTTTTAAAATTTAAAATTTTTTTTAGAGGGTCGCGACACTCGGGTCACGGTAATACAAATAAAGACAAGCGAGAAATAGCTCGTTATAAAAATAATCAAGCACGTCAATAGTTCATATCTACATAGATATTAACAATGCAAATGCGTGCACATTCCATGCTCTAAATTCCATTCTCAGCTCTCTAGCCGACTTAACCCGCGTTAAATACATCAAGCCCATGTCTTTTTTGCACTAAAATATGCATATTAGGCCCACGATATCTCAATAATTGACTATAAATATGAAGGGCGGCATGTGAACAGTATTCTAGGCTCGTAAACAGTACTCAGGGTATCGTGAACAGTAATTTCATAATAATATTTGGCCTGCTTTTGCACTAAATCTCCCATAAATTCATTTTTCGGTACCCGAACCTTACGGAACCCACATCAACCACCACCAAAAGCTTATATCCAGCCAAGACAGCAATATACCAAGTCCAAATAATATACCACGGCCTCGCTACAGAATCGATTTGCTCAAATACGCCAATTCCAAGAATCATCTAACATCCTACTCAAGGTTTAGGGGGTTAGCTTACCTCGATAAGGCTAATTCGAAGCCGGATGGGCGATGGAACGACGAATGGCCCGGCGGCGACGCGAAATCCGACAAATCCAAGGAAACCAAGGCTGTTCAAGGGCTAAACGGAATGGTTCATAAGCTGAAAATCTATATTTTTACATGAAAATGAGCTCTAGGGATCGCTGGGGTCAACATATATCAATATGAGCCATATATAAAATTCGGGTAACAAAAGACTCGTTCGTCGATCGAAACGGAAAAGTAGATTTGGTAGATCAAACGACCTCCGATTGAAGTGATTCAAGTTGGAATAGAATCACAGGACATTGAACTACAACATACTCGAAAATCGCGACGATCCAACGATCGGATTTCTATCGACGGCCGATTGAAGTTGAGGCCAGAAAAGTAGGCTGAGAGAGAGAGAGAGAGAGAGAGAGAGAGAGAGAGAGAGAGAGAGAGAGAGAGAGAGAGAGAGAGAGAGAGAGAGAGAGAATCTGCTGAAAAATAATGGAGGAGAAAGAGAGTAATTTGACCCATAATTATTGGCGGTGACTATTCACCGAAAGGGACATAATGATGAACGAATTGACTGATTTTTTAGACTATCAGTAAAATTTGAACTAATAAAGCTTGGGCCTCAATTAGTTTTGGTCAATGCTTGTTATATTGGTCAAAAAGATGACTAACGAGACATTTCTCAAAATTCATGAAATTTCAGGACCGACAGGGCTCAATTGGTGCTGATTTGGCTCAATCGCGATCGGAAAATAACTCCGAATTTCGTCGTAAAATTTTTTTAGCCTCTCTAAAAATATTCTTACCCTCATGCCATATAATTTAGGTCAAGTCGGGGGCAAAATGGTCACTTTCAATATTTTGCCTTTCTTCTCGGCACTCCGAAATGAATTGGCTAATTTTCAAGCCTTTTAGGGCGATGTCCAATTTCAATTGCAATATTCCTAAAAACTCTATTATCCAAGCTTGGAATCTGATTTGTGACCACATTCATATGATAGCAACTCTAGTAAATACTCAGACTAACAGGCGGCTTTTAGGAGCTACACGTATGGACCTGCAATTAGGTCCATGTACTTAAATTCCTAACTAGCCATTCCCCTTTGGTTAGTCATATCGAAATGATCAGTTCCGAGGAGATTTAACTATAGTGCATCAATGAAATATATATCCATTATATTACAAATATCCGAGAGTGGGTCGAATTTTAGGATGGCACAGTCAATTCTACGGAACACGTGATTATCACCGTTGACTTGACCTAGAACTTCTCCTAAAGAGAAAGATGAATATTATAAATTGATTAAAAAAATGATTACCAGCAAATCGATAAAAAGAAAAAAGTTACGGGTGATTTACCTAAGTTTTAAAGGAAAAATTCTTGCCCGAGTATCGTTTCTCAAGAGTAATGAGATAAATAACTAAGAGTTGACGAAGTTAATTTCTAGTACATGTGTTGATTTGCCAAGAAATATCACATAAATTGGTATTTATTTGGAGTCATTGAAGAAACAATAAGATAACTTCATTCTATTTGATAATGTGATCCCCAAAACTCATTCTGGTTGTTTTAAGGTAGATTTAAACGGCTTCCACTCTTAAGATAGATTTTTTTGAAAAATATTTTCCTCGTTTTTCGAAATTTGGTTCGCTTAGGGAAATGAGTCAATCGAAAATGTTTTCTTACCAAAACTTATATTTAGGAAAATGATTTTCTTTTTTGAAAATCGAAAATCGATTTTCGGGTAACCGTGCCCTAGTCCATAGGCTAGGCTCGAGACATTGGTGTTGGTGATATTAGGCTTGAAAATTGCTAACGTAGACAATTCTTTAAAAAAATCAAAATTTTAAATATTTATTTTATTTTATTTTAATAATACTTTTATTTTTTATTTTAATAATACTTTTTTCTTTTATTTTTATTTTATTTTATTTTATTTTATTTTGTTTTGTTCCTCCGCTAGTCATCGACCTCAAGCAAGGTGGGCCAAGCCAGGGCGAGCTCAACCTTTCTGGCCTCAATGAGTTCGAGCCTTACCCGAGGGCAGCAAGGTTGGCCCACACCAGGCCTCCTTGTGGCCGGTCGATGAAGTGTAGCGACTAGTGGGAAGAAAGAAAAAGAAAAAGAAAAAGAAAATAAAGAAAAAGGAGGAAAAATAAAATAAAAAATATTCAAATAAATCAAGATAAAAAAATTGATAAATTTTTCATGCCAAAAGATGGAAAATATTTTTTAATTCATTTTCAGGTCTGCCAAAAAAATATTGTTGTTTCCCTGAAAATTAACTTTTCGAAAATTATTTTCTAAAAATATCATATTTTTTGCGAAATAAAAACAACTTTAACTTCCACAGACCTCCAACATCAACTCCATCCAAGTCCTCATGCACATGTTCAGTACTAATGGAGGAAACTTAATTTTCTTCTGGGGACCTCTTCAAGTCAAAGATGTCACACATCTTATCCTCCCACGCGGTCATTAAAGCTTGTCGTGACCCAGAAGTTTCCAAGTAAAAGTATGCAACCCAATTTTCAAGTTAGTTGACAATTGAAGACGTGAAAATGATAGAGAAAAAGGAGGCACCACAGCTAATTCGATCACGGCAACATAAAACCAGTCAACTTCTTCGTGAAAATTGAAAGTTCAATAAAATTGATGGATGCTGCGCGTATGTGGAAATCTATTTAGTTTATCGTGCAGTCTCAAATCACACACGTTCAATAGATAGAATCCATTATATTGAGTTGATCTTAGGTAGGCTCATCCTATCTATTAGTAAGAATGCATTGATTCTAAATGTTATGGGTCCATATGAAAAAGAGTTATTGGAAATGTGCACTATAAGTCTTGTACTTATAAAAAAAAATGCAATTAACTCTTAAATTGTATTATATTGGTTCAATCAAATCCCTCACTTAACTCCATCCAATTTAATTAACAAAAAATGTAGAAGTGATGTTTTTTTATTTAACTTTCACGTGGCACTGATATGGCATCTACCAAGCATCTCATCAGGAAAACTTGTAAATTAAAAAAAAAGAGGATAAAAAAATATTCTATGAAATAAATAGAGTATAAAAAGGAAAAAGAATAATAATTAAAAAGGTAAAAATTTAAGTTTTAAAAAAAAAGGCAAAGCCTTGTTGCTCGAGTTTTGTCACTCAGCCATGATTGCTCACTTCGGCAACAAAAAACACTAAATTGGTATACCCGTAATAAATTTATCATCGACTATTTTTTTACTACAAAAAATTCCAAACTGATACACTTGTGATAGATTTACCCCAAACTACATGTGATAAATTTACCATCCATTAATTTTCGTTAAATCTAATTATCAAATTGCTGAGGTAAATAACATGCAATAGTTGCCGAGTGTACCAATTTTGGGGTTTTTACATTCTATTTTTCCTAGGTCTATCACTTTGGGATTTTTCATGGTATTAACTCAATTTAATGAATAGTAAATTTGTCACAAGTGTACCAGTTTAGGATTTTTGGTGATCAAAAAAGTAATTTGAGATAAATTTGTCACAGGTATACCAATTTGGATTTTTTCATAGGCAAAAAAATAGTTTGTGATAAATTTGTTACAAATATATCAGTTTGAGATTTTTCATAGTATTAACTTACATTATAAGGCTAAAAACCCCATTAATTTGGACTTGCTATGGCTCTTAGAGTGGTTGATTTGTTAAGTTTTTCTCATAAACAAGACTTGAGAGAGTTTTCTCTATAATTCTACCTTGTGAATAATGCTAAATAATCGTACCCATTCGGTCTCAAGAGTAACATCTTTGTATCTCACTATACTCAAAATCGCAAAGACAATGCTAATGGGTAAATCAATAATAATTCTAATAGAATGGATTTCCATTAGATTCTTTTTTACCTTGGCCTACTATAAGGGACAAATATCCATAAATATTCAAATGGTTAGTAACTTTTAAATATTGTTTTGATAAGAAAAGTTACGACCAATTACTTATTTACTAGGTAACTAGTTAGTAAGTTAATAACATCTAGTAAAATTAATTAGCGCTTTCAATTTTTACAGCTCGGGTGAGTAAGTTATTGGATTCTTTCAAGTTACGAGTTACAAACTTCTTTTACATTTTACAAGTGGGCAAAAATAGAGGTCAATAAATTACCGCATGGAAATGAATTCGCCAGTGTGCTACTAATTACCAACTTCTTTTAAATTTTACTAATGGGTCTAGCTAGAGGGCAATGAGTTGCTAACATTGTCATGAACTACCAATGTTGAACTGAATAGTCACATTCCAACTTCTTTTAAATTGTATAGGTACGAGGTAGATTTAGTAAGTTACCAACATTGTAATGAATTCATCAACGTCAAATTCAGTATACAGTTACTTCTAAAACAGAATGTTACTAGTAAAAATAGTAACTCGAATAGGCAATTTGTTTCCGATCTATCAACAGGCTTTGGGATTTACTAAGGTTTGGCAAAGTTACCAATATTTTTTTTTATTGTCCTTATTAATTTTTTTCATTTGAAATACTGTTACTTAAACCCACAGTTCATTTTGTAAATTACGATTATTATTAATTGATAATTTTGTAATATTTTCAGAAAAAAAAGAAAGGTAGAGAAAGGGATGGAAACGTAATGATATTCATACTCTACATTTCATTTGTACTTTCAGTACTTGACGACTTTAACACGACCATTCATTAGAAAAATGCACAACATTGGGCCTGCTAAACAAGAATAGCATTTATAGTATTGCGTTCATAATTGGAAAATCCGAATCATTAACCAAAAGGTCCTTTTCTGGAGGAAAAAAAAAAAAACCTTGGAGTCAAGTGGGTCGACATCTATACATATCCATGAGTTTTTTTTCGAAAATTTAGGCTTTTCTTTTTGTTATTATTTTATTTATTAACATCTTTTTATTCTGTTAATTTACTTGGAACAAGAACTAGGGCATTGCCCGTCACCTGAGCAAGATCAACCTCATCGCCACTTTCACGTTCCCCTAACCCAACCCGTGAATTCATGTCCTTCGGCGCCTTGCTCACTCTCACGTCTTCACCTTTCTTATTTATAACGCGAGGTCATAGCCCACAACCCAACAACGATGCCCTCACTGACTCGGTGGCTGGGCCTAGGGAGTCACTCATTCTTCTTCACAGCTATCGGTTTAAGGAGACAAAAATTGCTAAAAATTGAAGTTTGGTCAAGTCAAGTATGGGATGAGAAATTTCACTGGACACTACTTCTTTGATTCATTGAGGTAACAACCACTCCATTTCGCATGCTTCCATGTGTCACGGGTCGATCGATCTAGCATTCCCTTACGTGTACGGCCTTAAGAATTTCTTTTCAAATCAGCCTTTTTCACACACTCATACTCACAATAATCATAGAGAGAGAAAGAGAGAGACTCTAGATAGAGAAACTCTGATTATATTAATTTGCGAGATTATACAAATGAGGAGTAGGGGACACTTATATATACAAAGACTTAATTGACTACCAGTGTAGGTCTATCCCTGATCTAATATTAGATATTGCAACACCCCATCCACCAATTAGCTTGCACATCTCTATTGATCAATCATGTTTACAAGAACTCTTTAGAATATGAGACATTTACAATATTGCTCGCCCTAGGAAATTTTTAGAGAACTCAAGAGAGATGTCCCAATCTTCGTAGGTGGTTCACGATCCTTTGAGCTCAAAAACCTCCATACCTTGATGCATGTCCATGCATGCACAAACGAATGACTCTCTCTCTCTCGATTCTTAGGAACAAAAGACATTCTAGTATAGTGGAGACCATCAATAGGCTCAGCAAGACCCATCCTAAGCAAATTATGGTGGTCAGGGAGACTGTCCTTTCTTTTCCTTTAATGGACGACTCAAATTTCTTGCACCAATCTTGTATTCCTTAGCTCACGAATGGAGTTTGTACTTGGCAGCATATTTCTTTGCAATAGAACGCCTAATTATGTATGAACATAAGTTCGCAATTTTCTTTCGATTATCAGCGTGCCGATACCACTCCACCATTGTAGACAAAAAATTGTTCATTTGCGCATTTGCGTGAGCCTGCGTGGCATGGAACATTCTGAAACAAGGTTGGGGATCAGGATCTCTGTCACCCTTGAGAAAATTCAATTTCCTAAACTGCCTCATACATTCCTTCAAGCTCGCTGTCAATGACAAAAGGGTGCCCACACCCTTCTCACTAATTATCTTTCCCCTAGTTGCAGTGTAACGTAAAGTTGTATAAACCACCCTCCGGCACAAGAGATGATCAAGGAACATTATGCCTTTTGTGATGTGCTCGATAGAAAGGCTCTCATTGTCAAGCTTAAGCATATACTTCTGATGACAAAATTCTATCAATTGCTTTCTCAATGTTGCTGCATCTGCATCTGCTTCCCCTTCTGGGCTATTCCATATAACATCACTCTTAGATGGATGGTAAAATTGTTGTATCTTACTCACCACCCAACGGTCTAATTCATCAAGGCATATATTAGCCAAAAGTGGGCTAAGAATTCCGCAATATCCCAATTAGGAAGCCTAGCTTCCCGGCCTCCTCGGGTGCAAACCCGAAAAATGTACCTAACCAGTAAGGGTCAGGCTTCGGTTCATCTTCTGCTAAGACCCTCTTCTTTTGATACTTCTGCTTCTTGCTTTTCTTTTGTTCGCCATCATCAGGCTTACTCGTTATGACTGGGGTTATTAACGCTGCCTTCGCCAAATCAACGATCCTCTTATCTCTAACATCCCTCGTCAAAGAACCTATAACTAACCCAACCTTCATCCCATCCAATATGGTACTCACATCCCCCTATGTATACCACAAATACCCTGCGAAATTACTCCTGATCACCCTCCACAGTCCACATCGTATGCGCATTCCTGCACAATCTTATCCGGAAACGCGGTCGGCCGTGTGGTGGTCAAAATAGCCGTAATCTTCCTCTTCGACAATGACTGATAATCTGTCTTATACATTGGAAGTTTCTTCCCTTCCCCTCCCCAAAAAACTCCCCCCCCTCTCTTTTTTTCTGTTTTCTTGTTGGCAAATTTATGTGTAATATCCTTTGAGGTCTAAATTGAGTGGATGGAAAGAGAGATTTGATGTTTTTGTCCCTTCCACTTTTTCTAAAGATGCGACATATCTTTTTCCTCCGATGTGGTCCTTAAAGCTTGCCCTAACCTGGAAATTTTCCAAGAAAAAGTATGCAAAACCGTTTCAACTCCGATAAGAATGAAGAACATGAAAATGAGACCGTTGTTGATTCAATTACTAAAATAAGACCAATCAAGTTCTTCATGGAAATTGAATGTTCAATAATAACTTTGAATGCCATTATGTCCTTAAAAATCTATTATGTTTATCGTGTGCGTTGTAATATAATATACCACACGAGGAGAATTTATACTATTATGATGTGAATTCAATATACCCATATATTATGAAAACATTTGATCTGCAAAAACATTCATGGATCTTGCAATAAATCAATGCGGAATTATGAAAGAAATAAACGAAAAATAACAAAAGACACTAGAGATTTATGTGATATAGTTCGAGTGTCGGTACTTACTCCGCAGAAAGAGCTAGCAACAAATAATCCATTAATCAAATTGGAGAGTTAGAGTTACAATCACTCACGCGCTCGAGTATTTCTCACACCTAAATCATACCCCAAATCCACAGAATTTACATATTATCAACACAAGATATAAAGCTTGTAGCAAAAAATAGCACCGTGTGTTTTGTTGGGAATTTATTTAGATGGCGCACACACCAAGACAATCAAAATATACAGAAAACAGCGGAAGCACACACGCCCGTGTTCCTGGATTGTCTCAGGGTATCTCGTGCATTATAATCGAAAACCTAAACCACACATCAAAGGCGTTTTAGGAAAACCGACGCTTGGGCGAACTTGTTATCACGTTCTTGAAGTTCGTCAAGTGTCGAACCTTTAGTTCAGACATACCACCGATTGCACGGCAATGGAAGATGAAGCTCACAACCATCCATTCCTCGATCATGCTAGCGACCCTTGAGAAACGACGAACGGAGCTCGGTTTCTTGATCATGAACAACCTCACGACCCTCTACTCGTTCTCGGCGAAATGGAAGTTCCAAACTCCCTAGGTTCGGTCATGAGAATGGCACAAAACTCACACGAGGATAAGTGAACTTTAGGAGTGTCTAAACTCTCTAAACATTTGCCCCAAACCTTTTTTCGTGCGATTTTATCGGATAACAAATCTTATCCGTTTTATCTTTAGACTTTTCTAGAGAATAAGAAATCTTATCATTATCATCTCACAATCCGTGTAGATGTCACATCAATATGACATTACGCTTGCGTAGCGTTTGCATCATATAATCATCCATATGACATCATGCTTGCGCAGCGCTTGCATTAGCGCTTTATTCGTTCGTGATCAGAAATTAGAATCAAATCCAACTTGAACTAATTTCTATCTGATTATTTCATTAGTCAATTGCAAATACCTTTACAATATCATCTTCCATATTTGATGTCGCCACATATCAGTTATGATGTGTGACATCCCTAGGTTCACCACTGAGCTGGCAGTGAGACTTATACTATCAAATGAGTATCACCAAGAGAATTGACTGTCCCATTCAGTCTTTGAGTCTCACAAAGCATGAGTAACATCTAGCAACGTATCATGACTATCCAGATAGTGTGAATGTTACGAGAACATGAATGAACTTGTCTGCTTTGGCTTACAATGCAATTCAATCTTTCTGTCTTAACCTTGTTTTAATCAAACGAAGGCCATGGAAATGTCAAAACCTATAAATTTGATCATATGATTCAATCTATCTGACGAGCATTCACGAGACAATCTTGCCTACCCCAATCGAGGATTTTCCGATGTACATTTACGAATAAATCGCATAGGACAACAACCTCGCTTTGCGTAGTAAGGAGATAGATCCCACTATTGCACACACCTGTGACTTCGTATGCGAATGATTATGACCATCAAGTACAGAGGTAGATCGATGATCTATCAATATATGCGCTTGTGAACCATAGCCACCCAACACACAAGTCAATATTGTGCCTCAAGTCTGAGGATCACTTACACACTAAAGCCTAAGCGATTAGACATTGACTCAGCACGAAACTTTCTATGCTTGCTAATTGCTCATTGTGTGTCACGTTCAGTAAACTCGTCTTCGACAAGCACTAGCGTTTCCAACTCGAATATCTAATGTCCAATTACTTGTGGCTTATCATTCCTATTGTGTATCTAATACTCAACAGCAAAGTTCCTAGAAACGCACTAGTCTCAAGAGATTCAATAATGCCCATTTATTGAATTATTGACTAGGAATCATTTAAAGATTGTGTATTGACTGAAGACTTGTCACATATATTCTTGATGCCTCAAAAATAAATTTCAGTCACATCAGGTCTTATGGACTTCATTCATCTAAGTAATGGGACCGGATGAATGAATACGTTTTGCCAATTGATTAAATGTCAAATCGAAAGTTCAACATATACCCACCATGTAATGATTACATGGTTGTGTTTAGGGCATACTCCCAATATGTTTGTCTCCTCTCTTTGTGGGATGGATAACTCCACTGTGCGGCTTTTTTGAGTCCACGGTCAAGGACTTCTCAGAGCCCTCTAACGCGGCTTCAATGGAGAACCATTAGTGGTCATCCCTTTTTCTATTTCCTTTTTTGCAGCTAAAACAGGAGACAAATAAACCTTTCTCTTTATGCGACCCCATCAACAGTACCGTCACTTGTACGACGTTCAGAGCAGTCAATCTCTTGGTTGAGCTCCATAATTCAGTCAAGAAATCAAGTCCACCTCTCACACACACACATATATGCCCAAACGAGATATAATTTAACTGTTCTCCATCTTGACTTGACGTTTGAGTCTAACTCATAATGTTCATCTATATTGGCTCTCTCAATGTCTCGACGGGCACTCCACCATCACAAACCTCTATTAAGCTCAAGTAGAGCATGGACTTATCTAGAAGAATGAAGTTGGTCCACATAACGGTAGGATTTTTCATCGAAAGAAGTTTGTTCCTGCTCACATTCTCTCCTAGCATGGTATATCTTATGCAGAATTGTATTGCCGTGTTTGCCGTATTTGCATGACAAAACAGAATAAAAAAGACCGTCTATGCCCGTACTTGCCGTATGTAAATGAGGAAAATGGGTTTTTACTGGTGCAGAGAACAGGGACCTCGAGCGAGGGAGGGACTCATTAGCTTTTGCTAGGGCTAGAAAGACTAGCGCTAGCTCCTACCCAGGGGATTTCATCGTCTCCGCTCCGCTGTAAATGCGAGTCAGCATCGCGATTTCTACATTGGTAAAACCATCATCATCCACCATCCCCCATATCTTAAACTCTTTAATGAAGCGAAAGGAAAGCTCGTTCACTTGGGTTTTTAAGGTTAATAGGTGGGGGGCAACTCTTTGGCTTAACTGATGATTGCTTCAGGGGTGGGTGTAGTGGGAAAGCAATGTTTGTCGAGAGTAAAGGGAAAGGGGCTAAAGGCTAGGACGGGTGTGGGAGTCTCTCGGTCAGTTGTCATGCATTTACAAGGATGCGGGAGGAGGGCGTTGTCACATTAAAGACTCATATCAGCTCCACAGCCACCTCCGTTCACCCTCATTTATCCGGCGGGCGAATGAGAGGGGGAGAGAGAGCCGGCGATTTGACATGGACAATCCTAAACAGAAAGGATGCCGTTCTTTTTTCTTCTGTTTTGCATTTTTTTTAATTTTAATTTATTGGCGTCCCCTTTTGCTATGGATGCGGCATGTGATTCACGAGTATATACTCTCGAAAAATGTTCAACGCAGTGATATTCCTCTGGCAACAAAGTCTATTTCCACTGGAAGAACTAACTAGATTTTTCAAAATTGAATCCCCGGTTACTTCTTACTTGCAATGAAGCAATTACAACGAAAATGACATGTGAATTTTTCTTCTTCTTTTTTTCACTTTTCTCAATCAATCGATTTCCCAGAAGTCGGTGAAAGGACAAGAATCTCTCGGGGGATTTATCCTGACCAGCGGAGATGATTAGGACTAGTGTGACCACAATTCACAACCTGATCTAATTGGTCATATAGTCTTCGAGCAACTACTGTTTATATAGGCTTCGTTTAAAACACATCATCCTACTCAGACAGTTAGTATCCAGAAGTGCATAGGCTAAAACCAGTGGCGGTTAGACTTTAGTACCTTTGTTGACGCAGAGACTATCGCAAGACGAATTTGCTCAGCATTGTGGAGCCAACGCGACAATATCAATTAGTCATATTTTTTTTGGTATGACCTTGTTAGCAGGCAGTTCAACTTTGGAGGAGATTTATAATGCTGTACTTGTTGTGAAGTATCTGCCTGCTTCTTATACTTTGTATATTTGCCAAGAAGCGTTTCCTAGACTGGTTGGAATAGCGATGGGTGAACAAGTGCACAAACAATTGACGGGAGATGGGACTGTCAGAGTCCGATAGATGTGAAGTCTCGCCTTTTAGTCTGTTATGTTTCGCTATTGTCACGACAGTGTGCTTATTTTGAAATCCTTAATTTTTCTTTACTTAGTTCTTGTTGAATTATCTGAATTTCAGATCACGGGTGGGGGAATCTCCGATACCATGTGGAAACTTACTTTGGAGCATACCATGTCATGGGTCTCCGATGCCAAGCAGTACATTTACTATGGCGATGAAGGCCAATCCAATGCCATTCTTTTCAACTGGAACTATCAGCTCAAAGGACTCATCTGTAATGACCAATTCTTAGCTATGGTATCACTTTTCAGCGATCAAAAGGTTAGGTTCGAAGTGTTACCACGATCTGGCTCAGTCATAAAATCATTGAGCATGCATTTTTGCAAGGAAACCAGAGCTTACAAGCTTTAGCCTGAGGATGAGACAAACAAGCAAAAGATTACATTCTAAATTAACATTATTCTAAATATAATATGGCATGACATAATGACAATTTGCAGCTTGTTCTTAAGTGAAAAATTATAGTACGGAAAAGTCAGTGATCTCTTATTAGACAGACTTCCTAGGCACTTCCTTTTTAAACTAATGTTGCCAATCCAATGATATGGTATGACTTTCCTCTTGAATGTGGAGAAATTTCTCTTTGAATCCATTATGCAGATCTACCTCGACTCCATGTCGAAAATCGCCTACTAGAATTATGACCAAATTTGTATCCCCCTTCACCAGTGATAACACCAACATATGCTATGTTGGTTGCTCTTTTGGCAATCTTCAAAACCAAAGGATTCATCAGTTTGTTTCCCATGAAGTGGGGAATATCGATAACTGCCTACAGGCTACAATTTCTGAGAGCATAAGTGAATGCTTCAGTTTTTGTATTCGAAACACTGATTGAAATCATCAAGCGAATGCCCAAGAAATGTTATCTAGATTTTTATCAGCAAGCCGGTCGGAATAGATCATCGTGCAAAAGAGATGAACCGATAGGCAGCGGAGGTGTACTTGTGTTTCAAACAGTGCTTCCCACGATATACAACTCTTCAAGGTTCCTCAAACTGCACAAGCCTGCTGAGGTGGACGATGCAACTATCATTATCATCACTAAATTGTACTCTGTATGATGGTTTGTTTTGAGAATGGAGGATAGAAAGAGTGCAATCTAATATCTGAAAAATAGAAACAGGAAAATTGACAATGCCTCATTTCTACTACTTTTTGCGTTACATTATTTCCTTTCGAACTTGGACAAAGTTTGAATTGGATTGGAAAGGAACTCTAAAGTTGACATTTTCCCAGATTTATGGCGCAATTGCATGATCCAATCCGATCCGATCCAGTTCCAAGCATTTCCAATCCGATTTCAGATTGTGAGATCGGTCCTGCTGGTGCGGTTCCTGATTCCTGAATGAACCGGACCGGATAGGAAATCGATCGGCCTGCCCCAAACGTCACTTGGGCTTGCGAGTCACATTTCTTCTTTTTTCTTATTTTTTCCTTGTGCTTACTTTTCTTCTCTCTTCGTCCTTGCACTTCCATGTTCTCCGCACCAATTCACCACCGTAAGCAGCCCGCCGCCCTCCACCGCCTTCCGCACCATCGTCCCAGCTGCCTGTCCATCACCACAACCCCCCCCCCTCCGGCTCGGGCCTTGGATATGAGGCGCGTGACCTCAGTTCTGAAGCATTTCGGCGTCCAATTTAGAGGCCAAACTTCAGATCTGAGGTCGTCGTGGCTCACACCAAAGGTCTTCCAGGTTTTCTGGCAAGTTGTGATATTGAATCTGGTTGTGCTAATAGCCGCCGAGCTTCTGTCCGGTGATATTGAGAGAGTTGATCGGACAAGGAACGATTAGAAAGGCACATAATATTAAAAGGGTATCTGGCGACTTCACTTTTACACAAGATTCGAGCAGGTTGCTTAGAGATGCTATGACGGGATGCATATACATGGGGCCGAGGATTTCACTAGTAAATCACCAAATAGAAGTGGCTTTCTCTCCTCAGACCCTTCTGATATTGTGTGGCTTCTCGATTGATCCCTTGTCAAATCAACTTCCTCAATATCTCCATCAAGTATAATAAGATTCAACTTAGCTGTTAATCCTGGAGTTAAGGTTGCTTATAGATGCTACGACGCGAGGCATATCCGTGGGGCCGTATCCGAGGCTTCCAATGTTGAGGATAGCCGCGGAGAACGCGAGCCTTCAAAGCAACTGCTATTTGTGTAGATCCAGAGTTGCGTAGCGTAAAACCAGTGTTGTCTAGAGGCCAATAGATAGACAATGCTAGAAAATAATTTACTCGCCACGACATTTTCAGCAAGCATTTCAACTTTAGAGGAGATTTATGATGCTGTTGTTGTTGTGAAGTTTCTGCTTCTTATGCTTTCTATAGTTGCCAAGAAATAAATTAGTCATTCTTATGCTACGACATTTTCAGCAAGCAATTCAACTTTAGAGGAGATTTATGATGCTGTAGTTGTGAAGTTTCTGCCTCGTATGTTTTCTATAGTTGCCAAGAAGGATTTCCCAATTCTACTGAGTGACTACGTCTGGAGACTGATTGGAGTGGCTATGGGTGGACAGCTGCACAAACAATTGATATGATCTGGGATTGTCACAGTCCGAGATTTCATCGACCTTCCTGGGATCAATCAAGACTGAGAATTGTTAAGTGTCGCCTTTTAGACTGTTATGTTTTGCTACTGTTACGAGTGTCTTAAAGTTAAATCTTTGTTTCTCTATACTTAGTTCTTGATGAATTTTTTGAATTTCAGATTGTGGGTGCCAGAATCTCTGATGCTATGTGGAAACATACTTCGAAGCATGCCATGTTATGTGTCTCCTATGCCAAGGAGTATGTTTACTATTTCGATGAAGGCTGATCGAATGACATTTGTTTCAACTGGAACTATGAGCTTAAATGACTCATCTGTAATGGATAATTCTACGGTGTGGAATCACTTTCCAGAGGTCAAAAGGTTAGGCTCAAAGTATGCCACAATCCGCCACATTCATAATTATTGAGCATGCTTAAATGCAAATAAACCAGAGCTTGCAGGCTTTAATCTAAGGATCAGGCAAACAAACAAAATTCACAATGATATCGAATGACATAATTCTTATTATAGCATGACATAGTGACACTTTGCAGCTTGTTTCATGTGCGAATTGCAGTAGAGAGCAAAATTTAGCAATCTTATCATTAGACAGACTTCCTAGCTCTTCCTTTCTATATAGATATTGAGAATGCAATGATATGGTATGACTTTCCTCTTGAATGTGAAAGAACTTTTCTCTTTGAATCCATTCCCCAGATCTACCTCGAATCCCCATCGAAAATCACCAACCAGAATTATGACCAAATCTCAGAATATCATACTGACATGTTTGACTTCGATTTGATCACCAGGTGTTAACTTTAGCACTCTTCTAATCTGGCACAGGTTGTTACCCATGATGCTGGGAGAATTAAGAACTGCCTACAAGCTACAGTTCGTCACGGCATGAGCTCCATGCCAATGACAGTTGATCTGATTCAATGACTTATCATATTTCGAGTTCAAGGTGATATGCTTCTACCATGGAATGAACAAGACTTGGAAAATGCAACTACTCAGCATTTACTGGATAGGTTTCGTTAAATACCGAGGTCACTTAGAGACATCTGAGACTCGTGGACATTGGAAAGTTGCAGATTCTAGTCAGACCTATGCAGAAGACAGTCGCTCATAAAATTTTGCATTGATTATTTGGTAAGCTTACTTCTCTTGTTATAAATCTTCATCAAGGAGTGAGTTCAAAGAAGGGCTCAGGCTGCATCGTCAAATTGGAGCAATTTTTCCGTGCCCAATCCTTATGTGAGTAGGATCTTGCCTTGAGACGCTAAACCCAGGTTGGTAAACATCAGATATTTCACATCTTGGGTAACATTTGTAGGAATCTGTCAATGCTGGATTCATTTCAATGTTGAACTAAACTGTTTTCTCTCAATTCACAACCATGTCAAAATCTCATAATATTCAAATTAGCAAGAAAAGGAACAATACAAACACTCATGGGAGTCAAGCGTTCAAAATGCATAATAAAGACTCAAATGCCTACGATCCTATTACATAAATGTTCTCCACTGTTTCATTGTGTTTTTCCATCGCAAAATGCTTAGAATAACATTCTCTACTGGGAAAATGATGGGATACACTTACGAACAAGCTCGAACAGCATGTACTGATAATACGGGTGTAGGTAGAGAAAAAGAACCACGCCAAGGAATGCCACAACATATGATCCTGCAAAACTCCATGTGAAGGCTTCTCTCCAAGAGTCATCCTCCTTGGTATGATTAAAAGATGGCGGTGTCTCTAGGACCTGACTTGGCTTATCACAGCTTGTTAATGGTGTTCCACAAAGAAGAGGGTTACCTTCATAACTTGCTTTATCAAAAGTTCCAAATTGAAATTTTCCACCTGGTATCCTGCCCGACAAGTTGTTGTGAGCAACTCTAAAATCTGACAAGGTGTAGAGCTTTGTTAGTTGTGGAGGGATGGGACCGGTTAAGCTGTTGTAGGACAGGTCTAAGCTCTCCACATTCTTCAAATTGGAAAACGTTTCCGGGATCGGTCCCATTAAATGATTGTGTGACAAGTTCAAGGCTCGAAGTTCACTCAAATGGCCGACCTCAGGAGGAATAAAGCCTATCAAATTGTTCTGCGAGAGATCCATGCCCGACATGAGTTGTAGAATTTGGCCCTCATATGATTCCAACCTACTCTTTGTGACGAAGTTTACTTCTTCCAATCTATATGCATAAGTAGACCTTCTGTCTGCCTCATAATAAAAGGTTATAGAGAATCTGCCCTCATATCTATATGGATACATATCTTGTCGCCAATCAGAAGAGGTATCAAATGCATCTGCAGATACCTTATCTTCCCCAAATTGCAAATCTTTCAAACATGACGGAATTTGTCCAGAAAGATTGTTATTGGAGAGATCCAATATGCTCATATTTTTCAACATACACAGATCCAAAGGGATTGAACCTTCAAAGTGGTTTCCTTGTAGGAGAAGAACCTTCAAATTCCAAAGTGAACCAATCCAACTGGGGACCTTACCTGACAACGCATTGTGTCTAAGATCCAATGTGACTATCGATGAAGCTCCAGAGAGAAACTCAGGAAAATGCCCAGCAAGCATGTCATTTGCTAAATGCAAGAACCTCATAACTGTGACATTAGAACATTGGGGTATATTCGGCCCAAAGTTGTTACTTGAAAAGTCTAAAAGAACGAGATGATGTAAGTTGCAGAAGCTCAACGGTAAAGGACCTCTCAATAAATTACTCGACAGAATAAGCATATCCAAGTATTCGATATCTCCAATCCAATTAGGAAGTGTTCCGGAGAGAGAATTATTACTTACATCCAAAACTTGCAAGTAGGAGCTACTTAATATGCCAGGCGATATGTGTCCTGTGAAACCATTGTTATCTAGATATAAAAATGTCAAGCTTGTCAAGTTAGAACCCGTCGGTAGCATCTCCCCTTGCAAATTGTTGCCCGATAGTTTCAATAGAACAAGTGCCGTACAATTTTTAGCCAGTGGCTCTGGTATCTCTCCCGTGAAGCTGTTATCCGACAAGTCCAATGTATCCAGTGCTTTCATATTGCCCATGGAGAAAGGGATTCTACCTTCTAGTAAGTTATTTGACAAATTCAAGTAACTTAAATACGGGAGGACAGAACCAATCCAAGGTGGAAGCTCTCCTTTAATAATATTAGCAGAAACATCAAACCACCGCATGCTGTTAAGATTCAAATTTGAAGGCAAATGAAAAGCACCTGACAAATTGTTGCCTATGAGTTCGAATTGTTCTAGATGTACATTGTTATCCAATAGCCAAATTGGGAATTTTCCTGTCATTCCATTGTGGCTGAGTTGAACATGTGTCAATTCACGCTGTTCTTTCAGAAAGCTAGGAACTACGCCATTTTCGTCCTTGTTGAGCACACAGTCTGATAAACTAAACACCTTCAGTTGAAAGGAAGGAAACCAAGGGGGCTCTTCTGTATTTACTTCCAAACTATTACGATTGTTGAGGAGGTGGAAAACCTCAAGGTTAGAATTATTGGCGAGGGAAGCAAGCGAAAGGGAGCCCGCAAAAGCATTTCCGGAAAAGTGGACATATTCAAGTGACTTGAGATTTTGGAGGATACAGGAAGGAATAGCCCCGCTAAAATTGTTGTTTGACACATCAAACGCACGGAGTGTGGTCATATTGCAGAAGCAGGAAGGAAGAGTACCCCAAAATCCATTACCATTAATATCCAACTCTTCAAGGTTCCTCAATCCGCACAACCCTGTTGAAGTGGACACTGCAACTCTGAGTATCATCACTAAGTTGTACTTGTATCATTAAAACCCTTAGAGATCATGGTTTGCCTCGAAAATTGATAAATTACTGTATCCATGATAAGATGTGTTACTCATTGGGTATGAAATGCACCAACTAAAAACATCCATCAAATTGGACAAACAAAACTTGGGAGAGAAGTTCAATTATAATTATTTGGATTTCCTTATTAATGTCGTACTCTTTAAATGTGATTTTCATTCAACTAAGTCGAACCTCGAGATCATTTTCTCATTATCCATGAATGAAATCTTATTTGAATTATACCATTGAAACCAAAATTGGGCAAAAGTCACTTTCAAATTAAGTGGTATTTTGATAAGTTTCTTTTCATTTTTATGTTTTTTTTTTTGCTAAATATATATGCTTTAAATGAAATAAGCTAATTCAGGTAAGTGAATTTTAGAGGAAGCGAAACTAAATAAACTGTAAATATTCGTGTGTGAAGATTTTCGAGGTACTTTCTTTTATACTTATTTTTTAAATTAAACTCAATGAAGATAAAAGCTTGTTGATGACAAATTAATAAGGCAATGCTTATAAGTCGAAGTGGATTGCCACATGATGGGCATATGAACGAATATAACTCCAACTTTACCTATATATGAAATGGTAGATAAGTGAAAGCTTACTTGTTAAGTGGCATTATTCAAATAAGAGATAAAATCTTCAATGACAAACCGAAAAATTAAAACTTATTTACTAAGTAAATGTTAATCACGTGATGAAATAAGCTAAAATTGAAATGATAAATAGAATATTTTCAAATGATATATGTTTTAGAGTTTTTTTTTTATATCGAAGGTGTCCGGGCCAGCGTCCGTATGGATCACGCATCTCGACTAATCCTCTGGGAGGGCTAGCGCAGCATCCCATCGCCACGACCCTCCGCTTAAATCACCGGCACCCAGCGAGGTTCGAACCCAGAACCTCTCGTGAAAGGACCAGAGCGCAAACCAACTGAGCCACCAATGGGTGGGTTTTTAGAGTTAATTAATTTCTTATTAAATAAGTTTCATGATTAAATACTATTAAAGATTGTTTTCTTGATAAACTATTTATAAGTTGCTTTCAAAGTTAGTTATGCATTATTTAAAATTCAAATTAATAGGAGAAAGAATCTTGGGGGAATGAAAAATCATTAAGCTAATACATACTTTTTGGTCGCATTTGGGTCACATGGCAAAAACGCAAAAATTACTAAAAAAGTTTTAAATCTATTTGCAATTGTGCCAATTCTATTCTAAATCTTTTTTTTTTGTTACCAATTGAGTCATAAACCTTTTGCATTGTACCAATTCAGTTCATCTAACTAGTTTTCGCCTAAAATCATAAACATGGATATTGACCATCCTACATAGCATGACCAGCACTAAATAGATATTTTTTTTAAAACTTTTTAATTTTGTTGAAATAAAATATTTTTCTTTTCTTTCCTTCTTTTTTTTTTCTTTTCTTCCTTCATGCACTATGGCAAGCAAGCTATGGTCGGCCACTGGCACAAATCCCACGTCGGTCACCAGCTAGGGTTGCGACTCTTGCTCGATCTCACCTAGATGTGGGCAAGGCCATCACGGCCAAGGGTGATGGCGACCTTGCCTATGATTGGCGAGGCTATGCCTCAAGATGGTCTAGACTAGGCATGCATGTCTACGGGTAAGGCTGTCTCGCCTAGATCTAGACAAGGCCAATCTTGTGAGTCGCTTGTGATGTTGTCTTCGCCCACAACGCAACGGTCTTGCCTGCATCTAGGTTAGGTTGGGCGAAGGCTTCGCGGCCCTCACTAGCCATAGTAGGTGAATGGAGGAAAGGGGAAAAAAAAAGGAAGGAAAAGAAATAGTAAAAGGAAAATTTAAATTAAATTTAAAAATTAAAAAATATTAAAAAAAATTCCACATTAGTGTCGGCTATGCTATGTAGGATGACTAGCATCTATGTCAGTGATTGCGGGCCCAACTTTGCCAAGTAGACTGAATTACACAAATGCAAAAGTTTTAGGACTTAATTAACCAAAAAAGATTTAAGATTGAATTTGCACAATAGTAATAGGTTTAGGACTTTTTCAATAATTTTTCCAGCAAAAACCTATGCAATATGCCTTGTTACGACATAATCACAAAGATAAAGTGAAGTGTTCCATCTAATATACTTTCTCTTTGTTCATTTTAAAATATTAAAATAATAACATATTGAAGTTTGAGATGACGAGCAAAGCTAAAAGCTTATTTGTCCAATGTAGGCGTGTTGCAAATGTATGTCATGGATCTTGTCAAGTTGCTCTCACAAAGGCAAGATGAAGAGCTACGTGTCAAGAACATGAGAGAACATTCTCATGTATGTTTGTCCAAAAGAAGTTAAAGAACGTCGTGTAGATGAAATATCTACTTATTTTTTAGTGCTGATCATTGTTAATGTGGCTATGTATGGGCTTATTAAAATGTGATGCCTGAAGATATTGTTTGTTGACATGCCCAATCTTGAATATCTAATTTTTTTTTATTTCGTTAATTCGACCCTAATATCTCCAAATAAGAGAGATTAGAAAACAAAAACGATAAGATATTAGCATCAGATCAAACAATATAGCTAGTTAGGATTATGAAAGAAAGATCTTTTTTGAGTCCATGGTACTTTGCCTTTTGATAGTAGTCACTATCAATCAAATGCTGTCTTTCTCCTTTGTCATCAGTATCAAGTGATACTTGAGAATCAAATAGTAGATTTCGAAAACTTGACTCGCTTATTGTACTTGCATTTATACAGGCAATTAATCAAGAAGTATTACCATAACGAACAAATTGTGTGCGCCTTTTGTTGTTTTTTTTTTTGTTTGGGGGGGGGGGGTTGGGTGGGTCATGTCTTTTTTTGATTCGTGAAATATACAAAATAATTTGTTTTTTCAAAATCTGACATGTAACTTAATTTAAAAATAATACAAGAAACTGTGTCTCCACAATTGTGCATGCTGCTGATGTTTCAAATTTGAAAAAAAAAATCGAAGTGAAAGATATGCAAGATTTAGAATAAGCAAAAATAATAAAAGTAAAAATCAATCTAAACATCTATGTCCGTTACGGTTGATTTGTTTGAGCTTTAGTGTCATTTAATTTCTTAGGCTCCACGGCTCAGTGAAATTTATTAAATCTTTCAATCGCTGAAGTTCACCACCATTGTGGTTTAAAATATAAACTTCGAGCATTGTTTGATTTTAATTCCTGAACTTTTGCATGTGTACAATATCTGAACTCCTTTGGTATATTGTCACTTCGAACTGTTTGTATCTTTAAAGGCAATAAATAATTGCATCTGTTATGTCATCAACTATTCTTCACATTGGCCGGGAAAAGAAGTTGCACAAAAGTAAAAGCATGGGGCCTAAACTTCAATCGTCAAGATCAGGGATTAAATTGTAAATGACCAAATGTTTAGCAATCACCGACATTGTGAATCCACGATTAAAGACATTGAGCATGACCCGGGTTTATTTATGGCATTTAACTAAATCCTTCCAACTTCAAGCATAAGTTAATCAACTATAGCATATCACTTATTTAGAAGTTACTTGAAGAAAACGTGCGGCCAAAATATGATCTAGAGGACGTCAAATAAAGGCAGCCTTGGCTTCTATCGTCGAGACAATCTTATCTTAAAAAGGGGATAAACGAAAGGATTTTCAGAAAAGTACCTTCTAGTAACTTTGAAGCATCCAATCCACAAAAACTGATGTCTAAGGCCTTAAGAGATGTTATCCTTGTAATGTCCGTGAGGGCATCATTCACCAAATCGTTAGACCAAAGATCCAGCACCTCCAGATTCACACCTGATATTGACGAAAGGTTCTCAAAACCAAACTTTATATATCAAGACATGGTCTTCTGTTTCACATGTACCTTCAAGCTGAATGGAAGACAAATTTTGGATCTCCCCTGAAGTTTGCTTGTACATTGTGGGGACTCGTTGTAGATTATTTCCAGATAGATATAGCCTCTTCAATTTCTTCAGGTATAGCGCTCCGTTTAATTCTGATTATAAAAAGATCCATGGATGCATTGGTTAGTTAATCATCTATAAATATCAGCTATCTAACAATCCTCAATATGAGAAGAATTGAATTAAAAGCAGAATACAGTTTGGTCCGATATATCCAAGCATAAAAAAGTTTGTGTGACGTGACTTTATAAACAAGTAGCTTGTTCCCACGTCACATTTTTTACTCTACATTTGTGATTATCGCATGTCAACATGGATCGCACTCTCATGTGGCTCACATTCGACCAATAAGCATTAGTTTTGACATGCTCACGCAAGGTCACCGCCTTCTCGTAAAATGGCAGCCCACTCAAGGGTCGCAGCGCTTGTATGAGTGTACATGGTGGGTTTGTACGTGAGAGAAGAAGTAAGAGCAAACAGGCACTAAAAAGGGATAATTACCAAATTAATCTTGATTTTTTTACGCATATCAATTAATCCTAAATTCTTCAAATTTGTCAATGTGATCATAGACCTTTCTACGAAAATCCAATCTAATTCTTTTGGCCATTACTACAAAAAAAAAATTGCTGAAGTGATCTCAAGTCACGAACGACCGACCTACGTGGCACAGCAGACAATCTGACGTGTATAATTCTGGATGAAATGACATGGTTTTTACATAATTTATGATTTTTCTGTTTTTCCCTTTTTTTTTTCTCGCCTTTTATTTTCCACGCTATTTGTCCTCTTCTTCCTTAGAGAGTCCCTATTCATCATCCATGGTGGCTCTAGATATGGAGGCTCGGTCTATGGTCATTGAGTTTGTAGCGATCGCAATGGCTACAAGCTCCAACGGCTATGTAGGAGGAGTGGCTGTTCGCCTTGGCTTCTTGTGCCTCCACGCAGATTGTCCTCAGCCGCGACAAACTGGGCTTGGCCGGGGTTGCTGGGATGCACGGGCTCTGACCTTAGAGCTCCATAGTAGCAGCAACATTCTTATCATTTTCGCCACTTATTGTTCTCAACTTGTGTCAATGAGGAACGTGAAAGCAACTAAAGAAAAATACGAAAACCTAAGCTCTCTGAAGGGGCGTTTGTGAGTGAAGAAAGACGAGTTTGAAACGACTAATCGAGAGTCACCAAATACAGACCACAACATTTTGTGGGACATTAAATGAGCAGAAACTCAAAAATACTCGCCTATGAAAAACAAATAAAGGATTATTCACTACTAGCAGGGATAGCTAAGGTTCCTACGAGATCTTCTGGGGAAATACGGTGTTGCGGAGACAGAGCGGCTGTCTCAGCTCTCTAAGGAAGAAGCTGAACTGTAGCGCGGAAAAGTAAGGAAAAAAAAAGGCTAAAATTTTAGAAACGTATGCAAAACGACGTCATCAAATCGCCGGCCGTGTCACATACGAAGGCAGGCGATGGAACACGGCCGGCAATGGCCAGACTGCCACATAGCAATTTCCAAGTACAATCGACAGAAAAGACCAATGGAATTTTGCGCAAAGATTTAAAACTACATGGGCAGAATTAGAATGTTTAAAGCTAAATTGATAATTTTCCCGATTAAAAGAGAAGGCGGAAAGTAGAAAAAGGAAAAATAGAAAAAGAAACATAATAAAAAGTAGAAGGAAAAGAAAATGGGAAATCAATTTAGACCGTCAAATGGTCCTCGTGTTGAGGTCTGAAAATTTCAAGAGAGAAACTTTATAATAATGTATAGATAGTGTTTGAATGATTTGTATATCTTCTGTAATTGTTGTTGTATCGCTTAGGCTGTGACAAAATCTCATGTTGTTTTTTCTCGAAGATGTACCTAGGTCACATCGACTGAATCACATTAATATAACCGACTATCGTCTATTTTCATTTTTTTATCTATGTCTTTTTGTGTTTGATGCGTTATTTGACTTTTCCCTATCTAAATAGACTAAAGCACCAAGTTTTCTAGCTTTCTTTCATGTCTGGATGCATAGGTGGAGTGGCTTGGGATTTTGGAACCATTTGCCTTCTCCAACTCTGAACAAGTTCATGCGTCTAGATAAATATAGATGATTGGAAGAGGTAACCATAAAAGAATTCACTCAAATTCACTTTGTAGTTTGTAGCACCCTCGGATTATTTACGATAAGTAAACAACTACTTACTTAGAAACATAATTGACAAAACAAAAACAAAAAAAAGACACAAATAACTGTGAGAGAGAGATTTCACCTGAGAGAGAATTTCCGGTTAAATCCAACACTTGAAGGTCCTCCAGAGGAAGGAATGAAGACACGTCAATAACCCAAGGCGACGGCAAATCCCAATCGCGTGTATAGTTCAGATATAGTCGTATCACCCGCGAAGTGGTGTTATCGCACACCACGCCTTCCCAGCCGCAACAGTCACTGTCCACACCTCGCCATGAGGGAAGAGAAGACCCATTCGGGTGGTTGAAGGCGGCCTTAATGTTGAGGAGTGCCTTCTTCTCCTCTTTCAAGCACCCCATGCTTCTACCACTCCCCATCAAAACCAGCAGCAACACCCAACTCCACACACACAATAAAAGACACTTCATGTTTAAGTATGATGGCGTTCCTTCTGCCTCACCATGTGCAATAAACTTTACGAGGGTCATTGCTACTTCATTTATATGTTCGAAGTCTTTCCATTCCGCGTGATTACCACTTTTGCGCCACCTCCACGGGACAAACACGGCCAAGTCTGGACGGGACCAATTCCACGGAACACGCGATTATCGCCGTTGACTTGACCCAGAACTTCTCCCAAAGGGAAAGATCAAAATTGTAAAATGATTAAAAAAAAAAAGATATTATCACTAGCAAATCAGCCAAAGAATGTGCCCAGGGATCCTTCGCCATAAAAGGAAGAGAGAGATAAATAACTAAGGTTTGACATTTTTATTTTTTAGCGCATGTCTCATTTTGCCAAGAAATACCAAATAAATTGGAATCTGTTTGGCTGCTTTGAAGGAAAAATAAAGGCAATTTTGATCAATTTTACAAGGCGATCGAGACAAGACATGCCAACATTCAATATATCTTATAATCAATTTTAAGCATCAATGGATGCGAAATTGATCAGAAGTTTATAAAATAACAAAAAAGTAGTCTTAAGTTCATGCAACACACTGATACAAATAAAAACATTTTCAACCGTTGTGGCAAGACATAAGCAAAATCATTAGGTTGTTTAAGGTGGATTCCACCGCCTGGCGTGTATGGCAACACTTTTGCTCTTAAAATCAACTTCTAATTAGAAGTTAATTTGTTTTTTAATTCTGCACCTGAGTAGAAGTTGATTTTTCTATTTTTACTTTTGATTTTAACTTCTGAAAAGAAGAAGTAATTTTTTTTTTTACTTTTTCAAGTTATTGTGGAGCAAAAAAATATTTTAAAAATAAAAAAATGAATTTGTGTAACCAAATAGATTTTTGTTCCAAAAATTACGTTATCAAACAAATTTTAATTAAGAAGTTTTGCCATTCGTGTATTTAATCTTTCTTTCGAAACACCCTGTTAGGAGAAAGCTTCCACTTGCCAAAGCTCGCATGCACTTGGCCCACATCCACCATAGCTTGTCCCAGATTTCCCCCGAGACGTCTTGGCCGCCTGCGACCAAAGCTGGGAGATGCTTGTGTTGCTTCATGACAGGGATGTCCACCTGGGGGAAAGTGAGTGGCAAGACCTTGACTAACTTTATGCTTCTTTGATCCAAGAGCGATATGATCGTATGAGGATGATGGAAAAGAAAGCCGGCACAGTAACTCAATTTCTCTTTGCATCTGATGTGATCTTGGATGAGAACTTGCACCTTTACCTCCGATTTGCTTCTTTTCTTCGTAAAGCACTTGGCAATTTGATGACGTGACCTTTTTTAATTATTATTATCTCTTTTTTTCCTCCCCTATCTTCTTCTTCTTTCGGCTGGTTGCCGAGGTCCGGTATCGGTCAGAAGCGAGGGCCAGCGACTCGCCGGTCACTGCTGAGGGTGAGCCTCACCATATCTATGAGAGGCCGGCCTCATCAGATTTGGGAGAGGCTGACCTAGCCGTCGTTGGGCGATCGTGTCACTTCCATGAATCATAATATGCGGGAACAGGGACTTTGATTGCAACGAAAATCTAATAAGTGCCTAAAATTTGAGAAATCTTTTCATTTTTACGGAAACGTTGATCATGCGATTTTGTCCCTTTTTAATTCCTAGGCACGTCCGTCTAAGTAACCATGCGCAAACTCCATCTATTAATCGCATAAACAGCATCACATAACGACAAAGAGAGTACGGTAATAAAGCAACATGATGTGAAGTTCGGTAATTAAAACTCGATAAGGTGTGGGTGAAGAATATACCCACCGCTATGCTACTTAGTCTCGGGACAGGACTCGATAAGGTGTGGGTCAAGCTTCCTGGGATCAATCAAGACTGAGAATTGTTAAGTGTCGCCTTTTAGTCTGTTAAGTTTTGCTACTGTTACGAGACTGCCTTAAAATTAAATCAATTTCTTGATGAATTATCTGAATTACAGATTGTGGGTGGCGGAATCGCAGATGCTATGTGGAAACATACTTTGTGGCATGTCGCATTATGTGTCTCCTATGCCAAGGAGTGTGCTTATTATTTCGATGAAGACCGATCGGATGACGTTTGTTTCAACTGGAGCTATGAGCTTAAACGACTCATCCGTAATGGATAATTCTTCGGTGTGGAATCACTTTCCAGAGGTCAGAAGGTTAGGCTCGAAGTATGCAACAATCTGCCACATTCATAATTATTGAGCATGCTTAAATGGAAAGAAACCAGAGCTTGCAAGCTTTAATATAAGGATCAGAAAAACAAACAAAAATCACAATGATGTTGGATGACATAATTCTTATTACGGCAAGACATAGTGACGCTTTGCAGCTTGTTTCACGTGCGAATTGCCGTAGAGAGCAAGATTTGGCGATCTTATCGTTAGACGGACTTCCTTGCTCTTACTTTCTATATAGATATTGAGAATGCAATGATATGGTATGACTTTCCTCTTGAATGTGAAAGAACTTCTCTCTTTGTATCCATTCTGCAGCTCTACCTCGAATCCCTGTTGAAAAACGCTTGCCAGAACTATGACCAAATGTCAGACTATCATACCGATATGTTCGACTTCGATTTCATCACCAGGTGTTACCTTTAGCACTCTTCTAATCTGGCCACTGGTTGTTTCCCACGAGGCAGGGAGTGCTGCGAACAGCCTACAAGCTACAGTTTGTCATGGCATGAGCTCCATGCCGATGACAGTTGATCTGCTTCAATGACTTTATCTTTTTTCAAGTTCAAGGTGACGTGCTTCTACCATGAAATGAAGAAGACTTGGAAAATGCAACCACTCGGCATTTACTGGATAGGTTTCGTTTAATGCAGAGATCACTTAGAGACATCTGAGATTCATGGACATTGGAAAGTTGCAGGTTCTAGTGGCACCTATGAACCTGACCAGAACAGGAAGCAGATAAAGGCTGCTGTCACGTGGCTTAAAGCTGAAAGCCACTTTTAGGCGGCCGATAACTATACAGCAGATGGCTGCAACAAGACGGGCCAAGTTGCTGGAGTGCTTAGGCCTAGTAATACCTTTGCTCTCACAACATTGAGAGCCTATAAGCACCGGGAATTCATCTTGATTGCTGAAGGGAGGCATGCTTAGTGTACTGATATTTAAGTACTTTTCTTATGTCATTTGCAGTCAGAAAATATATTCAATCAGGTTTAGTCTCTCTGTCAGGCATTTTAGCTACTTGGCACAATTGTCTAGCATCATTTCTCCCCGAAAATCAGGTCATCGTTAACATCTTGGACAAAGCTCAAATGAGAATTAATTCAGATTTCAAGAATCTGCACGAGGTAGCAGGACAGACCTCGTGGTTATTTTTCAAATATAGTAACGACAGTGCTCGAATCAGCGAATTATCAAGATTTCTGTGCATCAATGACATCAATGACCTTATGTCATTGCAACAGAAATAGGACACAGAGCTACAGGTTTAGCTCTCGACCAATCCAGCCACAACAATTCCGGCACTGTCCCCTCTCTCTCTCTCTCTCTCTCTCTCTCTCTCTCAAAAAGCTTGCGACCTCCATCAACTTGAGGTCGGTGAGGCCGACAAGCTCTAGAGAGAGAGGGGGTTGTGGAAAACATAATCTTTTTTTATTAATTCAAGACAAATCACAACTTCACTATATATATAGTGAGCATTAGGGTTCACTAACTATGGAAAAGGCTGGACTATCTTTTCAACACGCCCCCTCAAGTTAGGGGATAAATATTAAAGAGCTCTAACTTGTTACACAAAGTAATTAATCTACTGCCTTGCAATGACTTAGTGAAAAGATCAGCAAGTTGGTCTTCAGTCCGTGTGTATTGAAGTGTAATGTCCTTGTTTTGAATCTTTTCTCGCACAAAGTGGCAATTTACTTCAATATGCTTCGTGCGCTAATGAAAAACTGGATTTGAAGCGATATGCATAGCAGACTGATTGTCGCAACATAGAACGGAAGGGTCTGAAGATGACATACTAAGCTTGGATAATAACATCTTTAACCAAACCAGCTCACTAGTCACATGGGCCATGGCCCGATATTCCGCCTCAGCACTGGATCGAGACACCACTTGTTGTTTCTTACTTTTCCAACTCACAAGATTGCCTCCCAAGAATACACAGTAACCAGAAGTTGATCGCCTATCAACAGGACAACCAGCCCAATCAGCATCAGAATAGCCAACAACATCAAGATGTCCATGATTCTTGAACAATATCCCTTTGCCTGGTGCTCCCTTCAAGTATTTAACTATACGTAGCACTGCCTCCTAATGTGTAGTACGAGGAGTATTCATAAATTGACTAATAGCACTGACAGCAAAAGAGATATCTGGTCGAGTAACAGTTAAATAATTGAGCTTACCCACCAGTCTCCGATACTTACTTGGATCATGAAGTAATTCGCCATGTTATGCGTCAAGTTTCACATTGGGATCCATCGGAGTATTAACAGGCTTCGCTCCAAGAAAACCAACCTCACTGAGGATATTCAATACATATTTTCACTGTGACAATGAGATACCATCACGTGAATAGACCACTTCAATGCCCAAAAAATATCGCAAACAACCCATATCTTTTGTGCTGAACTCTGCCTATAAAAACTGTTTAAATTTATGTATGCTTATAGAATCACTACCGGTAATGATAATATCATCCACATACACAACCAGGAGAATACATCCAGTAGAGGAAGTAGAGCTAAATACAGAATGATCTACAGTACAACGTCACAAACCAAACCGAATAACTGCATCACTAAAACGACCAAACCATGTATGAGGAGACTGTTTTAGCCCATATAATGCCTTGCGTAGGCGACAAACACTGGTAGACTCCCCCATGAGCAATGAATCCGGGGGGTTGCTCCATATATACCTCCTCTGCCAAATCTCTATGAAGAAATGCATTTTTGACATCAAGTTGGTGAAGAACCCAACCATAATGGACATAAAGAGAAATGAAAACACGAGAGGAAGGTATTTTCTCTAGATCTATGTCCGATGGGTAAGAGTTCTCTCATACTATGGAAACAAACACAGATCCTGCTCTTCCAGGTTCTCCGTTACACACAACACTACCACTTTCAGTTGATACTCCGTTTCGTACATCGTCAGCCTCCAAGATTGGTTACCTTTATGAGGTATCTTTCCAGGAAGACAACAAGATCTCTGAAACAAGCCTTCCTTTGATAAATCCATATTCAGCGTTTACTAAGCCATCTTCCTTTTCACCCATCAAATCCATCAAGCAGCTCATCAAACACACTCCGAAAACAGCCAAAGAATATGTGTAGTCTTCCAAGTTTGATCAACACCCCATATTAGCCACACCACAAGAGCAGTTCATCACCCTCGCCTTACCCAGAGAGTTACCACAGCAGTGGACCCAGCAAGGGTACACTTATCTCCATTTTGGAGCTGTTCGACTTGCTCTGTCATTTCATGGCAGAAAGGGTCTTCCCATAGTTGCTAGAATAGCGTTGTTGGATACACGCTTTCTAGACTATCAACATGCCTGTATTGGTACCATCCAGACCACTCTCAACGCCGGCACAGTTTTTGTTACTCTTTACCCCAATTTCAACTTGGCACTTGCAGATCCTCATCTGTTGACAACCTTACAAATCCAGATCCAGATCACTGGAGCATCTCAGCTCCCGGGATCAATTGCAGCAACCCTTCACTATCAAATGGTTTACCGAGTGCAAAACCATGCGATAGATCTAAACACCCCAGCCTCAGAAGATGCCTTGTTCATCTCGGTCAACAGAGACCAAACTTCCGAGGCAGATCCCTCGAGATCAGCTCGTAAAACTACTTCCGGATGCTTGGGTCACAAACTATGAGAAGTTACACCAAACCTCTCAACCTCTCCACGCTACAGAACCTCGATTTGAAAAACTTCGAGATGGCTCTGTTTCCATCCGATTTAGTAAGGACCAGCCCAGTCCCGGTCCTTCAAGATTTCCTCCTCTACCAACCATCTTATGTTTTACCCCATGCCCTTGTGATCCAGTCAAAATGGAAGAATCTGACCCTAAACACTTCGTTCAATCCTTCTCGTCCGATGGTGTTCCAATACACCTATTCAAGGACCCCTCAGGTCATTGTTACTGGGATCATTTTTGTTCGTGCACAACGTGACGATACCTCTAGAGGAAACGGACCAGAAGAAGAAGAACAACAACAAAGATCCACTGTACCAACGGTATCAAGATGGAGATCCGACAATCGGACCTCTAGGAGAAGATGGTGGAAGATTTCAGTTTTTTGTCAAATATGGTGACATGAGAAGGAAAGAACCTAAGGTTTCTGAACCTTGTACTCCTCCCCCAAAACCATCACATGACCCTCCAGTTTCACCCTTCTATAAGCCTTTGTTCAAATGGGTAAAGAAAAACCCATCATGTGGCATTCAAGCCCGGTCTTTCGAGATCAGAAAAGATCCCCACATACCATCAGAACCTATTAAACCCACACCTGCTACCCATGTTCACCCACAAGTCTACATGTTCCGACCAGAAGAGTTCCCACCGTTACCCTCTCTCCAAGCAGCTTCCTCATCCCCAACCCAACATCCATTTCCACCGACAAAGCAGTTTTCAGATACGGACCATAAATACTTCCATGCACCAAAAATCACTTCCATAACCATTGGTCCAGATGGTAGGAGAATTGCTCCAGCCCCCGCAGAGCTTACCCTCAACTGGCAGACAGAAAATTCTCTGGCTCAGAATGCAGCTCTCTCTAGAATAGAAGCCAACACGGTAACCATCCAGAAGCTGCTCACCGCTTCCCAGACACAATTGAATGATCTCCTTCAAGAACGTGTGCCGCGTTCCTATCTTGAAGATAAGACACTAGAAGTATCCTCTCTGAAGAAAATGATAGCACTTCCAGAAAAACAACTCCAAAAGGCCACAGCACCAGTTCCTGAGGATCCTTTCTTTAGGATTGCAGCAACAAATCCGTTCGCAAGACCCTCCAGCTCCATCTCCACTTCTCCTTTACAACTCCAAACACCTTCCTTTTCCGGAGTTATGCCTTCAGTGGATTATGCGAGGCTAAAGGCCAAGTCGCAAGAAGTAATCCAAGAAAGAAGAAGGAAAGAAGAAAGGCAACAACGGAAAGAAGCCAGGAGATTGGCAAAAGCGGCAAAAGAAAAAAAGAAGGAGATAGAATCTACACTATCGTCCACAGAATCTTCATCATCAGAAGGGGTGCGAAGGGTGGTCCATGCATAACGATGCGCAGGGCATGGCCTGGTGAGATCCAAGCTCCATGGGACTCTAACACCGTTTCAGGTGGCAGGTATGCTATCCCGACCCTAAAGCCCTTCTCGGCACTGGTTAAGGGACTGCCTGTTTGCCACAAGAAATCAAGTGTAGAGAACTGGGAACTTGAACTCGTTATCACACCAGAGGAAATGGAAGAGATAGAGAGAATCCTGAAGTTTCAGGTTTCTGGGAATCTAGCGGTCCTCCGGGGAAGAGAGTGGTGTTTAGGCTGAAACACACATATTATCGCACAAAGGGAAAGATCGGGGGATGTTTTCTTCCTCCCTCTCCTTCTTACAGAGCTGTCCTTATATAGGACTTTGAGATAGAATACAAATAAACGCTTCGGTCTGTGGCCGAATTATTTGCACACACGTGCTACAGTGGAAAATAGGGAAAAGTGCTACAGTAACTCTGCTACAGTAACATTTATAATTGGCCGTTGTTTAGTGCGGCCAGTGGGGTCCTCCGCCGAATCCTTCTTCTGTATTGTCATCATCTTCATCATCAGAAGGGGTGCGAAGGGTGGTCCATGGTTCTGTGTATCGTGGGCTAGGACTGCGCGTGCGTTCACGGACAAATGGTTCTTGTCCTGGAACTTGATTAAGATCAGGTCGTCTATTGGAGCTTTCTGGGATGTCTTGAGTATCCAATGCATACGGGTCCTGGGAGTCCTGGAAGTCTTGAAAGCCTTGGGAGCTTTGTGGGTCCTGGGAGTCCTGGAAGTCTTGGAAGCCTTGGGAGCTCTGTGGGTCCTGCGAGCTCTGTGGGTCCTGTGTTTCCATCAGGTCCACCATTGGTGTTTTTATGTACTGGTGTTGCTGGTGGTGTTTGGGACACTGTTGTCCTGTTTGGTTCCCATGGAAGTCTGATAGATTCGTCATGTGGCCAGATGGACGGGGGAATGAGACCATTCATTTGACAGAGAATGCGTTGGAGCTCTCTGAACTAAAAGGGGAGAGATCTGATGGGGGCATGTCGTGTGGTTTGGACATCTGCTATTTCCTGGTTGGTCTGAGGTTTGAAAGTGCAAAGACCGTGGGGGTGAGGTGTATCAGCTACGTCTCTTGTAGGACTGATAAAAATCCATGGTCTGTGGAAAAAGAGGACGGTGTTTCGTTCAGGGGATGGAACACTGGTACGGTTGGCTTCAATGAACAAGTATGTCCATTGGGGAAGGGTTTTGAAATAGAGGAGGAAGATGAGAAAATGCCTTTGGTGGTCAGGTAATGTCCGGTAATTACGACGGGCTTCATGAAAGAACTGATATCCATGTTCTGTAGGTATTTCGATGGCTATGGTGTGGAGATAAACTAGTACCCAAAGGTACCAAATGAGTTCTTTTGGAAAGACCGTGTAATAGGTCCACCGAAATGGGAAGGCAAAGGGGTACTGGTCATTGACTTCTGAGAGAAAGTTTAGAGGACCATACCTGTTTGAGAGTCGTTCCCGATACTGCTGGAGGAGGTTGATCATGGAATTCCTGGTGAAATTATTACTGTGAATGAGGTCAGGTATTTCAGGAGGGAATTGGTATGTCGGCCACTGGGAACGAATATCTGTGGTAGTATACCACTGGTGTGGTTGTCCTAGTGGTGGTCGCGAATAATTTCTTTTCACGAACATGTTGATGGTTTCGTGTCTGGGTCGAGAGAAATGGTCTGCCAGAACATTGGATTTTCCTGGGAGATAATTCACATCAAAAGAGTATCTTGAAAACCATTCAGCCCATTGCATGAGTTGAGGATGAGGGATCTGTTTCTGTTTGAACTTGAGCATCTGCGGAAAGGAAGACATATCCATTTCGACGAGAAAAGTTACGCCGATGAGATGAAACTCAAACTTTTTGATGCCATACTTGACTGCCAAAATTTCTTTGAATGTGGAATGGTAGTGAAGCTCAGCTGGAGAAAATCGTCCACTTGTGTATCCGCAAATGGAACGGACACCGGCAATTTCTTCAATGAGGATTGCTGCCCAATATTTATTGCTTGCATCGGTCTGGAGGACTAGCTGACCGGTGGATGGGATTTTGAGAGGAGGTAAATCCCTGAGAGTGCGCTTAAGAGTGCGTACTATAGCCGTCTGTTTTGGTCCCCAAGGTGGGGCATCTTTCTTAAGCATCCTCTAGAGGGGCTTGAGGAGTTTTGCAATATGAGGGACAAAGTCTTGAAGAAAGTTGACAATGCCAAGGAATGCTTGGAGTTCTTTGTGGGTGAGGTTGGCATCTGGAAATGCTTGGAGTTCTTTGGCAATATGAGGTTGGGGAATATACGTTCCTTGGGATAAGTGCATGCCAAGGAAGTCTATTTCCTTCTGAGCAAGAATCATCTTCTTTTGTGAAAGCATGATGCCATATTTGTGAACAATGTCCGCAAACTGGAGGAGGAGCTTACAGTGAGATTCTTCATATGGGCTGTACAGAAGAATATCATCAATGTAAATCTGTGCTTGTGAGAGGATGGGCTCAAATACTTTGCACATGGCTTTTTGAAACAGAGACGGGGCCGTTTTGAGTCCAAACGGAAGAACTGTCCACTAGTAGTGGTGGTTCGGGATACAAAATGCAGTTTTGTATCTGTCGTCTGGGTGGATTCCAATATGCCAGAATCCTGCCTTGAGATCAAACTTAGAGAAGATCTGAGCTTTGGCAAGGCTAGTGAAGAGGGAGTTTTTGTGAGGAAGAGGAAATCTATCATTCCTCAAATACTAGTTCAGAGGTTGGTAATTGATTACTGGCCTAGGTTTTCCATGAGCACGTTCTGCTCTTTTGTAAACATAGAATGCTTCACAAGCCCAATCAGATGTGGTTGGCTCTATGAGTGCCTGGGCGAGTAAATCAGAACATTCTTTCCGGGCTAACTGGTATTGTTCAGGCTTCATTCCCCTATGGGAAGCTTTACTTGGGATGTCCGGATCAGTGGGGATATATGGGAGTTGGACAAAAAAGTCTGGGTTTGTCCAGAGTGGGTATGAATGAGTTTCGAGGAAATGTGCATGAGAGTTGGCACATGATGCCAAGAGTTTTTGTGTGATTGGCTCTATCGCAGAGGGCGATATGAGGAATAGTCTCTGAGTTTCTACAAACTTGATAAGTTTGCTGTCTGTCCTGAGACCTCGAGGATGGATGGAAATATCTAGCTGGGATAGAATATCCCAACCAAGAATGAAATCTCTGTCGGGAGAATCGCATCCAAGTATTTGGATATCCAAACAACATTCAGCTGTAAGTTGGAATTTAACAGACTTACTACGAACAGTTGAGCTGAAGATATCTCCTGAGGCCGACCTGAACTGGGTAAGGTGCGGTTCCCATAAATCTGGTGGGAGGATTTTGGTATCCATAAGGGAGGTGGATGCTCCGGTATCAACCAAAGCTATAACTGTGATAGGTGGATGAGAGGGTGCGGGTGATATGTATGCTGGGACATATGGGTGGCACTCTGGGGTGTATGTAGAGACGTGGTATGAGATGGGGAAATATGTGAAAGCATACTCATCTGATTCTGAGGTAGAATCATATTCAATGGTTTGGAGGGCAAAAATGGTATCTGGTGATGGTTCTTCATCATAAGAAAGGATTGATTCAACATCATCAGACTCAAAGTTGAATCCTGTGGCCTTTTGAAGTTCTTGCAGCATCCGTTGACTTTTGGACTTGGCCTTTGGGCATTTTTTTGCAAAATGGCCCTTTTTGTTGCAAATAAAGCAACGATCTGTCTTTCTTCTTTTGCCATTGGGAAGACGGCATTTCTTGCGTAAGAACTTCCAAGGTTTAGATTTCTTTCTGCCGAAATCAAACCGGGTTCGTATCATGTGCCTCTGTTTTCTAGGCTGGCAACTTGGATCGGAACACTTCTTAGGGCATTTGATGGCCCATTCAGGATGATCACAAGATCTGAGAGGTGTGTTCCTATGGAGATAGGTCTGGAACATTTTATGCCTTTGGCATAATTCATCCACTGCAAGAAGAATAGCTTGGTGGAGTTCACCAAAAGTGGCATGGTCGACTGACCTGCTTTTAGACTGGAGGTGTTTTTCCGAAATGTCTCGAATCTCCGGTGGAATTGAAGCCATGAAAACACTTTTAAGGTTTCCATCTGCTCCAAGCGAGCTTGTGCATGATCTGAAAATGGCGATTCAGATGTCTTTTTTCCAAGGAATAACATTTCCTTTGAAAAAATTCTTGCCTTTTTCCTTGAAGGATTTCGTCCTGATGACCAATAAAGAACTGGTGAAGTATCTGCATGGCATTTTCTACCGTCCCAATGAGGAAGGTAATTTGGTTCTGTTCTCCTAGAAGGAGCCACCAATGTTTTAATGAACCAATAAATCGACTGGTAAACTTTGCAAGTATACCATGGAGGTCTGTGGTGGTTTGCAACTTTGCTGTAATCCAGGCATGGAATTCCTGTAAGCGGTCTGGCCACTTATGGACTGGGCAATCATCTAAGGTGAAGAACCTGGATATGGAAGAAGTGTTGATTTCTGGTTTGATATCAACAAATTCAGGGATGTCAATATCTTCTGGTTAGGTGGGATCGACCATGAAGAATTGTGGTTTGGTTGGTGGGGTCTTTGGTGACTGTATAGATGATATTGAAAAGGTATCGGATGGTGTGTCTAATGGTTCTGTATGAAGCGTCTCCGTATTAGACCATTCTGGTGAGAACACAGGAAAACATGGTGTTAGGGGTGGTGCCCTAATGGGATCATTTGGCTTATTCTGGTCAGGATTAGCGTATGACCGTAGGAATGCTGTAAGCGGGTTTGTAATCATGTTCTGCTGTGGGGCTGTATGTGATGTGCCTTTAGACGCTCAACAGTGCCATCTGGTTGAAACTTTACTGTAAAAATCCAACGACACCCCACAGCCTGTTTCCCAGCAGGTAGTGACGTAAGTTGCCATGTTTCATTATCCTGTACTGCATGCATTTCATCCTCTATAGCCCGTCGCCAACCTAGATGAGCAAGAGCCTCTACTATGGTACTTGACACAGACACAGCAGATAAAGAAGCAACAAACGAGGAATATGTAGGAGAAAGGCAGTCATAGGATAAAAATCGAGAAAGGGGATAACGAGTATGTGTATGACAAGATAATCCACTATAGGGAGTAAACCGAGGATTGGGTTGACCAACACAAGAACGTGCACCTTTGCGTAATGCAATGGGAATGTCAGTAGTAGAATCAGGTTCAGAAGCAACTGGTGGATCAGAGGACGGAACATTGACTCGTGGAAAATCATGTATATCCAATGCAGACGATGACTGTACTACCTCATGTTGAACATGCCGGCGCCGTTGATAGGTTTTGTCGGTGAACTGAAAGCTAGGCAATGATATCGACGACTTAGGCACACTTGTCAAGGGAATAGGCGGTGGAGGAGCCATAGTCGAAGACAGAACATCTTCAAAAGGACTCGCTGAAACGGAGTAATATGACTGATCCTCGAAAAAAGTGATATCTGCTGAGACATATAACCGCTGACTAACTAGATTATAATACTTGTACCATTTCTGAGTTCGAGAATACCTAAGGAACACACACTTGTCAGCTCGTGGATCGAGCTTATCAAGGCCAGAAGCAAGACGATGTACAAAACAGACACATCCAAACACACGAAGTGGTAAAGTAAAAGGTGGACTTGTAGGATGAATAGTGAAGAAGGGTATGCCTCCACGAAGCACTGAGGATGGAAGGCGATTTATGAGATAGCATGCCGTAAGAACAGCATGCCCCCAATACATTTTGGGAAGGTTCATATGAAAAAGGAGGCAACGAGCCACATCCAAGAGATGACGATTTTTTCGTTCAGCCACCCCATTCTGTTGGGGGTATAAGAACAAGAAGTTTGATGCAAAATTCCATGAGATATAAGAAATGATTGAAAACCAGAGGAAATGGCCATATATTCTTTGGCATTATCAGACTGCAATCATATAATGGAAACATGATATTGGTTGAGAATTTCAAAGTAAAACATACGAAAACAAGAAAAACTTCAGTTTGATCTTTTATTAAATATAACTACGTCATTCGAAAATAATCATCCACAAATGTAGCAAAATATTTATAACCAGACATATTACTGACACGACATGGTCCCCAAACATCAGAATGGACCAACTCAAAGGGACTTGACACACGACGCTGAACACGAGAAGGAAATGATACCCGATGGTGTTTGCCAAATTGATAAGCATCACACTGGATAGGACTTAAAGACTCTGAAACATGTGAAAACTGACAAAGAATGTCAGGTGGTGGATGACCCATACGACAGTGCATCTGAAATAAGTCTGAGGTAGTTTTCTTCTGAGCAGCCGCAGCAATAAGATCTTTGTTTAGGTAGTACAGCCCATTGAACTCATGTCCGCCACCAATCATCCGTCCGGTCCTCAGATCCTGAAAGACGCAATGAGTAGAAGTAAACGTTATAGAACAATTCAAATCTCTAGTAAGGGAACTAACAGAGAGCAAGTTATATGGGAATGCTGGGAAATGATAAACAGGTGAAAGAGTAAGAGAGGGACCCAAGATTGCATTCCCTTGACCAGTAATATGTGACTGTGAACCATCAGCTAGTGTAACAGAACTAGGTGACATAGAGGTAATATCAGACAAGAACTTAGAATTACTGGTCATATGATTGGTGGCACCTGAATTATGACCCAGGAAGTGGGCGTAGAAGAGAGTAAACAAGACGGACTACCTGAAGATGCCTGTGCCAAAGTAGCAGTGGGAGCAGAAGAATCCACCACCTGGTTGAAACGCACTATGGACTCGTACTCGGCGCGACTCAGCATAATGGTACCAGCCAACTCTTGTGACTGATCAGGAACTTTCTGAACTGTAGGTTCTACTACTTCAGCATAAGCAGCTCGTGGACGAAGTTCAGGATGTAGAGTATAACAATACGGCTCAATATGGCCAACTCGCTGACAATGGTTGCAATAACGAGGACTTCCAGCACCCCTACCACCATCTCGACCACGACCTGGTGAAAAGATAGATCTGCCACGATTCCGAGGACCACGTCCCCGGCCTCCACGATTCCCAGAAGACTGAGAGACCATAGCACTTGCTATAGGTGCAGATGATAATGAATCAGGCATGTATCGAAGGACCTGAGAAAAGACCTCATCTACTGATGAAAGAGTACCTTGGAGATAATTTGCTGTCAGAGAGAAGAATGAGCAGGACCAAGTCTTCGAAGAAATAACACAACTCTCATATCTTATTAGCGCTTAGCCAACTCTCTAATGTCATCAGTAGCAGGTAAATAAGTATCTAGTTTTTCACAAAGGGTAGTGAACCTAGAATAATAATCAGATGCAGACATGTCTCCAATACGTAAGTCAAATAGCTCCTCCCACACATCACAAACACGGGTCATATTATCACGGCCTGAAAACATAAGAGCACATTTATCCCAAATAGCTTTGGCTGATTTACATCGCATAAACCAAGGACTAATCTTGGAATCCATGGTATTCCACAATAATGTCCTAATAGCAGCATCGCCAGAGCGCCAATCATCCTCTTTTGTTTTATTCGTTGGTGGAGATGAAGTCAAATAACTAAGTTGTTTGGTGGCCAAAAGATATGTTTCAACTGCCATAGACCAAGAAGGGTAATTGGTCCCATCGAGCTTAACAGAGGTCAACTTCAAATTAGTGAGACTAGTATTCGTGTTTCCAGAATTGCTAGCCATAACACAATAATAATATAAAAGTGGACTAAACAAAAATTTGCACCTTGTGCACCAAACGTAATGATTACCACTACTAATTAGCTTCGGCCCCGCATATAGTAGAATAGTCAACACTAACAACCAATAGCAACACTAGAATTAGCAACTAGACCTCCAAACTGCACACAGAATCGTCACAGCACACTTCCACGAGCACTAACACAGATTTTCACCACAACAAGCCTCCAAACAGACATCCATGAGTACCAACCAGCAGTCGTAGCATCAGAAAATCGGCCAAAAACTTACCAAGATCTCCTTCACATCATCAACTCATCAAATCACCGAAGCTGGACATCAAACCATCAACGCAGAACTCCTTCACATCAGACCACCATCGTAGGCCCGAGCATCGTCGGATCCGAGCTTCCCAGACTCGCCGGACTTAGAACAAGGGTCGCCGGCCTCAGTACAAGGTCGCGGGGCTCAGGCAACACCTGAGAGATGGTCGCGGGGCCTGGGCGACGTCAGGCGACGCTTGACAGGGGGTCACCGGACCTCCGTGACGTCAGGCGACGCCTAACAGGGGGTCGCTGAACCTCCGCGATGTCAGACAAGGGTTTGAGGGTCGCCGGAGGTGAGTGATCGTCGGAATTTCAGATCTAGGGTTTCAAATCTGGTTTTAGGGCTTAACGTGGCTCTGATACCATGTGGAAAACATAATCTTTTCTTATTAATTCAAGACAAATTACAACTTCACTATATATATAGTGAGCATTATGATTCACTAACTATGGAAACACTACAAAAAAACAAGGTTTTAGCAACGTCATTTGCCACGAAAATATTGGCGAAATTCGTCGCTAAATCAAGTTGCGACGAATTTTCCGACGAAAAAAATTTCGTCGCTAATTCGGCGTCGCAAAATTTAGCAACGAAAAATTTCATTTTCGTCGCTAAATTGTAACGAATAATATTCGTCGCAAAATTGGTCGCCAAATTGCGATGAATACTATTCGTCGCAAAATTCGTTGCAAAACTCGTCACCAAATTTGCGACGAAAATGGACTTTTTCGTCGCTAAATTTTGTGACGCCGAATCAGCGACGAAATTTTTTTCGTCGCAAAATTCGTCGCAACTTGATTTAGCGACGAATAGTATTTGTTGCAAAATTCGTTACAAATTACTATTCGTCGCTAATTTGCCACAAATAGTATTCGTCACAAAATTCGTTGATAAATTTTAGCAACGAATTTTTGAATAAATTAGCGATGTAAATAGCTACGATATTTTTCTTTTTGCAACGTACTTGCTAATGTCTTTAGCGATGAATTTTGCGACGAACATTGTTTAGGGACGAACTTAGCAACGAATTTTTATTAATTCTTTAGCGACAAAATTTTGTGACAAATATTATTCAGGGACAAATTTAGCGACGAATTTATATTAATTCTTTAGCAATGGATTTTGTGACAAATATTGTTCAAGGACGAATTTAGCAACAAGATTTTATTAATGTATGATTGTTTTTCCATATCGACCAAATATTTGCATCAATGAATATACATAAGGTTATGCTAGCCACATATATGCCAATCTTGGAGTTCAAGCTTGTCGCCCCCACTTTTCTGTTTGAAAGACCCTGCACGAAACATGATAGAAATGCAAAGTTAATAAGCAGCAATGTTCTTTCAAAAGAGTCCTAAAATAGCCTTCTTGACGAGCATAGGCCATGCTATTACCTTAATTAAGCTTTGAGTTATTTACTCATAGCCCGTCGCGTATTCCTCAGTCAAATTCTCAACGTATAGCCCATTCTTCAAGTCATCATGTATCTGAAAATAGGGGCAAGCCACAAAATAACACAAACTTAGAAGGACTAGGTATAGAGAGAAATGTTGATCACTGGGACTTAGTATGGAAAAAAAGTAATGCACCTTAAGGTTTCGCTGGATTGGATTGAGTAAGTCCCCTATTTGTCCGTTTTAAAACTGCATTGGAAAAGAAGAAGAAGACTTTAGCTAGATATAGGTGAAGCAGAATATTGCAACTAATGCTCAAATAATCAGACGGAGGCTACCTCCAGAAAAGAACAGCAGCATTGATAGTTGGCTAGTTTACCTTCAGAATTCCCTTGCTCCTGTATCAAGTCATGAAATCCTTTAGAAAAAGACCAATCAATAACTTTTAGTATAAAGAGTTACGAAAAACGTAAGCTTGACATACCTTCTCAATCTCAGAAAATAACATATGAAAAATGCACGTCAGCAAATTTGCTCAAACAGTCTATCCGAATATTTATTTCTAGATTATACAAACTATGGATTATCTTGCCAAATTCAGTTTTTACCATTGCCTTGCATGAGTAAATCTGAAGTATGTGTCTCTGACCTGCCAGATGCCTCTTTAGACCATGTCTGAGGAAGTACGTACCCCTTCCATCCATTCACCATAAATCGTCTCTTGACGACACCAGCAGTACCCAAACAAAACATGCTAATATGAAGAAAGTTAATCTAAGGAGGGGCTGGAAAGAGAAGACAGGATTTGCTAGACCCCGATCAAAAGATTCAGACCCGGCGGAACGGGTGGGAAGGGGTGGAGATAGAGACGCATATTCAACAATATATATGTATTCCATATATATATGAGAAATTACCCTGTAAAATGGCAGCATAATAGGCATATAATCTTCTGATTCTCATGCACATAAACAAGATTTACATAGATGTACCCATTATGAGTGCCAGTCCACATCAAATTATTTCCCTCTCTCATCCATTCAAGATGGCAAGGACCTTGCCCGACTTCTGACCCCAAGCACTTGGTCCTCGACATGTCATGTCCGGGAGTATACTCGCCCTGAAATTTGAAAGCACTTCAGTTGGAACTATACTGAAGAATGTTATGCAAATCGAGAGAAATTGGCAACCTTTCTTCAACTATAGAAATAGATTTCTCGGAGAATTTCCTGATGGGCAAAACGAGGCGAGGAAGATGCAATCGGTGTTCCTCTTCAAGGAAAAGTAGACGCAAAAGATAAAAACAAACCCAAGAACTACAACCCCCAGAGCTATAAAAGAGCATAATCTTTTGTCCTTAAACCCTAAAGAGAAAACAAAAGGGAAATCTCGATCGACAGATACACAGAGAGAGGGAGGGAGGGAGGGAACACAAAAGGGCGAACCTTTTTGCAGGTCAAAGTAGAGGCGAGGAAGACGCAATCGGTGTTCCTCTTCAAGGCCTCCTCTTCGGCTGACGGCGCTAAAACATGGGATGGTTGGATCGTCGGCTCTCGTATACCCGCGACCAAGGCGGTCCCACCCAAGACCTGCAATCGAAGAATCGATCGAGAACGATCCCTCCCGTTCCAGATCCCAGCTGATGAAAACGGAGGGAGAGAAGGAGAGACAGAGAGACAGAGATCTAATCTAATTTGAGAGGCAAGGAGGGGGAATGCACAGAGCCGCCTCAACTAGAGAGGGAGGGAGAGAGAAGGGCGAGGGATAGAAGAGGGGTGACAGAGACACAGAGAGAGAGAAGAGGCGAGAGGGATGAACGAGTGTGCGACTTCTCTCAGCTAAGCCCCATATCTCCAGCCCATAGTTTTCCCCTATTAGCGACGACTGCGACTTCTCTCAGCTAAGCCCCATATCTCCAGTCGATAGTTTTCCTCTATCAGCGACGACCTTGGCTAGTCGTCGCTAATTAGCGAGGAAAATTAATTTCGTCCCTAATAATTAGCGACGAAACCTTATCTTCGTCACTAATAATTAGCGAGGAAAATAAATTTCGCCACTATTAGCGACGAAAATCAACGTCGTCGCTAATAATTAGCGACGAAACTTTATATTCGTCGCTAATTAGCGATGAAAATTAATTTCGTCCCTAATAATTAGCGACGAAAAACAATTCGTCGCTAAATTCGTCGCAAATTAGCGACGAAACAAAAATTCGTCGCTAAATTAGTCGCAAATTAGCGACGATTTTATTTCGTCGCTAATTTTTCATGGCTAAAAAACCTTTGTTATTTTGCGACGAATTTTGCGACGAATTTGTGACGAAATTTATTTTCGTCGCTATTTTCGTCGCAAATTAGCGATGAATTATTTTTCGTCGCTAATTGTTCGTGGCTAAAAGCCCTTATTTTTGTAGTGAAAAGACTGGACTACCCTTTCAACAGGGGTTAAAGTAGAAAACTCTAGAAAACTCTAAGTTGCTTGAACTTGATTTATTTGAAAATAGATACATCAAGCTTTCAAACCATATATCATGGGATCATGTTCAAGCATGAAATCCTCATCGAAATGCAGAAGAAATTGACTCTTGCAATTCTACCAGTAGAGTTGAATTTATCCTCCAAGCAATTTCGCATCAAGTCTTGGATAAGGCTTAGTTTTCTTGAGATAATTCATCATCAGGCATTGAGCGGAAAAGTGGGGCTCAGGCTGCTGAGCTACTAAAACCCGATTGGTTCGATGTTGCCGGTCGCAGCTGTTAGATATTTCACTATCTTGTGCAACATTTACAAAAACTTGTGCATGCTAGATTCATGTGCTTGTGAAGTAAACTATCCTCTCTCAATCTTCACGACCAAATCAAATCTCCTGACATTCAAACTATTAGGACAGCAAATACAATACGAGCACTCTAGGAGTTGAGCATTCAAAATGATCAAAGGATTACAATCCTATTACTCTACGGTTTCATCATATAATCTAAAACTGGGGAAATGATGGGATAAGCTTACCAACAAGCTTGAACAGCACGTACCGATAGTACGTGTTTAGGTAGAGAAAAAGAACCACCCCAAAGAACGCCACCACATATGATCCTGCAAAACTCCACCAGAAGGCTTCTGTCCAAAAGTCGTCATCCTTGATATGGTTAGAAGATGGCAGTGTCCCCCCACCCTGATTTGAGCCATTACAGCTTGTTAATGGTGGTCCACAAAGAAGAGGGTTACCTTCATAGCTTGCTTCACCAAAAGTTCCAAATTGATTTTTTCGATCTGGTGTCCTACCTGACAAGTTATTGTGAGCCACCCTAAACTCTGACAACCTATAGAGCTCTATTAGTTGTGGAGGGATGGGACCGATTAAGCTATTGTAGGACAAGTCCAAGCTCTCTACATTCTTTAAATTGGCAAACGTTTCTGGGATCGGTCCCGTCAGATGATTGTGTGATAGATTCAATGCTAGAAGTTCACTCAAATGGCCGAGCTCTGGAGGAATAAAGCCTGTCAAATTGTTCTGCGAGAGATCCATTCCCGACATGAGCTGTAGAATGTAGCCCTTATAAGATTCCAACCTACTCTTGGTCATGAAGTTCACTTCTACTAATCCATCTGTATATGCAGACCTCCCGTATTCATTGTAGGAAAAAAATGTAGAGAATCTACCCTTATATCCGTATGGATCCACAGCCTTTAGAAAAAAGCCAGAGGTATCAAATGAGTCTGCAGATGTCCCATCATATCCAAATATCAAATCTTTCAGACAAGAAGGAATTTGTCCAGAAAGATTATTTTTGGAGAGATCCAATATGCTCATATTTTTCAATAGACACAGATCTAGAGAGATTGAACCTTCAAATTTGTTTCCTTGCAATAGAAGAACCTTCAAGTTTCTAAGTGAACCGATCCAACTAGGGACCTCACCTGACAATGCATTATGCCGAAGATCCAATGTGACGATTGATGAAGCTTGAGAGAGAAACTCAGGAAAATGCCCAGTAAACGAGTTATTTGCTAGATGCAAGAACCTCATAGCTGTAACATTGGCACAATGGGGTATATTTGGCCCAATGTTATTACCTGAAAGGTCTAGATGAATGAGATCATTTAAGTTGCATAAGCTCAATGGTAAAGGACCTCCAAATGAATTACTCGATAGCAAAAGCCCTCTCAAGTGTGGAATATCTCCAATCCAATTGGGAAGTGTTCCAGATAGGGAATTATTACTTACATCCAAAACCAGCAAGGAAGAGCTATTTAATATGCCGATCGGAATATCCCCTGTGAAATTATTGCTATCCAGATACAAAAACTTCAATCTTGTTAAGTTAGAATACCTTGGTAGCATTTGGCCTTGCAAATTGTTGCCTGACAGTACCACAGAAATAAGCGACGTACAATCTTTAGCCAATGTCTCAGGTACCTCTCCCGTCAAGCCATTATTCGACAAATCCAATGAGAATAGTAGTTTCATATTGCCCATTGAGGAAGGGATTCTACCTTCCAATAAGTTGCTTGACAGGTTCAAATATTGCAATTTCGGGAGGATAGAACCAAACCAAGATGGAAGCTCTCCTTCGATAAAATTAGCAGACAAATCGACCCATTTCATGTTGGCAATATTCAAATCAGAAGGCAAATGAAAAGCACCTGACAAATTGTTGCCTCTGAGATCGAACCATTCTAGATTAACATTGTTGACCAATAGCCAGTTTGGGAAATTTGCTGTGATTCCATTGTGGCAGATTTGAACAACTCTCAAGTCACGTTGTTCTTTCAAAAAGCTGGGGATTACGCCGTTTGCATCCTTGTTAAGAACACAGTTTGATAAACCAAACCTTTTCAGCTGGAATGAAGGAAACCAAGCAGGCTCTTCTGTATTTACCACCAGACGCAGACGGAGGTTGTCGAGGAGGCGGAACACCTCAAGGTTAGAAGTATTCGCCAGGGAAGCAAGCGAAAGCGAACCTTCGAAATTATTTCCAGAAAGCTCAATGTATTCGAGGGACTTGAGATTAGAGAGGAGAGATGGTGGAATGGCCCCGCTAAAAATGTTATTGTGAACATCAAGCACACGGAGTGAGGTCATATTGCAGAAGCATGAAGGAAGAGGACCCCAGAATTCATTACCACAGATATCAAACTCTTCAAGATTTCTCAATCTGCACAAACCTGTGGAAGTGGGCAATGCACCTATGAGTATCATCACTAAATTGTACTTGTATGATGGTTTGCATCCAGAATGGAGGAACAACTCTTTCACCATTAGACAGTATCAAGTTTGTATTGATAGATAGTTTTATTATTAATTTTCTTTTGTATGTGAAATATACGTTATCGTCATATTTGGATCATGTTACATCCTTCGTTTGTTATATATGGGTTATCAAGTCATGTAATATTTTATCGATATTACACTATCATTTCTTTGTCAAATAGAGAAATAATGCTTTATCAAGTAGGTATCCATACTTAAATCCACTTATTTTGTTCTTAACCACTTAAAGTGATATGAACTACACCAAATTTGGAAGTTCGTTTTTACCGGGTGTAATGTTCCAACTATAAGGTACACTCATGCCACACTTACCCCAAATTGTAGTGAATCGAAGGTTTTTTTAGGTAAAGGTCGCGTGGGTGTACCAGCTTGGGATAAATATAGTACATGTGTATTGGTTTGGGAGTTTTTGTGATATAAAAATTAGTTTAGGATAAATGTGGCACGGAGTACCGATTTGGGGTTTTTGGTGATATTAACCATTTTATATAATATATATGAACTATCACGGCATATAATTTTATCATCTATTTGTTAATATTATTTGCTTGTGAAATAGGACTCAATACTTTATCATAATGGATGTCCATAATACAACTATCTCTGAGGACGTCGAATATAATACAGTCATGCCTTTTATGGTCAAGACAAAACTTACCTTACTTCCTCGACCAAAAAAAAAAACACACTTACCTTACTTCATTTTAGAAAGGTGATAAGTTACCAATAATAATAAACGAAATCATTTGCGCGAAAGTACCTTCCAGTGACTTTGAAGTTGCATTCAATCCACAAAAACTGATGTCTAAAGCCTTAAGAGATGTCATCCTCATAATGTCCGCGAGGGCATCATTCGCCAAATTGTTACCCCAAAGATCCAACACCTCCAGATCCATACCTGTCGTTGAGAAAATGGTCTCAAAATTGAACAATATATATCAAGGAAGGGTCTTCTACTTTACGCTTACCTCCAAGCTGATAAGAAGACAAATTTTGGGCCTCCGCTGAAGTTTGCTCGTACAATGAGGGTACTCGTTCTAAAAGATTGTCATATAGATACAACCGCTTCAACTTCTTCAAGTGTAGCATTCCGTTTAAATCTGATTATGAAAAAATCCATGTGCACATTGTGATTATTCGATTATCCACATAAATTTGATATCCAACTATCTTCAAGCTATCGAGAATAATCATATGCTCATGATGAGGAGAATTGATTTATATAGAGAAACTAGTTGGTCCAACATATCCAAATAAAAGAAAAATCTCTATCTGACTTGGTATACCAATCTCATAAACAACTACGTGTACCTATAATGATAACTATTGTATGTAGTTTCTAGCAAAGGCGAGAGAATATTCACGTGCTCAACACGTGACATTTGACTTTACCTCTGTGATTGTTACGTGGCAAAATGTGTTCTCTCGTTTTGTCAGGTAGCCCGTATTTAGTTTACTATTTACCATCTCTAAACTTCTATTACGGTTCGCACAAGTCAATTCTGTTGGCGTGCGAAGTCCAAACAAGTCGACCTTTCATGACGGCAAAAAAGTCGGCATCTCGTAAATAATTATTTATTGAGCTAACTCTTGGAACTTTTCCACGTCGTAAGGATGACTCTCCTGTTGCATCATCTGTGCAACCATGTGTGTGTCATTAATTCAATTAGTCCACTTTATAGTTTATAGCACCTAGAATGACATTTTTTTTTTTGTTGGTAAAGTCCTAGAATGAAATTTTTATTATTAGAAAAACGCCAAGTAGACAAATTATTTAGTTACATAGTTGAAAAAAGAAAAAAATGAAACAAACAACAAAGAGAGAGATAGAGAGAGATTGACCGTTAAGATGATTTCAACTCAAATCCAACACTTGAAGTTCCTTGAGAGGAGTGAACAAGGAGGCGTTAATAACCCAAGGCCTTGACTTCCGATCTCGTGTATTGTTCAGATACAATTGAGTCACTCGCAAAGTGGTGTTATCGCACTCAACGCCTTCCCAGCCACAACAGTCACCATCACCGTGGCGCCATGACGGAAGAGAAGACCCATTCGGGCGGTTGAAGGCGGCCTTAATCTCGAGCAGTGCATTCCTCTCTTCTTGCGGGCATCCCATGCTTCTTCCACCTCCCGCCGATACCAACGACACCCAAGTCCACATAAACAGTAAAAGACAATTCATGTTTGTATGGAGTTTTGTGTGCAATATGTTTCTTTTGCTTCACCATGTGCAAACTTAACGAGGGTCGTGCACTTAATTTATACACGCAGAGTCTTTCCCTTTTGGAGTGATTGTCACGGTTAAAGTCAAGTCTGCTGGCGGCCAATACAACGCGTTAACTAGGCCCAGAACTTATCCATAACAGAAAGTTGAATTCTTCAAGTTATTTATAAGATATATTGAATATTGATAAGTATTAACTTGGAAAAACAATACTTTCAATGAATGCTGGAAAAAATGTACAAACCATTTCCATTTATTTAAGAATTAAGGATATGAAAATGTTAGAAAAGAAGGCTGGCACCACAGCTGATTCAATCGTTGTGAAATGAACCAATCGTGTTCTTCGTGGAAAATGTCCAATGATAACCTTAAAACATGGTCCCCGAAATCGCATGTCCTCAATGGATGTGATACATTATATTGTGTAGATTCTATGTAGACTCGCCTGATTAACTAGTCAAAATGCATTGAATTTACATGTTCAGGGTCCATGTGCAAAAGTTGCTTGGGGAGAACTTGTATTTTCGGTCTTAAAATTATTGCTCGAATTTGAATTGAATCTTAATTCTTTCAATTGAACTGATATAGCCTGAAACATTGACGTGAATGTGCAATCAAATCATGCCGGCCAAATCTCGAATGAAATTGCTAGCGTGGTAGTTGAATCATCTTTGATTACCTTGCATATTAGACAATTTTTAAGTAAAACCAGTCTGTCCTTTTTCATTTTCCTTGCTTTTAAAAAAAAATTATTGGCGTGGTGACGTTCCTTAAGCAACGAAGCATATGGTCAGGGGAGGCGCCAATCAAATTTTTTAAAATTGACTGATCAACCAACATACTGTCATTCCCTCGTTACATGCAATGAAACACTGACAATGAAAGTAACATTTGATTTATTTTCAGATTCTGCAGTGCAATTTTGAGTAAATGGGTTAGTTTGATTCCCCATGTCAACAATATCATGTTTGGGCTACATGTAAGGATTTTAGCTCGTTTCTTACTTTGCTCTAAGATTAGTAGATATTTTATGAGTCTGGACTTTACTTTACATAAGTGGACTTTCTATCATAACGAACCTATATTATGTTTAATGTTTGAAAGCCTTCTTCGTCATGTAGGGACTCATGTATAATTTGGGCAAACTTGTCCAAAAGTTCTAGAACTATTGTAGGATGGTCAATTCAATCCTAAACCTTTCAACAACTTACCAATTTCAATTATAAATCCTTCAATTGTGCCAATTTCATCTTAGACATTTTAAGGATTTGCCAAATTAGTCCTAAATATTTTAACGAATTGTCAATTTAGTCTTTTCGGCTAATTTTCGTCAGATATCATTGATGTGAACAATCTTTTACTTTATAAAATAAATTCCAAAATTTTTAATCAATTTTTTATTTTTTCTTTCTCTTTTTACAAAATGAGGGACGTTTCATTTTTATGGTGCTCCCTGGGTCTGAAAAGCTACTAAAAAGTAAATTGAAAATCGACAATTGACAAGTAGTAGATTCCTCGAAATTTAATGATCCAAATTCAGTTTAATATAATGCTAGGTTCATGGAATACCCTGTCGTCGCCGTGGGTTATACGTTCCTGCTGAGTATCACTTCAAGTCAAAGAAGTGGCATGTCTTGTCCTCCTCTTGTGGTCCTTAGAGCTTGCCGTGACCCATAAAATTTCCCAAGAAAAGTATGCAAACCATTCGACTTCTGTTGACAATAAAGGAAATGAAAACAATAGAGAAGGAAAAAAGGAAAAATAAAAAAATTTATCCACGTTAGCATTGGCCATGCCATATAAGACAGTGGATACTGATAGAATAGCCGTGTTAACGGTTTTCGGCCAAAATTAACCGAAAGAATTATATTGACAATTTGTTAAAAATTTTAGAGCTAAATTGGTAAATTTTAAAAGGTTTATGATTGAATTAGCATAATTGAAATGCCTAATACTTAATTGGAAAAAACGTTAAAAGATTTAGGACTAAGTTAGAACAATTGAAAGGTTTAGAACTGCATTGGCCTCCTACAATAAGTTCATGATTTTTTGGATAATTTTCGCTATATATAGAAGGCTACCATGCATCAATGATGTGCAATTACTCTAAGACCAAATTCTCTCATATAAAATTAGTTTTTTGTAACTTAGTAATTCAGTCATTTATTTAATTAGGTGTTAATATCCTTCAAGAGTTTCTGAGTTGGAAGTTAGTTTTCCCTTCATTTTTTTTGTAAATCCGCGTTTGATGTTCTTCAAATTGTTGATTTTCATATTCATCGATGACCAAACTCTACTCCCATCGGCTAAATTTGACATTTGGCAATAATAACCTAAAGTTAGTCATTTGTCAGTATTAACATATGCTCCTTTTTAAAAGAATTGAATAATTTATAAATATTCTTTTAAATTAGATAACCAAAGGTCAGCATATGCCCTCTTGTTGTTGGCTATTTGATTTTTTTTTTCTTGCCGAATTGCCTCATGTTTTTAAGAAAACAATTCAACTAATCATATTACGGCTCCAAGAAGGGTGCCTATTGCAATATTTCTTGTTAACTAAATCTTTTTTACTTGGAACTACTTGGCCTTCAGTTGATTTAATGAGGCCATCTTTCCAAAATAAGTCGAAGGTTTCGTCCAATTTGCTAACAAAATTGTGCGCCTTTAGCCTCATCCATTGTTATTTCTTTTATTTTGCCGGACTTTATAGATCGATAAACGTAAAGCTTGTCGAGCACCGCTTATGCCGCTGCTATTAAATCTCCATCCTTGTCAGATTCATCCTCTGACTTATAAGTTTCCATCAAAGCCATGATTTTATGAAGTATTCATATGGCCCTTTATACGTGTCCTTAAGTAATTGCTCATACTTAGACACTCTTGTTGTCTACACCAAGCCTTGGCCTTCGAATTTTTCTCTAAGATTGAATTTCAATCCATCAAAAGCTAGATTCATGAATTCTTTTTTTTTTTAAGTGAAATAAGGCATCTATTTCTAGCCTTCTTTAATTGAGCAATAAAATGATCGACAAACTCATTGTTATCCTGATAGAGAATAGTCATGTCAGCAATCAATGTCTTGAGTGTTGTTATATAATATTGAGAACGGAATTGTCTTTCAATTTTAGACTAATTACCACTAGAATGGTTGTAAGTCAATGTACCAAATGAAAACAGTTTTTGATGAAAACAAATGAAATGACCTATGTCTTAAAGAAATATATATATATTGTTCTTGCTTCTCCACGCCGGGCTATAAATCCACTAAGATGTCCGATGTTCAATTGTTCCTCTTCATCAGTAAAATCAGCAAAGTTAGGAGTTTTAAAATTTTCTAGGATGGGGTATCACATCAGCTTAATTCGGATGTGTTTTCTAATAAACAAGCCTAACATCCCTCCATTGGCTCCTAAACATTACAATACCACATCGATTGTTGCTCATCCATTGCCGATAAGATTGACTATCTAGCCCTAGGCAGAGACGGTGATCTAATCAAATTATCCATATTGAGATTAATAAGTAAGCCGGGCATAACATGGATGTTGACATTTGGTGGTGCCAGAATGTCCGCTGGCCTAACATTTATAACTTCCGACACGTAACCAGTTCGTCAACCAATTTGGTATGCCAATTTGTTAGTATCAACCAGATTATTTTGAACAACGTTGTTTCCAATATTAAAAGCAGAGGAAATAGGAACTCACCTTAATACCACTAGATTGGCTTGGAATGTTGGCAGTTGACTGGATCCTGGTCTTAACAGAGCGTCATTCATATCATTGATGACTATTGACATGACCGCATTTAATATGTGGCTGACGATGTAAGTAGCCAAATCAATTTACTGCTTTTTAGTAATTTTCTCATGGCCTACGTCACAGTGGAATTTATAGCATATCCCTTAACTGCTCTTCGGCTAGATTTCCTTCGGCCACTCTCCAAAGAAGTACCTTTCTCATTGATTATCACGGTATAAATTTATCACGTGTGTACTAATTTGAGATAAATCTATCATAAGTGTATCAATTTAAAATTTTTGCGGTTAAAAAAATAATTGAAGATAAATTTATCATAAGTGTACCAATTTGAAGTTTTTCGTGATATTAACCATATAATGTAATATACATTATATAATCAAATATACAGCAAATGGGCCTAAAGATGCTCTCAAAACAGCCAAAAACCCAGGGAAGAAGTGCGTTCTTCATTGCCGAAGTGGGCAGTCATGGCCGAGTGACAAAACTCGAGCAGCAAGGCTTTGCCCTTTTTTTAAACTTAAATTTTTACCTTTTTATTTTTAATTATTACCCTTTTTTTTCCTTTTATACTATATTTATTTCATAGAAGATTTTGTTATCTTTTTTTCTTTTAATTTTCAAGTTTTTCTGATGAGGTGCTTGGTAGATACCATATCAGCGCCACATGTCTTAAGAAAGTTTTATAAAAAAAAAATGTCACTTCCGCATTTTCCTTTAATTTAATTGGACGGAGTTAAGTGAGAGATTTAATTGAATCAATATAATAAAATTTAAGACTTAATTACATTTTTTTTATAAGTGTACGACTTATAGTGCACATTTCTAATAACTTTTTTGCACATGGACCCTTTAACATTTAGAATCGATGCCTTCTTACTACAACACAATATAACAGATTTCATTTATTGAGCGAGTGCGATTCGGGACCACACAATAAACTAAATAGATTTCCACATACGCTCCTGTATCCATCATTTTTACTGAACTTTCAATTTTCACGAAGAAGTTGACTGGTTTTATGTCGCTGTGATCGAATTAGGTGTGGTGCCCGCCTTCTTCTCGATCATTTTCATGCCTTCAATTGTCAACTAACTTTGAAAATTGGGTTGCATACTTTTACTTGGAAAACTTCCGGGTAATGACAAGCTTTAATGACCGCGTGGGAGGATAAGATGTGTGGCATCGCTGACTTGAAGAGGTCCTCAGAAGAAAATTCAGTTTCCTCCATTAGTACTGAACATGTGCGTGTGGACTTGGATGGCGTTGATGTTGGAGGTACGTGGAAGCTAAAGCTTGTGTTTATTTCGTGAAAATTATGATATTTTTGAAAAATATTTTTAGAAATGTCAATTTTTAGGGAAATGATAATATTTTCTGGTAGAGTCCTAAAAATGAACTGAAAAATATATTCCATCATTTGGCAAGAAAATTTTTTTACCTCAATTTTTTAAATATTTTTTTATTTATTTTATTTTCTTTTTTTTCCCTTGGTCGCCGGACTTCATCAACCGGCCAAAGAGAGGCCTAGTGAGGGTCAACCGTGCCGGCCTAGGTCAAGGCTCGAGCTCACTAAACAAATACTAAAAATACCAATTTATGTGATATATCTTGGCAAAACACACATATACTAAAAATTAACTACATCAAATCTTAGTTATTTATCTCATTATTCTTGAGATATGACACTTGGGAACGAATTTTCCCTTTAAAGCTTCGGTAGATCACCGGTAACTTTTTTTTTTTGTGTGTCGAATTTGCTAGTAATCACTTTTTTTTATCAATTTATAATATTCATCTTTCTCTTGAGGAGAAGTTTTAGGTAAAGTCAACGGTGATAATCACTCTTTCCGTCGAATTGGCCCCAATAGACTTGACTTTGCCCAAGGCTATGTCGCAGAGTAGGCCCGGAGAAAATCTTCACCTGGTGAACCAAGCTTTGTGCTTTGCTTTATTAGGTAATAATTTATTAAATTTCTATAACTCTCATCTTTTTCTTTGGAAGGTCCTGCATAAAGCCTCCTGCGTGTATTCTCTCTGATTATAAGCAGATAATCGAAATTTCTCAATCTTGACGCGCACAACTCGCCTCCATAGTGATGCTTCCTGCTCGCCGCCTTGCCTCAATCTCCCCTCCTCTAGCCGGCCTCATCTCGCCGCCTCGCTCACCTCAGGCCCTCAACTTGCCTTGTCATTGAGGACCGAGGTGAGCGGAATTTTGAGACCTTTCTAAGGAGGAGATTAATAAAAGTTTCGACATCATGATGTTATTATTATTATTGAAATCATAATAATAATAATACTTTATTGAGTATATATAAAAATATACATATAATATACAACGTGTCGAAATTCTCTATTTTTTTAGAATTCACGTGTTCCTTTGTGATGTCGTGTGTTGTGTCTTGTGTTGGTGTAACATCGGTGAAGGTAACAAATACAAACAAGGCCAGTTGGTAAAATTTGTTTGGCTGTTGATTTTCTTGGTTACATGATGACGGGGGAAGGTCATAGAACTCTCTTTGATACCATCTTTAAGGGAATATTAATAGTTTGGCTTTTAAGGTTTATAGAGGAGTGTCTTTTTCTTTTTTTGTCTATTTTTCACTTAAGACCATTGTTGACCATAGACTTACCCCGTTCTACTTTAAACGTGCAGAAAGAATAAAAGATGAATCTATGTTATTTCTAGATCTACGGTTGTACCTATGATGTCATTTGCTTTCTCTGAAACCGCTGTTAACTACGGGCAGTGGTATAAATGAAATGCTTTACTCGTAGTTTGCAGAAGAGATCGCCAGTCAATCAATGAACATCAGTTGTTTAATTTTGTTTTCACGTTTATCCTTACATTCCAATACCCTCTTACATGGACGGCCGCCATTGCCTTCGATCTTCGTACTTTAATTTTCTCGTCTATTTAGCGTTTCCTGTTCGAGAATCAGCAAAGGACCACTCATGTCCTTTGTCGGTTGGTTCATGGATCTATCCTTTGAAAGTTATTTTTTTTTTCTCGACACTTCCTCGTAAAATAATTTCGGAAAACCTCTGATAGGGGCCAAGAATTCGCCTGTCGCGTTAGCGGTTCACATTTCTCTCTACATAAGTCTGTTTGAGATTCACTCACAACGTGACTCGAGTCACAAATCAAGCTCATGGGAGCACCGAATCATCTATACTAGGCGATGAAGCCTTATGTCGACGAATACTTGCATTTACTAAATGCTCTCTTTTATCTTTCCTAACCTCTCATAAACTTGGTTAGGCACCAGCATACTATCCAATTTTCTCATCCTTAAAAAGCCGGACAAGTTTATAAGTAATTTACATTGAGGACTATCGATCTCAAACGATCTCAAGCATTGATGTTTCTGACTTTCTCCTTTCGGCATTCCATCCGTCAGGAATCTCCACTTTTCCATTCAAGCTCAAGATAGTGCCGCTTTTGCAGAGATAAAATGCAAGTCGCACAAAAACGTCAAGAGCATGGACTCGGTGGTCTTCCTAGTATATTCACATCGAACCTCCAAGATACGTAACTTCAAGTAAAGACAGACTATTAGGAATATAATCAACTATTTTCGGATTTCCATAACGTATCGTTTTACGTTATGGTTTTTATCAAACAACCCGTGCACAATTGAGAAAATTGAACGACTGATCAAGAGATTTATATAGAGTTCTTACAAGTAGAGATAGTGCCGCTTTCGATCCTAAAGAAGCCGTACAAGTTTAATTATATTGGCATATTTTCATAAAAGCATACTATATTAGTAATTTGCATTGATGACTATCGATCTCATATGATCGCAAGTGTTGATGTTTCTGACTTTCTCCTTTCGGCCGCAAGAATCTTGACTTGTCCATTCAAGCTAAAAAAAGTGCCGCTTTTGCAGAGATAAAATGCGATTCGCACGTACACGTCGAGCACATGAACTGGATCATCACATTGATAACTAGATAAAAGTCAAGTTATTTTAACATTCTTTTAGATTAATAAATGATACTAAGGCCTTGAGTTAATTTTGTTTTAGGAAATTTTTAGTGTTATTTTATTTTATTTATTTTATTTCAGGAAATCTGAGATGTAAAGCCGCAAAAAAAAAAAGAGAAAAGAATAAGGGAGGAAGCTAGTGCAGTGGAGAGGTAATAAAGAAAGGAATAAAAAAAAGAAGGGCACAAAAGGAAAAAGGGGGATAAAAAAGCTAGGGTTGGAAGTCAAAAAGGGGGTGACGTGCAGAACTAAAGAAGGAGGAAAGGATACCACGAAAAACAGAGGAGGAAGCGGCGCAAAGAGGAGAAAAAAAAAAGAAGGGGACGCACAGAGAAGGAGAAGAAAAAGAAGAGGAGCAAGCGGCGCGAAAGAAAGGCACGGAAGGCACGAAGCGTAGAGAACAGGGGGCAAGAAGAAGAAAGAAAGAGCGCCGAACGAAGGGAAGGAGAAAGCTAGTAATTGTGCCGATTTTGTCTAAATTTCTTTCTCATTTCTTCCTGCTTACAATGTTGAATATGAATTTTGCTGCTTGTTTCTTGGTCCGTATGGGCTAAATTTCCTCATAGGATTGCGATGGAACCCAACTTGTAGTTGATCTGATCATTCTCTCTTGATTTAATGAGTTTTTTAGTTCCTATTTATTTATTCTCATCCTGTGCATATTGCGTTTCGATTAGCTGGCCACTAATTGAATTGTTTTAATAATCTACATGAACTCGGGAGAGGAATTTTAGGGTTAAATCAAGGAGAGAATAGTCTAGTTCAGTCTAGTAAGATGATTCGAGAGAAAGATTCGATTTTGCAAGTTGATTTGTGGGTAGGATAGGAATATACCTATTCACTTAGACAGCCAAATTAGGGTTGGTACTTAATGAATTTACTTTAACTCGATTCTCATAGGAATATAGTGGATCGGTTGAAGTAGATATTTTTCTAAGTGATTCGGGAGAACCTTAGGAATAATCAAGAACTCTAGGTTAGTAAATTGGGATTTAAGCTAATTAAGGACAAAGAGAATAGATCAATTTAGCGAATTGTTGGGGGAAATTGCAATCCTAGGTAATCACTACTGTCTTATTCTAGTTTCTATTGTTCAATTATTTTATTTTCGCAATTTTGATAACCTGATTTTTGATTACTTGACTTCAATTGAGTTGTGATAATTTCGATCGATAGGAAAATTTTAGTGTTAGTCCTCGTGGGAACGATCTTTATTCACTACTATATTACTTGTTACGATCCGTATACTTGCGGGGTAAAAATCTTACAACACACATTCATATCGAATCTCACAGATACGTAACATCAAAAGGAGAGAGAGAGTACTATGAATATAGTTAATCATTTTTGGATTTTCACGACGTATCGTTTTGCATTATGGTCTTTATCAGCAAATCTGCACATAATTAGGCAAACCGAACGATTGATCGAGAGATTATACCAAGTTCTCACAAGTAGAGATGGAATAGAGTGTCGTCATTGTACTGCTGCTACTACTACAGCAACAACAAAAGACAAGTCTATTGGGACCAATTCTACGGAACGCATGATTATCACCGTTGACTTGACCTAGAACTTCTCCTCAAGAGAAAGATGAATATTATAAATTGATAAAAAAAAATGATTACTTGCAAATTCGACACCAAAAAAAAAAAGTTACTGGTGATCTACCGAAGCTTTAAAGAAAAATTTTGTTCCCAAGTGTCGTTTCTCGAGAATAATGAGATAAATAGCTAAGATTTGATGTAGTTAATTTTTGGTATATGTGTGTTTTGCCAAGAAATATCACATAAATTGGTATTTTTGGTATTTGTTTAGTGAGCTCGAGCCTCGACCGAGGCTGGCAAGGTTGAGCCTCACTAGACCTCCCTTTGGCCAGTTGATGAAGTCCGGCGACCAAGGGGAGAAAAGAAAAAGAAAAAGAATAAACTAATAAATAAATAATAAAATAAAAAAATCAAGATAAAAAAAATTTGAAAATTTTTCTTGCCAAATGATGAAATATATTTTTCAGGTCTCTACTGAAAAATATTGTCATTTCCCTAGAACTTGAAATTTTGAAAAATATCTTTCAGAAATGTCATATGTTTCGCGGAACAAACACAAGCTTTAGCTTCCACATACCTCCAACATCAACTCCACCCAAGTCCACATGCATATGTTCAGTACTAATGGAGGAAACTTAATTTTCTTCTTGGGGACCTCTTCAAGTCAAAGATGTCACACATCTTATCCTCCCGCGTGGTCATTAAAGCTTGTCATTACCCAGAAGTTTTCCAAGTAGAAGTATGCAACCCAATTTTCAAAGTTAGTTGACAGTTGAAGACATGAAAATGATGGAGAAGAAGGCAGGCACCACAGCTAATTCGATCACGGAGACATAAAACCAATCAACTTCTTCGCGAAAATTGAAAGTTCAATAAAAACGATGAATACGTGAGGTTATGTGGAAATCTATTTTGTTTATTGTGTGGTCCCGGATCGCACTCGCTCAATAAATAGAATCCATTATATTTTGTTGACCTTATGCAGACTTATCCAATCTATTAGTAAGAAGGCATTGATTCTAAATGTTACATGTCCATGTGCAAAAAAGTTATCAAAAATGTGCACTATAGCTTGTACACTTATTAAAAAATGGTAATTAAGTCTTAAATTTTATTATATTGGTTCAATCAAATCCCTCACTTAACTCCGTCCAATCTAATTAACGGAAAATGCAGAAGTGACATTTTTTTCTATAACTTCCTTAAGACACGTGGTGCTGATATGGCATCTACCAAGCACCTCATAAGAAAAACTTGAAAATTAAAAGAAAAAAGGGTAACAAAATCTTCTGTGAAATAAATATAGTATAAAAGGAAAAAAGGATAATAATTAAAAACAAAAATGGTAAAAATTTAAGTTTAAAAAAAGGGCAAAGCCTTGCTGCTCGAGTTTTGTCACTCGGCCATGACTGCCCACTTCGGCAACGAAGAATGCACTTCTTTCCTGGGTTTTTGGCTGTTTTGAGAGCATCTTTAGGCCCATTTGTTGCATATTTGATTATATAATGTATATTATATTATATGATTAATACCACGAAAAATCTCAAATTAGTACATTTGTGATAAATTTACCTTCAACTATTTTTTTGACCACAAAAAGCTCCAAACTAGTATACACGTGACGAATTTACCCTCCATTAGTTTTCGTTAAATCTAACCGTCAAATTATTGAGTTGGATGATACGTGACTGATAGGTGTACTAGTTTAGGATTTTTACCCTCTGTTTGTCATAAATGTATTATTTTAGGGTTTCTGTTGATATTAACCCAATTTAACGGAGGGTAAATTTGTAATAGGTGTATCAGTTTGAGATTTTTCATGGTAAAAAAAATTAATTTAGGGTAAATTTATCACAGATATACCAACTTAGGATTTTTTATGATTAAAAAAATAATTTGAGATAAATTTGTCACAAATATAGCAGTTTAGGATTTTTTGTGGTATTAACCCTTCATTATAAGGCTTAATGGTTCTAAAAGTGGTTGATTCGTTAAGTTTTTCTCATAAACAAGACCTGGGAGAGTTTTCTCTATAATTGTACCTCGATAATAATGCTAAATAATTGAACACATTGGGTCTCCAAAGCAGCATCATTGTATCTCACTATACTCAAAATCGCAAAGATAATGCTAGTGGGTAAATCAATAATAATTCTAAGTTTGAAAAGAATGGATTTCCATTGGATTCTTTTATACCTTGGCCTACTATAAGGGACAAATATGCATAAATAGTTGAAATTGTTAGTAAGCTTTAAATATTGTTTTGATAAGAAAAATTACGACCAATATTTAAAGCGTGAATAAGTAATTTGACTAGTCAAATTAATTAGCTCTTTTAAATTTTATAGCTAGCGTGAGTAAATTATTGGATTCTTTCGAGTTTTATCGATGCCAATTAATAAGTTACAAACTTTTTTTATATTTTGCAAGTGGACAAAAACAGAGGTCAATAAGTTATCGCATTGTAACGAATTCGCCAGGGTGGTGCTAATTACTAACTTCTTTTTAATTTTACTAATGGGGTTTAGATAGAGGGCAATGAGTTACTAACATTGTCATGAACTACCAATGTTGAATCGAATATTCACATTGCAACTTCTTTTAAATTTTATAGGTGCGAGGTAGATTTAGGAAGTTACCAACATTGTAATGAATTCATCAACATCAAATTCAGTATACAGTTACTTCCAAAACCGAATCTTACGGGTCAAAATAGTAACTTGAATAGGCAATTTGTTTCTGATCTACCAACAGGCTTTGGGATTTACTAAGGCTTTGTAAATTGCACTTATTATTAATTCATAATTTTTGCAACATTTTCAGAAAAAAAAATTTAAAAAGAAAAGAAATAAAGGTAGAGACAGGGATGGAAACGTAATAATATTCATACTCTACATTTCATTTGTACTTTCAGTACTTGACAACTTTAACATGACCATTCAATAGAAAAATGCACGAAATTGGGCCTGCTAAACAAGAATAGCATTCATAGTATTGCGTTAATAATTGGAAAATCCGAAACATTAACCAAAAGGTCCAATTCTGGAGGAAAAGAAAAACCGTGGAGTCAAGTGGGTCGTCGACATCTATACATATCCACGAGTTTTTTTTTTTTTTTTGAAATTTTGGGCTTTTCTTTTTGTTGTTATTTTATTTATTAACATCTTTTTATTCTGTTAATTTACTTGGAACAAGAACTAGGGCATTGCTCGTCACCTGAGCAAGATCCACCTCATCGCCACTTTCGCGTTCCCCTAACGCAACCCATGAATTCATGTCCTTCGGCGCCTTCGCTCACTCACGTCTTCACCTTTCTTATGTATAATGCGAAGTCATAGCCCACGACGCGACAACGAAGCCCTCACCGACTCGGTGAGTGGGCCTAGCGAGTCACACATTCTTTAGAGGTTGGGCTAAGCCGAGTATGGGATGGGAAATTTCACCGAACACTATTTCTGCTTTGATTCATTGAGGTAACAACTACTCTCTTTCGCATACTTCCATGTCTCATGAGTCAATCGATCTAAAATTCCCTTACGCATACGGCCTTAAGAATTTCTCCCCAAGTCAACCTTTCTCACACACTCACACTCACAATAATCATAGAGAGAGACTCTAGATAGAGAAACTCTAAATATATTTACTTGTGAGATGATACAAATGAGGAGTATGGGACCCTTATATATACAAAGACTTCATCGACTACCACTATAGATCTATCCTATATCTAATACTGGAGATTGCAACACCCCATCCATTAATTAGCTTGCACATCTCTATCGACCAATCGTGTGTACAAGAACTCTTTAGAATATGGTATGTTTACAATATCGCCAGCCTCTAGGAATTTTTTAGAGAACTCAAGAGAGATGTCTCGTTTTCTTAGGTGGTTCACGATCCTTCGAGCTCGAAAACCTCCATACTGTGACGCATGTCTATGCATGCACAAACGAATGACTCTCTCTCTCTCACAGAGGAACAAGACACATTCTAGTATAATGGAGACCATCAATAGACTCAGCAAGACCCATCCTGAGCAAATTATTGTAGTTGAGAGACTGTCCTTTCTTTTCCTATAATGGACAACTCAGATTTCTCACACCAATCTTGTGTACCTTAGCTCGCGAATGGAGTTTGTGCATGGTAGCATATAACTTTTGCAAGAGAACCCGTAACTATGTATGAATAGAAGTTCACAATTTTCTTCCGGTTGTCAGCATACCAATACCACTCCACCATTGTGGACAAAAAATTGTTCATTCGCGCATTTGTGTGAGCCTGCGTGCCATGGAACATTCTAAAACAAGGTTGTGGATCAGGAACTCTGCCACCTTCGAGAAAATTCAACTTCTCGAACTGTCTGATACATTGCTTCAAGCTCGCTGTCACTAACAAAAGGGTGCCCACACCCTTCTCACTAATTATCTTTCCCCTAGTCGTAGTGTAACGTAAAGTTGGATAAACCACCCTCCGGCACAAGACATGATCAAGGAACATTATGCCTTTGGTGATGTGCTACGTAGGGAGGCTCTCATTGTCAAGCTTAAGCATATATTTCTGATCACAAAATTCTGTCAGTTGCTTTCTCAATGTTGCTGCATCTGCTCTCGGGCCCCGAACACCGATCAAATGTGAACACCATATCGCATATAGTCCATCTTCCGAGTTTTATCAGGCCCACTTGTCGGAACAAACTCTGGCCAAGATTTATTCCCGCCTTCTGGGCTATTCCATGTAACATCAGTCTTAGATGGATGGTAAAATTCTTTTATCTTACTCTCTATCCAACGGTCTAGCTCATTAAGGCATATAAATTCCACAATGTCCCCAGTTAGGAAGCTTAAGCTTCCCCGCCTCCTTAGATGCAAACCCGGAAAATGTATCTAACCAGCAAGGGTCAGGCTTCGGTTCATCTTTTGCTAAGACCCTCTTCTTTTGATACTTTCGCATCTTCTTTTTCTTCTGTTCGCCATCATCAGGCTTACTCGTTGTGACTGGTGTTATTAAGACTGCCTTCACCAGATCAACGATCTTCTTATCTCTAACATCCCTCATCAAAGAACCTATAACTAACCCAACCTTGATACCATCCAATATGGTACACAAATCCCCCTTTGTATACCACAAATACCCAGCAAAGTTCCTCCTGATCACCCTCAACGTATGCGCATTCCTCCCAGGCCTAAAAGCAAATGATTTCTGTGAAAATGTGGCTCCATAAATTGGCTCCACAACCGTCAACAAAACCTCCTGCACAATCTTGTCCTGAAAAGGGGTCGGCTGTGTGGTAGTCAAGATACCCTTAATCTTCCTCTTCGACAACGACTGATGCTCTGTCTTATCCCTCGTAAGTTTCTTCCCTTCCCCCCTTTTTTTCGTTTTTCTTTTGTCAAATTCATGTCTATCATCCCTTAAGGTCTAAATTGAGTGGATGGGAAGCTAGATTTGATGTTCTTGTTCCTTCCACTTTTTCTAAAGATGTGACATATCGTTCTCCTCTGGTGTGGTCCTTAAAGCTTGCCGTGACCTAAAAATTTTCGTGGGAAAAATATGCCAAACCATTTCAACTCGGATAAGAATGAAGGACATGAAAATGACACTGCTGTTGATTCAATTACGAAAATAAAACCAATCAAGTTCTTCATGGAAATTGAATGTTCATAATAACTGTGAATGCCATGATGTTCTTAAAAATCTATTATGTTTAATGTCAATACCATGAAAAATCCCAAACTGATGCACCTATAACAAATTTACCCCAAATTATTTTTTTGACCATCAAGAACTATAAATTGATATATCTGTAACAAATTTACCCTAAACTGGTATACCTGTGACAAATTTATCCTCTGTTAGTTTTCATCAAATTTAATCGTCAAATTGCTGAATTGGATGACATGTGGCGATTGCCGAATGTACATATTTGGGGTTTTTACCATCTATTGTATCAATTCGGGATTTTCGTGGTATTAATCCAATTTAACAGAAACTAACGAAGGATAAATTTATCACATGTCTATCGATGTGGGATTTTTGGTATCAAAATAATTAGTTTTAGGTAAATTTGTCACAAATGTACCAATCTAAGATTTTTAGCGGTCAAAAAAATAGTTTTAGGTAAATTTGTTATATGTATACCAGTTTGGGGATTTCTATAGTCAAAAAATTAATTTGGGATAAATTTGTTACATGTATACTAATTTGGAGTTTTTCGTGGTATTAACCCATATGTTTATACCATGTGTTGTTGTAATGTAACTCTACAAATCTGGCAAGGACCAGTAACAATGATCCTCTTCTGCTCCGATTATTCAATATAGTGGAAAAGAGAAGAGTACTGCTTATTGTTGACATAACAAGTAATCGAAGTTGGAGCGCTGTTACTCGGGCTTTTTACGAAAATAGGATAAAAAATTTTCATTTTTACCTATTTGGGTTTGCATCAAAAAATTTTACGGAAAGAGGGCTCGGTCGGCACTTCTAGTGCCGAACAGGGGCTATTCGGCATTTAAAGCGCCGAACGGCCCCAAAAAAAAATTAATAATACAGGGGCTGTTCGGCACTAGACCCCAAAAAAAAATTTAATAATTTATTTTTTTTCTCAAATAACCTGTCCAAGACGAAGTACGGCGTCGACAACCTATTCCAGCTAATGGAACGAATGGTGGTCCATAACCTGTCGTTCCATGACATTGCCTGGGGCGCCGGCAGCTCGACCATCGACTTGACCCTCAACATCGCGAACTGAATGCAGAACAGGATCTGCGTCGAGACTATGATGCATCTCACCTGCACCAGCATGCCCGTTAAGAAAAATCTAGCCCTTGCCACCACCCCCAGAAGCTTCGTATCAACTTTAGAAAGCAATCAGACCACCTCGCAGCACCTGTCATCGCCAGGAATGGCTTCGTGTGAGCCTGCTACCGAGCTGGCCACTCTCGTCTTCGAAAACAAGGAGAGATGAAAAAGGAAAATGAAGTTGCAGGCTAGTCATACGTCAATAGGAGTAGAAGCTTGCACTTGGTGGTTAAGAACACTTAGGTGGCATTCATGAAGATAGCTGTTGCTGTTTGAATTAAAAAAAAAAAATTTTGGGGCTGTTCGGCACTAGAAGTGCCGAACAGCCCCTGTATTATTTTTTTTTTTTTTTGGGCCGTTCCGCGCTTGAAATGCCGAACAGCCAGTTTTCGGCACTAGAAGTCCGACCAAGCCCCTTTCCGTAAAACTTTTTTTGATGCAAACCCAAATAACTAAAAACGCAAATCTTTACCCTATTTTCGTAAAAAGCCCCTGTTACTCTCGTTTCACCTCGTTCGGACAATTCGTCGAGCACTTTCTAAGCACAATCAGTAACCTCAATAGTAGCATTCGGCAGGCCCTCAAAATTCGTCACCCATAATGTGTATACGCACTTGCTCTGGCTTCTTGGCTCCGAGACGAGGTCGCACAGATTTCGGACAGAGGAGGGACGATTGAAGTCGCAAAAGGAGATTGATCGTGGCCATTTGTGGGTAGTCAGAGAGAGAGAGAGAGAGAGAGAGAGAGAGAGAAGCAGAGCTCTTTTAGAGCAAACGCATTAGATCTGAAGAGATTTATTAAGCTCCGTAGAGGCTAATTTTGAAGGACAACTGGATCTTCCGAACAAAATCGCTGATCAGTGCTCTTCGTCTTCTCCGTCCTAGGACGGCGACAGAGAGGCGCCGGGTGTTTGATGGGCCGAAGTATTCTGATGGGCTTGGTTGAGGCCGAACTTAATGGATGGGCTGGGGCTTTATCTATATATCTATTTATTTAGCGAAAATTCATCTTTCACTTGTTGACAAGAATTCATGTGTCAACACGGACGGATGAGATTGAATACTTGAAGTTTGGAGTTGTTTGCAAGTGAAGCGAGTGAAAATGAGCCTTCAAAAGCATTGCCAGAAAAGAGATATGCATTGATTCAAGTCACAATTCAACCATACTGAGCAAAGTTTCACCGGACAAATGTTTTATTTTGGTTTAGTTGGAAACGACATTAAGGCGATGGGAAAAAGAAATGCAGGAACAATCATTGATCCTGATACATATGCAGAAGACAGTTGCTCACAAAAAAAAAATTTTGCATTAAGCATTTGGTAAGCTTACTTCTCTTGCTATAAATCTTCATCAAGGAGTGAGTTCAAAGGAGGGCTCAAGCTGCAGAGCAGCGGCCCTGCAATGCATGCCTTTATGCGAGTAGGATCTTGTCTTGAGACGCTAAACCCTGGTTGGTAAGCATCAGATATTTCACATCTTGGGTAACGTATATAGGAATCTGTCAATGCTGGATTCATTTCAGTGTTGAACTAAATTGTTTTCTCTCAATTCACAACCATATCAAAATCTTCTAATATTCAAATTAGCTAGACAAGGAATACAATACGAACACTCATAGGAGCCAAGCATTCAAAATGAAAATAAAGACTCAAATGCATACAATCCTATTACATGAAGGTTCTCCACTGTTTCATCATATCTTTCCATCACAAAATGCTTAGGAGAACAATCTCTACTAGGGAAAAGATGGGATAAGCTTATGAACAAGCTCGAATGGCATGTACCGATAGTACAAGTGTAGGTAGAGACAAAGAACCACACCAAGGAATGCCACAACATATGATCGTGCAAAACTCCACATGAAGGCTTCTCTCCAGGATCATCCTCCCTGGTATGATTAAAAGATGGCAATGTTTCCGATACTTGACTTGACTTATCATAGCTTGTTAATGGTGTTCCACAAAGAAGAGGGTTGCCTTCATAACTTGCTTTATCAAAAGTTCCAAATTGAAATTTTCCGATTGTTATCCTACCTGATAAGTTGTTGTGAGCAACTCTAAAATCTGATAGGACGTAGAACTCCATTAGTTGTGGAGAGATGGGGCTGATTAAGCTGTTGTAGGATAGGTCCAAGTTCTCTACATTCTTCGAATTGGAACATATTTCTGGGATGGGTCCCGTCAAATGATTGTGTGAGAGATCCACTCCCGGCATGAGTCGTAGATTGCTGCCCTTATAAGATTGCAACCTACTCTTTGTCAGAAAGTTTACTTCTTCTAATTCAAACTCATTAACACTTGGGTAAATTTGACAACCCTCATACTAAAGAGTGAATCTACCCTCATGTTGGGACAATCTCAATATCCTTGGCGAACTCTTCGTGGTACCAAATGCATCCATAGATAGCCCATGGATCTATTATTGCTAATTATATATGTCGAATAGTACGTAGCTACATAAACTATATATGCTGACCTATAAAATCTAAAATAAGTGATTTAAAGTGTAACTATACTAAATGTATGCCAGAAAATCGTAATCTAAATATCATACTTGAAATTAACTCATATGGTATGCAATAATGCAAATGACTTGAAACTAATGCATACACATAAATGGGATGCCTTAGGATAACCAGGACCGTTCAAGGCCACCTTAGGACACCATGTAGGGTTCGGACTGCTCCCCATCAAATCCAAACCAGCCATGACTCGTTGATCAAAATCACCTCTGGTTCGGCCTTCAAGCCCAAACTAACCAAGGTCTAGTACTTGAGAAGTCTAGCCACACGGTCTCCTAAAGGACTGATATTGAACACATGCAACCCCTATTAAACACTTAATACGTTTCAACAAGTAAACACAAACAAGTATGCATGCCCCCTATCAACTAATGATGGGAAAATTGTGAAAAAAAAAAGAATTCATAAACTTATTGCACTTATGCCAATTCAGTCCTAAAACTTTCAATTTTGTTAATTCAGTCCTAAACCTTTTGTATTTATGTCAATTTAGTCAATCCGGCCAACTTTGACTGCTGATGCTAATATGGATTTGGTCAGTGCTAATAGGGTAATTTTTAATACTATTTTAATATTTTTACAAAAAAATTATTTTTTTCCTTCTCTTTCTTTTTTTTTGTTTATCTTCTTCTTCTAGTCGATCTCCGATTTGACAACAGCTGGAAGCAAGGCCAAACCACACCATGGCTAGGCAAGGCTAGGCCATCGCCGTCATTGGGCGAGGTCGAGCTCGCCCAGCGACGGTGACACGACATGACACCATAGTTAGGCGAGTTGGCCTTGACCAACCATGGGGTGGCTCGGCTTGGCCAAATATAAGTGAGGCCAACTATGCCCAGCAACAGTGGTGCCAATGGCCAGTACTCTAGCCAGTCGCCTAGGGGAAGAAGATGAAACAAAAAAAGGAAAAAAGAAAATAAAGAACTTGAAAAATATTGTAATATTATTAAAAAACAATTACCCCATTAGTGCCAATTGGCGTCCAGTTAGTATTGGTAGGTCAAAATTGGTCGGATAGACTAAATTAACACAAATACAAAAGGTTTAGGATTAAACTAACACAAATGTAAAATATTTAGAATTGAATTGGCAAAATTAAAAGGCTTAGGAATGAATTAGCAAGAATACAATAGGTTTAGGACATTTTTTTATAATTTTTCCAACTAGTGGCACAATCAAGCTTAGTGGAGACCAAAGCTCATCACGGATCATGTGATGTGCAATCAACTAATTCTGGACAGTAAGTATATATGATCATTCTTGCACGATCCAAAGTGAATTTTGCAGCAAAACGTAATAAATTGACATCCAATGGCCTCAATTTATCTTTTAGTGACAAATCTTCTGTTTAAATGCCCACGAATAGCATCAAATGGCAATCAAATCGCAATGATCCCCCACTTAACCTCACATGCACAAGTCTTTTCACCTCACTCTGGATGCTTTCTGTCATAATTAGGTAATCCGTTTTCAAAATGTTCAAGATTTCTCGTTGCAAGATTGTAGAAATTTGAGGCATACAAATGTCAAAAGGCATAGCCTGACCAAACCCACCAAAAAGACACTTCATGATTATATAGTGACTTTCATAGGTAGTGCTGTCTTATTAGTTAATGGATATGAATTAACTAATAAGACACTTCATGATTATAAATGTTTATATGTCGACATTCCCTGCAAAAGGCACTTGACGATTATACGGTGTTTTTTGTGCTCGCCTCCGCTTTACTTAGTGCTCACCTTTTTGACAGGGATGTCCATTATAGACAATAAGTGTAAGACCATGACAAAATTTATGTTTCTTTAATCGAAAAGCAATATGAAGATCATGGAAAAGAAAGTCGGCCCAGTCAGTCAATATCGCTTTCCATCTCGTTCTAATCTTGGATGAGATTTCCTCTTACCCCAACTAAACGCTAGATTAATTGCTTCTTTTTTCCGTGGAGCTCTTGGCCAATACTCCCAAAGCTGGTCAATGCAATGGCGGCTGGACCCTTATCCTTCGCGCGGATTTGAAAAACGACTTGGAAATTTTTAAGGCCTGGAAAAACTTTATCTGGTAATGTTATCCACCGGATTAAAATGCCCCACTCATTTTAGGAATTTCGTGCAAAACCTCACAAAATAACTTTCGCTTGTTGAAGCGGAAGAGCTCGGCAGAGATGGTAGCTGACCATAGAGGACGTTCGCAATGTGCAAAAGTGGCGGCCCTTTTTCAATTGTCAAAAGTAGTGAATCGTGGGATTTAGATAGATTTTGCGACGATGGCAGCGGGACAACAGCGAAGGAGGCCACTAGCAATGTTGACGTAAACCGAGAAGAGAGAAAGTTCCGTGTGGTGTGGACCTATATCGTGCAATTTGTTCGAGACCCAAGGAAAGAGTGACGAAGGCAGAAGTGAGGGGAAAATATTTTTAAAAAAGGGGAAGATAAGAAAGGTGTTTAAAGGAGAATAAATTTAGACCGTCTGATGACATGTGTGGTAAGATATCAACTTCCTAAGAGGAAAAATTCAAAATTTATATTTACCACCTAGTAATATTTGTTAGGAATCACATACCAATTCTAGAAAGAAATTACATTTACAATTTGTGAGGTAGCATTCACATTTTGCATGAGCTCTCCCAAACCATACCAATCATAATTTGGTGTCTTGTTTATTATCAATTGAAATAAATTATAGTTGACGTTAATCTACTTTATGCATGTTGCGAGCCAAGTAAGGCAAGAGAGACCATTTTACATCTACAAACAAGAGATCTTGAGTTAAGGAACTTAGTTATGCTAGTTTTGCAAAGCACTACCTTACTTTTTTAACATTGATGTTCCTTAAAAAAATCTTATAAATGATTCATGTAATATATAAAGAGACCATTGCAAATTCATTGTAAGTGTGTACAATCATGTATGAAAGAAGGTTTCAAGCCATTTCAATAGGAAAGTTTTTTGTGTGGAGCATCAACTAATTTTTCAATTATATGTGTCGACTAATAATAAATAAATAAAATGAAATCTTTAAATATTGAAGTTAAAGGAACATAGTCTTATTTTGTTGGTTAAAAACGTTTGCAATAAATGAATTACCTTATATAGACATCTGAAAAAGGTTTGCAAAATATATAAAGTTTGCAATATCTAGTATCTATAATTGTGTATAAGAGAGGTCTAATTTTTATCATTAGTGTTAGAACTTATTTTTCCCTTTTGTTTCTTTCTTCTCTTTTCCTTTAGTCCCACATAGGAAGAGTGCTAGACTCTTCTCCTCCTCCAAGCCTATATAAAGGCTTCTCCATGTACATTGTTTTTTACACCAAAAGAGAATAAATCATATTTCTCTTTTTCTTTCTTTCTTTCTTATCATGGTATCAGAGCCAAGTTTAATGTTTTAAGAGTATGCTCTGCGGTTGCCATAAATTGGATCTTCCGCATCAGAAATTAAAATAACGAGCTCATTGTTTTTAAAAGTATGCTCTGCGGTTGCCATAAATTGGATCTTCCGCATCAGAAATTAAGACAATGAGTTTTGGTCTTTTGAGCCGTCACCCTTGCTTGCTCTAGTCAAGCTTCCACGAATTCGTGCGTCTATAATTTAATTCTTCATTTTCTAGATGCTTACTTTGTACCTCTAGATTCGTGCTTCTTGCATTCTATCGACCTGCGCATTTTATCCCGCGCTTCTGGTCAGTTTAGACCTTCACAACAGTCATCATGGGCGATTCTAGTGACCGCATAAACGTCAAGCTTGATGGTTCCAATTATTCACTTTGGACACCATCGGTAATAGCTGCTCCACCACATGCTCCGCCTACTTATGGCTCTCGCCGCCCTACATGTACTTATTGTCATCATCTTGGTCATGAAAAGTTACACTGCTGGCGAAAGAAGAAGGATGTTCTGCGCCCTCCTACGCCACCACAGCCTATTCAGTATTGTACCTCATCTCCATTGGCTCGGCCAGTTACCTTGGCTTCTTTATCTACGGATGACCGTGTTGCTGCTCTTGAGGCCCAGCTTGCTCGATTAAGTCCTTCTCTGCTTGGTTCTTTTCCTGGCTCCGACATCCCTGCAGCCGTTTCATCTGTTGACAGCACAACTGCGGCTACTCCCTCTTCATGTGACACTTCTACTACCTGGATACTTGACTCAGGAGCTGCTAGACATATGTCTGCTTCCGCTACCTGTCTCACTCAGCTCTCTAAACTCAAGCATCTAGCACATTTCTTTACAGCTGATGGTTCTCCTCTCCGAGCTACCCAACAAGGGACTCTCACCATCCCTCGGGATTTCAATGTCCCTGATGTGTTACATGTTCCTTTATTGGCTCTTAACTTATTATCTGTTGGATAGCTTACCGATGTCGGATGTGTTGTGAGCTTTACTGACAGCTCTTGCTTTGTGCAGGATCGTTTGAGTGGCCGGATGATTGCCAAGGGCAGTAGACGGGACGGACTTTATACAATGCAGCATCTCCATCTTCCATCTTCCTCCCTTCCTGTTCCTGTGTTGGCTACCGTTGATCTTGCTCGATGGCATCAGCGTCTCGGACATATTGCTTCTTCTCGTCTCACTGTCCTTCATAAACAAGGTGCTCTAGGTCCTGTTTCTTTTGATAGTCTTCCTCCTTGTTCTATTTGTCCTTTAGCCAAGCAATCTGCTAAGCCTTTTCCTATCAGTAACTCTAGATCTAGTGCGATTTTCGATCTTATTCATTCTGATGTATGGGGCCCTGCCCCGCTCTCTTCCAAAAGTGGTTTCAAATATTATGTCTCATTTATTGATGATTATTCTCGTTATACATGGGTTTATCTTATGCGTCAACGTAGTGATTTCTTTTCCATTTATCAGTCTTTTACTACCATGGTTTCCACCCAATTTAATAGAAAAATCAAAGTTTTTCGATCTGATTCCGGGGGAGAATATCTTTCGGGTGTTTTCCGTTCTCTTTTGGCTAGTGACGGCACGCTTCCTCAGCTATCCTGTCCTGGGGTTCCAGCTCAAAATGGGGTTGCTGAACGCAAGCACCGTCATATTCTGGACACCACTCGTGCTCTTTTACTTGCCACCTCTGTTCCTACTGAGTTCTGGGCTGAGGCCCTTCTCACAGCTGTTCATCTCATTAACCGTCTACCCTCATCCGTTCTCAACCAAGACACCCCTTTTTTACCGTCTTCATTCTCGATCTCCCACCTATACTCATCTGCGAGTTTTTGGGTGCACTTGTTTTGTCATCCTTCCACCCCATGAACGTACGAAGCTCACCGCTCGCTCTATCCAATGTGCATTCTTGGGTTATAGTACCGAACATAAGGGTTATCGTTGTTATGATCCACATGCACGACGTGTACGTATTTCTCGTAATGTTACGTTTCATGAGCATGTTCCTTTCTTTCCTACCAACGCCACACCTTTTGTGTCGTCTCCTATTCCATTTATGGATTTCCCTGCTGATCATTCCCCTGATCCTTCTTCACCCATTTCCACTTCAGATCTAGTTCCTACTGCACCTTCACCATCTCCGCCGATTCCCTTTTCCATCTCGGATTTAGATATATCACAACCTTCTCCATCTTCGCATGTCCCTTCTACTGCACCTCCTGCTCCGCCTGCCCTTGACGATTCTGCACCTCTAGAGCTCCGCCGCAATCCTTCCCGGGATCGGCGTCTACCTGCTCGGTATGTTGCAGCTACTTCTTATTCTACCGAGTTTGGCTCTTTTTTGGCTGCTGTTCACACTATACAGGAACCTACTAGTTATCGCGAGGCAATTCAACATGCTGAATGGCGTCAGGCTATGTCTGAGGAACTCTCGGCTTTGCAGAGTACTGGTACTTGGGAGCTTGTGCCTCTTCCTCCGGATCGATCATTGGTATCCTGCCGATGGATATACAAGGTGAAACTCCGTTCTGATGGTAGTATTGAGCGTTACAAAGCGCGTCTGGTTGCTCGGGGTTTCTCGCAGGAGTATGGTATTGATTATGAGGAGACATTTGCTCCCGTAGCAAAGATGACATCTGTCCGTACTTTACTAGCTGTTGCTTCAATTCGAAACTGGCCTCTCTTTCAGCTTGATGTGAAGAATGCTTTTCTTCACGGGGATCTTCAAGAGGATATCTTTATGCAACCTCCGCCTGGTCTTGCTCACACCCCTGGACAGGTTTGCCACCTTCGACGGGCTCTTTATGGTCTCAAACAAGCCCCTCGTGCCTGGTTTGAGAAGTTCAGTGATGCTATTCGATCTGCTGGTTTTGCTCAAAGTGAGGCTGATCATGCTATGTTCGTTCATACCTCTTCTACTGGTTGCACTATTCTTCTTCTTTATGTGGATGACATGATCATCACTGGAGATGATCGTGCTCATATTGAGCATACCAAAAGACACCTTCAGCAACATTTTTCCATGAAGGATCTTGGACCGCTGCGTTATTTTCTTGGGCTTGAGATTGCTCGCAGTTCGCGTGGTATCCTTCTTTCTCAACAGAAGTATACCGCTGATATTCTCTCTAGGGCTGCTCTTTCCGACTCACGCACTGCCGCTACTCCTATTGAACTAAATCAAAAGTTTCGCCCAGACGATGGGGAACCTCTTTCTGATGTGACCCGCTATCGGACTTTGGTTGGCAGTCTTGTATATCTTACTATCTCTCGACCCGACATCGCTTATGCTGTTCATATTGTCAGTCAGTTCGTTGCTGCTCCTCGTACAGTTCATTATGCTGCTGTTTTGAGGATCTTGCGCTATCTTCGGGGCACTTTGACGCGTTCTTTGTTCATGCCGTCTTCTTCTGCCCTCAAATTACGTGCCTATTCTGATGCTGATTGGGCTTCCAATGTGACTGATCGCAAGTCTGTCACTGGCTATTGCATTTTTCTTGGAGATTCTCTTATTTCTTGGCGTGCCAAGAAACAACATATTGTCTCACGCTCCTCTACAGAATCTGAGTATCGTGCTATGGCCGACACTACTATTGAGATTGTTTGGCTTCGTCGCTTACTTGCTGACATGGGTGTTTCATTTATGGATCCTACTCCTTTATACTGTGACAACAAGAGTGCCATTCACATTGGCGCAAATCCAGTGTTTCATGAGCGTACCAAACATATTGAGATCGACTGTCATCTAACTCGTCATCATCTTCAAGCTCGCACCATTTCTCTTCCCTTTGTTGGAACTGAAAATCAACTTGCAGATTGTTTTACGAAGGCTCTTCCATCACATCGATTTTTATTTCTTCTTTCCAAACTCTCGTTGTTTGATCCACCTTGAGTTTGAGGGGGGGGTGTTAGAACTTATTTTTCCCTTTTGTTTCTTTCTTCTCTTTTCCTTTAGTCCCACATAGGAAGACTGCTAGACTCTTCTCCTCCTCCAAACCTATATAAAGGCTTCTCCATGTACATTGTTTTTTACACCTAAAGAGAATAAATCATATTTCTCTTTTTCTTTCTTTCTTTCTTATCAATTAGGTTGATGCTGAGTTTCTTTATTCAAGAATAATCCAAGTGTTAATAGATGTGTATATAGAAGGTTTTCGTGTATTAGTGATGTGCAATTACTCATTGAGCAATTTCTGTCATATAAAATTGGGAAGGATGGGATCAATCTGAGATGGAAGCGCTCCATCATCAAGCTTCGGCTTGGATGGCAAATAAAAAGCACCCTGCGAGTATTAGATGAGCGGAGTTCTCTTGCTATAAATCTTCATCAAGCAGTGAAAACCCGTTTGTTTTTATGTTGCTAGTCGCAACATTTACAGGAATTTGTCAATGTAGGATTCATTTCGTTTGTGAACAAAACGATTTCTCTCAATTCACAACCAAAGCACAGATCTCCTTATATTCAAACTAGCAAGACAAGGAATACAATACAAACACACTAAGAATCAAGCATTGGAAATATATAATAGAGGATCAATTGCCTACGATCCTCTTAAACAACGATGCGATAAGCTTACTAACAAGCGCAAATAGCACGCACTGGTAGTACGGGTTTAGGTAGAGAAAAAGAACCACCCCAAGGAACGCCACAACATATGATCCTACAAAACTCCACCAGAAGTCTTCTTCCCAGGAGCCATCTTTCCTAGTATCATTAAAGGATGGCGGTGTTCCCTGTTCCTGATTTGAATCATCACAACTTTTTAATGGTGTTCCACAAAGAAGAGGGTTGCCTTCGTAACTTGCTTCACCAAAAGTCCCAAATTGATTTGTTCGGTCTGGTGTCCTGCCTGACAAGTTGTTGTGAGCCACTCTAAAATTTGACAGGGAATAGAGCTCCGTTAGCTGTGGAGGGATAGGACCGATTAAGCTGTTGTAGGACAGGTCCAAGCTCTCTACACTCTTCAAATTGGAAAACATTTCTGGGATCGATCCCGTCAAATGATTGTGTGACAAGTTCAAGGCTCGAAGTTCACTCAAGTGGCCGAGCTCTGGTGGAATAAAGCCCGTCAAATTGTTCTGCGAGAGATCCATTCCTGACATAAGTTGTAGAATGTGACCCTTATAAGATTCCAACCTACTCTTTGTCATGAAGTTTACTCTTTCTAATTCAGGCGTATAGATAAGTGCGGACATTTCATCATACAAATATGCTGCCACATTGTCGCCTAATAAATCACTAGAATATGGCGAACTCTCCAAGGTAGCAAATCCATTGGTGGATACCACATCGTTTCCAAATGCCAAATCTTTCAAACATAAAGGTATTTGTCCAGAATGATTATTACTGGAGAGATCCAATATGCTCATATTTTTCAACAGACATAGATTTAGAGGGATTGAACCTTCAAAGTTGTTTCCTTGCAACAGAAGAACCTTCAAGTTCCAAAGTGAACTGATCCAGCTGGGGATCTCACCTGACAGCGCGTTGTGTCTAAGATCCAATGTGACTATTGATGAAGCTCTGAAGAGAAACTGAGGAAAATGCCCAGTAAGCGTGTCGTTGGTTAAATGCAAGAATTTCATAACTGTAACGTTAGCACAGGGGGGTATATCCGGCCCAAGGTTGTTACTTGAAAGGTCTAAGAGATTGAGATGATGCAAGTTGCAGAAGCTCAATGGTATAGGACCTCTCAATAAATTGTTCGACATCATTAGCATTTTCAAGTATTCAATATCTCCAATCCAATCAGGAAGCGATCCGGATAGGGAATTATTACTTACGTCCAAAACCTTCAAGGAGCTATTTAATATGCCAGGCGATATGTCCCCCGTGAAATGATTGTTATCCAAGTACAAATAGCTCAAGTTTGTCAATTTAGAACACCTCGGTAGCATCTCGCCTTGCAAATTGTTGCTTGACAGCTTCAGTAGAACAAGTGCTGTACAATCTTCAGCCAGTGGCTGTGGTATCTCTCCCGTGAAGCGATTATTCGACAAGTCCAATATAGACAGATTTCTCATATTGCCCATGGATGAAGGGATTCTACCTTCCAATAAGTTGTTTGACAAATTCAAATACCTTAAATTCGGGAGGATAGAACCGATCCAGGGTGGAAGCTCTCTATCAATAATATTAGCAGACACATCAAAATACCACATGCGGTCGAGATTCAAATGGGAAGGCAAATGAAAAGCACCTGAGAAATTGTTGCCGCTGAGCTCAAATTGTTCAAGATGTACATTGTTGTCCAACAGCCACATTGGGAGATTTCCTGTCATTCCACTTTGGCTGAGCCGAACAATTCTCAAGTCATGCTGCTCCTTCAGAAAGCTAGGAATTGTGCCATTTGCGTCTTTGTTGAGCACACAGTTTGATAAGCCGAACAACCTCAATTGAAATGAGGGCAACCAAGTGGGCTCTTCTGTATTTACTTCCAGACGATTACGATTGTCGATGAGGCGGAATATCTCAAGCTTAGAATTATTAGCCAGAGATGCAAGCGAAAGTGAGCCTTCAAATGCATTTCCGGAAAAGTCAACATATTCAAGTGACTTGAGATTGCGGAGGAGACATGAAGGAATAGCCCCGCTAAAATTGTTATTTGACGCATCAAGTAAACGGAGTGAGGTCAGATTGCAGAAGCAGGAAGGAAGAGGACCCCAAATATAATTATTCCCGAGACGCAAAACTTCAAGGTTCCTCAATCCGCACAAGCCTGTTGAAGTAGACACTACAACTATGAGTATCCTAACTAAATTGTTCCTCAATCTGTATTTGATTTTATCCATCTTAATTTACCGACACAAATTTTCAAATCGTTAAATATTCGATTTTCTATTTTAATATTCTAATCTAAGTGAAATATATTTATTTTAGGAAATAAACTAAAGCCGAACTGATGATACATAAGATGCATGGATGAAGCTTAGCTGACCGTCTCACCAAGGCAGACTGTGAAATGGTCAACTATTAACCACAAATTTTTGTTTTTTGAAACCACATCACTTGCTGATCCAGTTTCATGATTTTGACTGCCAAATTCCTTTTTCTTTTCTTTTTTTTTTACTTTTATTTACTTTTATTGTAACTTAAAATTAGATGACAAAATTATAAGAGGGCCCACACAGGCGAGGTTCTAATGAAACATATCTAATTGCTAATATTCAAAAAATAATTTGCAACTTGTAAAATAGTAGATATTATTCTTTGGCCAAATAAAAAGAATACGATCAATATTGTTCCCACAATTATGAAAAACTTCTTAAGCACTTTGCTTGGGTGACAATACCTTTACTCAACGGTGCAACTTGAACTATACATGTCAGACATGGACTTTTGGATGACAATTATATCACATGGATAAGTGGTGCATACATGTCAGACGTGGACTTTTGGCTGACAAGCATATCACGCGGATATGTGACGCATGCTTATGTGGGCATTCTTATAAATTTTTTTCCTTCTAATTTTAGGTTACAATAAAAGTACATAAAAGTAATTAAAAAAAAAGGAACTGGTAGTCAAAATCTTGAAACCAAATCAGGAAGTCATCTAGTTTCAAGAAACGAAATTTGTGGTCAATAGTAGACTGTCCCACCATCTAACTTGGTGGGACGGCGAGCTTGGCTTTTTCCAAGATGCATTATTGGCTTTCTAAATTTCCTTTAATTAGTTAGTCTTTTTGCACGCACAATAGCGTGCAAAACTTTTGAAGTAGTGTGATCAATTTCTTAACCGTAAAAGTGCAAAAGTAACTATTGCCATTTATTTACGTAGCTAAGTTAGACTTAATCTATATTTGAGCGTACGATAGTAATTTTGGCAGTGGACACCATTATTTAAAAGATGGCTTATATATATATATCACAGATAAGATATAAAATATAATTGTTCCTAATATGAACCATATCATTTGCTAACATATTTGAAATTTTTCCTAACCAATTTTTTCAAATTTAAATTGTAAGGCGTAAAAGTGTGGGAATGACAAAGCAACTAGTTACATGGCTGCACTTAGCATGGGCATATATTTTTGGTTAATATTTCGTAAAGTGTTTATCTTTTTCATTATCAGTGACAGAAACTTTTGAATAAGTACCATTTGGGGTTGTTACTCATTGGGTATGAAAAACACCAGCTGAAAATATTCGTTATATTGGACATACAAAACGTGGGAGAAAATTTTAAACTAAAAACTTTAGCTTAACAGACGTACAATTAAGTCAAAATTCAAGGTCATGTTCTCCTTGTCCATGAGTTAAATTTTATTTGAATTGTACCATTTAAACGAAATTTGAGTACCAGTAATTTAATCAACAGAGGAATACATTTTTCATATAATAAAATGTTTGTACCAAGCTAGAGGGAGGGCGGAAATAGCATCGCCTCCATTTATACAGGTAATTTAATCAAGAAGTATTACCATAAACAACAAATGATGTGCTTCTTCTTTTGCTTTGTGAAAAGTACAAAATAATTTCGACCAAAAAAAAAAAGAAAAGTGAAAAATAATTTGTTTATTACCCTACTGTCGACATCTAAAGTATAACTTAATTTAAAAATAATAGAAGAAACTATGTCTCCACAGTTGTGCACATTGCGGATGTTTTGAATTTAGAAAAAGGTCATAGTGAAAGATCTGCAATATTTACGGTTAGCAAAAAGAATAAAGTAAAAATCAGCCTGAATATGTATGTCCATTAAGGTTGCTTTGTTTGAGCTTTACGGGGTCATCATTTCACAGAAAATGAGCAATTTAAAAAATATTTTCAAAAAATGATTGCTTATTTATTTAGAAAATTTAGTCAATGAAACATATTTCATTATTGATAAAAATCTATGCCTAACTATCTACGTAGATGATGAAAAAAATTCATTTATTTATTTTTATAATCAATATAAGATATTATTTTTTGAAAAATATTTTTTAAATTACTCAATTTTCGCGAACCGAATGCACCCTTAGTGTCATTTAATTTGTTAGGCTTCATGGCTTAGTTGTGTATTAAAACTTGCAATCACTGAAGTTTGAGCACCATTGTGGTTTTATATGTAAACTGTAAGTACTTTTTGGATTTTGATTCCCTATTAGCTTTTGCATTTAATTTTGTTACGACTATTACTAGTATTTCTATTTATTTTTATTTTCAAAAAATTTTCCATTTTCAATTAAATTTGTACAATATTTGAACTCCTCTGGTATTTTGTTATTTCGGACTGCTTTTTATTTTCATACTATTCTTCAGATTGGCCGGAAAAAAAGTTTCAGAAAAGTGAAGGCACGGGCCTAAACCTCAATCTTCAAAGATCACGGATTAAGTTGAAAATGATCAAACTTTTAAATATCACCGACATCATCATGATCCCTTAATCAAGACATTGACCATGACATACGTTTACTGGTGGCTTCCATAGACATTTATCTAAATCCTTCCAACTTCAAGCATAAGTCAAACAACCATATCATATCATTAATCTAGATAGAATCGTTGGTGCTAAGTCATTTGAAGCAATTGTGCGGCCAAAATACGATCTATGGACGACGTATAATGCAGTCATGCCTTCTATGTTCCAGCCTTACTTATTTAGAAAGGTGATAAACAAAATCATGTTTGCAGATGCACCTTCTAATAACTTTGAAGATGCATTCAATCCACTAGATTGGATGCCTAAGAACTTGAAAGATATTATCCTCGTAATGTCTGTGAGGGAATTATTGACAAAATTGTTTTTCGAAAGATATAGCCCCTCGAGATTCACACTCGTGATTGACAAGAGGTTTTCAAAATCGAATGATATATATCAAGGCATGTTCGCATGTACCTGCAAGCTGATCGGAAGACAAATCTTGAGCCTCCACTGAAGTTTGCTTGTACAATGAGGGGACTTGTTCTAGTTGATTGAACGATAGATCTAGCACCTTCAATTTCTTCCGATGTAGCGTTCCGTTTATACCTGAATATGTAAATATCCATGCATGCTGGATAATTAATTATCTATAGATATAAGATGTCTAACTATCTTCAATTTATCAAGAATAACTATATGCTCATGATGAGGAGAACTGACGTGCAAAAACCAAATGGTCCGACTTTAACAATGTCTATCATACGTTGTAAACTAGCCATGTACTCCCATGTGACATCTGACTTTACCTCTAGAGTTGCCACAAAGAAAAATACATGGCATAATTTTGTCATGTGACGGGCAATCGACCAACAAGTATTGATTTAGTGATTTGGCATCTCTAAACTCCCATCTCTTATTGAGTTTTAGATTTCAAAACATGGATAAAGAGAAAATAATTTTTAAATATATGTTTGAAGAGATTGTTTATTTTTTGAAGAGAATGTTCCCTTACTTGCTTGCCATGTGACATTTGACTTTATCATACATAGCCTGGTTTTGTCATGTAGCCCTATTTTGACCAATAAGTATTAGTTCATTGATTTGTCGTCTCCAAACTTCTGTCTCTTTGGAGTTTGACTTTCAAAACATGCATAAAGAGATCAATTTGCATATGTATAAATAGATATACATACATTTATATATATACACATGTTCTTAAATTTAAAATTTATTTTGTCATTCAAGTAGCATACTTGCATTTTATTTGGAATCGAACGCAATAATTTGAACAATTATTTATATTTTCACTTAGTTTGACTAATTTTAAAGATGGAAGAAGCTTTTGGTATATAAATGGCTGGGATTTGTTTAAAATGACCAAAATGCGCTTGTACCATCAGTTCTCGGTCAATCCGTGAATGTCAAAACCAGTCGAAGTTTTTTTCCTCTCAAACCTTTCTCTATCTAGCTTGTCGATTTCTTCTTCAGTGATCGCCTCCTATTCTGTCTAGAGGTGAGCATGGTTCCAGGGTAGAATCGAGAACCGGAGAACTGAATCTCTGGTTCCGGTTCGGTACCAAGTTCTAATAAATTAGGGTCCAGTACCCGATTCCGCATTTTGAAGAACCGCCAGTTCCGGTTCCAATTCTCGGTTCTTTGTGGAACCGAACCGGAACCGGAACTGTCATTTTTAAACCCTAATTTTCTACTTTCTATTTCTACTTTCTACTTTTTATTCTTCTCACTTCTTCCTCTAAACCTTTCAATGCAATCCCGAAGTCTACTCTCTGTTCTTCCTCTGAAACTTCAATGCAGCCGAACTTCGGCTCTGTCCCTCCCACCGTCACCGCCCTATACAGCATAGCACACAATGGGAATTTGGCTGAGATGCTAGTTGCGGAGGAATCAAAGTCTTCCGAGTACGATTTTTAGCTCCATAGGCAAATTAGCGCCGATTCAAGAAACACAACAAGCCAATTTTGGCCATCGCAGCTGGAGAATGATCAGTCCATGTTGGAGACTATGAGGTTGTTCTTCCCGACGAGCTCGGCTGCATCACCCATCAATTTCAATAGCTACCCGTTTGAGATTATGTCAAGTAGAACCCAGCAAAACCAAGACCATAGTCTTTCCCTTCACTCTCTTCAGACTCAATCTGCTCTAATTCACCATAGCAATCCACAAGAGAATGAAATGAGCCAGCAATCCACAAGAGAATGAAATGAGCCAAACCCTTTTCTCCACTTCGGCGCCAATGGTGTTCGAACCTAGGATTCAGAGAATGATAGGCTGGAGCACTGACCCAACCGGCAAAGACAATCAGAACGGCAGTAGGTTTCTGTTCAAGTAATTCACTCAAATGGAAGAGAGAAAGAGAAGAATCACCCTCCATTCTTGGGGGAAAAAAAAAGTAAGCCCAATTGTAGGCAATAGACAAAAGTTGGTGACTCTTCCTTCGAGAATATGTAAATGTTGGGTAGAGTTGTTTCGTATCTTCTTTAAGGCACTCACTTTTCTTGATGCTGAAAGAAAAGAGCAATTTCCACAGATATAGTCATATACTCAGCTCAAAAATGCTTGGTATGACCCATTATACTTAGGATGATCTCAGGAGTCAGGCGGTCTTTCTCTTTTGGGGGACTCAGGTGCAACCATACATTAGTTGAATTTTGCCCTTTTCATGTTATGTTTTGCAATAACAAGATAGTGATATCTTGAAGCATTGATCTGCCTTTTCGTGAAGAAACTGTCTTGAATATAAAAGTAGCTTTTCTTTTGAAATCGCCAGGTTCCCGAGTACCTTGAAACCGGACTCTGAAACCTGTGACGGGGTGGGTTCTAGGTTCTAGGATATGTAGGTAGGTTCTAGGTTTCGAAAAATGAGAAACCTACACTAGCGGGTAGATTCTAGATTCAAGGTGGAACCTACTCAGAACTTGAAACCGCTCACCCTTAATTCTGTCGTATAATATCCAATTCCAAAACTTATGGAAAAATGAGGGCACAAGTTACTCGATATTCAAATTTTGCCTCTATCTCACATAAATTTTAAACTAAACTTTCCGACATCTTCAGCCAAAATTTTCTTTTCTCCCATTTTCCCTCACTTTCCAATTAAAACCTGAAGGTAAAGGGGATTTTGGTCCATCAGAGGAAAAGGCTGTGTTCCCAAGTTTTTTGTCTGTGGAAATAGGCCTTCTCTTTAGTCGTTGTGTGTGTATATAATCATTTAGCTCTTTTAGTGTATAAAAGACAAAATAAAAGACATTTTATTTTCATCCTCCTTTTCTCTGATACAATTTTCTAGGTCACCCTGTTGGGCGACCCGAGCTTAAGGGTCGCGGAGCTCGTGTGATGGACTGATGTTAGAAGGTACGGAGAGCGTGTTCGTGGTGAGTCTATATATATAGAGAGGGAGAGACAGCGAGAGATTTTGTTCGAGGTGAGTCTGCCCATGATAAGTTTGTCCTTGAGAGAAAAAGTAAGCCAGAGAACTAAGAGTAAAGGACAACGGGAAAATGCAAATAGGTTAAAAAAAAAAGGTAAATAAAGAGAAACAAAACAAGAAGAAAATTGGTAAACAATATAGACCGTCGAATGGTACCTGTGCCGAGGCAATAAATTTTCAGGAGAGTAAATTTACAATAGCCCATAAATTTAGAAGTCTTCAATTCATAAAAACTAAAGAGAGTTTTCAAATTACTTGAGTACGATTTACAATCTCTTATTTATCGCTTGATCCATAGTAAAATCTCTTTCTACTCTTTCCATGAATGTATGTAAGTTACATCGATAAAATTATGTAAATCATATCGATGTGCCATCTATTTCTTCTTCTATTTATGTCTAATGGTGTTCAATCGCACAACAAAGGATATGAACTTCCCTATCTAAGTGGACTATGACCTTGGAAGTACTAATGTTTGGTCCTCTAGTTTTCTAGTTTGGATTGGAGTGGATGGGATAGAATATGAAATCTACAAATTTCGCTATATGATATCCATTGTTTAGTAAATAGCGGTAATAAAGTTGGATATTTTCACATTTTATATTGTCCATCGTTTGGTAAAGACCTCATATCAAAGTAAATGAACCAAAATATGACACAAACAGAAATGGCACGAATCTCTCAAAACACTCATGCCAACTTCATTTTTATTTGCCTATTTTTTTTATTCTTTCCTCTCTTTTATTTATTTTTATTTCTTTTTCCCCCTTCGATCATTCTCTAATGAAATCTTATAAAATACTAAACTAAACTAATATACCTACAATGCTAAAATACGTAAAATCTCACACCAAAGGGGTTAGTATGAAAAGGAGGACGTCCGAACAGGAGCCAGCAAATGGGACTGTTTCCACAAATTCCACTAAGAAAGTTCCTTTTGTCGACCACCAAAGAGATATGAAATGACTTAAGAAGTTATTTATTTGAGAAATTTAATTTTTATATTAAGTAAATTAGAAATGCTATCTACATTTATCCCACCTCTTCAATGGGATAATTTTATGCAAACTATATTCCTCTTATATTGGATTTCCTGTCTAGAGCAAGTACCAAACCTAAGATAAGATAAATTTACTAGTATCCTGAATTTTATCCCATAAACTAAGAGTTATTCCTCTTATATTGGATTTTATCCTGTCTAGAGCATGTGCCAAACCCAACATAAGATAAATATAGATGTTTGGGAGAGGTAATAAAAAAATGGAAATAAGAAATTCAAATAATTACAAGAGAAGAAGAAAGGAATAATTACACACGAGAGAGAGAGAGAGAGAGAGAGAGAGAGAGAGAGAGAGAGAGAGAGAGGAATGTTGCATTATGACATCACTGTACTTTTGTGTATATTTATGCATTTATAATTTGAAATACATCAAACGTAAGTGTGGGAAAGAGACTGGCCAAAAAAAATTATGGGAAAGAGAAGAAATTGCTTGATAAAAAAATGTGCTTTTTTATACAAGGGATCTAAAAAAACACATAAATTTAACTACACCTAATTTCGTATAAACATTTCTATCCATTTTTCTGGTCCGTTCTTTCTCTCCATCCAAACAATACTGACGTTTAAAATCTCTCTCCCCTCTAAATTAGTCCCCTCTACCAATCTACCTCTAGCGGTTTTTAATCTTAAATCTTTTATAATTTGTGTCTCTCATTGTTGACTTTTATTTATCGCCAAACGCTCAAAACCTTTCCCAAAATGTAAATGTTGACATAAAATTTATATATAACTCTTTCATACTTAATCTTTTTTTTAAAAAAAAATTGAATGCTGAGAGAAAGTAACAAACAATAGTACTAAGTAGATTTTGGTCCAGTTCCAAACAAGTGCCCTTCAAGTCAACTTTGTTGGGGTGCAAAATGCAAACAAGTGGACCTTTTATGAAGGCAAAAGAGTCAGCATTTCACGAATTATTTCTCATTGAGCTAATTCTATTTTCCCTCTTCGCACTTATCCTTCGCGTAGAGATGGGTCTTCTAGTTAATTTAATATATGTGCAATCAACTACTTTAAGAATTGCATCCTTGGTGCATTCATGTGCTTTGCCACTGATTCACTTAATCCACTTTACAGTTTCCAGCACTCCAGTATGACCTTTTTTCTAATATTCCAAGAGGACAACTAAACGACTACTTAGAAACATGCTTGAGTTAAACAAGTAACCGGGGAGGGGGATGAGAGAGAGATATATTCACCTGAGAGAAAATTGCCACTTAAATCCAGCACTTGAAGTTCCTCCAGAGGAAGGAATAAAGAGGCGTCAATAACCCAAGGCACCACATCGGAGTGGACACTGCCCAGCTTTAATTGAGTCACCCGCAAAGTAGTGTTATCGCACTCCACATCATCCCAGCCGCAACAGTCAGCATTACCGTCGCTCCACTGCAGATAAGAAGATCCATTTGGGTGGTCGAAGGCGGCATTAATCATGAGGAGTGCATTCCTCTCTTCTTCAAAGCAGCCCATGCTTCTTCCACTTCCCATCAATACCAGCAACACCCAACTCCACATACACAATAAAAGACACTTCATGTTGTTTTCTGTGTTATATGTTTCTCTGCTTCAACGTCTGCAAACTTACGAGGGTCTATTTCATTTATATATGCAGAGTTTTTGCCCTTCGAGTGATTATCACAGTTGGGCCTACTCCACGAAACAATCATGAGCAAACTCAAAGTCGGCTGCGGCCAATTCCACGGAACGTGTGATTATCGCTGTTGGCTTGACCCACAGCTTTTCCAACAGAGAAAGACCAAGATTATAAAATGAATTTTATAAAAGGATAAAAAATTATTATTAGCAAAGCCATAAAAGAAAAATATGTACCCAGGTATGCTTCTCAAGTAAGATGAGAAACAATAACTAAGACACTATGTTGCTAATTTTCAGTACAAGGGTTGTTTTGCCAAGATATATAACCTAAGTGAGTATTTGTTTGGAGTCATTTAAGGCAATTTCAATCAATCTGTTGAAGCAATCAAAAGAGTAGGTATCAACATTCAGTATAAATTAAGTCTCCGTTTGTTTCACAAAAAATGAATTATTTGGAAAACATTTTCCTAAAAATGATCTCTTGTATCACTTACAAAAATAAATAAGTAAAAATATTTTCATTGTCCAAGAAATTGTTTAGACGTAAATTGTTGTTGATAATAAAAGCGTCTTCAATTATCTAATTATTTCAAGCGATATTAGCGATCATTTTTAGGAAAGAATTTTTCAAACCATTAATTTTCCGTAAAACAAACAAGCTTAAAACTAATTTCAAGTCTCAATGAATGAATAGTCGACTAACTGTCAACTTTATGAATAAAGAAAATAATGAAAAAAGAAAAAAAATAAAGAACTTGAAAAATATTGTAATATTATATAAAAAAAATTGCCTCGTTAGCGCCGGCTGGCGTCTAATCAGCATTGGTCAATCAAAATTGGTCAGATAAACCGAATTGACACAAATACAAAAGTTTTAAGACTAAATTGGCACGATGGTAAAATATTTAGGACTAAAGTGACAAAATTAAAAGGTTTAGGAATAAATTGGCAAAAATACAATAACTTTAGGACTTTTTTGACAATTTTTCTAACTAATGGCACAATCGAGCTTAGCGGAGACCAAAGCTTATCCTGGATCATGCCATGCGCAATCAACTGATTCTTGATAGTAAGTATATATGATTATTCTTGCACGATTTCCACGGTGAATTTTGCTATAAAACATAATAAATTGACACCCAATGGCCACAATTTATCTTTTAGTGACAGATCTTCCGTTTATATGTCCACGAATAACATCAGATGACAATCACACAAATCGTAATGATCCCCCACTTAACCTTGATGTAGCTAGCAACGACACCTAAAGGGGGGGTGAATAGGTGCTTCTGAAAATTTTGAGTTATAAGCGCAAGCAAGCACAGAAACTGAGTATTGAGACTAAACAGATCAAGTATGCACGAAATAAAGGAGTTCAGAAGGAGAAATGTGCACACAGATTTATAGTGGTTCGGCTATAATAAGCCTACGTCCACTCTCCCACGATGACAGCCAATTAGCTGGATTTCACTATGATGATTGCAATGTTACAATAAACTTCTCTCAACTCACTCACAAGAGTATTTCCATGAGAAGTTAAAAATAAAATTCTCAACAGTTTTGCTCCTTTTTCTTTCACATCTACTTTGGAACGAATACCAGCACTCTCCTTTTATACCCATTTCACCTCGAACTAGCCATTGTCAAGGTGCTCCATGGGATCACTCGTCAATCTTTAATCAACCTTGATTGAGCGAGATAAATTTGGAAAAATGCTAGGTACCTGTTGATGAAAGATTCTGGTTACTTCAGATTCAGTTGCCCATACAACTAAATCTTCAGTTTTCATTTTCATGAGATGTTGAATCTTCTGAGGAAGGAAAGAATGATAATATCCAATCAAATATTTTTGTCCTAATGAAGATGAGCAGTCATCCTGTAGATCGAATCCTTTCACTTCCCATAATTTCAGAAATCAATCGGACTCTTGTCAAACGTGAGTCTTCTTAGTCCAGCTGCAGAATCTGAATCCGTTCAAAAACAGCTTTCAAACCATGTGAAGTTTCTCTGAATTTGATTCGGCTTTTCTCTATGAATCTAAGCTCTTGAAGATCCTACTGTCGACGTCTCACATGAGTCTTCTTGAAGTCTTCCAAGACAATGCTGTCCTCCATCTAAATCCATTTGAGGTAGTCAAACACTTCATCTGAATTACTCAGGCGCAAATTCCTCCTTCTGATTCCTTTAGAGGCACAAGCATAGTTCCTCCTTCTGACCATTCAGAAGCACTACGGTGATGACTCTTCCTTAAGTCTGAACGCCAGTTGTGGGATATTCAAAGCTCTTTTCACATCGTGATTTCTGCAAGGAAGATATACTTCCATTAACTAGAATTCTTAATGCAAGTTTTGTCAGAATCAAAATTCTTAGTGGGATAGTTTCCTCAACAAACCTCACACGCACAAGTCTTTTTATCGCACTTTGAATGCTTTCTGACATAGTAGGTAATCCGTTTTCAAAATGTTCAAGATTTCTCTTTGCCAGATTGTGGAAATCTGAGGCATACAAATAGCAAAAAGCATAGGCTGACCAAACCCACTAAAAGACACTTCATGATTATATAGTGACCTTCATAGCTAGCACTCTCTTATTAGTTAATTCATATCCATTATAAATGTTTATAAGTCGACATTCCCAATAGAAAAAGGCATTTCATGTTTATATGGTGTTTTCTATGTTGGTCTCCACTTCACTTAGTGCTTACCTCCATTATAGATGACAAGTGGAAGACCCCGACAAAATTTATGTTTCTTTAATCGAAAAGCAATGTGAAGATGATGGAAAAGAAAGTCGGCCCAGTCACTCGATATCTCTTTCCATCTCGTTCTAATCTTGGATGAGATTTCCTCTCAACCCCAACGAAACGCCAGATTAATTGCTTCTCTTTTCCATGTAGCACTTGGCCAATACTCCCAAAGTTGGCTAGTGCAAGGGCGGCTGGACCCTTGTCCTTTGTGCGGATTTGAAAAAAGACTTGGAAATTTTTAAAGCCTGGAATAACTTTATCTGGTAATGTTATCCACCGGATTAAAATGCTCCGGTCATTTTAGGAATTTCGTGCAAAACCTCACAAAATAACTTTCTCCTGTTGAAGTGGAAGAGCTCGGCAGAGATGGTTAGCTGACCATAGAGGACGTTCGCAATGTGCAAAAGTGGTGGCCCTGGCCTTGGCCCTTGGGTAACCCCAAATTCAAGGTCGTCCCAGTCCGGGGACGTCATATCTAACGTCGACTCTTGAGGTGTGACCATACGTGGGAGCGGGATAGAGAGAGATTGTGGAGAGGGTCAAATATGGACCCCTAAATTGTCAAAAGGAGTGGATCGTGGGATTCAGGTAGATTTTGCGACGATGGCAGGGCGACGACAGCAAAGGAGGCCACTAGCAATGGTGGCATAAACCGAGAAGAGAGAAAATTCCGTGTTGTGTGGATCTATATATAGTGCAATTTGTTCCAAATCCAAGGAAAGAGTGACGAGGTCAGAAGTAAGGAAAACGATTTTTTTAAAGTGAAAAATGGGAAGATAAGAAAGGGGTTAAAGGGATAATAATTTAGACCGTCCGATGACATGTGTGGTGAGATATCGACTTCTTAAGAGGAAAAATTCAAAATTTATATCTACCTCCCGGTAAATATTTGTTAAGAATCGCACACCAAATCCAAAAAAATAACTGAAGCAAATGATCCACACTAGGATAATATAATAATAAAAGAGCAAAATCAGAAGAACACACTAAAGAATTTGTTATCAAAGTTTACTCAAATTTGGGTTACGTCTCCGCGTAGAAGTACTTTGCGAAGCCACTAATTTTTGAGAAAAGTAGGAATACAATCGATGATCTCTCACAAAATCGGGGCATAAAGAGATTGAGAATATTCATAAAGTCATCACGGCTTCCTTTTTTCTTTTTCTCTCTATTTGCTACTTTGCGCTTCTTGTTCTGCTCTTGTGAAGCTACTACTTTTTACATCGCTAATATAAGAGATATAGTTTTTAACCTAGAAGGAATATATATATATAAGACAAAAAAGCCTTTATTGATAATTTTGGCTTCACTCGGCAATAATATCACGAGAACTTATTTTTTGAAAATTAGAGATGTCAACAGCTTCGGAGGTCTTAACCCACTCATCGGTGGCCCAGTTGATTTACGCTCTGATACTTTCACGAGAGGTCGAGAATTAGTCAAGGTGCACAATCCGTATGGACGCTAGCCCGGACACTTTCGAAAAAAAAAAAAAGCTGCGGAGGTCTTCTGTACTTGTAAAACTGTGCAGCCCACATTTGATGCTGCCCGACGCCTGTACTTATGATCGCATTCCCATTGATCAACTCATCAAGAACCTGAATCGCCTACCGAGGAGGTGTGGCGTCCTCGTATGTCTTGAATCTCAATGGGTACTTCTGTTTCTGCTCATCAAGCTCCACCCTCCATGCGGAGAAGTCGAGCTTAAGCTTTGATCCTTTCCCTTCCGACAACCTGTACATCCCTTGCAAAGCCAATTTCAAATCCCCGCAGATGGAAACATGAGGCTGCTTTTTCTTTCCAATCTCAGCTGAGTTGATATCGAGGTGAACGATCTTAACTCGGCTAGCAAAAGCTTCCAGCTTGCCCATCACACGATCATCAAACCGAACTCCAAAGGCGACCAATAGATCGCTCTTGTCCACTGCATAGTTTGCATATACATGGGACTAGTCATCTGAGCATGGGAACGACCCTAGACCCATCAAAGTACTCGCCACAGGAATCCCTGTAAGTTCTACAAACTTCATCAACTCACCATGTTGCGGGAATCAAATGAAGAACAAAAGTGGAACAACGAGATTTACGTGGTTCGATCAGATTGATCTACGTCCACGGGCGAGGCAAACAAAATTCCACTATATCAAAAGGAGAGAGTGCATGATTACAAAGTCGATCTTGTCGACAACTCCAAACCCCTCACAAAACTCTCAACGCCAACACCAACAAGAAAACCCTAACGACGCTATATATATAGTGTCTCAAACAAAAAAGAAAAACCTAATTCATCTGGGTTTGGGCCTACAGCCCATTCAAATAATATGTCAAAAAATTCAAGACATATTTAACACACCACTTGAATTCAAACACCCACCACCCACTTACAAAACTTGCTTCTTCGAATCGGTTATCAACCTCACAATCTGTTTCAATTGCACCTCCCGGGGCGGCTTAGGCAACCTCATAGACATGATCCAGTTGGGAACCAGTAGCTGCTGTTGTATATCCTTAGGTTTATCAATTAGAACTGGACGTGGCCTCCCTGAAGTCTTTAAAACAAATGCCTCTTTGACTATCCTTGGTGTATCTTCCACGAACCAGAAAGTTGTGCTTCGTTATCGACTGGGTGACCTGGACAATAGGGGTCCCTTGAAATGCATCCTTACCAATCATTACTCGCGGGACCTAAAAATCGAATACATCTTTCCTTTGTCAAAACGCTGGGCGATGAACAAATTGAAAGCCATTGCTTCAAAGTTTGCACCCTATAGCTTGTAAAAAATCTCACATGTTATCAAAACAGGAAGTCATAACTTGAAATCTTTTTAAATCACACCATAACACTAGATGTCAAGACATACTAGAAGTTATTTGTATATTTTGTGGGTCTTATGTAGACTCGTCGAATTTCGATATGTTTATTAAAATTAATCACAACCAAATTGAGAAGTGTAGCAACCCCTTGATATGGATCCATGGATCTATTATTGCTAATTATATATGTCGAATAGTACGTAGCTACATAAACTATATATGCTAACCAATAAAATCTAAAAGAAGTGATTTAAAGTCTAACTATACTACATGCTTGTTAGAAAATCGTAATCTAAATACTATGCTTGAAATTTAACTCATATGGTATGCAATAATGCAAATGACTTGAAACTAACGCATACACGTAAATGGGACGCCTTAGGATCACCGGGACCGCTCAAGGCCACCTTAGGACACCATGTAGGGTTCGGACTGCTCCCCATCAAATCTAGACCAACCGTGACTCGTTGATCAAACCGAATCACCTCTGGTTCTGCCGTCAAGCACAAACTAACCATGGTCTAGTACTTGACCAGTCAGTCCAAATGGTTTCCTAAAGGACTGGTTCAGCTATTATTAGATATCAAACACATGCAACCCATATTAAAGACTTAACGCGTTTCGACAAGTAAACACAAACAAGTATGCATTCCCCCATCAACTAATGACAGGAAAATTGTAAAAATAAAGTCATAAACCTATTGCACTTATGTCAATTCAATCCTAAAATTTTTAATTTTGTCAATTTAATCATCAACCTTTTGTATTTGTGCCAATTCAACGTATCCGGCCAACTTTGGCCGGCCACGCTAATATGGACTAGGTTGGTGCTGATGGGGCAATTTTTAATAATGTTATAATATTTTCATAATTTTTATTTTTTTCCTTTTCTTTCTTTTTATTCTTTTTTTTTATCTTCTTCTTCCATTTGGTCTCAATCTAACAAGTGGCTAGAGGCGAGGCCGAGCCACACCATGATTGAGCGAGGCTTGGCGCCGTCACTAGGCAAGCTCAAGCTTGCCCAACAATGGTGACGCAATGCCATGGCTAGGCGAGGCTGGCCTTGACCAGCTATGGGGTGGCTCGGCCTGGCCAAATCTAGGTGAGGCCAACTGCACCCAGCAACAATGGTGCCCATGACCGATGCTCTAGCTGGTCACCTAGGAGAAGAAGATGAAACAAAAAAAAAAGGAAAAAGAACATAAAGAACTTGAAAAATATTGTAATAATTATTTTAAAAAAATTGCCCCATTAGTGCCAGCTAGCGTCCAGTCAGTATTGGTCGGTCAAAATTGATCGGATGGACTAAATTAACACAAATGCAAAAAGTTTAAAACTAAATTGGGACAAATGTAAAATGTTAAGAATTGAATTAGCAAAATTAAAAGGTTTAGGATTGAATAAGCAAAAAAATACAATAGGTTTAGGGCATTTTTTTATAATTTTTCCAACTAGTGGCACAATCAAACTTAGCGGAGACCAAAGCTCATCACGGATCATGTGATGTGCAATCAACTAACTCTGGACTGTAAGTATATATGATCATTCTTGCACGATTCCACAGTGAATTTTGCAACAAAACGTAATAAATTGACATCCAATGGCCTCAATTTATCTTTTAGTGACAAATCTTCTGTTTATATGCCCACGAATAACATCAAATGGCAACCACACAAATCGTAATGATCCCCCACTTAACCTCACATGCACAAGTCTTTTCACCTCACTCTGGATGTTTTCTGTCATAATTAGGTAATCCGTTTTCAAAATGTTCAAGATTTCTCTTTGCAAGATTGTAGAAATTTGAGGCATACAAATGTCAAAAAGCATAGCCTGAACAAACCCACCAAAAGACACTTCATGATTATATAGTGACTTTCATAGGTAGTGCTGTCTTATTAGTTAATGGATATGGATTAACTAATAAGACACTTAATGATTATAAATGTTTATGTGTCGACATTCCCTATAAAAGGCACTTCATGATTATATGGTGTTTTTTATGCTCGTCTCCGCTTCACTTAGTGCTTACCTTTTTGACAGGGATGTGGATGTCCATTATAGATAATAAGTGGAAGACCATGACAAAATTTATTTTTCTTTAACCGAAAAGCAATATGAAGATCATGGAAAAGAAAGTTGGCCCAATCACTCAATATATCCATCTCGTTCTAGTCTTGGATGAGATTTCCTCTCACCCCAACGAAACGCTAGATTAATTGCTACTTTTTTCCGTAAAGCACTTGGCCAATACTCCCAAAATTGGTCAATGCAAGGGCGGCTAAACCCTTGTCCTTCACGCGGATTTGAAAAATGACTTGGAAATTTTTAAAGCCTGGAGTAACTTTATCACCACCGGATTAAAATGCTCCAGTCATTTTAGGAATTTCGTGCAAAACCTCACAAAATAACTTTCCCTTGTTGAAGCGGAAGAGCTCGGCGGAGATGGTCCCAGTCCGGGGACGTCAAATCTAACGTTGACTCTTGTGGCCTCACTATACGTGCAATTTCTGTGGTGGGCAATCCACAACTTCCTCTCTTTCTCTGAAGGGAGGCCTTAAAGAAAGACTGCAATCTCAATTCTCAACCACTGATTTCGCAACCCTCTAGAGATGAACTTCAAAGAGGGTCATCACATCGCTAATCCTCTTGTAAGGTAGCATTAATAATTTTCACAAGCTCTCCCAAACCCTATCAATCATAATTTGGTATCTTGTTTGTTATCAATTGAAAGAAATTATAGTTGACACTAATCTACTTTATGCATATTAGGAGCCAAGTAAGGCAAGAGAGACCATTTTCCAATCTACAAATATGAGTCTTGAATTAGGGAAATTAGTTATGCTAGTTTTGCCTAGCGCTTGCTAGCTGTACCTTACTTATTTAACATTGATGTTCCTAAAAATATCTTACAAATGATTCATGTAATATATAAAGAGGCCGTTGCTAATTCATTGTAAGTGTGTACAATCATGTATGAAAGAAGGTTTCAAGCCATTTCACTAGGAAAGTTTTTGTGTGGAGCATCAACTAATTTTTTAATTATATGTGTAGACAAATAATAAATAAATAAAACGAAATCTTTAAATATGGAAGTTAAAGAAACATGGTCTTATTTTATTGGTTAAAAAATGTTTGTGATAAATGAATTACCTTATATATACATCTGAAAAAAGTTTGCAAGATACCTAAAGTTTGCAATATCTAGTATCTATAATTGCGTATAAGAGAGGTCTATTTTTATCACAAGGTCGATGCTAAGTTTCTTTTTTAAGAATAATCCGAGCGTTTATTTTCGTATATAGAAGGTTTTCGTGTATTAGTGATGTGCAATTACTCATTGAGCAATTTCTGTAATATAAAATTGGGAAGGATGGAATCAATTTGAGATGGAAGCGCTCCTTCGTCAAGCTTCGGCTTGGATGGCAAATGGAAAGTACCCAACGAGTATTGGATAGGCGGAGTTCTCTTCCTATAAATCTTCATCAAGCAGTGAAAACCCGATTGTTTTGATGTTGCTAATCGCAACATTTACAGGAATTTCTCAATGCTGGATTCATTTCGTTTGTGAACTAAACGATTTCTCTCAATTCACAACCATAGCACGGATCTCCGTACATTCAAACTAGCAGGATAAGGAATTCAACATAAACACTCTAGGAGTCGAGCGTTGGAAATACATAATAGAGGCCCAAATGCCTACGATCCTGTACAACAACGATGGGATAAGCCTACTAACGAGCGCAAATAGCACACACTGGTAGTACGAGTTTAGGTAGAGGAAAAGAACCACCCCAAGGAACCCCACAACAGATGATCCTGCAAAACTCCACAAGAAGGCCTCTGTCCAGGAGTCATCTTCCCTAGTAGCATTAAAGGATGACGGAGTTCCCCGTTCTTGATTTGAGCCATCGCAGCTTGTTAATGGTGTTCCACAAAGAAGAGGGTTGCCTTCGTAACTTGCTTCACCAAAAGTTCCAAATTGATTTTTTTGGTTTGGTGTCCTACCCGACAAGTTGTTGTAAGCCACTCTAAAATCTGACAAGGCATAGAGCTCCGTTAGCTGTGGAGGGATAGGACCGATTAAGCTGTTGTAGGACAGGTCCAAGCTCTCTACACTCTTCAAATTGGAAAACGTTTTCGGGATCAATCCCGTCAAATGATTGTGTGGCAGGTTCAAGGCTCGAAGTTCACTCAAGTGGCCGACCTCTGATGGAATAAAGCCCATCAAATTGTTCTGCGAGAGATCCATTCCCGACATGAGTTTTAGAATGTGGCCCTCATAAGATTCCAACCTACTCTTTGTCATGAAGTTTACTATTTCTAATTCAGGCGTATAGACAAGTGTGTATGTTTCCTCATACGAATATATTGTAGCATTATCATCTAATAAACCAGCAGAATCTGGCCAACTCTCCAAGGTAGCAAATCCATTGGTAGATACCACATCCTTTCCAAATTTCAAATCTTTCAAACATGAAGGTATTTGTCCAGAAAGATTATTATTAGAGAGAGCCAATATGCTCATATTTTTCAACAGACACAGATCTAGAGGGATTGAACCTTCAAAGTTGTTTCCTTGCAATAGAAGAACCTTCAAGTTCCAAAGTGAACTGATCCAGCTGAGTACCTAACTTGACAATGCATTGTGTCTGAGATCCAATGTGATGATTGATGAAGCTCTGGAGAGAAACCAAGGAAAATGCCCAGCAAGTGTGACGTTGGTTAAATGCAAGAATTTCATAACTACAACGTTAGCACATGGGGGTATTTTCGGCCCAAGGTTGTTATTTGAAAGGTCTAAGAGATTGAGATTATGTAAGTTGCACAAGCTCAATGATAAAGGACCTCTCAATAAATTATTCGACATCATAAGCATTTCCAAGTATTCAATATCTCCAATCCAATTAGGAAGTGTTCCAGATAGGGAATTATTACTTACGTCCAAGACTTTCAAGGAGCTATTTAATATGCCATGCGATATCTCCCCTGTGAAACAATTCTTATCCAAATACAAATAGCTCAAGCTTGTCAATTTAAAACTCCTCGGTAGCATCTCGCCTTGCAAATTGTTGCTTGACAGATTTAGTAGAACAAGTGCTGTAAAATCTTCAGCCAGTGGCTGTGGTATCTCTCCGGTGAAGCCATTATTCGACAAGTCCAATATAGACAGATTTCTCATATTGCCCATGGATGAAGGGATTCTACCTTCCAATAAGATGTTTGACAAATTCAAATACCGTAAATTCGGGAGGATAGAACCAATCCAGGGAGGCAGCTCTCTATCAATAATATTAGTAGACACATCAAAATACCACATGCTGTCAAGATTCAAATGGGAAGGCAAATGAAAAGCAATTGACAAATTGTTGCCGCTGAGCTCGAATTGTTCTACATGTACATTGTTGTCCAATAGCCAAATTGGGAGATTTCCTGTCATTCCACTCTGGCTGAGCCGAACAATTCTCAAGTCATGCTGCTCCTTCAGAAAGCTAGGAATTGTGCCATTTGCGTCTTTGTTGAGCACACAGTTTGATAAACCGAACAACTTCAGTTGAAATGAAGGAAACCAAGTGGGCTCTTCTGTATTTACTTCCAAATGATTAACATTGTCGAGGAGGTGGAACACCTCAAGGTTAGAATTATTAGCCAGAGAAGCAAGCAAAAGTGAGCCTTCAAATTCATTTCTGGAAAAATCGACATATTCAAGTGACTTGAGATTATGGAGGAGACATGAACGAATAGCCCCGCTAAAATGGTTATTTGACAAGTGAACAAAGCGAGGTCAGATTGTCCTCAATCCACAAGAGCCTGTTGAAGTGGACACTGCAACTATGAATATCCTAACTAAATTGTTCCTCAATCTGTATTTGATCTTATCCATCTTAGTTTTTTTTTTTTTTGATAACCGGGGGTTCCGCGCGGCCGGGGAGCTTACGCTCACGCTCGGCGGTGAAGCCCGACTAGTCCCCCGGAGAGGGCCGCAGGAACCCACTACCACGGCACTCCGGGTAAGACACCTGACACCCAGGATTGTGCTTTCCACGTGAGCCTATTCGCTCGAGTCGAGACTCGAACTTTCGACCTGCAGCCGTGTAATCGCCCGACCACTGGGCCACCAAGCCGGTGGGATCTTATCCATCTTAGTTTATTGATATAAATTTTCAAATTGTTAAATATTCAATTTTCGACTTTAATATCCTAATCTAAGTGAAATATATTTATTTTGCGAAATAAGCTAAAGCTGAAGTGATAATACATAAGATGCATGGATGAAGCATAGCTAATCGTCCCACCAAGTCTATGAAGTCTAACATCGAACTTGCATTGCTACACCATAATGCCTACCATCCAAACCTCATCAGTCACCAACCATTGATTCTGATACCATTTTTCAAGAATCACGCACCAATTTAGAAAAATAACACAAGCAAATAATCCACACTAGCATAATACAATAATAAAATAACAGAATTGAAGGAATACACCAGAAATTTTGTTTTCAAAGTTCACCCAAACTTGAGCTATGTCTCCATGTAGAGTCACTCTACAAATCTACTAGATTTCAAAGAAAGGAGGAATACAATTATAATCTTCTCTCAAGATCAGGGTACAAAGAAATTAAGAACACTTATAAAGCCAACACAACATCTCTTTTTCTTTTATCTCTACTTGCTACTTTGCGCTTCGCTATTTTGTGTTAACGGTGCGTTTGTTTCGGGAAATGTATTTTTTCAGAATTATTTTTCCAAACTTTCACTATTTGATTCTCCAGAAAATGACTCGGTGAATGGAAAACAATTTTTTGTCAATGAAAAGTTCATGTGTAAAATTAGAAAAGTGAATCCCCTAATCTAAAGAGGTGAAAGCACTTTCCAGAATTGCTTCTCTTTAATTTTTTAATATTTTTATTATTACATTTTAATATTATATTTAATACTTTAATTTTCTTTTTCTTTTTCTTTCTCCCTTACCACGACTAGCCAGCGATGGCCACTGACAAGCTTGAGGCCATTAGATCTAGCGAGCTCGAGGCTTGCAGGTGGCCTCAGGCGAGCCTCGAGCTTGTTGGTGGCCGCCGCAGCCGATGGTAATGAATCCTAAGCCTATTATCTAGATATTTCGTCAGAAGGGGTTTAGGATTAAATTGGCCCGCGTAGTCTGTATAATAGATTTAGAACTTTTTGGCCAACTTTTTCCGCAATGGCATTATGCCTTCTAGCAACAATCGATTATTGAAAATTTGGATTTTGAATTTTGCAGCGTTCCTAGTACAAAAATGCATGCTTGCAGAGCTATCTAAGAACTATAATCTAATAAAACTTCCTGGACAAGCTTTTCCATATCCGATTTGGATCTAGAGTCATAAATTTCGTAGGAAAGAGAGCTTTCTGGAGAGGTTTCCTTGTCCCAAAATTACAAACTAGCTCAGAGTTTGCGTCTTATTGAAGAGAGGTTGCTCTATAAATTAATGCTTGTTTTCCAAAAATGCACAAATGGGGGACTACATATAGGCATTCGTGGGTCCAATCACCTCACAAAATCACGGACCAAAGATTTTGGCCCATGTCGCAGGCCTCCAGCTATGGTTTTGAGATCCTAGATCCTTTTTTTGATATCATTAAAGTTCTTTTTTTTTTTGTCAGAAAGACTGATATTTATTTATTTGAGCCCATGAAAGGGGCATCACCACACAGAAGGGCCCATAACGATTTGGGGGGGAGGGGGTTACAAAGCCACAAAGGAGGAAGAAAATTTAAACAGTGGGCCTTGCAAATCCAATTGGCCACCTGATTGGTAGCCCCATTACAGTGGGCCACAGGAATTTTCGAAAAACAACCGAGTCGGGTGCGGGCCTCCAGAATTGTTACTTCAATCTCCCAAGGGATCAAGTCTTGATCAAGTACAGCCTCAACAGCCACTCTTGAGCCAGACTCCAAGTACAAGTCCTCAAGTCTTTTAGATCTGAGGTGAATTACCACTTCAAGCATCGCTCTTGCTTCCGCTTGGAGAGGCATTGAAGCTACGATTTTTTTTGCGAAACCCTCAAGCAGATTTCCAGATTTATCATGGAGAATCCCAGCCACCATTGCAGATCCACTTTCGGCGTCAAAGGAAGCGTAAATGTTCATCTTGGGGGCACAATCTTCCGATGGGGACCATTAGTCTGTTCTTCTCTTTCTCTGCTTCTATTCCATTTTCAGTAGCTTCTAAGGATAGGTAGCTTCTAAGGATAGCTTCAGCATCTTCGATTAGGGCATCTGAGTTTGGGGTTTTCTTCCTGAAGACGAAGTCATTGCGAGCTTTCCAGATTATCCAGAGATTCATGTTGACATCTTATTTTTAATCAATTTTTCTCTTTTAAAATTAATAAAAATCCATAAAATTTCATAAAATTTAAAAAAAATTAATTTTGGAGACCTTGGCTAAGCCTAGAAAACCAATTTTGACCAAAAATAATTTTTCATATTTTCGGTGTTTTTATTTTTGAAAATTCATAAAAAAAATTAACAAAAAATGAGAAAATTAAAAAATAAACTTTGGAGACCTTGGCCAAGCCTAAGGAACCAATTTTGACCAAAAAATAATTTTCATATTTTCTGTATTTTCCAGCATTTTTATTTTTCGAAAATTCATAAAAAAAAATCAAGAAAAATGAGAAAATTTCAAAATCAACTTTGGGGACCTCGGCCAAGCCTAGAGAACCAATTTTGACCAAAAAAATGATTTTTTCATATTTTGCGCATTTTTTAATATTTTTAAAAAATTAGGAAAATATTTAATAAATAATAGCATTTGAGGCCACAAAAATGTGAATAAATAGTCAGTATTTTTATTTTAATTTTCTATTCATTTTGGCTGAATAAATTTAGAAAAATTCAATCTAGAATTGAGAGTGTCTTTATTAATTTCATTTTTAGGTCATTTGAAAAATTTCTAGAGAATTAATTTTTAGCTTTGTAATTTTTTTTATTTATTTCTGCATCTCTAGAGTCATGACATTGTTTTCTAATAGTCCAAAATTTTTGCAATGACCTAATGGTGCACTTTCTGTTATTATGTTCGGTTTCAGAATTCAATTTATCATTTAAAGCGTTTTCCCCGTGATGCATTGTTGCAATCGTGAGACATGCCAGCTAAGCATGCAGGATCGGTTTCACAAGATGTTCTTAAGAATTGATGTATTTGAGAAAGATGGGAGGGTTTTTTTAGCAAATTTTCGCCAAGATCGGACCGAGCTTCGAGCTTGCTTTCACCATTGATGGAGCTGGATGAGGGTTGAAGATTTGACCGATGCGTTGGCAGTGTATACGAGTTGGACTTAATATTTTACTTTCATAAGGCTTATTATGTTTTGGATGAGCTTTTGATTGCTGGTCAACTTCAAGAGTCGAGCAAGGAAACAGTTGTGTGGTTGATATCTGCTCACGATTTACTTGTGGAAGCTACAAAGAACAACAGAGTTTAAATAAGTACCACAATTGTCCAAGCCACCAAGGAGGATATACCGTTTGTTGGCAATACCCAAGCTGCACTTGTTGTGTTTGAAGAAAATTTATGAAGAAAAAAAGAGGAGGGGGAGGGCGAAAAAAGAAGAACAGCGTGCAAGGCTCCAAGGACGCTTTGGACAAGGGCTTTGGGCAGCTCAGAAGCGAAAAAAAAAAACACTCCGTACCCCTTCCCTCATTCGTTTCTTTCTCCTAAAAGCGAAACCCGGATGCTAAATGGCCTGAATCCAACTTCACTCCCGAGGATACTGACTCAAAGCCGCAGTGTTCAACGCCGTGCGCCCTTCTCTCTAATTACCTGAGAGAGGCCAAAGCCAAGCTCAAACCGGAACAGTAACACGAACCTACCAGCAAGGAAGGAGAATATGCATGCATACGCGCATGCAGCGATGGGATAGGAGTTGAACCGAGTCTCTTTCAGAAAACGTCGAGGGGGAATCAGCGTTCATGGTTCTCACTGTCTACCATGTCCACCCTTGCCAAGCGACACGCCATCTACTCCTCTTCCTCGAAGAGCACGGAGAAAGCCGCCCCTGAATCCCATACCCCCCCTTATCTTTCCTTCTTTTAAGGACATCCCAACTCTTCCAGTGAAGTCCAGCCTTTGACTTGCAATTTTTCCACCAGAAGTTAGCGATCCTTGTCGCGACCTAAAAATACTTTTTTTGATCGAGTGAACGGATTATTAGGTTTATTAGATTAATTAACCTAACACAAACCCTCCCAAGCCCTACCGAATCGCAACTTTGGTTTTTTATTTAAATGATTTTAAGGTTTGGAGTCATCACTAATCGTTCTTGGTAGGTCGATTAGAAACCTAAATAAATTAGCGGGAGAACTAATTTATTTCTACGAACCAGAGATTATGAGTTCGGGGACTTGGTTACACTAGTTAATTAAAACTAATGCCCTTTCGATACCTTAATTTCATGGGTATCATAATTTGGCAACTCATGCTTGGTTTATTCTTAAGACTCTAGTAGAGAGTTCTCTCTTTTTGTTTTTACTTTTTAAATGGGATGCATGGGTGGTATTTTTTTTTATTTTCAAAGTGTTAAAAATTCCCTGAAGCCGAGAGAGGGAGTGTGTTAACGACTTCTGTGCAGTGTTACAGTCTACTCACTTTGAGGTCTGATGATTCAAAAATTAAACGGCAGGAATTCAATGACAGTAAATAAAGACCTCCAATGGATGGCCCAGTCTTGGCTTGGCTCTCCCCTTTGGGGTTTAATGGTGCAGGAATTAAATTGCGGGAATTTAAATAACGATAAGTAAAAACCTCCAATGGGCGGCCTAGCATTGGCTTGGCTCTTCTCTTTAGGGTTTGATAGAGTATGAATTTAAATTGCAGTAAGTAAAAACCTCCAATGGGCGGCCTAGCATTGGCTTGGCTCTTCCCTTTAGGGTTTGATGGTGCAGGAATTTAAATTGCAAGAAATAAACGACCTCCAGTGGATGCGTTTTGCCTCTCCATTCTGGGGTTTTAGTTCTTTAAAATAAAATACAGCAAATTGTTTCGATAATTTGAACTAAAATCCGTTGACAGGCCGGCTACAAATTTGATGGGCACCTTGAAATTTGTTTGGGCTCACTTTGCATCTCCATGGAATTTATCGTTGATACGGAGTTGTCCCTTTTTTTTTTACGTACCATGAAATATGGGAAAAATGGAGATAGAGAAAGTGTATACAATTTATGCTAATTTGAGACTAAAACTACAAATAAATGAATAAAAACACTTAGCTCAAATTTACTTACTCGTTGACGAGGATGAACTCTTGATTTATGTTGATCGATGAAGAAATTGGTGATGATAACTCCTAACTTTAAACTCCCACCATCTTCAAAATTTTCTCTCTTTTTGGTATTTTCTTTCTCTCCAATTTTTCTTCAATCTCCCAAAACCCTCTCAAATATCCAAAATTTTCTCTCAAAAAAATCTCCCTCTCATGCTCACTTCTTCCTCCTTTTATAAGCCACTCATCCATCTCACATTCTAATTTTTCCACTAACTCTAACTTCCATTCTAATTTCTCCACTAACTCTTCTTCATTTTCATCTTCCCTTCTCCATCTCTATCTCACATTCTAATCTCTCCACTAACTCTTCTTCATCTTCATCTTTCCTTCTCCATATTTATCTCCCATTTTAATTTCTCCACTAACTCTTCTTCATCTCCATCTTCTCTTCTCAACTCTTATCTTATTATCTCCATCCATTCTTCGTCATCTTCTCTTCTCCATCTTTCATTCTCTATTCTTATCTTATTTTCTCCATTTTCTCTTCTCCATCTCCTCTCATCTTCCCTTCTCTATTCTAATTTCTCCACTAACTCTTCGTTTTGTTATTTGCAAAATAATCCTTCAAGAGTTAGGTATTTGCACTCTAGTCCCTAAATTTTAAGTATTTACAATTTAGTCCCTGAAAAAAAAATATTTCATTAAGTCCAAATCTCCTCACCATTTTTGATACACCTCCCCTATACTTAGTATAAATTTACCGCATGTCAAATTTAAGCTCATTTCTTGCCGCTGAAAATAATGCAGAATTTAATTAAAACCCTTTTGCAAAATTGAGTCATTCTGGGTATAATTGGGCCAAAATGAAAATTTGAAATATTAAAGAACAATGTCACAACTCCTAAAAGTGAAAAAAGAAAATAAATTGACTCAAATTGATTTTTTTAGGCCCGATTCGAGATTATGCTCGTGAAGGAATACATGACCCCGAATTGGATTTTTTAAATTTGCGATGGCCAACATGAAAAGGGATTTAAAAGAAAAATGTTGACTATTTTTATGTATTTTTGTGGCCTCAAAAGCTATTATTTATTAAATATTTTCCTAATTTCTAAAAAATATATTTAAAAAAATACAAAAAATAAGAAAAATTATTTTTTGCTCAACAATGGTTGCCTAAGCTTGGCCAAAGCTTCCAAAGTTGATTTTGTAATTTTCTTATTTTTTTTCTTGATTTCTTATGAATTTTCAAAAATAAAAATATTGAAAAATACTGAAAATATGAAAAATTATTTTTTGGTCAAAATTGGTTTTCTAGGCTTGGAAAAGGTCCCCAAAGTTGATTTTTTAATTTTATGAATTTGTATGAATTTTTTTTATTAATTTTAAAAGAGAAAAGATGATTAAAAATCAGGTGTCAACAATCCTCCATTCAATAGATTTACAGATAGATACTGGGATCTTGAAAATAGACATTGCATATTGAGGGACGGCTTGAACTACTGACTTGATCAGCACTTCCTTTTCAGCCTTTGATATCAAATTTTCCTTCCAACCCTCTAGTTTTGAGTTAACTCTAGCCAATAGCCAAGAAAACATGTCTTTTTTCGAACTCCCCTAGTTAGAGGGGATTCCAAGATACTTACCTGTTTTATCCAGAATAGGGACCTTAAGAACTGCAGCCATGTTTGTTTTTAGAGCCAGGGGGCAATCTGCACTAAAGGAAACTCCCGATTTATTGAGATTAATGGTCTGACCAGATGCGTGACAATACTGATTTAATATCATCATAAGGTTTCAGCACTCAATAACTTTCCTATCCAAGAAAAATATCGAGTCGTCCGCGAATAGAAGGTAGGAGAGGGTTGGACAAGATCTGTTCAACTTAATTCCCATAAGGGTGCCCTCATCAATAGCATTCCTCATAAGAGCCGAGAGAGAGTTAGCCATTAGAATGAATAAGTAGAGTGAGATGGGATCCCCTTGTCGAATACCTCTCGACGGTTTAAAGTAGGGAAGAGGTTCCTATTGACACCTGATTTTTAATCATCTTTTCTCTTTTAAAATTAATAAAACAAATCCATAAAAATTCATAAAATTAAAAAATCAACTTTGAGGACATTGGTCAAGCCTAGAGAACCAATTTTGACCAAAAAATAATTTTTCATATTTTCAGTATTTTTAATATTTTTATTTTCGAAAATTCATAAACAAATCAAGAAAAATGAGAAAATTGAAAAATCAACTTTGGAAGCCTTGGCCAAGCTTAGGCAACCATTTTTGAGTAAAAAATAATTTTTCTTATTTTTTGTATTTTTTTAAATATATGTTTTAGAAATTAGGAAAATATTTAATAAATAATAGCATTTGATGCCACAAAAATACATAAAAATAGTCAATATTTTTCCTTTAAATCCCTTTTCATGTTGGCCATTGCAAATTTAAAAAATCCAATTCGAGGTCGTGTATTCCTTAACGAGCATAATCTCGAATCGGGCCTAAAAAAATTCAATTTGAGTCAATTTATTTTCATTTTTTCACTTTTATGAGTTGTGACATTGTTCTTTAATATTCTAAATTTTCATCTTAGCCCAATTATACCCAGAATGACTCAATTTTACAAACAGGGCTTCAATTAAATTGCATTATTTTCAATAGCAAGAAATGAGCTTAAATTCAACATGCTATAGGTGTGTCGAAAATTGTGAGGAGATTTGGACTTAAAGAAATATTTCTCCAGGGACTGAATTGCAAATACTTAAAATCTCATGGATTAGAGTACAAATACCTAACACTTGAGGGATTATTTTATAAATAACAAAAAGAAGAGTTAGTGGAGAAATTAAAATAGAGAAGAGAAGATGAAGAAGAAAAGATGGAGAAGATGAGATAAAGAAAATAAGATGAGAATAGAGAATGGAATATGGAAATGAAGAAGAGTTGTAGAATGGGAGATTGATATGGAGAAGGGAAGATGAATATGAAAAAGAGTTAGTGTAGAAATTAGAATGTGAGATAGAGATGGAGAAGGGAAGATGAAAATGAAGAAGAGTTAGTAGAGAAATTAGAATGTGAGATAGAGTTAGTGGAAAAATTAGAATGGGAGATAGATGAATGGGTTATAAAAGGAGGAAGAAGTGAGCTTGAGAAGAAAATTTTTTTGGAGAGAAAATTTTGGATGTTTGAGAGGGTTTTGGGAGATTTAAGAAAATTTTGAGAGGAAAAAAATACCAAAAAGAGAGAGAGAATTTTGAAGATGATGGGAGTTTAAAGCTAGCAGGATATCATCATCAATTTCTTCATCGATCAACATAAATCAAGAATTCATCCCAGATTTGAAGCTAAGTGTCCCTCTACTCTCTTTGATTTTTTAGTATAAACTAGCCCAAATTTTCTACTCTTCTCCCATTTCCCCATATTTGATTTCAGGCAGGAACCAATTATATCCATCAAGCACTTCTCATAATGCCATTGAAGCTAAGTGCTTCTTTCATTGTTCTAATTTTTAATGTGAATTAAATCATATTTGCTCCATTACTCCATTTCTCCATATTTTTATGTCAGGCAAAGGACAACTCCAAGTCAACGGTAAATCCCATGGAGGTGTAAGATTGGCGCTGACGAGCTTTTGAGTGCCCATTAAATTTTCAATTGATCCGTCGATGGATTTCGGCCCGAATTGTCAAATCAATTCGTTTTATTTTAAAGAATTTAAACCCCAGAATGTGAAGGGCAGAGCCCGCTGAGCTATCCATTGGTGGTCTTTATTTATTGTCATTTACTTCCTGTAATTTAATTTTTGAATCACTAAACCCCAAAATGAGTAGCTCGCAGCACTGCACAGAAGTCGTTAACTCACTCCCTCTTTCGGCTTCAGGAAAATACTTAATATTTTGAAAATGCCAAAAAAAAAATGTCACTCACGTATATTCCATTTAAAAAGGTGAAAATACAAAAAGAGAACACTCCACTAGAGCCTTAGGAATAAACCAAGCCTGAATTACCAAATTAGGATACCCATGAAATTAAGGTACCGAAAGGGCATTAGTTTTAATTAACCAGTGTAACCAAGTCCTCAAACACATAATCTCTGGTTCGTAGAAGTAATTTAGTTCTCCTGCTAATTTACTTAGGTTTCTAATCAACCTACCAAAAATGATTAGTGGCGACTCCAAAATTTAAAACCATTTGAACAAAAAATCAAAGTCGCGATTTGGTGGAGCTTGGGAGAGCTCGAACTAGATTAGTTAATTTAATCAATTAATCTGGTAATTCATTAACTTAAAAAGTGAATTTTAGGTCGCGACAGTTCCCCATTAAACTTAATGCTGAGAGAGGTTGAAGTCACACAAGACATCACCCTACTAACCCACCAATCGCAGAATCCCATTTTTCTCATGCAAACTTCCAAGAAATCCCATTCGATTCTGTCATATGCTTTCTTCATATCAAGCTTTAGGATATCCTAAAATTTTTTCTTTCTTTTCCACACTCTCAAGTGGTGAACTTCTTGAACAATCAAAATATTGTCTTGGATCTGTCTCCCCCTTACAAATGCGCTTTGTTCCTCTAAGATAATCTCATTCAGCTAAGGCTTGAGTCTGTTTGCTAGAACTTTTGAGATAATTTTGTAGGCAAATTGCAGGGGCTTATGGGTCTAAAATGATCCAGATTTTTAGGGCTTTTAACCTTTGGAACCAAAGTAATGTGCATCCTGTTTAGCTCGGGGTTAAGGATTCCAAAATGAAAGAAATATTTTACCTCCTAAAAAATTCCCAGCTTAATCTCCTCCCAGTTTTGATGAAAGAATAGGCCATTTAAGCCATATGGACCTAGAGCTTTTAGAGAACCCATCTAAAAAACAACGACTTGTACTTCTAGTAAGGAGATATCAGTAGACAATGACTTGTTCATATCCTCAGTGATAAGGACAGGGCAATGTTGCCGCATAAGCTCTATGTTCCGAGGTCCTACTGAGCGATATAGCACCTCAAAATAGCTGACTGTCATTTCTTTTAGTTCCCTGGGATCACGGGTCCATACATCGTCATCATTCTTCAACATAGAGATTCTATTATGCTGTCTTCTTTGAATAGTTGTAGCATGGAAAAACCTTGTGTTCTTATTGCCCCATCTTAGCCAGGTAATTCTCAACCGTAACCCCTAGTACATCTCTTTCCTTCTCCATGAGTTCTCAACTTCTTCTTTAAGCTTTTGTTTTTTAGTTTGATCCCGCAGAAAACTCAGCTCATTTGTAGTGTTTTGGAGCTGAGCAAGTAGGAAATTAATCTTTTTCTAGTTGTTCAAGAAGGTCTTCTTGCTCCATTTGGCTAGGGAGTTTGAGATAGCTTTTATTCTTAGCACTAGATCTGCTGTTCTGAGCTTGGGGGAGTTCCGTGACTATTTGATGATAGTTCCACACTCCACATGTTGCTGCCAGTAAGCCTCAAATCTGAATAACATATTTTTCCTCACCGAGTCCTTGGATAAAACTATAAGTAATGGGCTATGGTCTGAGCCTATGGCTAGAAGTGCATAAACTTAAGCTTTTGAGAATTCTACTCTCCAATCAATATTACAAACTGCTCGATCAAGTCTTTTTTTTTTTTACAAGCTCCTCCCCTTCTCTATTATTAGCCCAAGTGAAAGCACATTCCTTGCTCTCTATATCCATAAGACTACAATCATTTAGGAAATCCTGAAAGGCCAGCATTCGATATCGCTTTATATCTCTTTTTCCAACCCTTTTCCCAATAGTATAGTGTTACATTAAAGTCCCCAATGCATACCTAGGGGAAGCCATTCTGAAATATAATCTGTCTCATATGATCCCAAGTTTGTAGCATTTGCAGAAAAGTTGCAGGGGCATGAATAAAAGTGGCTCTGAATTGACTCTTGTGATTTGGGTCAAGATAGTGAATATCAATTAGAACCTCTATGGCTGAAATAACTGTTACCGAGGCTTCTTCCTTCCACAAAATACCTAGGCCACCCCTAATCCCTATAGGATTAATTGTGAAGTGAAGCTGGAAATTCAGATTTTTGCATATACGAGTAATTAGTCTTTCTTGGTTCTTTGTCTCACTAAGAAAAACTAAGTTGGACCTATCCCGAGCCACCATGGCTCTTAGGGCTTGAATTGTCAAAGGATTACCCAGCCCTTGACAGTTCTAGCAAAGAAGAGTCATTTATAACTCAGTGGCTTATTAGGGCCAGCTATCATAGCCCATAAAATTGTGTCTGCCACTACCAGAACTTGAGTGTCAAGTAACTCTAACTCATTTAGATGCTAAGTATCCATGCCTGCTTCTCATAAGGGTTGTATCTCTTCCCTTTTTTAGCATTCTTGCCTTTGCTGAAGTTTTTGGATTTCTGTAGGGAAGCATAGCCTTGCTAAGTTAAAGGGAGCTCTAGTAACAAGGGGGAAGGTAGGTTGACCAAAATCACATCACTTTCCATTGGAAGGTAAGTCTCATCCAACCCGACACTATCTAACATCTTCCTTTTGCCCCTTTCTTTATCTGGGTTGGTCTGCACTATTTGGAGAAGGTTTTCTTGATTTGAGATTGCTAGTGTTTCAAGAATAACCTCTTCCTTAACTATTTCTTCCTTTGGGGGGTCGTAGAAGCACTTCTAGAATGGGCTGAAAATATTAAACTCATCTTTCAGCCAAGATCCATACAGTAAGTTCTCGTTCTTTGCAAGAAATTCCTCATCGTAGGGGATCTCACTATACTTTTGGGCATAGTGCCCCATCTTGCCACAAGAATAGCAGTATATAGGGAGTCTTTCAAAACGAAAGTCCAGTCAATGTTCCTTACCCTTGAAACTATAAATTAGGCCAGATTCTAAGGGTTTGGCAAGATTAGAATGACTTTAGCTTTACCTACAACAAAGGTAGAATAATTCTTGGTTTCAGATTTCACAGCAATAACTTTCCCCACGTTGGCCGTAATGTTTCCAATTACTTCCTCCCTTCTACCCTCGACAGGAAGCCCATGGATATGTATCCAGAAGGCGCAGGCATCAAACTTTATACACTATGGGAGGATGCCAGTTGTCCAGGATTTTAGAATGAGCACATGGCGTGCGAAAGACCAAGGCCCCGAATCCAGGATTCTTACTTTTTCTTCAGCAAAGGGGAAGACAAATTGGAATAACCCAGGTAGTAGCTGTTCGCAAATGACATTTTCATTTTTCCAGGCTTTCTTTATAGTAGATTGGAAAGCCTGGAAGTTCATTTCTATATAGCCATGTAATTTGCCGAAGACAATTTTTTTCCCTTCCTGTAAACTTTCCTCTGTAATAAGATCATCAACCACAGCTGTTTTCCTTCTCGACCAGAGGTGCCCCATCCTCTTACTTAGGACAATCATACGCATATCATGTTTAAAATCAACTTCTATGCTTACACAGGCAAGAATAAAGGGTTATAGCGACTTACATAGTGACCAAGGGTTGAGGATAGGAGGTTTTGACTAGTGGGAGTAGGTCTTAGATTGCAGGTTGGTGGATTAGGGCTTCCATTGGGAAGAAGTGAATGGGGTCAGTCTAAAGGGAGGCTGGTGATTTCATGGGAGGGTACAGGACAAAGGAAAAGATGAGATGCAAAGGCTAGGGTTACACAATCATTGGTTTTGACTAGCGGGAACCCAGCAAAGGAAATGGGTCTTAGTTCACAGGCTGGTGGGTTAGGGTTTCCATTGGGGAGAAGTGAACGGGATCAGTCCAAAGGGAGGCTGGCGATTCCATGGAAGAAGATAAGAAAAAGGGAAAAGAGGAGATGCAAAAGCTACGCAGAGAGGGTAGAGAGAGCTCTGCAAGACGAGAGAGATGAGCTAATGGATATCATTAAAGTTCGATCGACAGTTGATCAACATTAACTTCCTCATCGGATGTCCAATTGACCTAATTTTTATTGCATTGGAATTACTGCCACAATCTGCCACATTCATGATTATTGAACATACTTAAATGCAAAGAAACCAGAGCTTTCAAGCTTTAATCTAAGTATCAAACAAAACAAACAAACAAAAATCACATTGATATGAAATGACATAATTATTAGCAAGGCATGACATAATGACAATTTGAAGCTTGTTTCATGTGCGACCTGCGGTAGAGAGAACAATTTAGTGATATTATCGTTAGACAAACTTTCTAGTGTTACAATTCGCAGGTTTTCAAACAAGATCATGAATAATTTAAGAAGAACGGATATCTCTCTTGCGTTCTCTAGAATATTCCTAGGAACAAGCAATAATGCAAAGGCACCATTTTCTAGAGAGTTCCCACAAATGTGATTAATCGATAGGGAGGTTCAATGTAATTGGTCAATAGGTAGATACAATCTTCACCGTTAGATCTAAGATAGATCTAAGGTTGTAATCGAGGGCTATTTTATATTTTTGGGTCACCTTCCCTCATTTGTATCATCACAAGTTAATACAATCTAAAGATCCTCTCTCTAGAGTTTCTCTCTATGATTGAATGTGACGAAAGGCTGATTTCGAAAGAAATTCCTAAGGCCGCATAGGAAGGGAACGCTGGATCGATCGGCGCTAAGCTCTTGCTTTCTATATAGCTATTGCCAGTGTAATGATAGGGTATTGACTTTCCTCTTGATTGTGAGTAGACTTTCTCTTTAAATCATTCTGCATGTCTACCTCGAATCCCTATCGAATTATAATTATGACCAAATCTCATAATATTGTACCGACATGTTGGATTTCGATTTGATCAACGGGTTCCATTAACACTCTTCTAAACTGGCCACAATTCGTTTCCCATGATGCGGGGAATATTGAGAACTGCCAACAAAGCACAGTTTCTCATAACATGAGTTCCATGACAACCGGCCATAGTTTCACAACTCATATTTAAATACATAAATAAATATGAAACATTAACAAATTAAAAATCTTAATCATAAAGATCATCAACAATGGAAGCTCAGACTAATGGTTTCAAATTACACACTCATCATCGCATGCTAAAATAACGCAGGGCCGCTAGAAAATATATACCAAGAAAAATACAAAAACTTATCACATGTTACAAGTTTCAGGTTTCATCTACCCAGAACTTAGAACTTACCCATTGGAACATGTTCCCTAATTTTTTGGAATCTAGAACTGGACAAATTCCCATGGGTCCAGTTCCAAGTTTCGAGTTTCAAGTCCAAAGTTCTATTCTAAAACCATGCTCACCCTAGCAAGGGCCACCCCTACTAGCCCTTGGCAAGGATCGTCCTCACCTGGGCGGACGTGAACAGCCCTTGACTAGGCGGGCAACAACAAAATAAATAATAATATTAAAATATTACTCAAAATTGTCCATGTCAAAGCCAGCGGTGCCCAATGAGACGACTGGCATTCACGTTAGCAATTTCTGATCAATATGACTGAATTGGCAAAAGGTGAAAATTTTATGACTGAGTCAATGAATTTAAAAGGCTTATGATTGAATAGACAAAAATGCAAAAAGGTTTAGCATTTTTTTGAGAATTTTCCTTTTAAATTTTACTAGGGCAGATAGAGGCTAGTGAGTTACTAACATTGTATTGAATTCATCAACAACCAATTTAGTTTTGTGTTATCAACTTGTTCTAAAATTTACCATCTAAACCCGAATCTTACAAGTCAGATTAGTAACTTAAAAAGAGATTTAGCAATTTGTATTCATCTAAAATACAGGAGGAAAGTGAATATATTTAGGGTCCACCAATTAAAAGTGAATAAATTTTGTCTCCTTTTAGTAAATTTAGGCATAGGGGTTAGGAGAACATGATACATCCGTGATATATTTCCTTTACATTATCAGTACCACAATGCAACATTTATCTGTAGATAGGGTAAAACACATGCACACAGGAAACAAACAAAAAACAATGTCATTGGAGGTTTTTTTTGGCAAAAAAAAAAAGGTTATATGGATTTGTAAATCCATATGTAAAAATGTGATAAATATTTTGTATGCATACTTTGAGTGAGAAAGGTATGGCACAACATGTTATTTATAAAATGAAGAAGTGATGTTTGAAGCATTATTGCTGCATAAAGCCGAAGCAGACATTTGCTACCTTTCGATTATTTGAAATGACATGGTAAAGTATTCCATAAAATGTTTAGGAGTTGATTGTTGGGAAATAATTCAAGGATTGTTTTATGTAAAAAATTGGTTTGTCAAAGATTATACTTTGTTGTTTATGAAACCAATTTGTGATATGTATTGTGGAGTTTGGTTTTTGAATTTTGGAGAATGACTGTTTGGTGCTTAATATCACTGAAAACCCAATCAAGGGTCTATAAATATGAACATACTAGTTAAGGATATTCTTGTGAGCCAGTCACCACCAATATAAGGGGAGACCTAGCTAGGAGGGAATCTTGGTCACCTTTATGCGTAATGATGGTTAGATATCTAAGCAGGAGATTGGTCAATAGAATGAATCAATAACGCGTGTTTTGATTAGATTGATCAATAAGCTGGACCATTGATATTTGTTTCGATGTTACTAATTGAAATGAGTACGTATGCTATGAATATGTTATTTGAAGTAATATATAAGTAATTTTGATCTTAAAATTTTCTTATACTCTGGATTTAGGTTAAATGAGTTATGGCTTGGTCTTGTAAATGTGCACAGTGGATGCTCGATCCATTTAGAAGAGATGTATTACTCATTAGGCTGTGCTTCCACATTCCTTTCATATTAATTGCTTTGCAAGTTCTTTAGCAAGCTGCAAGAAGGACAAGAGCATTATCATTAGCATAAGGACTTTTTGATAATTGGGACTTTTAGGTATGAGTTTTATATAGCTATGATGAGCATTGGAGTTAGTTGTTTATTGGATATGTGTATAAATCTTTTTTTATGATAGAATTCATTAATGTTGTATACAAATGTCTTTCTTTCAATTATATATGAATTTATATATTTAGGTATCAAATTGTGTTATGGTTACGTTTGAGACTACGTCCTTTGGATGAAAGGACGCCATGCTATTGCCTATATTCTTGTACAATCAAGGATGTGATGTTTGTTGGTATCAGACGGCTGTGTTGTTGCCCATATACATGTACGGTCAGAAATGTGACATTTGTTGGTATTAGAACATATGTTCTAACGATTTTAGATTATGCAAATAGCACAAGTATTAATTGTAAGTTCGGATGTTCAGTCATTGAGAGTATGGAAAAAAGATTTAAGGAGTTGTACATTAAATTTGGGACTTTCAGTTAAAATAGTTGTACAGTGTGCGTTGTTTAGCTAGGGCGAAATGACTAGGAAAAGGGATAGATTTTGGGAGTATGCAGGGCAACTATGTAGTTGCTTCAAGTGTAACTTCTGCAAACATGATTTTGCCGGTGGAATCCCGAGGATTAAGTACGCTTAGCCTACATCATTGCTGCTTGTACCGATGTTCCTAAGGATGTCCAAGCTATGGCTTTTGAAGCAATTACCCCTCAAAAGAAAGACAAATAAGAGTTTGTCTCACCCGACCACTTCAACACTACTTAATAACATTTCAGAAAATCGACACGTCAAAAACATCTACAAAGAAATGACGGGATTGCCCAGATAAGTTGCTTGCAAAACATGTGATGTGCAACAACATTTCTGGTAATGTACTTCAAAGTTCGTATTTTGCAGGTTTCTTGCGTGGAATTGCAGACTATGGGCAGGATTACGAGTGACCTTTTTATTCCTGGCTCACCCCGAAGTTTAACCCCAAATTGAGTATGGAAGACAGGTTGTATGTAAACAGTGTCAAGAAATCATGTGCTTTAATGGGGTGCGTGGTAATTCTAAATAATTGGGTTAATGTCCAGTATAGATCCTTCCTCGATGTCATAATTCTCTAAAGGGTGCAATCCTAGTTAATATCGAAGAAACCAATGAATTACCAAAGAATGAGTTGACAGATAAGTGTATTACGGATCAATTGCAATATACAATGGATGAAATTGGATTTCACAAAGTTGTACAGTTCATTACTAATTATTTGTGTAAACATGAACCCCTTCAGAAGATGCTTATCCAAAGGTAACCAGACACGTGCGTAACATTTTGTGTTGCTCTCGACATTCAATTGCTTTTTAATTGTATTTCTTAAGAGATTGAATGGGTTCATAGGACGAGGGATGATGTTAAATTGGTGAATGATTATTTGCACAAGAATCCAACGTAGCTTGAGATAAGGGCTTGGGAGAGCCTATGCCTACTCGAGGGCATTGGCCCAGCTTTCCCATGCCTAATCGTGGGTGTTGCCCCCGCCTTTTAGGCATTACTTCTAAACCAATCCGATTCAGCTCGATGGGCTCGGAAGAGACGGTCGCGAAAAAAACCAATCAATTTCTTCATGGAAATTGAATGTTCAATAACAACGGTGGACGTAGGAGCATATGAAAAAAAAAAAACCAATCAATTTCTTCGTGGAAATTGAATGTTCAATAACAACGGTGGATGTAGGAGCATACGTGGAAATATATGTAGCTTATTGTGTGGTCCGCAAATCAAATGCTCAATGGATGTGATCCATTACATTGTGTGGGTCCTATGTTAAATTGCTTAGCTTATCGGTTAGACGGCATTGATTTCATATACTCCAATTCCATGTGCAAAAAAGTTCTTGGAAATGTGCACTAGAAGTCTTTAACTAATCATAAAAGTACAATCGGGTCTCTAAATTTTCAAAAATTGCAATTAATAAGTCTTAGAATTTGTTAAATTTGTGCAATTAAATCTCTCACTCAACTCTCTCCAATTTTTCCGACCCAAAAAAAAAACTCTCCAATTTAAATAATGAAAATTTTGGATGTGACTTCGTTCCTATTACTTTCTTGAGAGACATGGCACTGATATGACCTCTACCAAGCACCACACCAGAAAAACATGAAATTTTTAAAGAAGGAAGGATAAGGAAACTTTTATTTTTAAAAAATTTTGATAAAAGGACAAAGTATAAGAATTAAAAAAAAAAAAAGTTAAAATATTAAGGAATAGAATTTAAGATTACTGACAACAGAGAGAATTACGTTTTCTAGAGCAGCATCTTTATATCTCGCTGGGCTCCAAATCGCGACTACACGGTTATGTACAACACGAAGAAATTATAACCACGAACCGACAAGAAGCGCCCTCGCCAACACGGTGAGTGGGAGCCCAGCGAGTCGTCCATTGAGAAAAAAAAAATTGCTAAAAACCAAAGCTCCGATTAAGTCGGATTTGGGTTGGGTTTGAATCGGCTCGGGTAAGAGTTGTGAAAATTTTATTCGTGTAAAAAACGTTTAATAATTGGATAATTTGGGATTTCACCCATTTTCCATCCAACCCAAAATCGACCCACCCGTTTGAGAGATCTGCTAGTAAAAATTAAATTCCTACAATTGGTAATTGCAATCGGAAAAAAAAAATTAATGAAATCCAGTACTGATTCCGTTAACGGATGGGGACTCCTTGGGTCCCCGCCACGGGAGCTGCTGACGCAATGATTCAAAAAGTTCAAAATCATCCGCGTATTTTTGTTGCTCGACTGCTCTTGAAAGGGCCTTTGTCCAGACAATGCAGTCAATAATCTCTCTCTCGCTTGTGCGTCTTCAGGCGTAGTTGTGCTAGAAATTTCACCAGACTCTGCTTCTGCTTTGATTCATTGAGGTAACAAAATCTCTTTCGCTTGCTTCCATATCTATGCATGCACAAATGAGTCCCTCTCTCTCTAAATCCAAGTTCCTGTTCTCACACACACATAGATTCATTTCCATTTCCGCTAAATGTCGTCCACGATACATTAAATGCTTAGAATCTCTACCGTCATTTTCAGGTTAGGAAGGGTTTGTCGCTTTTGTTCATGCATCTCTTCCCTAACTAATAAGATCTAAAGTCAAATGAAAAAGGACTAGAGATTGTGCGAACCGCACAAGTACTAATTAATTATAAGTTGGGACGGTCGATCATTGAGAGTATGAAAAAAAAAAAACCAAAAGATTCAGATATTAAATTATCATAAACAGTTTGTAGCTCCCTCTGAACTCAGACTTAAGTTTGAAGTTTTTAGTAGCCAACTTTCAATAAAATTTGGGAGTCGGCTCGCAGTTTAAATAATTGTCCAATGTGCGTCATTTGGTAAAGGGGCGAAATACTAGGAAAAGTGACGATGCACATCATTTGGTAAGGAGCGAAATACTAGGAAAAGTGATGAATTTCGGGAGTATGCAGAGCAATTGGGCAGTCGATTCAGGTGTAAATTCTGCAAGCATGAATTCGCCAGTGAAATCTTGAGGATTAAGTCACAAATGCAACGGCAAAATCATGTTTACAGAATTTGCACCTGAAGCAACAGCCCAGTTGCTCTAATACTCCCAAAATCTGTCCTTTCCTAGTCATTCCGCACCTAACCAAACAATGCACACTGCGCACAATTATTCAAAAGATAAGTCAACTCCCAAATTTTATTGAAAGCTGGCTACTAAAAACGTCAAACTCAAGTCTGAGTTCAGCTGAAATGTTTGAGGGCTGTAGATTGTTTATGATAATTTAATATACAAATCCTTAAATCCTTTCTGTATACTTTAAATGACCTAACATCCGAACTTATAATTAATTGGTACTTGCGTTGTTCGCGCAATTTGAAGTCTTTTTTATTCGGCATTAGATCTTATGGTCAGGAAAGAGATGCACAAACAAAGCCACAAACCCTTTCTAACAAATGATGGTAGAGATTCTATGTATTGTGGATGACATTCGGCAGAAACTGGAAATGAATCTACCGATGTGTGAGAATAGGAACTTAGAAATTCCAGGAAGAGAGAGAAAGAGTTTTTACTCATTTGTGCATGCATAAACATGGAAGCAAGAGAAAGAGAGTGGTTATCACCTCAATGAATTCACACAGCAATATGCCTGAAGACGTACAAACAATCGAGCGAGAGAGATTATTGATTGCATTGTCAGGAGGCTTTTTCAAGAGTAGTCAAGTATTTGCATTGGCTGGCTACCATAGAAGATGTTTCCCCATCTACTTGTCAAAGTCATCATATTTTCTTTTCCTGCAGAGCCCGTGCATTTACAGACTAAGCTCTAAAAAATCAAATCTGAAGAGCTGCCACTGCTTCAATGGATCATCTTCATGGTTACAAATTTCATTGTTCAACAACACAGTAAATATGCCAGTCCTAAGAAATGATAATAATATCATAACCAATCAAATCCTATTGAAATTTCTTCCTTCTTCCATATTCATATTGGCATCTCTAAGAACATGAAATTTACAAGCTAAATCGCTTCAACAGTAAAGCCGCATTCAAAGAATAAATTATCCAACCTCACACAAAGCAGTACAGTACCTCTTTAGATCTGTATAGAACTTTACATCAATATTCGATGAAAGATGTATCCAGTTAGAAGCTTCCTTGATCAGCAAGGCATGAGTAGGAAGGCTTCGAACCAACCTGGTCCAACCAATTTAAGTATCACTAATGGGTCAATATGAAGAATCAAAACTACAGTAGAGAAGTCCCTTAGAGTAACGAGATATGAGGCTGGAAGTTCAACTGAACTTGTTGTGTGCATCCATTCGCGCCCAAGCTTAAAACTTACCCTGAAGAAGATGGCTCTGATGCCTGCTGACTAAACATCAGAGCTGGAGAAGGCGGAATCTTCTCTGGAAAAGTCGCATTGGCTTTCAAAACTGCATTAATTAGCAATAGGTACTAAAAAGAGGACGCACTGATGGGGCGAGAGACAAGGAATTACCTCAACTATGTTCTCCAGACAGTGGGGAGCACCAAAAGAAAATTTTTCAGATATACTCTGGCCAAACAGATCATATAATTATCAAATGCTCTTTGTAACCAGAGGTAATCAAGGAACGGTAAAAGCCTCATAAAGTCTATTTGATGAAAGTTATTCCTGAGAAAGAAGGAAAAATACTGACATCTTCCTTCGGCAGCATCAATTGTGGCTCCGATCCCATCTCATGGCCCAAATATTTCTTTTTGTATGAGTAGGACTATACATCACATCACATCCCTTTAACTATTGATTTTACAAGAATACTGCAGAAGCAAAGTCATCTGAGTTTCTCTACTAGCAGAATCATCTCTCTTTTTCTACTCAATCGAAAGCTAGAAGTCTGAAAAGGGAAATATTCTTTTCAGAAACAGAACATGCTTCACCCTTGTGCCACGAAAAGTCGTTCATCATCTTGCTCTTCTTTGCTATTATCACCCTTCTTTTCAAGATTCGATCCCAAAAGCAGCTGTCTATTTTCGTCATTGCTATAGTGCAAGGACAGCTGATCCATTCGGACAGTATTCCTCTTGTAGTTCCAAACGAGCATTGAAATGTAGTCCTGAGGGGACACAAGACCTTGGTCTCGAATGCAACTCCTTTGCTCTTCCAAAGTCTTTGAGTCGGCAAGCCTTATGTATTCCATTAAAGCCTTTTCATGATCTGGTCTCCAATTACAAGGGAAAGGAGAATAATCAGTTTCAGGAACAAGAGACATTCTAGTATAATGGAGACCATCAATAGACTCAGCAAGACCCATCCTCAGCAAATTATGGTAGTCGGGAGACTGTCCTTTCTTTTCCTTTAATGGACGACTCAGATTTCTTGCACCAATCTTGTACACCTTAGCTCGCGAACGGAGTTTGTACTTGGCAGCATATAGCTTTGCAAGAGAGCCCCTAATTATGTACGAACAGAAGTTCACAATTTTCTTCCGATTGTCAGCATACCGATACCATTCCACCATTGTGGACAAAAACTTGTTCATTTGCGCATTTGTGTGAGCCTGCGTGGCATGGAACATTCTGAAACAAGGTTGCGGATCAGGATCTCTGTCACCCTTGAGAAAATTCAACTTCCTGAACTGCCTGATACATTGCTTCAAGCTCGCTGTCACTGACAAAAGGGTGCCCACACCCTTCTCACTAATAATCTTTCCCCCAGTTGCAGTGTAACGTAAAGTTGGATAAACAACCCTGCGGCACAAGACATGATCAAGGAACATTATGCCCTTCGTGATGTGCTCGATAGGGAGGCTCTCATTGTCGAGCTTAAGCATATATTTCTGATCACAAAATTCTATCAATTGCTTTCTCAATGTTGCCGCATCTGCTCTCGGGCCCCGAACACCGATCAAAATGTGACCACCATATCGCACATAGTCCATCTTCCGAGTTTTATCAGGTCCACTTGTCGGAACAAACTCTGGCCAAGATGTATTCCCGTGCTCTGCTTCCCCTTCTGGGCTATTCCATATAACGTCACTCTTAGATGGATGGTAAAATTCTTTTATCTTGCTCTCCATCCAACGGTCTAACTCATCAAGGCATATATTAGCCAAGAGTGGGCTAAGAATTCCACAATGTCCCCAATTAGGAAGCTTCCCCGCCTCCTCGGGTGCAAACCCAAAAAATGTATCTAACCAGTAAGGGTCCGGCTTCGGTTCATCTTCTGCTAACACCCTCTTCTTTTGATACTTTCGCTTCGTCTTTTTCTTCTGTTCACCATCATCAGGCTTACTTGTTATGACTGGTGTTATTAAGGCTGCCTTCACCAGATCAATGATCTTCTTATCTCTAACATCCCTCATCAAAGAACCTATAACTAAACCAACCTTCATCCCATCCAATATGGTACTCAAATCCCCCTTTATATACCACAAATACCCTGCAAAATTCCTCCTGATCACCCTCAACACCGTATGCGCATTCCTCCCAGGCCTAAAAGCAAATGACTTTTGGGAAAACCTGGCTTCATAAATTGGCTCCAAAATCATCAACAAAACCTCCTGCACAATCTTATCTTGAAATGGGGTCGGCTGTGTGGTGGTCAAGATAGCCTTAATCTTCCTCTTTGACAAAGACTGATACTCTGTCTTATCCCTCGGTGACTTAATGAAAAATTCCAACCTAGAACCCCATCTAAACCTATTATCAAGAACAGCATTTCTCAGTGCCAACAAGTCCTCCAGCTCAGCTCTCTGGATTGAACTCTTAGGCACATAGGAGCCGGTCTCATCGATGCAGGCCTTCTGATATGCCAGCACCCATAACTCGAACCTTCTGAGATAAGAACTCAAATTGGTAGCAATTCTATCGTGTTCTCTGAAGTTCTCAACCCACATTTGTGAACAAACAGCCACCCCATCTTCTTTTATCAAATTGGCGGGGTCATCCGGATCGGGCCCACGACGGTGCATTGGAGTAAACGAGAAAAACCGAAACAAAAGAAAACCACCATCTCTCAAACCCAAAGGACTACAATGAGAGCCAAAAACATTCCTGCTAGTACCAGTGGTAACAAGTGAGTCCCTGAGAAACCGTCGAGTCAATAAAGATACGCCACTATGCATTTCAGATTAAACTTATCACACTCGGGACTATTCTTGCGCCATCAACTCCCAAAAATCCACCGAGAACAGGGGCAAAGGAGGCATCGAATGGAAGTAACAATTGCTTCTTGAGCGTGAAAAATAAAGAACCTGCCACTGAGTTGGGTTACCGGAATTGCTAGTTGGCCTGCGACTAGTCTCTACTACAGCAATCTCTAAACCAGGGATCGGAGTAACTTTATCTGAGACAGAACAACACGAGCAGCGAAGAGCCTGGGGAAGGACCGATTTCACTCACCTTCATTCCCCCTGCACCGGAGCGGACACGCAGAGCACTGACGGAAGGGAACTCCAGCACATAAGCATTCGCTTTCTCGAGAAAAAATCGAATCGTAAACACTGCTATACGGAACGCACGTCCCGGCGGAGAGGAACAGGAAGAAGAGGTGCAGGAAGAGATGGGGAGGAGGGGCTGCGCCGACACCGTGGCGCGCAACGGCGAAGGGTTGATCTCCGGCGAGTCCTGAGGGTTTGTGGAGCGAGGCCGAGCGAGGGATGAGTTGTGTTCGCGTCGAAGTGGTGACCGACTGTGAAGGAAGGTTTTTGGCCGTTTGAGCTTTTGGGGAGGGTCGTTCCGGCAGCGTAGGTTAGGGCATGGAGGACAAGGACTCGCCGTTTCGCTCCAAAACGGCACGCATGTTGAAGATCCAAGCGTTGCACACACTCACATCACTTAGTCGAATATTCATGTACTGACGCAATGCGGTAAAACAATAGAACATGCATAGCAGTACTGTATAATTTTACATCAAATTTTTTTATACATTGTCAACAAAACAAGGAAAACTTATTACTAATGTCCATCAGAGCCAACCACTGGAATTGCCCCAATTGCCAAACGAAAAGTCGAGGAGTTCGATTCCACACCTTATCGAGGGAGGTGGGAAGGAGACGTGTAAGTGAAGGAGCAAAATTTCACGACCCATACATAGCACATAAGGCATACGATATGACTTGTAAAATAAAACACGAAAAAGATAAAACTAGACTTTTAAAAAAAAATCAACATATTGACTAATTTCAAATTTTTCTATACATGTTTCCGCACATGGTAAACAGTGCGTGTCCATTTAACAAAATAAAAGTTTGGTTTTTTCATTTCTAAACAACGGACAAATAATTCACAGTTCATTTTCAAACTCCAATCAAACACCGTAAGATATTCCTAGTTTCCTAGAAAATGCCATTTTGAGAGATTTGCTCGCTTTGGAAATCTCTTGCTAAGAGAGATTTGCACCAAGTACACAACGACGGGTATTTTGGATCAAATTCCAAAGTCTAATATCGCCACAATACCCCGCATACAGAAAATCAAACTTAATCCACGACACAGGCTCTGGAACAGCGAGAGCAAACCTCGTAATCACCCCGCTAAAGTTAAAGAATACCCAGAAGCTCGATGCAATGCACTTGTACATAGCTGTTGTTAGCTTCAAGGTAAGCAACAAGTTGAAATAATCCCCGAAATCAAAACACAAGATCGCAGCCGCAGCCATGTTGCACTAAGATTCTGTGGGAAGGGTTGTCCGCTGCGAGGAAGAGTAGTAATGAGATTCGAGCTCTTTGAGACTGGCAGCTGCCTCCTCCGCAATTCTAGACAACAGACGATCCGATTTTTCAGCTTGTTGGTTGAACTCGACGATTCTCTGTTCCACGTGGTCGTTTAGAGATGCAAACCCAGAAAATATGGCAGTCTGCTTCAGCTCCGATACCAATTTCAGCAGCGAATCAGCTGCTTGAACCTGTTTTTGGTACACACATCAAATGGCAGCGGAGACAAATAAATGAGCGCAGAGAAGCTGCTTCTTTGATAAGCTCTGGAAAGTAAAGAAGAAGATCGATCCAGGGTTAAAATTTATGATGTATTGCAAGTAGATGCTCCCACCGCTTAATAATATTCCTCAATAAGTTTTAGTCCTTAACCACACACATCATCTATTCAAGTAAGTAATCTCGAGGTCATGCCAGTCATTTTCACTCGAGTTCATTCAAACTATAGAAAGATGCCCTCGCCACTTTATCGTATTCTTTAGAATGAATTCAACTAATTTTGAAGTCACCAATTTGTGTTCCCTCAAGGTCACTTAAACTATACAGAAAAACCAGATTGTGAGGGTCATTTTGCATTATGGTCATTGCTATTTCTAATACTTGTGTGGCAATCACAATCTCTGAGGCAATGAAATGCCTGTTATCATTACAAAGAAATTCTACATCCATTTTCTAGAAGTCTTGTAGCTCTGCAATTTTGAGTCTCTCGAGAATTCAGCAGAGGTTCACCAAATTGACACGCAGTAAACATACATGCCGAACATGAACTGCTTTTTGGGGTGATAAGCAGAATTAACTATCTTTCGTAGGTTACGAGAAGTAAATGGCCAAACCTCACTTCGGATTAAAGTCCAATTCTTACCATTCTTGCTGCGCGCATCTCCATCATGAAAGCTTCTTGTGAGTTTCTGACTGGAGGGTCATTCACCTGCCATAAGTGAGAATATTGAGTCAATGTCATGATGGATGCTCTTCACATATCAAATCCTTACCAGTTCGGAAATTTTAAATTTAAGATAAAGTATAGAACAAATGTTCCTTTATTTTTCCAAGAGAGTACTTGATTAAAAAATCTCTCTGGGTGTACATGCTACTTGATTAACTAGGTGGCAGAGACAAACTTTACTTTCATCATCTATTTTATCAAAGCTCATATTTTCTAAAGCATCGATATCAGGAAGCAAACATCCACATTTTGAATATCACCTATACAGATCACTTTGTATCCCCTCACCGTGACATCTTGGAAATTTCCGATATTGGGTCTCCTCCACTCTCCATTATCAAAAGGTCCATCACAACAACCTTCTAAGATCTCAACGGATTTCTTTCTATTTGGTAAATAAAAACACTCTCGATCCGCTATTCATGAAGAGCAAGACCACAGAAAGATTTTCTCTTTCCCAACTTCAGCATCTTACAAGAGCTCAAGCAACCTTCCCTCCTATCTATTGACATAACCTCTTGATGCCTTAGTCCAGCACCAAGTCGATACATTTGAAGGAGATGTAGACCTCACACTACGAGGTAGCCAATAAGTGACAAACAGACACCTTATCAATGCTCCACCTAGCATCGCACAAAGGAAAAGCATGGGTAATAACAACCATAGTTATGGCTATTACTGAGAGGGATAAAGGATTCCAGACTGGAAGAGGGCAAGGAGGAAGGGCTGCATACTCGGGCGACATTCACAAGTTGACTGAAATTGTCGACAATGTTGCCGATGTCAGTTTCAACTCTTTGCAAGAGTGTCTTCTGCTTCTGGGCAGCGGCAGCTGCTGCTGCAGCTGTGGGCCCGCTCCCACTACCTAGTCCTGCTCCGGCTCCTCCTCCTCTGTTCATTATCTATATACGCAAGTTTAAACACCTGATCTGCAGCTAGAAGACAATACAGGTTTGTGCATGTAAGTATACTGACACTTGATCACTGCACGCTAGTTTAATGTGATGAAAAAAGCTATAAATTGCGACACTGGACCAAGCTACGAATACAGGTGTTTTTCCTCAAGTAAAAGGGAGAAAAAGGATCAAGAGACATTTGCTACTCCACACTAGATTGTTCTGCCAAATTCACTAAGGAAGGGCAAGCAATGTCAACAACTGTAAACATTGTTCATCTAATTAATCTAGTGAGAACAAGAAGCATTCCAAACTAAAAACCAATAGAATGCCAATATCAAGGCATGGAATCACTTTTAAAATAGTCAAAAGAGCAGGACAGGACAATACAAAGGGCAAGAGAAAACAAGATAGAGAACTTCATGCACATCAAAACATAGGATATTAGGCATACTATCCGAATTAGGTTAACACGCATGCGGATTCATTGCAAGCTAAAAGTAATTTTACATTAGGCATACTATCCAAATAAGGTTAATAAACATGCAGATTCATTGCAAACTAAAAGTAATTTTGAACTTTTGAGATGAATATAAACACAAAAGCCACAGATATTGAAGCTAAAGTCAGACAGTGAGCTGCGTTGGCAGGGTAATTAATAGAAAACATGCTGTGTAATAACACAAAAGAAAATTAACATATCATAAGGAGATTGTTTGATTTAATGAAGGTAGCAGCAATAGCAAAGAAATCGATTCTCCATGTACACAGCTTTCAACAAAAAATTCAGCATTCCCAACACGAAATCCCACTGAGAAAACTCTCCATAGTCTGGGAGAAATGCTTCCACGACCTACTTCTAGTGTTATTCTTGCCGTGACGCATCTGGACAAAAGCATCCTACACATCAAGTCCATTTTCCCGATTTGGAGTTTTTACATATTATTGCTACTTTATTCATCCTCCATAAGGCACTCTAAATTCTCTCATTTCTGCATTGCTCTTGCCTCCTTTCCTTCCTTACCTTCCTTCATTGATTCAATCCAATCTCCATCTCCCCTTCAGTTTCTCCATTAAAACCATTATCCAGATTCTCCTCTTGCTCCCGCACACCGCTCAGACACAGAATCCTCAAAGCTTCGAAAGCTGCAGTTGCTGACTTCTTCTTGCCGCTCCTTTTGACTCCCAAACCCACCTCTATTTCTCATCACCAACTGCCTCTCACAGATTACTGATATCACTCAAGATCTACCCAGCACTGATTGATCAATCCCTTCATAATTCAAGGATTAACGCCAGTTAACCAACCACGAAGAGATTCGCAAAAAGCAAAAACGACCCACAAAAAAAGGGGGTAAAAGAGGTGACGATAACATATGGAAAATCAAGTGAAACAAATCAAATGAGAGACGAAATCTTACGGCTTGAGAAGGTGATCTGATCGAACGCAAAACGAACCTCGGTACACAGTGAGGGATGGCCGCCGGGCGTTGTTCAGGGGTGGCGGACAAAGACTCACCGTTTCGCTCCAAAACGACACGCGTTTGGGCATTTTTGGATTTTGAGACAAGGTATCATTTTAACCTGGATTTCAAGCGAATCTTTTTTTTTTTTTCTCCTAATTCCACACCATTTCTCGACCGAAACAAATACATGGACGGCCCATGCGCTGGTTGACGATCCAGGCATTGCATGCATCCACAATTTTAATTAGTCAAATTTTCATTTACCGATGCAATGTGGCGAAATCATATAACATGTATAAAAGTCTTTTATATATATATATATATATATATATTGATCAAAGTGAGAAAAGCTTATGACTAATGTCCCGCGACGCCAAATCTGGGAATAAAGAGGCTGGTCTCAAGTCCTCGGAGGCTAGGCTTGAAACCGCGGTGTCCATAAGAGATCTCAGCTACTCGGCTTCCACACCCAGGTGATCAAGGCCCAAGCCCAATCCATTTAAATTGGGCCCCGGCCCTCAATGCCCATGCTCGAGATTCCAGATGGTTGGGCCCAAGAAACCCAACTCTTGCAATTGGAAAGTCAAGGTGCGTTTGACAACATTTCTATTGTAGGGAACAATTTCTGTTTAGAATGGATGAGTTTTTGAGTAGAAGAAATTATTTTGTAATTGCATAAAATTTCTATTCTCAGGATAGAAAAAGAACAAAAATGTGTTTGGTATGACCCTCAAAATTTCTATTCCCAACGTTTTTTCATTTATTTACAAAAATATAAGGGGAGACTTAATAATTCATGTCTAGATAAAAATAAACTTTTATAAGGACTTAACTAACCAAAATATTATGAAATGTACTCAAAAAATCCAACATAATAGTTAGTAAGGGTGTCAAAGATGATATAGTCGACCCAACTCGACCCGAAATTTTCAGGGTTTTTCCATTCGGATCAAGCAAGATCGGTTTTTGAGTTTTAATTTTATTTTATTTTTTGGGCACTTTTCTTCTTCTTCCCTTCTCATCTGTATTTCCAAAAAAAATATATAAGTACACTAAGGAAGACAAAAGTATGAATGGCCTTTCTCTGTGTGTGTATGTGTGTAAAGGAGACATGAAACCGGCTCTACCTGACGACTTAGGTATATGCAGGTCCATTTACGCTAAGCTTGCTGGTAGATTTTTTTCTTTTTGGCTTCTTATTTATGTTTCAAATCCATTCTATTTTGATTGATGGAAACAGAAAAAATGAACTGACATCCACAAACAAATTCTTGTTCTTTTTCTATTCCAAGAAATAAAAGAAAAAAAAATAAAAATGTTGCCAAATAGGCTCTAAGTAACCAACTCGGGTTCCCCAAGTCTTTGGGACCGCCGAGGCCAAGTCTAATAAATTGAGATGAGCCTTAGCTTTATTAATTCAAAATCAACATGTATTCAATTATATCAAAAGTTTAGTTAATGGATGATGCTATATAGAATGATTTACCAAATTAAAATAGCAAAAATTGTCCACATCAATGCTGCCTACATTAGTGTAGGCCATGTCACGTAAAACAATCAGCATTAACTGGACCATCACGTCAGCGATAATTTTCAATAACGGTTAGTTTCTCCTCCTTCTTGTCAATAGGTAAGTAGATTAAGCTAAACGACCCAAAAAAACAAAAAGGACGGAGAGAGTGAGTCTTCGGGCCTATGCCACTAAGCTCTGCGCCTGCTGGACCTTTTGTTCGGCCCAGACATGGTAGTGCTAGACATGATAGTTTTTCCCACCAATAAAAGCACGATCATATCCACATCTGAGATATGCAAGCAGGTCTGGGTTTTACTTCAGGAAGTAGAGCGACCTACCAAAACTCGAGTCACGGTCGAGTTTCAACTTCATCCGGAAACAGTCCAAAAGTCTAATTTCGATCTAATGCTTGCTTCACTTCATTTTGACATGAAGCACATTAAGAGCTACCTTGCTTGAAAAGGAGAGAAGAGATGCCCTTTGATCCGTTGAACTAAGAGCAGAAGTGATTACGAATTTAAAATCGGCTCATGTAGAAGAGACAATTGTCACTGTGTCGTCGAAATTGCTCTGCGATAAATTATCTTTCGCCGAAATTTGTTCTTCGACTTTTAAATGTAATAAGGGGTTCTATAATGATTTTGAACAGTAGAATTCTAAATAGTCGGAAGAATTAATACGCCAAATTTGCATAGAATCCAATAGAATTACACAAATATTGTCTAACCCAGAGTTTGACTTGATGGTGAGAGTCTACAAGTACAAATTCAAAAGAATGGATACAGGTGAAATTGAAAGAAAGTACATCAACGTGAACTAAACCACAGTTTGACTCGATGAAATGATCTAGCAAGCACAATTCCCTTCAAAGGTAATGAACCAACATTCCCAAAATAGTGTTGGAGTTCGACTTGATGACAAAGCTTTCAATATGCTTCGATAATACACCAGAGTTTAACTTGATAGCGTAGTATTTGGGATAAAAATAAATGTAAAAGTTTGACTCGACGACGAGAATCTAAAAGTTATAGCTAAAGAAAGTAAATGCAGTACGATAAGTAAATGTAAGATAAATTTTTTGATTTGTTCAAAAGGTGTTTCTCTGTGGTTATCTAGTGGTATTTGTAATAGTTAAAGTGGTAACTACTCTCTAATGGTTGTAATCCTTGCGCACCAATAATTGCCACCTTCCCTGAATCTTTCGATTTCTTTTGAACCAATCCGTGAGTAGTTAATTTGACTCCAAATAGTTGATAATATTGGCGCCTTTTTTCAATTTCCAATCGTGTTGGTCGTGTCCACGTTCTTCGCATCTTGAGAGTTTTTTGAGATTTGACGATCCAGTAACCATCAATAGGATGCTTACTAGCTCCCTTCGATCGTGAGGGGTGTGGTCTCGCTCTCCACATTCTGTGAGTTCCTTCACCTGTTCTGAGAGACTATTCAAACCTTATCCACCTCAAATCTATCCTCCCATTATGGAATTCAAAAAGATAAATTTCATATCTTTTGGTGCTCTTGAAAAACCTTGAATCTAACAGGGTTGCTTCTTGCTAGAGCTCAAATTTGATGACCTCTTCAGTCGATGCAAATCAACACTAGCATGTGTTTTGCACAAGGCTTGTCACTCGCTATCGAAACCCCTATTCTCCACATGTATGTCACATGCATCAATTCTTCATGTGTTTTTCCTAAGTGTCGACTCCTCTTATGCGTGCTGCACGTGCCTTGGCGGGAAAGTTATTTTGAGTGTCAACAATCGCAAAATACACTGATGGCTATAGGAGTTACCAAGATTGTGGAAATGGAGGAAAGCACAATGTCAAAGAAAACCTAAGAAACCCATAAATGAAAAACACTAGGGGATGGTAGGTCCGTCAAACTTGGGGATCAAATGGAGTTTGATTGAGATCGTAAAGTCATATCCAAATTGATCCATTTAATTCATTTTGATCAATTTATTTACAATAGATTAGTGACTCCTGATAGTTGGGTAAAACAATGCCATTATCCGAATATGCCCAATTTCCCATTGAGCTTAGGCGGGCGGGCTACCAATTTGGAAGTCCGTTACCCAATCTTTTAGTGTAAGGGATAATAACATAAATTGTCCATAAACTTTGATCCAATATGCAATGTGATTCCGAACTTTTAATTTAACCGACATGGTCATTAAACTTTAGTTCAATGTGCAATGTGGTCCCCGAATTCTTAATTTAATCAATATGATTCTTAAACTTTTAGGATATGTGCAACTTAGTTTTTAAATTATCAGAAGATGTTCAATGTAGTCCTTTTATCAATTCAAATTTAGGGACAACATTAGATATTTTGTTATAATTTAGGGACTAAGTTACACATGTTTCAAAAGTTCAGGGATTACATTAAACAAATTGAAAATTTAAGGATCACATTGCACATTGGGGTAAAGTTCAGGGACCATATCGATCAAATTAAAAGTTCAAGGATGGCATTGTACATTAAACCAAAATTTATGAATCATTTGTGTTATTTGTCCTTAGTAAATATGCTTATCCACTCTAACTTGAATTTTCTTGTCCATCCACCCCAATGATATCTTGTCTTTTCGTCCTATAAGAGGTGTGCAGAGAACCCTTAGCATTGGAATGGTGCAATGTAGTCTGAACCAAGAGTGAGAACGATTACAAAGTTAAAATTGGCTCATGTAGAAGAGACAATTCTTGCAAAATACGCTGATGGCCACAGGAGTTACCAAGATTGGGAAATAGAGTAAAACGTGGAAATGGGGACCATGGCACAAGAATTCCAATAGCTGTCAAAGAAAACCTAAGGAGCATAACCAAAAACAAGGAGGGTAGGTCTGTCAAACGGGTGGGTCGGTCGGATCAAGTTTGAGTCTGATGAAAAACAGTCATAAATGGGTCAAAACTAGGCGGGCAGGTTACCCATTCAGCCGAATAAGTCTATTCTTTGCAAAGTCTCATATTGTAACTCACAATAAAAACATTTATCTGCTTTAATTTGAATTTTCTCGTCGTCTCTACATCAATGATATCCTTGCCGCACTGTCCTGTAAAGCAACGTTTTGTAGTCAGGATGAAATTCATAATATGATAAAAATCATCATATCCTATGTTTGGCGATTGCCCAAAATAGGATAAAGTGGGATATAAAAGGGATATAGTTAGGATGGAATTATCCCATGGGGGTGGTGGGATAAGAGTGGTTAGAACTTCTAATATCCATAATATAAAAGTTATTTTCAAGAATAACAAACTTCTTAAATTAATAAAATCAATATAATATTTGATTTCTAATAAAAATCAAAATAAGAAAAATTAACAATGATTTCATTTTTAAATTCCTATTGTTATTTAGGTATTCGAATTATATGTGTGTATATATAGAAGTTATATTTATATTTATTACATATTTCGGGTAATTTAGCTATATTAGTATACTTTAGTATTCAATATAATTTTATTAGAGATTAATGAATTGAGAAAAGAAAATAAGAAAATAATTAAAAAAAGAGAAGGAAAAAGAATAAAAAAAATTGGCAAATAGAGATGAATAGGTAAGAGTGTCATGAGTGATACTTACCATGTCCGTTATGCAATTTTTAGGTTCATTATACCGATATGCCGTTCATGCCATACAATGAACAATATATAATGTGAAATAATCTACCTTTATTATTGTGATTTACCTAACACTGATATAGCAAAATTCCAAGATTTCATATCTTATCGTATTCCGTCCCCTCCCATTACAACTAGAAATCCGAATGAACAAAGTTAGGTGCGCAAAGAACACTAATGGTGCCGCATAGTCTGAACTCAATGATCGCTCTATCTCCCTTTCTCTTTCTCTAAAACAAAATCCCATTTAATAATACAGATGTAAGTTAAAATGGCTTTTCAAGCCCGAAGCTCTACCAATTTTCCTGTTGAAGTAACGTGTTTCTATTGCAGTTTCAATGTTAAGGTCACGTTTGTTGTTCGTGTGCACTGTACATATACAATGGACTATTCATCATATCCTATGTAGTTTATTTCAAAGTAATTTCATTTCCAATGTTTGTAAGTTAACTTCAATATCCCTTGCTCTAGTTTTCTTTTGATTTATTTTAATCCCGATCTTTAATTTCAATCACTTTTAGAGGGCCCTCCTAGACCGGCCTAGCATTTATGTTACATTTTGATTTGAAGAGTTGGCACACCCCCCACACTCAATGTGTTTTTTTTAAGAGATTTTTTTAATTAATATTTTGATAATTTATTATCGAGTGAGAACTACAAAATAAGTTTTTATTTGTTTTCGCAATAGCTATTAGGAGTGTACATCGATCCTCGTCCAACCTAGAAATTGGACCAGGCCGGCTATTATTAGGCGATTCCCACATGAATCAATCCAGTTTCTAATTCTAAATTTTTCAAACCGGGAATAACTAGTCCGGCTTTCGGTTCGAGGGAAGGAACTGGACCAAAGTGGCCTAGGGTTTTTTTTTGTTTTCTTTTTAATCTTTTCATAACAAAAACCATGAATAAAAAAAAATCAAAGACCAAATATATATAGAGCAGAACCATAAAAAAAATTCAAAATAAATAAATAAATAAACAATACCACATGTTCTAGTATGAATAGGATTGATTCATGGATCCACGGAGTGAGAACCGTCCCTGTCTAGTTTAGTTTCCTATTTCCGGATGGGAAGCAACCCACCCCGAGGCCAATCATACGTTAATATCCATTTGTCAGATTAACTTTAGATCAACTTAGATACTACACATTTCCAACATGAATAAAGCTCTTCTGGTACATCACGTGGCGGCGATACATGATGTAACTGACTGATTAAAGCAAGATGAATACGCAAATGTCACCAAATGGGTGGCCTCTCATTGTAGATGATCGATCCGCTATATTACGCTACATCTGACGCTGTCATCATGCATACAAGTGCTTTTTAATTTACTTGATCACAGGTAACTACTAGGGACTACGATTCTTAGTTGTGGCCATGGGATTAGGGATAGACACGGAGCGGACACGGAATGGGAATCACATCCCCGTCCCCGTCTTGCAAATTGCGTGCACTTGTTGTCATTGTATAGGAGGGAGAGAGAGACAGACAGACAGACTAGACGAAGGAGTTTCTGGATTTTAGAATTTCTGTTTGCGCCAATTCTTTTTTCAAAGTGTGAGGCCATTTTTCAGTAAAGTGCGATTAAAAAGAGTGTCCTGATTGAAATTGAAACCCGCAATCAAGACATCTTGAGCATCGGTATATTAATTAATTTTTTCTAGAGGGCATGATAAAGACCATTTTTTTTTGTACAAAAATCACTCGAAAACAATTTACTCGACCAGAGAGCTAGAGAACAACATCACATCACATTGGCACATGAAATCACGAATAAATATTCGGCACATCTTATTGGAATTGGAATGTCGAGAATTTCTTGTCGGGAAACTAAATGTCACTATTTAAATTTCATCGCCTGCGTGCAAACTGTTTTAGACAGACCAGGGATATCGGCATACGCCAATGACCCGACTAATTTATTGAGAGTGATTCACAAGCCTTTAGATGGCCGGGCCTCTGGGTCCGCCGTGCCATCGTGGAGGCGATGATGAAGAAAAGAATAAGAAGGAAGAAGACAGGCGGACGGCGAGGCTGCTCAACACGTGATTTATTCGACAAGGGAGTGGCGGGGTGCGTCGTTTCCATCCTCGGGACAATTTTCGGACCAAAATATACGACAAGCGTGTGGGAGGTGGCACGTGACGCGAGAGATCACGCGGAGATTCGCGTCTTAACAAAAAAATCTAATTTTCGACACCGCACACCTGTCACTGACGGAATCCATCGCAAATTGTCGGGGCATCTTGCAAATTCTCAAAAAAGCTGCTTTTGATTACCGCAATCGACTCGACATAAGTACCCATTATTCTCGGGGCGGGCGAGGATAAAGATGATTTGGATAAAGGGACAGAGACACGTGTACGGCTCATGATGATGCTGATGGCTCCATCCCCTCTCTCTCTCTCTCTCTCTCTCTCATGCATTATGACACATGAAATCTTAATTGTCACACCTTCGCCCATAATCTAAAGTACGCATTAGATGAAGTTACAGAAGTGTTCTATTAAGTACCTACCATCCTTTGCTTTCATGTGGCTTTGCAAAGGATAGTGAAAAAAAAAAATTAAGTAAATCCTGTACATTTGAAATAGATTGTGATAAGTGGTGTCCTAAGGTTACTTGTCGAGCGTGTTGTTCAATTAATGGTCAAATTTCAAAGTATGTCACTGAAAGTTTGATTGTTTCAATTGGTTGTTTTTCAAATATCCAATGAACTCTCAGAAACTGAGGTTACGTTTGGCTCGGTTTTGAAAATGAGTTTTCACGAAATGCATAAGCATTTAGCTTAAAAGGTTTTCGGAAAATGAAAATTGCATTTTGTAAGAAGTTGTTCCTAAAGCAACCATGTGTTAAATAGTGTTTGGCAAAAATTTTCTTATGGGACGACTTTGGCTGCTTTTCCACTTTTTATTTTAAAAAAATCAAACCCTTCGTCAACTTTGGCAAATAGTTGTGGCCCCTAACAAGAGTGAAGCGACGCAAACGAGGGCTGCCTATGGTCGTGCGACCCCAAGCAGCCCCTTATGAAGGTGATGCGACCCGACGAGGCTATAAGCATCGGTGGAAGTCTATCTCTAGGGTTAAATGATTTTTTTTTTCTTTCCAAAACTACTCTCACGAATTTTTTTCCCCTAAAGATCCCAAAAGGGTTTGCCAAATAACTCATTATCTACCCAAAATCTTCTTAAAAAGCTGAACCAAACGAATCATGAACCCTTACAAAAGATTCATTCATTTACTCGTGCTTATGAGCAGCTCCATTCACGTAATAGTATCGTCAAGGTCGTGATTGACCGGATTGAACTTTCGAGTTACTCGAATGGAGACATTTGAGCCGAAATCCTATAATCAAGGGATTGCTTGATTTATTTTCATCAAAAAAATTCGAGTCGAAATCATCAGCAAAAGTAGAAGGAAGTATTTACAATTTTCATTTCTAAAACTCAGCTAGCAAAGAAGTCGCACTATATACTAATAAAGGGTTAGCAGGATGCGGAACAAAACAAACTTTCGTTCCAAATGTTTTCTATAATGGACATGGACACCCGAAATCGAGGAAGCGTACGCCAAATTGGTCATCCTCCATGGTGTAGGGAAACCCGTTTCGTGCTAATTTTGCCTTGATGCAATCTTGGCAAAAGAAGAAGAAAGAAACAAACAGAGAGTTTTTGGGAAAAGTATATACTTTCACGAAAAGAATGCGGAAATGTCAATCCAAGTATTCGTGCTAGATTTGCGTTTGCGCCAATAATGTGGTGGCAAATTTGGAATTTGAGATCGCAGATAGGTCCAAATTAAGGCGGGCGGTAAGAAAGGTGTCAATTTTAGGGGAAGAAAACGAGGTAATTTAGGTTGTCCCCCGCTGTCTTGGATTCTGTCCTCACGCGGACGTCCAGGAATACGGGCATGTGCGACGTGGGATTTCACCGGTGACGTGCTAAGCAATGTTTTATGACGTCATCGATGGCTTGATGAAGAAAACGGTCGAAGGGGACTAGGCCCATTTTTCGAAAATGACCCATATGAGAACATTTGTCATTTTCGTTTCGTGGTGACTCCTAGTAGAGTCTAGAATGTTTTGCGTTTAGAACGTGGATGAAACCGGACGAGATTACTCGATGCTTTGACGGCCTTGCAACATTTCAAATTCGTACGAATTTTTGTGACCTTGAAAGGCTTGGACCCCCTAGCCACATAATTTTTTTTTTGGTGGGCATTTTATCGTTAGCAAAAATGTGGGCGATGGTAGCCCCCTATTATGTTTACGACGTTTATTCAGTGATGATTAGTTTACTTTTTTCTAGTCTCTTCTATCGCTCTCTAGGCTGCTTTCTTCCAAGAGTCATCTCATCTCCGATTGCAATGTATGAAGGACACAAAAAGAATGTCTTTAATTTCACCAGTTTATAATCTGAACATTTAATTATTAAAAACTAAAGTTGAGCGGTCGTTTCAATTTACGGGTAGTTCTTCACAATTCTTTTCAACAACACGGCATACTTATAGACACTTGGGAACAAAACACTGGATGTGAGTATTGAATTGTCTTAGGACTACGTTGGGCTACAAAACTATATTAAATGGAGGGAAAATTCCAAAGTGGGAGCTACCTATTCTCACCCCGAATAAAAAATTGGTGAACTTTTATTGGATAGCGTCGGTGAGAATCTTGCTCACACTTTTTTTCACTTAAGCTATCAACAATCACTTGTTGTTGGATATGTAATACAGTTTGTTGTAACCAGTAAAATTAAATAAAAACCACGACTCTGCAGAAGCGATAACGAATTAAATAAAGATCAAGTTAATGAATATATATTGATTGAATTTCTTAACAAGTAAAGATGACTGAATTACAAACTGTGTATAAAATTTGCAAAGATGCTGTAAAATGCAACATAGTTAGATAGGAGGTGAAGTGTCGATTACATAATCTTCTTAAAATGGTTGGTTCCCGCCAACGGTGCCTTGCGAATTTACGAACGATGCCTCTCGAGATATAATAATTTGAAACCATTTGGAATAGCACTATACAAACAAGAATCGCTCGAATCTTTTCTCGAACTAGCTAATTAGAGAAAAGAGTTGAAGAGACGAATCGTGTATTCCAATTTATAGACTTTGAAAGGTCATGTACTAAAGAAACATATGAACCGAAAATACGCATGGTTTAAAAGAATAAATGAATTAAACATATTCACGAACTAAAAAGGATGCACGAATTAGAGAGGCGTGTGAACTTAAAACATATGTCTCGTTTTGCTCACTTTTGTCGATCCATTATCTAATAATTACAACATCGCTAATGGCAAGAAAAACGAGACGTGCAACTTATGTCTAGTTTAAAAGATCGAACTTTTTTTTTTTTTTTTGGCTAGCCATATGGAGATGAACTTAAATGGATTAAAAAAAGGGAGAGGAGACGATAGCATGACGGGGTGGTCCAAGCAAATTAATAATAGTTAGGTTTCAATCGCCATTTGGGGCCTTGCTAATCAATGACCGTCATTATCTACGAACGATGACGTCAGCCATCCCCTTGATTTCCTCTCATTTCAACAACGACAGACATTCCTGTCGAATTCAGAAAAACCCCTTAAAATCTCATTTCTCCTTCGCCCACGTATCTTTCGTTCAAATCATTGAGCACTCCCCCCACGTAATTAACCAAGCTTTTCAAAGACAACATCAGCACGAAATCCTAATCAGCAATTAATCGAGGGACACATGATCGCGAGATTAATGAAGACGGAGGCGGTCGATATCGCAGGAAGTGGGATTGTCCCGTCGCGGACACGTACGCCCTTGTTTCGGGGTCGGACGAGGACACGTGTGCTCGGACACGCACGTTTCCCGATTTCTCGCGCGCGTGAAATTAAAATGTCGGGGAGAGAAATCGCGGGGGCCACGTGGAATTTGGTCGCGAAATGCGTCCGGAGGTCAAGTTTCCAGCTCACCGCATTGGGGACACATTAAATATTGCCTAATCATCGCCGGTGGGACCCGCCGGGGATAATTTGGATTTCAATAATTCGACCACGAATGGACTGCCCCCCCGGAGATATTTTTTGTTAGTTGGTTCCAGAATTCCAGCGGCGGCGATTATTGTAAAAACCGTAGTCAAATGCCGCATGCAACTTGCCCCCCCCCCTTTTTTTTTATATTCGCGAATGGTAAAAACCGGACCATTTAAAGTCCGGTTCGTAAGGAGAAATATTCGATTTGATGTCTGACCTGTAGTTAAAAAAAAAATTAAACCGGTCTAATACATAGCAAACTGGAAAAAAAAAAGTCTTAATCAGTTCTTGAATGGATCTTGATCAACAATTTAAGGTCGGTTCTAAAACGACCTAAGAATTGACCACAATGTGATAAGTTTCGGCCAATTATGCTTTATTGGTTTTTGAGAAAAAAAAAGCAGAAGAATTGCTCGGAAAAAAAATCTTTTTTAAAAAAAATCACTTGAGATTAGTTTATTACTGTCAATAATTACGATAAAAATATCTAAGGTTAATTTATTTTTACAAGTAATATAAACCGCAATCTAAAAAAAATATTTTTGATTTTTTTTTTTTGGGAAACAAATGAAAAACTTAACAAATTTTAACTAATACCGGTCAAATATCACCCGCGTTGGCTCTGACGGGGAAAAGCCAGGACTCTTGTGGGCAGATCAGACCGGACGGCAAGTCGTCGCTAGACGTCAAAACCTTCATACGTGGACACAGATCAGCTCCACTAAAATAATCCACACAAAATTCCACAGATCAGTGCGAAACACCCAAATCGCCCCTCCGCCCCCAAAGACACGACCGACACGTGCCCCGACAGAGGGGGGGGACCAGGCCTCGTTTTCCACCCCGGCACACGTGTCAGCCCCTCGGCCCCAAGCTCACGGAAGTTACCTGGCGTGACTCCATCGGGATCGCTTCTCTTCTTGGGTATTAGGAAGCGCAGCGCGCGGGGATTGGTGCGACGTGGACCGACGTGGCGGCTCTATCCGCCGTCAAAAGGATGGGGACGTTTCCGCGTCCGTTGGATCACGCTGGGGCCGCGTCGATGCTGGAGACAAGGAACAGCGGCAAGCGACCATCGACCAGATAGAGAAGAGAGCAGCGATGGTGGCGCCATTGAAATACAGTCCAAGGTTCGCGAGTATAAATACCAGGCCCATCTTTCGTTCCCTCTCATCACTGTCTTCTTCGTCGTTTGCGGGTTCTCTCATTGTCTCGAACGCCGTCGCCAATCGCTCTACGCATTCTGGTACTATCTTGCTTTTCCTTTCTCCTGTCTTTCTCTCTTTTTCCCGTTTCGGGACGCGCGGGGGAAGTGCGAGGCGATTTGTTCATCTGGGTCATCGTCTGACGAGTGATTGTTTGGTGGGTTTCATGTTTCGGAACTTGCAGAACATCGATCGAAGCGGGCATTGCGCATATCGGCTTTTCAGGTAACGTCATTTGCGTTTCAGATCTGGGTGGGGGGCAGTTATTCTGTTGGGAAAGCGTCGTGCTAAACGCATCGGGTTCTCGTCGATTGCAGAGAACCGAGCCAGGTGAGCGGTTCGATAAGCTAGACAAGGGAGAGATGACGATCAAACCGGCGGTTCGGATTTCGGACCGGAAGCTGATCGTGAAGGACCGGACGATCCTGACGGGAGTGCCGGACAATGTCGTCGCGGCGTCCGGATCGTCGTCTGGCCCGGTCGAGGGGGTCTTCCTCGGGGCGGTCTTCGACAAGGAAGACAGCCGCCAGGTGGTGCCGGTCGGGATCCTCCGAGACGTCCGGTTCATGGCCTGCTTCCGGTTCAAGCTCTGGTGGATGGCCCAGAAGATGGGGGACCGAGGCAGCGAAATTCCTCTGGAGACTCAGTTCCTATTGGTCGAGACCAAGGACGGGTCCTACCTCGAGTCGGACGACGGGAACGAGGAGAACCAGATCGTGTACACCGTCTTCCTCCCTCTGATCGAGGGACCGTTCCGGGCGTGCCTGCAGGTAGGACCGTCTTGAATTTCCTGACAAAGACCGTCTTGAATTTGCTGACAAAGTTTTATCTTTCTTTGAGCTCGTGTTAATTAGAGTAACGGATATTTAATTGGGCTTGACACCTTGTTTCGTAACCGGGCTGGAGCGTGTGAATTCGTCCGGAAAGCTGATGACTCTAACTCTACCTGCAGGGAAATGAGCGTGACGAGCTGGAGCTCTGCCTTGAGAGCGGCGATGTTGAGACCAAAGCCTCGTCCTTTAACCACTCAGTCTTCGTCCACTCCGGCACGGACCCCTTCGCCACCATCTTCGAAGCGATCAGGGCCGTTAAATTGCATCTGAAGACTTTCCGTCAGCGGCACGAGAAGAAGCTGCCCGGGATCGTCGACTATTTCGGATGGTGCACCTGGGATGCGTTCTACCAGGATGTGACTCAAGAGGGCGTCGAAGCTGGCCTCGAGTCTCTCGCAGCTGGCGGGACCCCGCCCAAGTTCGTGATCATCGACGACGGGTGGCAGTCCGTTGGAACCGATCCCGTGGCCGAGGAGAGCTCTGAGGGCGAGAAGAAGCAACAGTTGCTCAGGTGCGTGTCTGGAATGATTTGAAGTTCTAACGCTTTCTTATTTCAATCAGAATCAGAAATGGACATATGATTCCTATCTGATGTTGAATTTTTAGATTGACTGGAATTAAGGAGAATGCCAAGTTCCAGAAGAAGGACGACCCAGCGGTGGGAATCAAGAACATCGTCAACACAGCGAAGAACAAGCACGGACTCAAGTATGTGTATGTGTGGCACGCGATCACGGGATATTGGGGAGGGGTCCGACCGGGAGTGAAGGAGATGGAGGAATACGGGTCCTTGATGAAGTACCCATCCTTGTCGAAAGGGGTGATCGAGAATGAGCCGACATGGAAGAACGACGCTATTGCGCTCCAGGGGTTGGGGCTCGTGAACCCAAAGAACGTGTACAAATTCTACAACGAGTTGCACAGTTACCTGGCGAGTGCGGGGATTGATGGGGTTAAGGTGGATGTGCAGTGTATACTCGAGACGCTTGGAGCCGGGTTGGGCGGTCGGGTCGAGTTGACACGGCAGTACCACCAGGCGCTCGATGCATCAGTGGCTAGGAACTTCCCGGATAATGGTTGCATTGCTTGCATGAGCCACAACACCGATGCGCTGTACTGGTAAGTGTAGCCTCTGTTTCAGGTAGTTTTGGTACCTTTTTTCTTCAGTACATAGACCTGAAATCTCAGTTTGATGATGCCTTGTGTTTCTTACATACCCTGACTAAGTTTACTTTGTCCGAATGTTGTTACAACGAACAGCTCGAAACAAACTGCTATTGTGCGCGCATCGGATGACTTTTACCCAAGAGATCCTGTCTCGCACACCATCCACATAGCAGCGGTTGCCTACAACAGCGTCTTCCTGGGAGAGTTAATGCAAACTGATTGGGACATGTTCCACTCTGTCCATCCTGCTGCCGAGTACCACGCATCAGCCAGGGCCATCAGCGGCGGTCCCATCTATGTCAGGTAAGGAATCACGACCCTCCATTTTGAGAGAGTTTTCAGTATCTCATGTTATGTCAAGTAATATATTCTGGAAGTACATGAGTCTCAAGCCTTGTTTGCTAATACTAATCTGAATGTTCCGTTTTGTGCAGTGATGCACCTGGGAAGCACGATTTCGAGCTCCTTAAGAAGCTTGTTCTGCCTGACGGGTCGGTGCTCCGAGCCCGCTTGCCTGGTCGACCCACCCGCGATTGCTTGTTCTCTGACCCGGCCCGGGATGGCGTTAGGTATATAGATTTCACTTGCTCTCTTTTCAACTGTCCATTTTTGGTATTCGAATTCACTTAATTCTCATGGAGAAGACACGATTTTAGATCGAGGAGTTGACAGTTTTGGGACACCTAGATGGAAGTTAAGGTATATGTGCATCTATGAAAGTCTGCAACTTAATAGCTAGAAGGTGAAAATGTCTGGATTCAACCTCTTTAACTTATGTTAGGATTTGACAGTAGATAGTTCAATCACTAGAAAATCGCATCAGTGAAGCTGAAGCTCTGTCCTGAATCAATCTAAAGTGAACTTTTCACGACCGTTTGATCTTTAGTTTCCAGCTAATTGAGTTCTTAAAATGCATCTTGTCTTTCTGATGTCAGCTTAGCCCAGTCATTAGAAACTAGTCTAGAACAATAGAGCAAATCCGTCGCATGACATGTTCCTTGGTTTTAATAGTGTCTGTCAATCTCCCAATTGCATCTGCTCACCAATTCTTCTACCTTCATTCAGCTTGTTGAAGATATGGAACATGAACAAGTACACGGGAGTCCTTGGCGTCTACAACTGCCAAGGAGCAGCCTGGAACAGGATGGAGAGAAAGAACACTTTCCACCAAACCAAGACCGAGGCAATCACCGGATACATCCGTGGCCGTGATGTCCATCTCATCAGTGAAGCTGCCCCGGACCCCACCTGGTCCGGCGACTGCGCCATGTACCGCCACAAGAGTGGAGACCTCGTCGTCCTACCTTACAATGTCGCAATGCCTGTGTCACTCAAAGTTCTCGAGCACGACATTTTAACCATCACGCCAATCAAGGTCTTGGCACCTGGATTCAGCTTTGCTCCACTGGGGCTCATCAACATGTTCAATGCTGGTGGAGCAATTGAAGGGCTGAGATACGAGGTCAAGGGCGGCGCCGAGTTGTCGGAGCTTGAGACCGAGTACACAGGAGAAGGGAACGTCATCGGCGACCAAAGGGTGGAGAATTGCAGCAATGAATTGGTGGGGATTGTTTATATGGAGGTCAAGGGATGCGGCAACTTCGGCGCATACTCATCCACCAGACCAAAGAGTTGCAAAGTGGGCACAAACGAGGTCGAGTTCGAATACGACGCGGCATCCGGGTTGTTAAAGTTCGACTTGGACCATTTGCCTGCGGAGGCACAGAGAGTTCATGCCATTGAAGTTCAGTTATGAGTTTGATCATAAGAAGGTGGAAGTAGAGGCACGATTAGATGTGCATCATTTCAGACCGTCGAGACTCTGAATCATATGGGAGTGGGAGTGGATCCTGCATTCCCCCATATCACGATGTTGTTGTACTAGTTCAGGTTTCATGAGCTCATCATCAGGGAAAGCTCGATGAGAAAATTAGGAATAAACATTAGTTTTGCATCATCATCTTCCTATCAAAACCGGTGTTCAATGTAACCCCATCATGGGATATAAATTGGAGATGCATGTCGTCTTCGTTCTCTATAAGAATCCCTCCTCTGCTTTCTTGCTTCTCTTTCAATGTTGTTCTGGATGCAATTGTTGCTTTGTTGGTGACAAACGTAAGAAAACAATCAGGAAAAAGACAATGCTATTAATCTTTGATGTCTGCTTCTGGCTACCAAATAAGTTGAGGGAGGTCCTACAATCACGAAACTGCAAGAGAGTAAAGTACCAGGAGAAATTGTGGGATATAAGTGTACGTTATGGAAGAACATCCCTTTCTTAGTTGATCGATCCAATTTCAAAAGAGAATTTTTCAAAACTGTCGTGTTTTTTTTTTCAATTGTACTTATAATAAATAAACTATCCTGTGAATAATATTTTATTTTATACAAAATCGAAAAACAATTCATCAACAATCACCTAAACATAAATTGATTCACTATAAGAAGGAATTTCTACTCGTTCCATGTCAATGAAAAACAGAGGATTTTCACTCTCAAATCACTTGCTCAACATCCTGAGAATGGCTTCAAGGCCCACTTTGCTCTGTGTTTGAGAGTTTTGACTAGGTTTCGCAGGCCCAAAGTAATGCCTCTGTCAAAGGTGAAAAGCCTATTCGGTGGCCTTCTTGAGCAGATTCTACAAACTTTTGACGGAAGGAAAAATTTTGTTTCCCGGAACGACAGAACGAATGTTGATGTAAAACGATTCACACACCTCATTTTTCTTTTAATAACGTGGGTGACATCTGTAATTTGTAATTCATCGCTCTGAAAGCACGGCGGGAGGAGATTCGTTCGATTAGTGACGGTGCGAAACATTGCCCTTTTCGATTAGAAAAAAATTGGCATGTGGCTCGATCCCGAACACGTTCTAATTATGTGGCACGAAAGAAGATCATATACCATTGTTTTGATAATATGGGATACTAGCAAAGAGGCAATTATCGAGCATGTATACGATCCGTCGCATCCAAATCAAGCACTTAACAAGTTAAATCAGTATTTTTTGGCGACCGGACCGCGTTTTGTAAGGACATAATGTCCATTATAGGACAATATGAACACGGACATGTCCAACTAAGCTTAAGCATTACCCTGCGAATGGGCCAAGAAGAGAACAATGACAGCTAGAAATTATGCTCTGTAACGCATGTCCTCAGCATTAGAATATATCTGATCCCCTGCATTATTTGTTCAATAAGCTGGCATGTGGCTTGCGGTTCATGCGACAACAAAGACAAACAAAGATCCACCAACTCCAGTTCACTCACGTCTTCTACAAACCTCCTCTTCAATTATATGCTCAGAAGCTGAGAAGACTTTTGTCTCAGTTGGTTTTAAAAACTTTTGTGTGCATTGACGAGTTGTGCCCAGATAAGATTCGATTGGTGGATTGAATGGCACCGAAACGGCTGCTTTTTTTTTTTTTTTTTTGCCGTGTGTAGAGATAGTAAAATCGAGTTTGATTGAATATAATTCCATTTATTCAATGTCCATTGATAATCTTATTTATCGAATGTTGTACCACTCAGTTTATATCGATTTCATAAACAAGTTTTCATATATACCTAGCATTACCCTTTTCCACGGAAGAGGTTGCTTTTGACTTCAAGCACGGAATAGCTTAAAATTCTCGAGATGCAAAGTCTCAGTTGTGGTCTCGACTAGACTAATCTATCGCTTTTAAGTGAATATTGTAAATATTTTTTTTTTCCTTAAGGCGATTAGATGGTCTATGGCAAGTCTTCGCGCATCAAGATAGCCTTCTATTGGAACCAATGCGCCTTCCACGCCTAGTTGAAACTATGATGCTAACAATCGACCAAGCCAAGCACCTGTTACAGTAACAGCACCTAGGAAGAGCTCAAAGAAATCAACGACACTAAGATTTAGGTGCGAAAATCTTATCAATGTGCAGAAAATGCAAACATGATTTGCTGAGGCCCCTCAGTGTCTTTTGGAACTTGCGGACACTCTTCCCTTCTTCTCACATGATTAAAAAGAACGTGACGAGACAGGGCCAAATGGAGAAAAAAGATGCTTTGCTTCCTATGCAGTACCGATATTGGAGTGGGGGGGTCTCTTCGAGAGGTTTAGCCAATTCTACGAAGTCTCAATCTGCTCATATGATGTTAGCTTTGCTATGCATGCCTTCGTTTTCCGAAACGAGGGGTAGACTAGCAAAAAGCTCTTATGAGACAGGAATAGAGCGATACATCATGGATTTTGTTAGCATATGTCTCGAATCTGAGCCTATAACCGAAAACTCAACATAAGATAAATCAAGAAAAGTTGCTAATGATCCATTAATAGCCCACTCCCGATATGTATCGGCGTTTGGTGAATACCTCAAGTAAAGGAATCTAGTGACCAACACAGTTTCGAACAAGTCGAGCGTTGTGGTGTAGCAATGCGGACCCGATGGTAAATTTCTTGGTTCTGTCCAAAGACAGAGGCTAAGGATGAAGTTTCGCATTAGAAATCCAAGTAGAGATAAGTTGATGCAGAAGGTTGCTTAAATTAATGGGGAGCAAATCTACCGTTGAAGTTCACTCGTGAGAGGGAGATTGTTAAGATATACCTGTGAATTGTGATATCACATCAGTCCCACATAAAAAGACTGATGTCCCCCCCCCCCCTCCACAGACATTTGTTTGCTGGATGGTTACGGGGATTCATTCTTAAATCCACCAGAAGTAATCCCAGAAGGTTTATTGAAAGGAACGCTAAAACCGAAAGGTCAACTATCCACTGGCTAGGGATACCGAGAATCGGTGGTAATTGACAGCAAATCAAATGGGATTTACGAACCAAACAGCCAACAACCGATCCCAATTGAATCGGGCACCCGATTGTACACGGGAGAGCACAAAAATGCGCGGATCCTCGTACGAGTTACGAATGTTCATCCCACTACACAGGTCACGAAGCGACACCGACAGTATGCTGCTAATATTCGTCGCCCTTTCCGACACTAAAATTCGAGCCAACAATTCCATTATGATAGAGTTAGTATCTTCTCATCCCATGTCAAGACGGATACCACCATCAATTCAATCGACCATCAATTTAATTAACATGTGATTGAATATTGGTGCGTCCCATCATCATGTCCCGTGATCTACCTCTTCTTTATACAAGATAGTTCACGTGATGATCAGGATCACATTGGATTTGCTGAAATATATACTGAACAATTAGCTATTAGCATTTAGAATAATTATTTGGATTATTTAGGATGTAGGATGCATTCTTGATTCGCAACTTCCTTTAGAATTGCCTTAATCTAGATTAGGAATTGGATTATATTGAACGGCGTTTCATTCTTGAGAACTTTTCCTTGTATCATTATTCTCTCTGGGTTCTCCAGGATTCGGGCGATCAAGAGTGGCCTACTGAGATGGTGATTGGGCTTAAGGGAGACCTAGGTAATCTCACTTCTTTCTTCCCATTCTTAGTAGTGGGGTTTTCAACGTGGACAAGATGAGAAAATTCTTGTATTTTGTGATTTGTTTAGCGCACATTCTGACGTCGCTTGGTATTAGAGCTATGTCATGACAATTTAAGTAGAAACAACATTGACATGCGACACGACACGACACGATACGACACGACATGACACGTCGATATGTTATTTTAAAAAAAAAATAGAGAATTTTGATACGTTGGAACATGTTATCTACTAAATATATATTTTTATAAAAACCCAAGAAATTATCATATACTAAATTCAAAAAAAAAATTCTGAAGTGACTTTGTTTTGGTCTAGACTAGATTGGACCCATATGGTTCGAGCAGGAGTCAACCCGACCCAATCTGAAAAATTAAAAAATTCAGAAAATAATAAAAATAGAAAATGAATTAAAAATCCAAAAAATGGAAAATTCATAAAAAAAAATTCTAAAAAATTTCAAAAAATTTCCAAAGTCCTCAAAAATTAGGAGATGGATCGTTTTAACCAACCAAACCTATTTTTGACAGTTTTGTCCTTTCAATCTTTTCAAAATGACAATTTGCCCCTTATGAGCGAATTGTTTCAAAAAATTTCAAAAAATCATAAAATAGGGAAAATGGTCAAATTTGATTGGCGAAACTCATATTTTATGGTTGCAACTCTCCATTCTTCTTGAAAGGACAATGTTGTCCCTTACGGGCAAATCGTTTAAAAATTTTTGAAAAAATCCTGAAAAATCTTGGAAATTAGGAAATGAGCACATTTAATTGCCCACCACTATTTATGATGAGTTGGGTTCTTAATCTCTTCAAAATTGATAAATTTTCTTCTTATTAGCAAATTTTCTCCTAATCGTTCAAAAATAATGATTTTGTCCCTTATGGGCAAATAGCCTCTAAATCTTTCCAAACTTCTTTCAAACTTCCAAACGCTCATTCTCTAAGTCACTAGGGCTATACTAGGCATACCATTTTGATTTCATGCATTTTATTTGCACGTTATTGGATCCTTAGTTGCGCACTTATTTTCATTGATTGTGATTGATAGGCTAGATACTCTCATCTGTATGAACTCTTAGGTTCTAAAGCTTTCTCTATCATGAGCCATCTGCATAAAATCATAGTTAGAAAATTACTCAACTTAGATACTGAAAGGATATCAATGGCAACATTAGCATAAGTAAGTCTCTGATCCCAAATCTTTGATTTTGTATGAATCGTATAGGTTTTCCCATCGCCATATGAGGTTCTCGATCTACCTTTTCAAAAGATCGATGGCAACTCCAAAAGTATGCACACCTATTCACATTCACTCGACCGCACCTAAGGTAGAATTCAATTCTTAAATCATGTTGTTGTATGAGGTGAGGATTTGAGAGAATCCAAGCCCATTTATGGATCACAACAGATTTGGAAACTGCGGCAATCACCACTAAACTCCATCTTCTAATGAGATGGGTCGCAACAGTTGTCCCAAAACTTGAATTAACATAATGACAATATGTAACATTTTCATACAATCTAGTGATTTAATTGAACATGTATAGAATTTTCATATTTAGGGATCATATTTTATATTGGGACAAAATTCATAAACCATTTGTATCATTATCTCCTCTCTTAACAAGTGTGATATCGGTTCTAATAAATTATAAATTTTCATCTCCCTTAATATTAGAGTAATCGTTCTAGAGTGGGTGAAAATCAAGAACCAAGACGGCCTGCTAGGGACTAGTTCCGCAAAACAGGAATCGTGAACCGCTTGCTCGTTTCATGGACCCACCCAAGAACTTTTTGCTAGTTGGTTCCAAAAATTCAACGGCGGTGAACATTGTAAAATCGTAGTTAGAGTCGCATGCAACTTGCCTTTTTCTTTTTTGTGGTTTGCAAATTGTGAACAACCAAGTAGGCTCAACTTGAGAATCAGACCATTTAAGGTTGGTTTATAGGGAGATCGATTCGGTTCGACCCGATTTTTGATTTTATACCGGGATTGGTCGTTCTACTAAAAAAATTTGAAATTAAACCGGCCTAATACATAGCGAAATGGAGAAAAAAAAAAGTCTCGATTGGTTCTTGAGTGGAGCCTAAAATTGGTTAAGAATTCAAGGTTCGTTCCCAATTCTAAAATAATCTAAGAATTGGCCACGACATGGCAAGTTACAACATTTATGCTCCATTTATTTCGAAAAGAAATGAATTGTTTAGAAAATATTTTTCAGAAAATGATTGCTTGAAATTATTAATCAATAAGAAGTATTTTATTACCGTCAATAATTTATTTTTAAATATTCTAATGATCAATAAAAATATTTATCTTTAATTTATTTTTATAAACAATATAAAAGATGCTTTTTAAAAAAATATTTATCTCGAGAAAATTTAACCAAGACCGGTCAAATGTCACCCTCGTCGTTGGTCTCAGCTGGCTCCGACGGGAAAAGCCAGCAATCTCTGGGCTCGGACGACAAATCGACGCTAAACGTCAAACCCTTCATACGTGGACACAGATCAGACGGACCGGATCTCCCTTGCCCCGGCCCCCACGCTAATCACGAGCTACACGTGTCAGTCGCTCAGCCCCCATCTCATGGAAGCACCTCGCGTGACTCAATCGGGTCTGTATGACGTGGATCCGACGTGGCGGCGTGATCCGCCGTCAAAGGGTGGAGATATTTCCGCGTCCGTTGGATAACGCCGGGGCCGCGTTGATGCTGGAGACAAAGTGACAACAGCAAGCAACCATCGACCAGAGAGAGAAGAGAGGAGAGCAACAATGGTTTCGCCATTGAAATACAGTCCAAGGTTCGCGAGTATAAATGCCAGGCCCATCCTTCGCTCCCTCTCATCATTGTCTTCGTCGTTCGCGTCTTCTCTCATCGTCTCGAACGCCGTCGCCAATAGCTCTACGCATTCTGGTACTATCCTCGCTTTTCCTTTCTCTTCTCTCTCTCTCTCTCTCCCGTTTCGCGACGCGCGGAGGAAGTGCGAGGAAATTTGTTCATCTGGGTCATCGTCTGACGAGTGCTTGTTTGGTGGGTTTCATATTTCGGAACTTGCAGACATCGACCGAAGCGCGCATTGCGCACATCGGCTTTTCAGGTAACGTCATTTTCGCTTCAGATCTGGGGGGTAGTTATTTGTTGCGGAAAAATGTCATGCTAACGCATCAGATTCTCGTCGATTGCAGAGAACTGAGCCAGGTCGGCGGTTCGATAAGCTAGACAAGGGAGAGATGACGATCAAACCCGTGGTTCGAATTTCGGACCGGAAGCTGATCGTTAAGGACCGGACGATCCTGACGGGAGTGCCGGACAATGTCGTCGCGGCGTCCGGCTCTTCGTCTGGTCCGGTCGAGGGGGTCTTCCTCGGGGCGGTCTTCGACAAGGAAGACAGCCGCCAAGTGGTGCCGGTAGGGATCCTCCGTGACGTCCGGTTCATGGCCTGCTTCCGGTTCAAGCTCTGGTGGATGGCCCAGAAGATGGGGGACCGAGGCAGCGAAATTCCGCTGGAGACTCAGTTCCTATTGGTCGAGACCAAGGATGGGTCCTACCTCGAGTCGGACGATGGGAACGAGGAGAACCGGATCGTGTACACGGTCTTCCTCCCTCTGATCGAGGGACCTTTCCGGGCGTGCCTGCAGGTAGGACTGTCTTGAATTTGCTGACAGAGTTTTATCTTTCTTTGAGCTCGTGTTAATTAGAGTTATGGATATCTAATTGGTCTTGACACCTTGTTTCGTAACCGGGTTGGAGTGTGTGAATTCGTGCGGAAAGCTGACGGCTCTAACTCTACCTGCAGGGGAATGCGCGTGACGAGCTGGAGCTCTGCCTTGAGAGCGGCGATGTTGAGACCAAAGCCTCGTCCTTTAACCACTCAGTCTTCGTCCACTCCGGCACGGACCCCTTCGCCACCATCTTCGAAGCGATCAGGGCCGTTAAATTGCATCTGAAGACTTTCCGTCAGCGGCACGAGAAGAAGCTGCCCGGGATCGTCGACTATTTCGGATGGTGCACCTGGGATGCGTTCTACCAGGATGTGACTCAGGAGGGCGTCGAAGCTGGCCTCGAGTCTCTCGCAGCCGGCGGGACCCCGCCCAAGTTCGTGATCATCGACGACGGGTGGCAGTCCGTTGGAACCGATCCCGTGGCTGAGGAGAGCTCTGAGGGCGAGAAGAAGCAACAGTTGCTCAGGTGCGTGTTTGGAATGATTTAAAGTTCCATCGCTTTCTTATTTCAATCAGAAATTGATGTATGATTCTGATCTGATGTCGAATTTTCAGACTGACTGGAATTAAGGAGAATGCCAAGTTCCAGACGAAGGACGACCCAGCTGTGGGAATCAAGAACATCGTCAACACAGCAAAGAACAAGCACGGGCTCAAGTTTGTGTATGTGTGGCACACGATCACCGGATATTGGGGAGGGGTCCGACCTGGAGCGAAGGAGATGGAGGAATACGGGTCCTTGATGAAGTACCCATCCTTGTCGAAAGGGGTGACCGAGAATGAGCCGACATGGAAGAATAACGCTATTGCGCTCCAGGGGTTGGGGCTTGTGAACCCGAAGAACGTGTACAAATTCTACAACGAGTTGCACAGTTACCTGGCGAGTGCGGGGATAGATGGGGTTAAGGTGGATGAGCAGTGTATACTCGAGACGCTTGGAGCTGGGTTAGGCGGTCGGGTTGAGTTGACAAGGCAGTATCACCAGGCGCTCGATGCATCGGTGGCCAGGAGCTTCCCGGATAATGGTTGCATTGCTTGCATGAGCCACAACACCGATGCGCTGTACTGGTAAGTGTAGCCTCTTGCTTCAGGTAGTTTTGGTACATTTTTCTTCAGTACATAGACCTCAAATTTCAGTTTGATGATGCCTTGTGTTTCTTATATACCCTGACTAAGTTACTTTGTCCGAATGATGTTACAACGAACAGCTCGAAACAAACGGCAATTGTGCGTGCGTCAGATGACTTCTTCCCAAAAGATCCTGTCTCGCACAGCATCCACATAGCAGCAGTTGCGTACAACAGCATCTTCCTGGGAGAGTTCATGCAACCTGATTGGGACATGTTCTACTCTGTCCATCCTGCTGCCGAGTACCACGCTTCCGCCAGGGCAATCAGCGGCGGTCCCATCTATGTCAGGTAAAAAATCCTGACCCTCCGCTTTGAGAGTTTTTCAGTATCTCATGATATATCAAGTGATGTACTGGTAAAGTTCATTCTTATTAGTCAATTATAGTGGAAGTACATCAGTCTCAATCCTCGTTTGCTAATACTAATCTGAATGTTTCGTTTTGTGCAGTGATGCACCTGGGAAGCACAATTTTGAGCTCCTTAAGAAGCTTGTTCTGCCTGATGGATCGGTGCTCCGAGCCCGCTTGCCTGGTCGACCCACCCGTGATTGCTTGTTCTCTGACCCGGCCCGGGATGGCATTAGGTATATAGATTTCACTTGCTCTCTTTTCAACTGTCCATTGTTGGTATTCGAATTCACTTAATTCTCATGGAAAAGACACGATTTAAGATCGAGGAGTTGACAGTTTTGGGACACCTAGATGGAAGTTGAGGTATATGTGCATCTATGAACGTCTGCAACTTAATAGCTAGAAGACGAAAATGTCTGGACTCAAACTTATATGAGGATTTGACAGTAGATAGTTTAATCACCAGAAAATCCCATCAGCGAAGCTGAAGCTGTGTCCTGAATCTATCTGAGGTGGACTTTGCACGACCGTCTCATCATAGTATCCAGATAATTGAGGTCTTACAATGTATCGCCTTTCTGATCTGCCAAATTGCATTTACGGACCAATTATTCTGTCTTTCATTCAGCTTGTTGAAGATATGGAACATGAACAAGTACACGGGAGTCCTTGGGGTCTACAACTGCCAAGGAGCAGCCTGGAACAGGATGGAGAGAAAAAACACTTTCCACCAAACCAAGACCGAGGCCATCACCGGACACATCCGTGGCCGTGATGTCCACCTCATCAGCGAAGCCGCCACAGACCCCACCTGGTCCGGCGACTGCACCGTGTACTGCCACAAGAGTGGAGACCTCACAGTCCTACCTTACAATACCGCAATGCCCGTGTCACTCAATGTCCTCGAGCAAGACATATTAACCATCACGCCAATCAAGGTCTTGGCACCTGGATTCAGCTTTGCTCCACTGGGGCTCATCAACATGTTCAATGCTGGGGGAGCAATCGAAGGGCTGAGATACGAGGTCAAGGGTGGCGCTGAGTTGTTGGAGCTTGAGACCGAGTACGCAGGAGAAGGGAACATCATGGGCGAGCAAAGAGTGGAGAATCGAAGCAATGAATTGGTGGGGATTGTTCATATGGAGGTCAAGGGATGCGGCAAGTTCGGTGCATACTCGTCCACCAGACCAAAGAGTTGCAAATTGGGCATGAACGAGGTCGAGTTCGAATACGACGCAGCATCTGGGTTCTTGAAGTTCGACTTGGACCATTTGCCTGAGGAGGCGCAGAGAGTTCATGCCATTGAAGTTCAGCTATGAGTTGATCCTAAGAAGAAGGCGGAAGTAGAGGCACGATTAGATGCATTTCTGACTGTCGAGATTGTGAGTCATGCGGGAGTGGGAGTGGATCCTGCATTTCCCCATATCACAATGTTGTTGTACTAGTTCAGGGTTCATGAGCTCATCAGGGAGAGCTCGATGAGAAAATTAAGAATAAAGATTAGTGCTGCATAATCATCTTTCTATCGAAACCTGTGCGCAATGTAACCCATCATAGGATATAATTGGAGATGCATGTCGTCTTTGTTCTCCTCTGCTTTCTTGCTGCTCTTTCAATGTTGTTCTGGATGCAATTGTTGCTTTGTTGATGACAAACATGAGAAAACAATCAGGAAAAAGACAATGCCATTAATCTTTGATGTCTGCTTCTGGGCACGAAAGAAGTTGAGTGAGGTTCTACAATCAGGAAACAGCAAAAGAGTAAGTACTGGGAGAAATTGTAACTTATTTGTTCCAACAACTTGATTGAAAAAAAAAAAAAAAATTTCTTCCTAAGTTTTAGGTTCTTAGTGCTCCTTCAAGTGGGCTTGTGAAAAATGTTTTTTGTCTACTGGAATCCAACTTAAACTTGTAATAAAAGATAAATTTCTGCTTGTTCCGTGTGAATGAAAAACGGAGGATTTTCACTCTCAAATCTCCTGCGCAAAATCCTGAGAATCGTTTCAAGGCCCACTTTGCTCTGTGTTGAGGGTTTTGACTGACTTTCCCAGGCCCAAAGTAATGCTTCTGTCAAAGCTGAAAAGCCTGGTCGGTGGACTTCATGAACGGATTCTATAAACTTGACAGAAAGGAAAAATTTGTTTCCAAGAAAGATGGAAGCAATGTTGATGTAAAACGAATGTCTGACTCTTTTACACATCTTCTTTTTTCTTTTTCTTTTTTCTAACGTGGGTGACGTCCGCAACTTGTAATTCGCCGCTCTGAAACCATGGTGGGAGGTAATTTCGTTCGGCCAGTGACGGAGCACAATATTTGCCCTTTTCGATTAGAAAAAATGGCCCGTAGCTCAACCCCGAACATGTTTAATTATATGGCACGAAAGAAGATCATATACCATTGCTTTGATAATATGGGATATTAGCAAGAAGCAATTATGAAGCATGTATACAATCTGTCGCATCCAAGTCGAGCGCTTAACACCTTAATCAGCATTTTTGGCGACCCGACCGTGCTTTGTTAGGGCATGGTCTCCGTTATATGCATGCACAAGGACAATATGAACACTGACATGTCCAACTAAGTTTAGGTATTACCCTACGAATGGGCGAAGAAGAGAATAATGAAAGCTAAAAAGTAAGCTCTTTAACGCATGTCCTCAGCATTAGACAATCTCTGATCCCTGCATTATTTGTTCAGTAAGCGTGCATGTGGCTTGCAGTTCATGCGGCAACAAAGAGAAACGAGATCCACCAACTCCAGTTCATTCATGTCTTATACAAACCTCCTCTTCAATTATATGCTCAGAAGCTGAGAAGACTTCCGTTCCCTGTAGTTTTAAAAAAATTTGTGTGCATTGATAAGATTCGATTGGTGGATTGAATGACACCGAAACGGCCACGTTTCTGCCGTGTGTATAGATAGTAAAATCGAGTTTGATTGAATATAATTCCATTTATTCAACGTCGTTTGATAATCTATCTATCGACTGTTGTATCACTCGGTTAGTCATTATATCGATCTCATAAATAAGTTTTCATATACCTAATATTACCCTTTTCCACGGAAGAGGTTGCTTTTGACTCCAAGCATGGAATAACTTAAAACCCTTGAGATGCAAAGTCTCCGTTGGGGTCTCGACTAGACCGGTCCATCATGTTTAAGTAAATATTGTAAGCATGTATTTTTTCTTATGGTGATCAGATGGTCTCTGGCAAGCCTTCGCACATCAAGATAGCCTTCTATTGGAACCAATGCGCCTTCCACGCCTAGTTGAAACTATGATGCTAGCAATCGACCAAGCCAAGCACCTGTTACAGTGACAGCACCTAGGAAGAGTTCAAAGAAAGCAACGACACTAAGATTTATGTGAGAAAATCTTATCAATGTGCAGAAAATACATACATACGAGCCGTAGTACCATTATTTCCAAATTACAAAGTATGTACAGAATCTCTATCTTCAAGAGAAAAACAATTTACTGAGGCCCTCAAAGACACCTCACAGTCTTTTGGAGGAACAACTATAGAAACTCGCGCTCATGTCTGATGTCACTTTGCATACGCTCTTCCCTTCTTCTCACATGATTAAAAGAAAGTGACAAGACAGGGCCAAATGGAGAAAAAAGATGCTTGATTCCTTTGCAGTACCGATTGGAGTGGAGGGTCTCTTCTAGCAACAACGAGAGGTTTAGTCTATTCTATAAAGTCTCAATCTGATCCATATGATGTTAGCTTTGCGATGCATTCATTCGTTTCCCAAAACGAGGCCTAGACTAGCAAAAAGCACTTACGAGATAGGAATAAAACAAGACATCGCTCACGAATTTTGTTAGAATATGTCTCGAGTTTGAATTTGCGACCGAAGCTCGACCCAAGATAAAGCAAGGAAAGTTGCTAATAGTTGATTGGTGGCTCACTCCTAATATGTGTTGGTGTTTGGTGAATATCTCAAGTAAGGAATCTGGTGACCGACGCGATTTCGGGCAGGCGGGTGTTGTGGTGTAGCAATGCGGACCCTATTGTAGATTTCCTGGTTCGGTCCGGAGATAGAGACCCAGGATGAAGTGCGGCGTTGAAGATCTAAGTTGAGATAAGTTGATGCAGAAGGATACTTGAATTAATGGGGAAAAAATCTAACACTAGAGTTCACACATGAGGGAGAGATTGTTGAAATGCATGTGTAAGCTGTGTTAGAGAAATCTCATATCGAAGAATTAATATGGTATAGAGCGGTTAATATATTCTACTTGATTAATCACTCATTGACTTAAATTTATGAGTGAGGGTAAGTTTGATTGGATAGCTTAACAAGCTCAGACTTTCTCTTGGCAATATTCCTAGCAAAGATATCGCTCCATCGAGCTGGATAATTTCTCTTACAGTAAAATAAATTAGGTTAGAACCTAACCCTTCTACCATGTCAAAAAGTCAATTTCTCTTTCCTAGGTTAGAACCTAACCCTTCTATCATGTCAAAAAGCCATTCAATACCAACGAACATGGGGTCACACTCGGTGAAATAATTAGGTTAAAACTGTGGAGCCCGATAATTTCTTTCCTATTCGACACCAAGAGCGAACATGAGATTACACATAATGAAATAGACCACGTCAATGTAAGAGAATATAAATGGCGATGTATGAATTCGCAAGAAATTGGACATGAACTGCGATGGCTATCCATCAGAGGGGGGAGAGAGAAGTCATCACCTTTTACTCGAGGTTCTGCAGCGGAATTACCAAGGTGAAGAAGTGCAGGGAAAAGACAAAGTGGTGGGTTAAATCAAAAAGAAGGCACACCTGTTGCCGATGGTGTCAGGCATGTGTGCGCCTTCAATTCCGGAAGATGGGGACAAACGATAAAGCGACAGCAAGTGGAACATGCATTTCCACGAACTTGTCCCCCCGCACAGACATTTGTTTGCTGGACGGTTTATGGGGATTAATTTTTAAGTCCATTAGTAGTAACCCCACAAGGTTTATTAACAGGAACGCTAAAAACCGACAGGTCAACAATCCCCCCTGGTTAGGAATATTAAGAAATCGGTAGTAATTGACAGCAAATTCAATGGGATTTATGAACCTAACAGCCGACACCGATCCCAATTGAATCGGGCATCCGATTGTACGTGGCAAAAAGCACAAGTTGTGCAAACTCTCGTATGAGTTACAAACGTTCATTCTCACGCACACGTGTCATGAAACGACCCCGAAAGAATGCCGTCGTGAGGGAGATATGTTCGATGAAGACTCCAATTAGGGTTGCAACGGCATAAAACCGAACGGTCCACACTAATGTTCATCGCCCTTTTCAACACCAAAACTCCAGCCAACAGTTCCAGAGTTAGCTTCTTTCTCGTCCCACGTCATGACGCGTGTATGCTTTTCTCACTACCATCAACCCAATCAAGCAACAATTTTTTTTTTCAAGAAAATGATTGATATTATCGATGTATTCACATCAATTTAACATATTTGTGATTGAATATCGGTGTGTCCCATCGTCATGTCTCGTGATGTACCTCTTCCTTATACAAGATAGTTCAAGTGAGAATCAGGATCATATCGGGTTTGCTAAAATATCTTCCGTGCAATTGGCTATTAGCATTTAGAATAATTACGTTATTTTATTTAATTATTTGGGTTATTTAGGATATAGGATGCGTTCTTGATTCACAACTTCCTTTAGAATTGCTGTAATCTTGATTAGGAATTTGATTGTATTGTTGCCTATTTGAATTATGTATTTTAGGGTCATCTTAGATATCCTAGTTAATTTAACCTTAGGCTCTTCTTTACGAATAACACGCAATGTACAATTGAACGGAGTTTCATTCTTGAGAACTTTTCCTTGTATCTTTCTCTTTGTTTTCTCCAGGGTTCGGGCGATCAAGAGTGGCCTACCAAGCGGCTAAGGAAGACCTAGGTAATCTAATTTCTTCCTTTCCATTCTCTGTAGTGAGGTTTACAACTTCGACAAGATCAGAAAATTCTTGTATTTACTGGTTCGTAACACACATCCCGATGTCATTTGGTATCAGAGCTATGTCCTGACAACCTAAGTAGCACCGACATCAGTACACGACACAACACGACATGTTATTTCTAAAAAAAAAATAGAGAATTTCGAAATGGACCACCCTAGCTTGAGGTTGAGGGAGTGAATGAGAAAGCCACCTAAGTGGAGAGTCCAAGAATTGATATGTCACATGAGAAATTATCTCGCGCGTGTGTGTATAAAGCAGCGGTAAGTTTCTTCTTCTTCTTCTATTAGGGATTCACGATTAGGTTTTCTTTTTTTGTTGTTGGCTGGATATATTAATTTTGGGGTAGCTGAATATATGATTTAAGTATAATTTACATTTTGACCCCTAATTTATTGAAAATACTTAAAATTAACCTTTGCCTGTCGAAATAATGAATTTGCGTCGCTAGTGTGTCTAGAGCGCTTATCACATGTTGATTGTATAACGAAGAGTGTCGGAGAGTGATGGAAAAGATGCAATACCACACAAAGGCCTTTGGAGAGTGTTGGTACTTTAGAACTGACAACATTTGATATTAGGGTTAAGGTTTGAAATACCTCCACATCGAACAAATAGTGTCGAAAATGTTAGTGATATATGCAATATCAAGATAGAAGAAAGGCATCGTCGATTTCCAAAGCTCCAAAAGGAGAATTGAAAACTTCGATGATGTGAGTGTCAGAGCCAAAGTTAATGTTGTCAAAACAAAGATAAGGCTTCTCCAGATGTACTATGAGTGATAAATGGAGCATAAATGGTTTTCAATTGACTCGAACTCAAGTCAGTTCTATGGTTCTCTCTTCATTCTCTCTTGTCCACACTCGATCTCGCACTCACTTGCTCTGCACTCTTACCTCAATTTAGTTATGAATTTTTGTAAATTGAATTAACTATAAAAGTGTTTTAGGAATACAGATTGGGTCTGTATGTGAGGGGTGTGAGTCACTAGATTTCCATTGTAATAAATGGATAATAAATAGGTCAAATGTGCCTATTTGGGGCGGATCATTTATAACTTAGCCCACCTGTTTAACGAGTCTACCAGATACCAGACTTGTCAAACGGGTAGCTCCGGTCATAAATGACCTGATCCAGGTTGACCTATTAAATCGTTTATCACTCATTTATGCGCAGTGTAAATTTCTAGACCTATACCAAACCCAGCCAAGATTAGTAAAATCCTTTTATTTAGTCAAATCTAAGACAATTTATTTCTTATAAATTTATGAAAAAATTATATTAATAAATCATTGCGGACAATTGATTTTTTTAATTTCTTTTAAAAATCTGATTTTTTTTGATTTTTTATCTAAATTTTTATATTTCATTTAAAAAATCCGATTTTTTTTCCTTTTAAGACCAGCGAGGCTCAAGCCCTTGCTGGCCACTAGCGAGGGTTGGTAGCCCTCACTTGGTGTAGGCAAGGGTCTGGCAGCCCTCCTCGGTCTTAGAAGAAGAAAAAAAAGAAAAACACCAATTTTTTAAAAGAAAGAAAGAAAAGGAAAGGAAAGCAAAAAAAAAAAAAAAGTAGAAGAAAAGGTAGATGCCTTTTTAAGTGGGCTGTAAATAGGTTTTAAATGGTCCCATATATAATCCACTTATTTTGGCCTTTTCTACCATAAACTAAAGATTGTTTACCTTATGAGATGGCTATAGACAATGATCTCTCCAAAGAAATGGAATTTGAAAAAGGTCGAAGAGATCAAACTTTCGAATGAAGATTTGGAAGGGGAAGCAGCAACGATTACTTGGGATGACGAGGAACCCGAGCAATCAGTCATTTGGGATCACTGTGGCGATGAAGACGAAGTGGTAACTCCTGAAGAGCGAAACAATAAGCATGTGATAACCATGAAGGAGTAGATGCAAACCTACTCAAAGTGGAACGTAAGTTGAGAGTATCTGAATCGATTTAATCTTTCTTGATCAATTTCAAGAAGCTTCTGAAAAGTTCATTGGGCGTGTTCTCGTGAAGCAAGAACAAATTAATGTTCTTTTGAGGACAAAGGATAGTGATATAATTCCTCATCTCTTCAAAACTCGAGGAGGAGTTTTCTCTCATCGAGGCAAACAAAATCGCCTCGAGGTTTGCTGAAGACTACTATCAAAGGGGTATATAACCTCAAGACAAAGATGCAAATCTTACAGAAAAAAAAAACTAAAACAAGCAAATCTGAAAAGTGAATCAACTTGATCAGTGATGAGCAGACGTTGAGAAATTCCTTTTCGGTAACAATAATTTTGTTAAAAAGTGATGCGCGCCTAGATTCGGCAGCCTCAACACCACTATCGTATAGAGAACACAACAACACCAATATGTTAAAGGAGTACAGAGAAAGTCTTGCAAATCTCAAATCTCTCTCTAGATTGGTCGGGACAAAAGAGCATCCAAATCTAGATCTAGCTCTAGATCAGTAGAAAAGAGCCACAAAGTAGAAAACAATTGGTCAGAAAATTATTTTTAGGTAAGTTGACTACTGAAGACAGCAGTGAAGGAACTTCGAAGACTTGTGGAGCGCTTGACTATTTGGAACAAGCACTTGGAGCGAGAGCGAGCGAGCAAATTCAGATGGAGCAGAGTCTCTCGAGACACTCACACTTTGATCTTCAGAGCTCACTTCTGCAGAAAATGTCGATCACGTCGTCCACGAAATCGACAAAGAAGCATAAGAGATAGAAAAACAACGAAACAAAAATAAAGAATAAAGTGGGAAAAGGAATGAAGGAAAAAGAGGGAGGGACGTCTGCTTCAGTAGAAGGCTAGGCGGCGGCGGACGAGAGAAAGCCTAAAGGGAGAGAGACGACAAAGACGGATGTTTGTGGGAGTTAGTTGGATGACTCGGAGGTTATTCAAATGTTTCTTTAGGCTCTTTATTTCTTCTATGTCCTTGTGGTGGATTCCTAGGGCTTTCGAGCGATCAAAAGACTATTTGCCTTCTTGGAATGGCCTACCAAGACGGTGGTTTGGCCAAGGGAGGCCTAAATTATCTAAGCGTCTTTTCTTTCTATTCTCGATAGATAGGAGGGGCTTCGACCTCACCAAGATCGGACATCATACGTATCCGAACTGTTAATTTATTCGGTGCGCCACACGTGTCGGCATCCGAGGCTAGAATGAGGCATGCGAAGGTTAAAGCTTGGTAATGAATCTATTAATAATGTGCCCCCCACATTGCATGCATCGTCTAGTCGACAACTCTTGCATGCCTCACTCTCCCCCATTCGTCAATTCTTACCAAACCAGGACACTTGTTATCGGATGAATGGCGGCACCACGCAAGCGTTTCATGGGATGTAAGAATTAGAGGAAATCCTATGCACATTGACACCGTTCGCGAAATTTGTCTGACCATTCGACAGATTGCAAGTGGGCATTCAAATTATTAAGTCAGATTCAACGGTCAATTACAACAATCCATCACTTCAGTTGGTACATTGATTTTTCAATTGTCAGGTCTACGAATACATCAAGGCATTTGTTAAATTACTTAATGATTAAATACTTGACCTTTCAAATATTTGTTGGGCATACCACTAGAGCAGTCAGCACATTTGGAATGATATGACTTTACGTTTGGTTGCTTAAAGATAAACGGAGCATATTGTCCCTCCACTTTAACTCACCGCGTAATGCGATCCATAAACTTAAAATATGTTCAATGTGATGTTTGAACTTTAATCCAGTATGCAACGTCGTCCATGAGTTTTTAAGTTATTAAATGTGGTCGGTCCCTGCACTTTTGGTACATGTTCAATTAAGTTCATGAATTATATGAAATTGTTCAATGTTGTCCCGAAACTTAAATTAATGGAATGAGAATATGTAACATTTTTATATAGTTTGGGGATTTAATCAAACATGTACATAAAATTTAGGGATCACATTGGAAAAATTAAAAGTTCACGGATGACATTGCTCATTAGGCTTGCGGGGTCATATTGAACATTTTCTTGTTTAGGAACCATATTTTATATTGGGACAAAATTCATGAACCATTTATCACTATCCCCTCAACTAACAAGTGCGACATTGATTCTAATAAACTATAAATCACCATCTCCCTCAATATTAGGTGTAATTGGTTCCTCCCACCCAGAACCGTGAATTACCTACTCATTCCATGGACCTACCAAGAGTTGAACCACCGGCCTAATCCGATTTCCGGATGGATTTATGGAATTACTCTTATAGGTGCATTTCTTTGGTTTGAAATATTTTTGCATTATTTTCAGCTTCATGCAGCCGAGTAATCTTAGGGGTGAGCAAATTGGACCAATCGGACCGGGATCCCCCGAACCGGATCAGGACTGGTGGTCCAGTTCCCGATGCTATAGAGATACGGTCTAGTTCCCAGTTCCTAAAATTGGAATCGGTGGCCGGGCGGTCCGATTCCTGGTTCCTAGGACCAGATCGGACTACCCTAATTGGACCGGTCCTTTTTTTTTTTTCCTAATTTGATCCGTGAATTTCTTTCGGCTCTTTGGGCCTCTTGTTCTTTGCTACTGGAAAGCTATTTTATATAGACGTTAAAGTTCTATAATGTTATTGATGTCAACAATTAGAGAGTAATTTGGGCTTTTTTTTTTGTCCGGTTCGGTTCGATCCAATCCAGTCCATTTGTCGGTTCGATCCGGTTCGATATCCATGATGGTCAATCCGGCTCCTAGTTCTCACGAATTGGGAATCGGAACCACCGGTCCGATTTTCGATTCTCGAGGAGAATCGGATCGGATCGGGAACTAATCACCCCTAAGTAATCCTATCCCTGCTTTTCTTTTCTGGGATTTTCTTGTTGGTGATGTATATGTTGCAGAAGCCATGTTACTTAAGAAGGGGGGGGTGTTCAATGGCCTTGGGTTCCCTTTGCTTTAGACTTACATTCCTTATTTTAGCTGATCTATGTAGGTTAGGCACCCTCCTAAGCATCGTTTTGTATGTTAGAATTCAACTCATCTACAAAAGTGTTTACTCTGAGGGCTCTTTCCATATACCCTCGAGTTCAGACAAACGATAAAGCCAAGACGTCTTTCAAATTGAATACCATTAACATTATTCAACCATAGTTGAGAGATAGCTTGAAATATATATATATATATACACATATGGGTTCGGTTGGTCCGAATGGATGGTTCCTACCTGAAATCGAAAACCGAATCCACATCCGATAAAAAAATCACCCAAAACCGATTGATTCGGTCCAATCCGGATGAATCCCGGTTCTCTTGGCACAACACTACTCGGTATCATGTCACCCGCAAGACTTCTCCTCTTTATCAAGGTGGGGCCCACTTGAAGTTTCGCGTCCCCTAGTTAGGGAAACCGACACCGTCAGATACGGCAAGTTGCGCCTGAATCGCACGTCCTCAGTCCTTTTTTTCCCTCGCCCAATGTGCTTTTCTCGATCCCACGATGATGATCAACCCCATCCTGCTGCGTTAAGCCGGGGAGTCAGCTTTTCCTTAATTGCAGAAAGATAAAAGAAAGGTGAGGTGGTTGCTCCTGTGCAGCAGTGGTAATCTGATCAGACCAGGGCCCAATATTCTTCTAGGGATTGGCAAATCCCACCCACTATAAATACCAACCCAACACCAGCCCCCTCTCTCCCCACTCCATCATCCCTCCGTTAACAGCCCTTCTCTCGCCTCTCTCTTCCTCTGCCTCTCCTTTTGCCTATCCGCTTCCTTTTCGACCAGACACCACCATTTGTTTTCTCTCTTTTTGATTGATGGGGTTCGTTCCAATCTCTTCTTTCTCCCTTGGGGCTTTGATGGGTTTGTCGTGGAATGACCCTGTTTGTGTTCTTCCACAGCTTTCTTGAACTGCATGGTTATTATTGGAGAGATGTGAGGAAATGAGATGCGACCCATCTTCTCTTTTTCCTTTTTTCTCTTGTCCTCTTCTTTTCGTGCGGTTCAATAAAGCTGTGGGAAGATACCGAGAGGGTCAAGAAGGAAAAAAAAGCACGGATGATTTTTGTGCAGGATCTGTGTGACTTCTCGAGATTTTTTTGTGCTGTTACACAGGTTTTGTTTTGCGTCTACCGCTTCATGGATTATGGTCAGTGTGTGCGGTGAAGCTCCCTGTCGAAGTCTCTTTATATCCGATTCACATGAAGATGCGATTTTTACCGGGCGGTGTTGAAATTTGTTTGTTTCACAAGTGGAATGGACGTTCATTCTGTGGATCCGTTATTTTCCGAGGTGAGCAATAATGTGGGATCCATGAAAAGCATGCACAGATCTGGTCAATTGCGCCAGATTTCTTTTCATGATGGCTCCTTTTTCATTAGTTTTCTGATTTATTTTATTTTCAGTGAAACTGTTTCTTAATTACAGGCACTGTGGGAAAGAAATGCTAGTCAAATCACTAATTAGTCCATGGCCATTAGTCAAAATCTGCAAGTAATTCGCGCTTCTGATCTGTTTGCATTTTCACTGGATTGGCCTGTCGCCACTTTGTTTGCCAGATTTTTCCATCACGGTCAGTCTTTTCTGTGATTGATATAAATTCACTCTGTAAAATGTGTGCTTATTATTGAATTATGAAATGTGCTGTTGGTTTTGCACATTTTCATATTTTTCAACTACTGTTTGTGTTTTGACCGAAAAAAAAAAATGCTGTTTGTGTTGGATTTACTAAGCTCTCTTATCCTGTTTCAATCTTCGTTTATAATGAGTTTTTTCCTTGCGTAATTCTTAAACAAAATTATAATGCATGTTTTATTTATTTCATTTCTATCTTTTAGGAGCTCCATCCACACCAAGTTTAAGCTTTGAATTAAGCCTGCATACCTTGTGAGTTGCTTTCAAGATTCATCTAAATTCTATGGGAGAAACCTTTGATATTGATTAAGTACTAAGAAAGTAATTTAGGGTTTCAATTTCATAATCCAAAAAGCTATAGGGAAAATTTTATAAAAATCAATAGGCAAAGAAAGTGTCCCTTTATCAGTTGACAAATGCCATCTCCAGTGATTTTCCTCCTATACCCAATATGCCCCTTGATGAGACCATCCTTAATAATCTTCAGAACTGATCTCTAAATCAAAACACTGCTCCGGAAAGCAACATACACACAACACAATGCGATTTGCACATGAGTGCAAAAATGGGGTCCTAATGTTGCACTTGATCCTTAGATTGCATGACGTAAGAGTTTCTACTACTATTCGAAACCTTGGAACTTAAAAGGTCATATGGATTCTGCCAAAGGTTGAGCTACATAACTTGAGAGGCTACAATTTGGCAAAAGACTTTGTCACGGACCAAAATGAGCTGTTACAAGCTGTGATGTAATGGAGCTTCATTTTAGATATGTTTTTAAATGGCTACTCCTTGTGATCTTTCACAAATTTCCGCCGAGTCAATGGAGATACCTTACCATTCTTTTCTGGTGTTTTTTCCCCTTTTTTTCAGACAAGTGGATGTTGTTTGGAAACTATAGCATAAGAATTAAGGACCGCTCCATCAGTTAGATCCACCTTAGATACCGGCGGGGTTCTTCATGGTGCATACCCCAGTTCATGTAATTTTCTTTTTTAACATTTTTTGTTTCGCGTGTAAGTGGGAAAAAGTTTCAAGACAAATCACTTGTGTTGTGTTAGTCATATGACTTCATGCATCTACTTCACCTGCCAAAATTCATTTGCTTTTTTGAGTTCATGGAAAGCTTATAAATCTCTCCAATTGTGAGGATGAATACTGAAACTGCATTTAACAGATAACTGTTTTATGGTTGACTATATCCAAAAAGAGAAAAGAAAGATATCTCCTTTGTGGTTGTTATTTTGTGTAGTTATGTGAAGATGAAAGTGGCCAAATTCTTGTGCATTTTAATGGAGTTCCTTGCCATTTGAAATGGTTGAGCCATGAATAGTCTTGCTAATGCGGAGCAAGATGACATCCACATTTTACCATTCTGGTTTTCATTATGAAGCAAGTCGGTCTCAATTTCCCTATTATGTAAATTCATCAGTTTTTGTCTCATTAGTCGTGTTTGATTGATCACCCTGCCTCAAAGCATACCTTGGGAAATTTAGGTCAAGATTTGTTCAGATGGGCGTTTAATTGTTTAACTAATCATGGGCGACGATCTGTTTTGAAATGCCACAATTCTTTACATTGCAGGCATTTCAGGTGCTTTTATTTTCTGAAATGTCAAAAATTTAAATAAATATGCAGTTAAATAGAATAAACAAGTACAATTAGATGTATTCAAAAAAGAATGTAATTTACGCAGATTCATTTCTGTTGGTGTGGTAGAAAACCAACTATGGCGAGGGAGAAACATATTGGATCCACGTTGTCTTGTTGAGGTCCCGTGTAGATGCCGAATAACTATTGGAAAGCATAAGCCAGAAAATACAACGTTTGCAAAATTTTCACTGGTTATTGACATATGATTGACTTAATCTATAAGAACAACTCGTGACCAAAAGGAATCTACTGAAACAAATCCAGGAAATATTTAATCAATGACAAGTTTTTAAGTTTGAGCTTGGTGATTTAACTTTAACTTTCCATTCCATGTTATCTTCTTGATGACTCGAACAAGAACAATAGAACCATTTATCACTTCTTCCACTCACCTTAAGAGATTAAGGAAGGCAAAGAGGCAATCTACATATGAAATGGTGAGATAAAACATTGGGATTCAGAAGTTTCTACTGCGCGAACTTCTTCTTATAAAGACTTGCCCTTCCTAGCTAGTCTGGCAAAAGAATATTCATCTCTTATGGAGTTGTCGACAATTCAATTGGGAAAATATATCGGTGTAATGAATGTAGATATGTTAATCCCATTTGGTGGTAGGCCTAAGTTTATACCTGTGCATAGATCGCAACATATGTGAAACTAGGTCGGTTATTTGGTTGGTAAAAAGTACCCATGTAGCCGTATTTTCTGCCGATCTATGGTTTGTTCTGTACAATGGAATCTACACTATGAGTCTAGAAATGGACTATTGAGGCTACATAATAATGTATGACATGGTTTCCATGAAAGTTAACTAGGTTTTATATTCTCTTGGAACTTTAGATTACAGGGGCATGGTCGTGGCAACATTGTCGTTGATGGTTCTGTCGAAGTATTTGTCGGCTTGAGAAGTGCATAAGAGTCCTGTTAAACGCTTTTAGGCATGTCTGGTAAAGCGTAGCACTCACTCAATGCTTTTTTTTGTATGCAAAGGTTTGCATGGTGAGAAGTTTAGGTTATGAATTACACCACATCTGCTTCCCTTTTCGACCCAACCACGCATGGAGCTAGTTTTTGTGATTTAGGTCGACGCAAAATCTGATATTATTGTGCGGCTGTTTAGTACAAATATTAGCACTGAAATGTTTTTGTCTTCTGAACAACTGCACGCACGATGCCCCAGTGATGACAAAATCGAAATGGATCTGATATTTCAGCTTTTAGGTCCCTAAGAACTCCGAGGCCCACTTGTAAAATGAGTTACGCTTCGCATGTCCTTTTCTCCAGCAACGACAATTATTCCGAACAGCTTCTCATTTGATCCCAATACTCGGTTCGGGTTACTGATGATCTTATTCTGCTTCGAAATCTGGCTGTGAGTTTTTTCGGTCATTTTTCGGACTCCCAACTCCTTGTCATCTCCCTTCATTGGTGGCATAATTCAGATCCATTAGATACAACGACAATAAGATCAACATTTGAGCCTCTTCCAAGCTTAACTGAGATCAGCTACACATTTATCATCTGTATGTTGTTATCTGCTGTTAACAATTAAGAACATATGCTAGATAACGTCCAATCTCAATGATATAATGTTTCCAATATTTCCATTTGCCACAATGAAATATTTGTTCATAGTACTCCGTTAAGGTGTGATATTGGCAGAGTTACTACATTGCATACTGAATACTTTGTTTTCTTCTAGACTTGATTTCGCACTTAGGAACCAGAGAAGGATCGCCGGCTGCCGCGACCTGGTGAATTGATCCCTTTTCCCTCCCACATCAAATCTCAAGCACAATGGCACTGAGCTTTTTCAAAGAGCCCATCCACCCACTTCTACTAAAAAGCTGTCGAAAATTGTTAACGAGTACATGTAGTATCAATATACAAACCGTAATTGTAGTCATAGCTAGGTAAGAATACTTGTCACAAATTTATTTACTTTTCTGAGCTATCAATGTGTGAGAGATGAAAGAATATATCGACGCAGCATGTATGCGCAATGTGATTCTCGCAAATGCCAGTCACGGCGGTCGCAAATCTGTTCACTATAGGAAAGTTGGAGAATCAAAAGTCATCTTTTTCATCTTATAATTCTCTAGGCTGCATACATTAATGTGGACTGAAAGACATCTCAGTTGCATTAGATCAGAAACATTTGCAAGTTTCATGGTTTGATGAAACCATTTGAACCCTTTTTAAGTACTGAAAGCTTCTTGTTTATGGCCAAGAGATGGAAGCTTCTTGAAAATATACATCTTTGGCCTGTCTGGTTTACCATGATTAATCGAAAATATAGCTGAAAATGTAGTTTTTAAGCAAACTCGTATATGAAATAACCTGATGGGTTTTTCAACTCTTTTCATCGTTTGAAAAATCGAATAAAATTAAAAATAAGAATTTTACAATGTTTTTACAACATTGATTGAATCTGAAAACTAGGATTTCGTCTGCAGAGATGCATTGAATCTGAAGCACGAATATATATATATATACCTGCTAAGACCATCAGGCGCGATTCAACGCCCAACAACCATTCCAACTTGACATGTCTGTGAAACTCACAGAAGCTATAAACAACTAAAATGAAAAGCGAAACATGTCAGAATTGCAACATATCCTTACCTGCTCTCTCTCTCTCTCTCTCTCTCTCTCTCTCCAGCTAAAAACACGTATGGTGAACGACAGAGAGGGGAAAACGTGCTTTGGCCTGACATTTCTTCCGAGTTCTTCAACTTTTCTCCTGAGTTCTTCAACTTTTCTCTTGATGGGTTCATGAATTTCAGATCCAATAAAATGATGTTGCAATCGGCAGTTAAAAGATCTTCAATGTAATTTAGCAGGTGGGAAAATGGAAGAGTTAATTGGTACATGGCTATTCTTTTTTTTTTTTCTAAGATTTCTGTATACCTTCAAAAGCACTGTGCAAAAGAGAAGGGTTTGAAAGAGTCAAGACTAGGAAGGGTAAAAAAACTATACGGGCACGGACGGATCCTACAGGTAAGGTGGTGGGCAGAGGCCAATCACAATACGTATTGTTCCAAGAGTTTTATGGTTTTTTAGAATGTAATTGAACTGGTATTTAAGGTGATTGTAGCAGAGAAGATATCCTAGAGAGAGAGGGAGGGAGGGAGAGAGAGAGAGTTTATGTGGGTACAATCTTGAGGTCACATGGTGACAACGTTTCAACCTTTTATTTCACGGAAATATAGGAGATGATGTAGTAAGGCAACTAGGGATGGCAACAGGAAGAGCCATTTATTATCAATTAACAATTACAGGGGTTGGAGATAAAATGAGCTGGAGTGAAGGAATCTTCCCCTGCCACACCACTCCCTTTTCACCATTTTGATCGAGTGATCAGAATTTGTTTGGTTTTTTGCAGAGTACGATGGAAATGTTTTTCATGAATTTCACTGACAACAAGGGAGATTATGGTGTTTATTTTGGTTTTAGGGGAAATGCGGCCCTTTTCCATGCATGGCATCAAACGTGTTGCAGTAGAGAGAGAAGCAAATCAGTTGCAGAAAGTCCATCTTCTTTTCTCAGAAACACTGATGAACCCACAGTGTACAGGGAACAAAGAATGCATAATTCAGTTAAATTTGTGCCACAAGTCACGACCATTGTCACATCAGAGGAGGAAGAATGCATAATCCATTCGAATTACCCAACTATCACACGAAATTCTGGAGGGTTTGATTTGCAAAATTGTATGCTGAGAGATGTGTTTGTGTGCACTAGATCTGACAAATTCACAACGCCATTTGCCCAAAAAGAGAGAACAACCAAAAAAGGAGGATAAGAACAAGTGGTGTTACCATAAAGATGAAAAGAGATCCGAAGCTGCTGAGTTCCACAACATGTGGTGAGGAATACTGAGATAGTTTTCCCTTCTCTGCAACACAATGGCTTGAAAAGAAAAGAAAAGAAAAGAAATCCTGAATTTGCCATGTTTTCCCACAGCTTTCTTGAGCTTCTAAGGATGTTTTGTTCAATTTTTTTTTTTAAGAGAGAGAGAGAGAGAGATCAAAAGACTGGATGATAAGAAGTTCAAGAAAGCTGTGGAAAAGCATGACAGGACTTGAATTTCCAAGCTGCCCTCACTTTGACCTCCTCAGATCGCACATCCCCTCCAATATTCTATCTTCTGTCCACAAAGCTCCTCTCTCTCTCTCTCTCTCTCTCTCTCTCTCTCTCTCTCTCCCAGAAAGAGAGAGAGAGAGAGAGAGGCCCATACAAAAGGCTTTTTCATGGACCACTCCAGCACAAATCTGCAAGAGAAAACCAGCTTTATAGAGTGGAAGGAGGAGAAGAAATTAAGTAGGGTTCATTTTACCCACGAAACCAACCCTTTCTGCTTTTTTTTTTTTCCTTAAGTGAGTGCGTTGTGGGGGCATGCAAGAAAATGTCAGACTGGGGCTCAGCCAAGCAAAAAAATTGGAGGAACTGAAAATCTTCTTGGAAAATAAAAATATAGTTTTTATTGAGTTCACAAACTTTGAATTCTTTCCGTACTTACTAACATTTTTTCCTTCTGCAGCAGGGAGTTTTCTCGCTCACCATACTAAGCCTAATTCCGATGAAAAACAAGCCATCCACGTCGGAGTTAAGAGGATTTGTACAGAAATACTTCTTTGTGAACTGATATTATATAATTACATTGAGTAGAAATTAAAAGGAAAAGGGAATTGACCCTAACTTCGTAATAATACGTAAAATATGCACATCCCATACATCAAGCTAGGAAAATCTACCATTCTGAATATGACCCATTTATGCCCTTTAATGACAAGATAAGTAAACATATCACTTTTTCCATGTTAAAATTTATTTTGTGTTAATGGGTACGGGATATGAATGAAATACAAACATGAATATAGCACACCGATAAGAATTGCTAACCGTACATAGCAAATAGTAAAGACGACGTACTAAAAATGAGAACACAATGCTCAATACATGAATGAAGATGTTAGTCTTAGATTTTGTAATTGGTCATCATGAGTTCCAATGTTTATAACCATAGTCATTCAATTATTGCATCATTTTGGAAAATCAGTACGCTTTTTTCATATGGGGAATTGCTCCAAGAAAAAACATATGGGATGAAAATATTTTCTTTGACACCATTCCAAGCGAACCACATGCCACCATGTGAAAAGGGGATCTTCTTTGATTTTATTTGGGAGATAAAGGTATGGGCGTGTTCATGGTCCCCCAAATCGTTATGTTCTGCTTTTCTTCTACATCAAATCGAACATCAATCTAATGGAAGACGTTTTATACATTATCCTTTTTCTCTTCTAACCTCCCAGCTTGTGGATTGATCTTTATTTTTATAATGTATTTTTTTTTGTTTTTTTGTTTTTGCAGTGCAATGTGAGATTATTCAAGAATAGAGGAGAAAGCAGTCACGATGCTCTCTTAATATAATATATGGGATGACATGAACATAAAGCTTTGCTTGTCAAGAATTTCAAATGGGTGGCGCTTGAAATCCTCTGTTGTTTTCCATGCCATGTGTGCAACAAATATTTTTAAACAAACATCATATTCATAGGTTTTTGTACCTAAGAAGATAACTCAAAGTTTAATTAAGAAGGTTGATATTGAATCAACGATCGTTTTCGTGTTATTGGTGCTACAATTAAATTAAACTTGATTTGAATTTGAGTTGGTCAGTTCCTTATTCGTTTAACGTTGAATAAACTAATTGTTAGATGTATATATAGAACAAATACTTTCCAAAAAAAAAAAGATGTTATGCTCATTTTTAAGAAACCGGACATGGGATCTAATGGAACTTTTTGTAGAAAAGTTGGAGACTCGAAGTAAGAAAGGGTTTTTCTTAATGCATAGTAATTTAGATCACTTTTCGAGGAGGAATAAATGGACTGTTATCATCTCTTAGTCTATCTCAATATGAGCTAAAAGTTCTAAACTTTATGTAAGTAATTCAAGTTCCAAAAATTTCAATTGGTAAATTAAGTCCTAGATCTTTTTATAAAAAGCGTGGATCAAATCCTAAATTATAAAAACCATTATTCTCACACAGCCAAATTCCTAGTGCCACAAGCGACTTGCAGACTTGTTCATTGAAAGGACTTGACTGCATGAATTTTAAGATTTCTAGTGTATTTACTTAAGTTAACTTCACTAAATTTTTTTTTTGTCATATCCCTTGATTCCTTTATTTGTTCTACATTTGAAAACTTGAAATGCCACATACAGACCGAGGGGTGTTTATCCCATCGAAGACAAAATGAGTGTACTGATAATCTCTAAACGGTAATTTTGTGTGTTGACGATACTAATTGTGGGGAATGAAATAGAATTTTGTCTTTGACCCAAATTAAAAAAAGAAATAGAGTCTTGTTGATAATAACTTCACATTGTAAATTCGTGGGTTTCTTGCCAAACATTTAGATGTTCTTTTTCCGAAACCTATATCTTTTCAAACTTTTTCCTAGGAAAAGGCACTTTCAATCTTGTTAGCCCATTAAAAGAGCCCTTTGTTCCATGTAAGCATTCATGTCGCTTTTCTCATATGCTAATAATTTTAATTTCTCGATCAATTAAGAATAAGTCTAAAAACTGGAGCAGATACAAAAGTTTGCCTTCTTGCTAGCATAAAAAATTTCTTTTTCCAATAAGGGTATAATATTATCTAGTAATTAACATATGTATGATTTTTTTAAAATTATTATAACTTTAAAATAAGCTGGATATTAAAAAGAAACATCTGTCTTTAAAACCGGAACAATTAAGTAGATTTGGCGAAAAAAATAGAAATGATGACTGTGATAAATAATTCCATCCTAATTTTATAAGGAGTGAATGAGATTGCTTTAGACATATACCGTATAAGCATGGTCGTAACATATTACAATTTTTAACTAAGTTACATTGATCAACACAAATTAATTAATGTTGTCCCTCGGTATAATTGTTGATTACTAAATGTAGATATAATGCAATAACGATCTTACGATATCTGTGAATCATATTACATAATTGGAATATATGGACACGCATCAAGATCAATGGAAATAGACTATAAATTGAAAGATATTGGATTTTGAATTTCTTAGAGATACCAAGATCGAGGAGATGATAGTTAAATTTCATAATCTAATCCCGAATTGGAGATCTAGGTTTCGAACAACTTGACCTTCATATGAACTCAAATGAACCATTTAGTAAAACTATTAAGTTCGCATAAATAACATGCATATAGTATATCCATCTCATTATTAAAGCATATCTCAAGGGCTGAAAAATCTTAACATACCCTCCTTTTTATGTTAGTATAAATTATCTATGCATGATAAATATACACATAAAATCACATAAATATTGGTATCATATCATATAAAGATGGAAAATGCTTTCTTGACAATACTGTGAATGACGGTATAATCTTAACTGTAAACTCATATATCATCATCGCGTGTTTTATATAAAATACTCATAAATTGAGAGATCGTGTGGTCAGAATAACTGATAGTACTATGAGGTTGTCAGGCTAACAGCTTATGTATAAAGATAATGTAATACCCATCACCCCATGTGCGGACTTCTGTAGGTTTTCAGTGTTAGGAGAGGGCCTTGCAGAGGAAGCATCGACAAAGGGGAGACCTTTACGCTCCACTTGTAATGGAGAAACTTCAAGGTTATGTGGCCATGGCTAACACAAATGTGCTCGTACCGTCTGACAAGAGCAATGGCTTATTGTCTCAAGTTTTCCCTTCTCTCGTGTTCTAGCCGTATGTGGGAGACGAGACTAGCCCCTGAAGATGACAGTGCGTAGCAGCCTCTTCTACGATTGAGAAGTACTGTCGACGTACGGTCGAACACGGTCGCCGCCGCAGCTTTACTCCTCCCCACGCTTACGAAGATGTTTGTCTGAAACCAAGGATTCGAAGAAGAACGGCTCCACCTCCGAAACGGGGAGGCCAGGGAGAGGAAGACCACACAATCCTAACATATCCGCACGGACATGGGACATTAATGAAGGGGTCGACCATTTGCAAACAGCTTGGACATGGAGGCAGAACTTGCGCAGCAGGAAAGGAATGACAGCTTAGGCATCGTTTCGGGTACGATCTGCTGGCACTCAACTCGCAAATGAACAACGGAGAAGAACAACCCACTTCTTCATGTCATCGAAATGGTATAATGCTCATCAGCAATTCAGCACCATCCGTGGATCTTCCAACGTTTTTTCCTCTAGACGGTACCAGAGCAACGCCACAAGAAGCCAAACAAGCTTTTTCGAAAACGGGTGATTGATGGGTTCTGAGGTGATGGCAGGTTAACGTCGGATAAGGCGAAGAAGACAACCGCATCATCGATCCATGCGCATGATGCGATTCTCCGACTCCCGCCAACGTGGTTGGGGGGCCCTGTCTCGTTCGAATGGGCCAACAGACTTGAATCGAGATAGCGGGGGGAATTTCGCGCGAGGCCCAGTTGCTGCACAATTCGGGGGCCCACCCTGATGGGCCCACCACCACCGCCTGTTATATCGAAATTGATATGTGGTGGGGCTTTGCGTGTGGTGGGGTCTACGGTGGCAAGTTGGAGCGGGGGTGCAGTCCCAGAAAAGAGAAGTAATTGCATTATGGGTGAACGTCGTACCCAAGTCCGTCAACTTCGGGGCCTGTCGTCCGCCGGTCCGAGTGCGGTCATGGTTTCGCTCCGGCATGGCTTTAGGTCACGATGTCTTTACTCGAGGATCATATTGATGTATCCATAATACTAAGGAAAATTACTAAAAAAAGTTATAAATTTATTATAATTATGTCAATTTAGTTTTAAACCTTTTTTTTTGTCGATTCAATCCTAAACCTTTTGCAATTATATCAATTCAGTCCATCCGATAAATTTTGACTAGTCGACCAATGGCCTAATATTTTAATAATAATTTTGGATTTTTATCTTCTTCCCTCCCGCCTTCCCCTTCCTTGTTCTACTACCCCAGGGGAAAAGTACCAAAAAAGTCCTAAACCTATGGCCTTGGTACCAATTCAGTCCTAAACTTTTCAATTGAACCAATTCAGTCCTAAACCTATGGTATTAGTACCAATTCAGTCCTAAACTTTTTAATTGGACCAATTCAGTCCTAAACCTTTTTGTATTGGTACCAATTCAGTCCATCCTTCCAATTTTGACAAGAAATTACTCACATGGGCGTCGGCGATGCCACGTAAGACGACTGATGCTGGCGTGGATATTTTTAATAATATTTTTTATAAAAAAATTTAATAAATTTTGCCATTTATTGTCCTGAACTTTAATTTTGCAGAGAAAGAAAGAGAAGGAAATGTGCAAAAATTCAGGGAAAAAAAGGAAAAAATTATTAATTTTTTATAAAAATATTATTAAAAATATTCACGTCAGCATCATTCCTCCTACGTGGCATCGCTGGCGTCCATGTGAGTAATTTCCGGTCAAAATTGGACGGATGGACTGAATTGGTACTAATACAAAAAGGTTTAGGACTGAATTGGTCCAATTGAAAAGTTTAAGACTGAATTGGTACTAATATCATAGGTTTAGGACTGAATTGGTCCAATTGAAAAATTTAGGACTGAATTGGTACCAAGACCATAGGTTTAGGACTTTTTTGGTACTTTTCCCACTACCCCAGCGATCGGCTAGAGAACAATTGGCAAGGCTCTCGTCAGCCTCGCTGTGGCTAAACGAGGCTAACCTCGCCATATTTGGGCTAGCGAGGACAACCAGGCCTCGCCTAGCGACGGTGAGGTTGAGTCTCTCTATGGTCGAGCAAGGCTCGGCCTCACCTCGCGCTGCCACTGCGAGGCTCAGCCTCGCCTTGCCATGACGAGGTCTGTTGACACCTGATTTTTAATCATTTTTTCCATTGCTAAAGTAATAAAAAATCCATAAAAATTCATAAAATTGAAAAATCAACTTTGGGGACCTTAGCCAAACCTAGGGAACCAATTTTGACCAAAAAACGATTTTTCATATTTTCAGTATTTTTACGTATTTTTTATTTATTTATTTTCGAAAATTAATAGAAAATCCATAAAAATTCATAAAATTGAAAAATCAACTTTGGGAACCTTAGCCAAGCCTAGGGAACGAATTTTGACCAAAAAAATAATTTTTCATATTATATATATTTTAATGTTTTTTTAAAAAAATACAAAAATATTTGAAAATTTTGGAAAAATAGCATTTGAGGCCAAAAAATACACAAAGATAGTTAATATTTTTATTTTAAATCTATTTTCATATTGGCCATCGCAAATTCAGAAAAATCCAATTCGAGTCACGTGTTCCTTCACGAGTATAATCTCGAATCGGGCCTAAAAAAATTTAATTTGAGTCAACTTATTTTTAACTTTCACTTTTTATGAGTTGTGACATTGTCTTCTAATATTTTAAATTTTCATCTTGGCCCAATTATACCCAAAATGACTTAATTTTGCAAAAGGGCTTTAATTAAATTATGCATTATTTTCAGCGACAAGAAATGAGCTTAAATTTGACATGTGGTAAATTTTGGTGTGTCAAAAATTGTGAGGAGATTTGGACTTAAAGAAATATATTTTTTTCAGGGACTGAATTGTAAATACTTAAAATTCAAGGACTAGAGTGCAAATACCTAACTCTTGAAGGATTATTTTACAAATAATAAAAAGAAGAGTTAGTGGATAAATTAGAATAGAGAAGGGAAGATGAAGAAGAGGAGATGAAGAAGAGAAGTTGGAGAAGAATGGATGGAGAAAATAAGATAAGAATAGAGAAGGGAAGATGGAGATGAAGAAGAGTTAGTAGAGAAATTAGAATGGAAGATAAGAATAGAGAAGGGAAGATGGAGATTAAGAAGAGTTAGTGGAGAAATTAGAATGGGAGATAAATATGGAGAAGGGAAGATGAAGATGAAGAAGAGTTAGTGGAGAGATTAGAATGTGAGATAGAGATGGAGAATGGAAGATGAAAATGAAGAAGAGTTAGTGGAGAAATTAGAATGGGAGATAGAGTTAGTGGAAAAATTAGAATGGGAGATAGATGAGTAGGTTATAAAAGGAGGAAGAAGTGAGCTTGAGAAAGGATTCTTGAGAGAGAAAATTTGAAGTGTTTGGGAGAATTTTTTGGAGAGAAAATTTTGGATGTTTGAGAGAGTTTTGGGAGATTGAAGAAAATTTTGAGAGAAAGAAAATACCAAAAGAGAGAGAATTTTGAAGATGATGGGAGTTTAAAGCTAGGGGTTATCATCACAAATTCCTTCATCGATCAATATAAATCAAGAGTTCATCCTCGTCAACGAGCAAACAAATTCAAGCTAAGTGTTTTTATTTATTCATTTATTTATGGTTTTACTCGCAAATTAGCACAAATTGTATACACTTTCTCCATCTCCTTTTTCTTCCATATTTTATGTCAGGAGAAGGATATCTCTACGTCAACAGCAAAAATCTCGTCGAGATGCAAAAATCGGCCCAGACAAGCTCCTAAGCTGTCCACCGATTTCTCAACTGATCTGTGACTAAAAGTCCCTCTTAATTCAAAAGAAACTCTCTATATTGGGAACATAGAGAGCGAAAATCAATTATAGAAATCCCTCCCAAAAAAATGGGAGATAAGTACTCTTTCTACTCTTCTGGTTTTAGGTGCAGATTAGCACATATTTTGTATACTAACACTTCACTCTATTTTATGTCAGGAAGCCGCAGCTCTATATCAATGGTCAATCCTATGGAAGCACAAAATCGGCTTGGAAGAGTCCTCAAGCGCGCACAAATTTCAAATTATTGAATCAATTCATTGTATTTCATTTTAAAAAATTCATACCCCAAAATGGAGAGGACAAAGTCCATCCGCAATTTAAATACCTGCACCATAAATCCCAAAGGGAAGAGCCAAGCCAATGCTTAGCCTCCCATTGGAGGTTTTTACTTATAGTAGTTAAATACCTGCAACTTAAATACCTGCACCTTAAATCCCAAAGGGAAGAGCCAAGCCAATGCTTAGCCTCCCATTGGAGGTTTTTACTTACAGTAGTTAAATACCTGCACCTTAAATCCCAAAGGGAAGAGCCAAGCCAATACTTAGCCTCCCATTGGAGGTTTTTACTTACAGTAGTTAAATACCTGCAACTTAAATACCTGTACCTTAAATCCCAAAGGGAAGAGCCAAGCCAATGCTTAGCCTCCCATTGGAGGTTTTTACTTACAGTAGTTAAATACCTGCAACTTAAATACCTGTACCTTAAATCCCAAAGGATGGAGCCAAGCCAATGCTTAGCCTCCCATTGGAGGTTTTTACTTACAGTAGTTTAAATACTTGCAACTTAAATACCTGTACCTTAAATCCCAAAGGGAAGAGCCAAGCCAATGCTAGGCCTCCCATTGGAGGTGTTTATTCACTGTCATGTACTTCCTATAATTTAATTTTTGAATCATCAGACCCAAAAGATGAGTAGGTCGTAATACTGCACAGAAGTCGTTAACACACTCCCTCTTTCGGCTTCAGGGAATCTTTAACACTTAAAAAAATATAACAAATAAAAATATATACCATCCATGCATCCTATTTAAAAAGTGAAAACACAAAAGAGAATACCCTACTAGAGCTTTAGGAATAAACCAAGCCTGAGTTGCGGGATTAGGATATCCATGAAATTAAGGTACCGAAAGGGCATTAGTTTTAATTAACTAGTGTAACCAAGTCCCCGAGCTCATAATCTCTGGTTCGCAGGAATAAATTAGTTCTCCCGCTAATTTATTTAGGTTTCTAATCGACCTACCAAGAACGATTAGTGGCGACTCCAAATTTCAAAATCATTTAAACAAAAACCAAAGTTGCGATTCGGTAGGGCTTGGGAGGGTCCGTATTAGGTTAGTCAAATCTAATTAACCTAATAATCCGTTAACCCCTTTTAAAATTTTAAATTTTTTTTTAGAGGGTCGCGACAGACTGGCGACTCCACTAGGGACGGGATTTTTAAATTTTCGAAAAAAGATACCAATTGGAATACTTGAATTTTTTCGAAATTTTAAAAGTCTTAGTGGACTTAAGCCAATGAAAATTTCATGGATATCTCGCTTCTGGCGATCTTGTTTGGGACTCATTCTATAGGTGTTATATGTTTTTGCAGGATGGGAGTTATAAGGGGCGGAGTGTTTGGCTAACCCCTTTGTTTTGCAGGCTCGGTGTTTGGTTTATTTGTTTAATTTCGCATATTTTTAGAAGCGCTGTTTTGATATCAATTGTTGTGCATGTCTTGCATACTCTGAGGATCACGACACCTGCACACACAAGCGTCTAAACCCAAGTCGCGAAATTCTTCCTAGAAAACCATAGATAGGGATCGAATATGTAAAGCTCTTGCGTCGATTACGCTCGGGTTGACCATATTTTATGCCGCTCATTATCTGAATTGACAATTCTTCCCATTGTGATTTGATTGCGCGGAGGGTAAGGTTGTCAATTCAGATAGTGGGGGCCTTTTAGGTCCATACCCTGTCTCTCCTTTTTTTATTTTCTAGAGTTCACTCCTCACTTGAGTCATGCGCATGACTATGTGATTTGCATTTCTCCAAGGTAAAAGTAAGTTCTCTAATTTTATCTTGTATATATTTTCGGTCGGTCCATGCTAGGTGTTAGTCAGTTTTTGAGCTTGATATTACGACCATTCTTTTAAAAGAAAATAAAAATTAAATTTGTCCCTCATTTCTTTTAAAAAAATTTTGAAAAAATGATGTGAAAAATCCCTTCATGGGAATTTTATTAACCAATAAGGGATTTTTGTCATGTTTTTATTGCTTCAATAAAAATGAAATTTTCCTGAAAAAATTTTCCTCTGAAAATTTATTTCAATAAAAAGAAAAATTCCCTCAAAAAAAAAAAACTTTAGTAGACATCAAGTCATTTTATCACATTTTTCAAATTATAAAAACTTGCAAGAAAATTCTTCTCGAGAAATTCGCTCATGTTTTTCTAAGAAAATTTTCTCTAAATAAAATTAGACTAATGTCTCGGGGGAATTGTATTGACCAATAAGAGATTTTTGTCATGTTTTTCTTGCTTCAATAAAAATGAAATTTTCCTAACAAATTTTCCTCTAAAATTTTATTTCGATAAAAGAAAAATTCCTTCAAAAAAAAAACTTTGGTAAACATCAAGTGATTTTATCACATTCTTTCAAATTATAAAAACTTGCAACAAAAATTCTTTTCGAGAAATTTGCTCATGTTTTTCTAAGAAAATTTTCTCTAAATAAAATTAGACTAATGTCTCGGGGGAATTTTGTTAACCAATAAAGGATTTCTGTCATGTCTTTCCTGCTTCAATAAAAATAAAATTTTCCTGACAAATTTACCTCTGAAAATTTATTCTGATAAAAAGGAAATTCCTTCAAAAATTTTAGTAAACGTCAAGAGATTTTGTCACATTCCTTAAAAAAAATAATAAAAAAAGAGTAATAAATCTGCAAAAAAATTATGTATTAACCCATTTCTTCCTAAGGGAATTTTTTTTTCTGATTTCTCATAAAAATAAAAAAAATCAAATTGGACTAATATAGGAGTCATGGACCGACATTCCTTGTGTCGCATACTAATTATATCATTTTCTTTTGCAGGGAGATCCTAGATACCCTAGACGGGTGTAAAAATTAAGTTCAAAATATATCAAGAATCATCTCCAGAAATACCAAAAGACAAAAAACACCGAGGCTTCAACCGTTAATTCCGGGGGGCAAACGAACACTGTCCATCTTTGACAGACAGAGTTATGTCAATCCGTAAACTTGTATAGGCAGTGTATTCTGATATGACGGTGGATTTATACTGATTAAACACGGGGGCATATTTAATGTATTGCAGAGGATCCCGCATCTTTTGAAAGACAATATGGATTATATAATCAGAACCCATGAAACAAATACCTTTACCTGATTAAATCAACCAGAGACCGATCTTAAAATTTCCTCTTATCCGAAACATGCGGAGGGCTTTAGAGGACCGAGGTTCTATTAATGAACGTGGCCCACAGGAATTTCTCCCGACGCTACAGGCGACCGACACGAGCAAGTGGACGCCGAAAGAAATAAAATATGGATAAAAGTGGGCACACAACAGGTGGCCGGATTTATTTCCAGCGCACTGATCGAGTTGTCATAGTGTTATTGTTTGTGATCTCAAGATGGATAGTGGGGGCCACCGCCGAACCCTTCATCAATGTTCTCGATATCATCGTCTGGAGCAATTAAACAAGAACATCAAGAAAAACATTAAGCCTCGACATCTTCGGTACCTCAAATCGTTCTGTTATGCTATGCGGAAGAAACGATAGTAGGAAAATTAAACAAAAAAAAACACGTGAAGCTTTTCTTTCATTCCATTCATCAAAGAGCATTACAACAGCTCACTGGGGAGGAAAAGTAAAGCCAAACTGAGCCCTGATAACCATTACGAAGGAGCTCAACTGACTCTCCAAACAGTTGATGCTCCGGGTGCACCGGGCGTTCTCAGGATCAAGCTCCGCGAGCCTAAAGAAGAGGCGATCGCGCTTCTCCTTAGCCTGGGCCATACTGGCCTCGTAATGCTCGACAGCAAACTCCAAGTCCGAAATCGCCGCCCTCTCGAAAGCAATATCTGCCGTAATGTCATCAAGTTTCTCCTGCAGCCAACCGCATTTGCACCTCATCATAATATTGCTCGGCTCCTGTTCGGTGTAAGTTCGGACCAAGGCCAGACGGTCCACCAACTTTCCCCTCTCACGAACTAGCCACGAAAGCTGATCATTGGCAAACTTGAAGGCTTTCTTGTGATTATCAGCCATAAATGTGACTATTTCCAGACGCTCGTGCCGGTCTCGGTAACGAGCTTTCACGACGGCAGTCACAATGACCGTCTCATAAGCGCGGTTATAGGTAGCCAGAAAATTAATGAAGAGGGTCGGGAAGTTCCGATACTCCCTCCCCAGTTGGGTACCCTCAACAGAAGCAGCGTCTAGGGTCCTGAATAAACCGAGGATTTCAGCTTCAACGGTAGAGTTTTGGGCTATATGAGCGTAACCTCTACCAAGAAGATTGTAGAGTCTCTCCCACCCAGCCAGGATTTCGGCGGAGAAGGTATGGTTAGGAGAATTGGCCATTTTTGAAAGCAGATCACGAAAGAAAGGAGGAGAGAGGCGAGGCAGATGATCGGAATGCGAATGTGATAATCTGCTTCAATTTAAATAATGATTTCACAGGGGCAGTCCTTATTGGTCGAGTTTTTTCTATCTACCATTCTCTGTCGGCAACACCCCCGCTGGCTCGAATTCCAGTCAAGCGGCAACCTCAAGCTGAGCAGACCCGACGTCTCTGCAGAAAAGTTGGACGGGCTGCCACCACTTTGAAAAAGAAAGAATAAAAAACGAGCTGAGTGGGAGACAAAGAAATTTTCGGCAGAAAAGGAGATACGACTCGTCTTTATTGGAGGACCCGCCAGTAAATCGACGGTGGAGATCTTGACAAGGGCCCTCTACCACGAAAAGAAAAAAGGAAGACGAACTGAGCGAGAAACAAGGATTTCCCCTTTGATCAAAAGCTGAATATCAGATTTTCTCCCTCGAAAAATCTAATAGCACTGCCCGTGAAGAGGGAAGTCGTTGCTATTGCCAGAGAGAGAACTTGTCCTCATTTGATAGTGAGAGTTCATTCGCAAGAACTCGCAGGAGAAAGATAGAGAGGAAGGAGTTCTCGTGGGAGAGGAATTCAAAACCTTCACCATCAAAGCATCGGCTTTCAAAGCCTGTTACGAGAAACCATCGACGATCCCGTGATCCCTCAAGTCCAAGAAGACATCCTGAGGCGGTCTCGAGTCGGCAGTCCTAGATCCAAAAATATGTCGAGCATTAGGGAAACGGGCGCATGTTCAACCCTGGTCGAAGCTAATGAAGTTCCTTACCCTGAGGGTCTACTGGTCATGGCCATTGACGGTAATCCAGTCTCTCTGTCAATCCTTGTTACCGTATTGAGAAAATGCCGGTATAAGGTTGTAGCTCAAGCAAAGGCGACAGAGGCCTTAGAGATATTAAGGAGGAGTGGTGACCAGTTTGATATCGTCCTCACCGCCATGGTAGGGATTGACATGGATGTTTTCACTCTCTTGGAAGTCATCAATTCTAAATTAAACATGCCAGTCCTCGTAATATCGGCAAGCGATGATCAGCAAGCCATAATGAAGGCTGTCTTAAATGGGGCCCAAGACGTCGTAACGAAACCAGTTAGGGTTCAGATGCTTCAAAACATATGGCAGCACGTGGTAAGGAAGCAATTGCACAACCATGAGAACAAGCGTCAAGCCTTCAATTTTGTTCCAAGCAACTGGAGAAAGAAGATAAGTTGGTCTCCCGAGCTACATCGTATGTTTGTTAATGCAGTTCAACAGGTAGGAATCGATTCGGCACGGCCGCAACATATACTGGAAATTATGAACGTAGAGGGACTCACTAAAGCAAATGTTTCGAGTCATCTTCAGAAGTACAGAAAAAGGGTGAGAGAACACAATGCAGCTCAGAATCAAGAAAACCAAGGCGGGACTGATCCAAGCCTGAATGTCGAGTCTCCTCGCCACCATAAGTTCCGCGGGTTAGCATGGGGCGAGCCACTTTCCATCATCAACCAAGCCAGTAGCCGTGCCATCAATCCTCCAGGCGTTAATCAAAGTATCCCCCAGAATCACCCTAATGCTCTTCAAGAGTATAGACCGCAGGGGCAGTGTATTCAGACTCCTTGGTCTGAGCACCAACCAGTGGCTAGAATTCATCCCATGATCAGCGCGCCTGCGCAGCCAGAGAATCAGACAAGAAATTATCCTGAGCACTTCCACTTCTTTAATCCTCGAATGGAAGGAGTTTTTGGCAGCAGGACAGTTGGTGATCCCCACACTTTCTCGAGTAATGATGAAGGCTCCAGCACGAGAAGTCAAATTGCTCATGGCGAGGACAGAATGAGAAATCTACCGCCAGCATTTGCCAACAACAATGCCCAATTCGAGCATCAGTTGCTGGAAGGTTCAAGAGATTACCCAGATGATGAGCTTACTGCCCTGGTCAACCAGTTTAGGGTTGACAGACGTCCCAAGCCGCGATCAGGAGCCAGTGAGTAGGGACTCTCAAACATCGATCATCCACACCCGAACCAACACGAGACTAGCTGATTATCGAAGAGCCACAGTGTTGACACCTCATTTTTAATCATCTTTTCTTTTTAAAAATTAAAATTGATAAAACAAAATCCATAAAAATTCATAAAATTGAAAAACTCAACTTTAGAGACCTTAGCCAAGCCTAGGGAGCCAAAATTTAACAAAAAATGATTTTTAATATTTTTAGTTTTTTTTAATATTTTTATTTTCGAAATTTAATAAAAAATCCATAAAAATTTATAAAAATTAAAAAAATCAACTTTGAAAGCCTTCATCAAGCTTAAGCTACATTTTTGAACAAAAAATAATTTTTCACATTTTTTGCATTTTTTAATATTTTTTAGGAATTAAGAAAATATTATAAAAATAAAAATAAATATCATTTGAAGCCATAAAAATGTGAATAAATAGTCAGTATTTTTTATTTCAACTTTTCTTCATTTTGGCCAAAGAATTCTGAAAAATTCAATCTGGAACTGAGAATTTCTTTATTAATTTCATTTTTAGGTCATTTGAAAAATTTCTAGGAAATTCATCTTTGCGTTGTAATTTTCAATTTTTGCATTTCAGGTGTCGTGACTTCGTTCTCTAATATTCCCAATTTTTCAATAGCATAATGATGCATTTTTCATTTTTACGTTCGGATTTCCGAGTTCCATTCATCATTTGTGTTTTTCCTGAGAATGCTGGTGTCAGGAAAATATCCGTAATTGCTTTACAAAATCTGCATGAGGTGGATGATAACATGCCAACTTTGGGCTTATTTGCTAAAAGATTTTTCAACCAAATGATTGAGGTTGTTAATATTCCAATTCTTCAAACGAGTCGAATCTGCGGCCGACCGAGACATTAGGGAGAATATTCATTCTCAATCATTATTAGGCGTAATAAAAGGAGTATTGGGGTTGATAGTGCACCAGACGCAAGTGGTGTTTGCGGTGGAGACGGAGCGCTAAAAGTAAAAAAAAGAAAAAAAAGAAAAAGAAAAAAAGAAAAGACATCTTGGCTTACCATTTGGATACATATTCCTTTCTACGATAGCATTAACGTACACTTGATGGAAGGTGACTTTTAGAATGAAACAAAAAAATGTAAAAAAAGAGCATTGAGGGCAAATAGTTAAGATGGAATCTGGTGGTCACAATCTTCGTGGGGGAAAGATTTGACTATTAGAAAATGTGCAGGAGGGCACCGAAAGTAGAATGGGAGGAGAATAAAGAATTCAAAAAAAAAAATGAATGGAAAGAAAAGTGACTTTTCTTTCCTTGATCATTGACTGGAGAGAAGATGGGAATGCTATATACGTTAAAATAAAAGGGGTAGAATTCAGATAGGGACCGTTGGCTGGGGACTTCTTTTTGGCTGACTCACGGATGGGCAGAAAAAAAAAGGGGGCTTCGGGGATAAAAAACCTCCCTGGTGACTTTCTTGCAGTAGAGAACGCACATCCACTTCTGGACCTCTACTCTGAGTTTTCCTCGAAAAAATTCCACGAGAACAAGGGAGTCCAGATTTTAGTCTTAGTCACTTGACTTCACGGTCTAAAAAATCTCGGCAGATGAGCTCTTTCCGTGGGCAGCCATGAAGAATTTGGTATATCCGCCTCGTATAACCACCAGCCAAAAAAAACGGCTATGCCATTCAATGATTGAGGTACAATATTTGATGATTGAGCTTCTGCTCTTTATCTTTTGAGCACCGGCTTCTTCGTCTTCGTGGATTACTTCTTCCGCTTCATGTTCTTCTGTTTCCTCTGCTTCATTCTCTACAAGATGGTCGGCCTCTGACGGAACCTTTCTCGGCATCCGCGCTCATTCCGCCGCCACGAGGAAGCACTCTTTTGAATCCCTTCTCCTATCTTCGGATTTTCCAACCGAACATAGAATTTGGTTTCTCTTGGATGTCGTTCACTACGTACATTATGAAGTGACTCAGTCTTCATTGCCTAATATAGCTTCGTAGTCATCAAGGTTGGCTTGATGCATATTGGATGCATGATTGAAGTGATTTGTGAGCAATTTTTTTTATATATATTTTTGGGCCAACAATTCAATGTTTCTTTGCGCATTTGCCTTAAAACTCAAACACATTGACGTTTTCGTTATAATTGGTTTAATTAACTCGAGTTTAACCCTAGTTTTCACTCCCATTCATTGGATATTTCCAAATTGATAACTTGCCAAGAGTACTATGATTCACTCCCATACATGATGAGAAGCAAAGACAGTGGATATAATGTCGTGTTGCCGAGAACACCTTAATACGTAGTAGGTCATTCTTAGCTCAAGAAGCTGCATATGCTATTAGGTGACAGTAAAAGCCTGTTGTTTTGCTGGTTTGCTGCTTTCCTCGTTCATCGTCCCTTGCGCTTTCATTTGTTCAGGATACTTGTCCTATTAATGTCTGCAGGGATTTTAACAAACCAAATTTGTGGTGGTCAAGTGCAATATTCAAGGATCACATTTATCATCTCTTTTCTGAGGTTACTAGTTTCTACCGTTAGAGCTGAAAAATGTCATCATCTTGCTCATGCCTATTTGCATTGTATTTTCATGGGAGCACGGAATTGGCTTGAATGGGCTCTGAAGCTTCCATCAACTCCTCAATGGATCTATAAAAGGAAGACTTCATAATAACGACGAGTTTCACGGAGGTGCAAAATCGGCCCAGACAAGCTCCTAAGCTGTCTACCGATTTCTCAGCTGATCTGTGACTAAAAGTCCCTCTTAATTCAAAAGAGACTCTCTATATTGGGAACATAGAGAGCGAAAATCAATTATAAAAATCCCTCCCAAAAAAATGGGAGATAAGTACTCTTTCTACTCTTTTAGTTTTAGGTACAGATTAGCACATATTTTGTATACTGACATTTCACTCTATTTTATGTCAGGAAGCCGCAGCTTTATATCAATGGTCAACCCTATGGAAGCACAAAATCGGCTTGGAGAAGTCCTCAAGCGCGCACAAATTTCAAATTGTTGAATCAATTCGTTGTATTTTATTTTAAAGAATTCATACCCCAGAATGGAGAGGACAAAGTCCATCCGCAATTTAAATACCTGCACCATAAATCCCAAAGGGAAGAGCCAAGCCAATGCTTAGCCTCCCATTGGAGGTTTTTACTTACAGTAGTTAAATACCTGCAACTTAAATACCTGTACCTTAAATCCCAAAGGGAAGAGCCAAGCCAATGCTTAGCCTCCCATTGGAGGTTTTTACTTACAGTAGTTAAATACCTGCAACTTAAATACCTATACCTTAAATCCCAAAGGGAAGAGCCAAGCCAATGCTTAGCCTCCCATTGGAGGTTTTTACTTACAGTAGTTAAATTCTTGCAACTTAAATACATGTACCTTAAATCCCAAAGGGAAGAGCCAAGCCAATGCTTAGCCTCCCATTGGAGGTTTTTACTTACAGTAGTTAAATACCTGCAACTTAAATACATGTACCTTAAATCCCAAAGGGAAGAGCCAAGCCAATGCTTAGCCTCCCATTGGAGGTTTTTACTTACAGTAGTTTAAATACTTGCAACTTAAATACCTGTACCTTAAATCCCAAAGGGAAGAGCCAAGCCAATGCTAGGCCTCCCATTGGAGGTGTTTATTCACTGTCATGTACTTCCTATAATTTAATTTTTGAATCATCAGACCCAAAAGATAAGTAGGTTGTAATACTGCACAGAAGTCGTTAACACACTCCTTCTTTCGGCTTCAGGGAATCTTTAACACTTAAAAAAAATATAACAAATAAAAATATATACCATCCATGCATCCTATTTAAAAAGTGAAAACACAAAAGAGAATACCCTACTATAGCCTTAGGAATAAACCAAGCCTGAGTTGCCGAATTAGGATATCCATGAAATTAAGGTACCGAAAGGGCATTAGTTTTAATTAACTAGTGTAACCAAGTCCCCGAGCTCCTAATCTCTGGTTCGCAGGAATAAATTAGTTCTCCCGCTAATTTATTTAGGTTTCTAATCGACCTACCAAGAACGATTAGTGGCGACTCCAAATTTTAAAATCATTTAAACAAAAACCAAAGTTGCGATTCGGTAGGGCTTGGGAGGGTCCGCGTTAGGTTAGTCAAATCTAATTAACCTAATAATCCGTTAACCCCCTTTAAAATTTAAAATTTTTTTAGAGGGTCGCGACACACAGGAGAGGCAGAACTGACCTTGAATAAGTGCATATTTTATTTCATGCTTAATTCCCCTGCGTATGATATTTTCCAGCTTTCTAGGTGTCTCGATTTAATTCAGGGACAAGGGGGCAATTTATTTATTTTTTTTTTATCCCGTCGAATGCGTGAATCCCTTTTTATGCTAGATTTAGGGCGGATCAATTTGTGGTAACGTCGCTGACTGCCATAATGAGAAATGTTAAATGGCCTCACGTAGGGAAATTTCAAGTGAAATGCCCAGGCGAGCTCGAAGACGGGTAATTGTGTGTCGTTCCAATTTACCCTCAATCGTTGCAAAATACTAAATTGGATTTGTTCCATTCTCACCCAGGGAATCGCAAAGTGCCTCAAGAGTGTCGCAAAATGAAATGACCCAATGGAACGCGATAGGACTCATTTGCCTCGAAGGTAACCTTCAAATTAAAGGAGCCCTCCGGTCCACGGACCCGATGGCATAGAAAATGATGATGGTCTAAGGCAACCCGAAAGAAAATAAGGCCCAACTAAGCAAAGCACTTACGTGGCAAGCTCAAAGTGAAGGGCAACTCGGGACATACAATTCAATCCAGTCCAAATGAAGGAACTTCCTCAATTCAAATTCAATAGAAGTACACACAAGGGTAAAACAATATCGTTCCAATTTTTCTAGAATATGAAGAACATATACTGCCGCATTCTCTTTCATTTTTGCAGGGGAAGTCTCTACTGGCCAGATTTTCCTGTCTAACATTCCCTATCAGTATCACCTCCGCTACTCGTCTCCATTCTCCAGCCAAGCAAATCCGACGTCTCTACGGCAAAGCTAAACGGGACGCCACTACTTTGAAAAAGAAAAGATAAAAAATAAGCTGAGTGGGAGACAAAGACATTTTCGGCAGAAAAGAGATACGACTCGTCTTTATTGAAGAACTCGCCAGCAAATTGACGGTGGAGACAACAACAAGGGGCCCTATCACGAAAAGATGGAAGGAGACGAGCCGAGCAAGAGACACGATAAGAAAAGAGGATTGAGAAAGGCCGGACCCTTAGAAGAAGCAATACAGTTGCTAAACCCACGTTTAATTTTAAAAGAGACGCCATGCTCGGAAGAGGGTCTTAAGGCATAGGCAATCGCTCAGAAAAATTCAAAGAGAGTGAAAACACCAGAAGCGAGTAGCAAATCTTGAGAAATCATCAACCAAATCAAAGATGTCTCAACCCAATACTCCCGAGAGCTATCATTGCCTGCTGAATATGGGAGAGGAAGAGTTCGAAGCCATGTTTGGGATCGAGCCTATGGAGCCTGGCTCTTCCGCCGACGACGTCCAAAATCTCAGTAAAGATAAGGACAATAACGGTAAGGGTCAAAAGAAGCGTTACCGTCGCCATACTAAGGAGCAGGTACAAAGGCTTGAGGATTTCTTCAGAACATGCCCTATGCCAGACGGCAAACAGAAAATGGAACTGAGTCAAGAGTTAGGACTTGAACCTTTGCAAATCAAGTTCTGGTTTCAAAATAGGCGAACCCGAATGAAGGCTCGTCATGAGCACAACGAAGCCGAGTTTCTAAGAGTTGAAAATGAAAACCTCCGAGCGGAAAACAAGATGTATAAAGAGACTTTTGACTCCGCCACCTGCCCCAACTGCAATAGCCTCCTCCTCACCCTCGATGAAATGCATGATCTGAGGATCGAAAATGCACGTTTAAGAGGTGAGTTAGACCAGTTTATAACAGGATCGAGTTCTGTTGGAGGAGGGTACAAAAGGACCAATGATACTGGATCAGCATCAATACCTCCCGAGGAAGAAGGGACAGATCACCACCAAGCGGACATTGACGATGATCTTTTCGCCATAATCAACCAGTTTGATATCGGTAAAGCATCGGGACTGTGATGCACTTGTTCAGCCAGTGACCACGAGACCTTCAATATGGCCGATGCATACCTAATTTGGGATGAAGCCAAGCTGATCATGGGAGAACCTGCAGAGGAAGCGGAACTAATCCTGAATGAGTGAATGTGTTTTATTTCCTTGCGTGATGTGTTTTTCTGCTTTTGTGAATGTGTAAAAGCAAGGAGTAATAATCCGACTTCCCCCTATTAAATGCTCGAATCCGCCACCTCACCAACCTCGCGACGAATTGATGGCGAGTGAAAATCTGCATAAACCTGAAGGGTAACTCCGTATCGTTTCAATTTACCCTCAGTTGCTCCAAGTTTTAAAATTAAGCCCCTTCTATTCTCAGGAAATTGCAAATCGACCCGAGAACGCAATCATATCCGAATACAGGTTGGATAAAATTTGGGGGCAAATTAACTCATGGGCATTACCACGGGATAGACAGCTTCGGACAAAGGAAAGTACAAGCGAAAGATGCGAACAATCTCAGAAATGGGTAATTCTGTATCGTTCTAATGTGCACATAATCATCTCAAGTCTTGAATTGTCTTATTCCATTCTTAACAGGGATTGCAAATTACCTCGAGAAATACCGTAACATGGCCCAAGGTGATACAACAGGGCTGCGTTATCCTCAAGGATTAACCCTTGAAAAGAAAGCCCCATGGACACCTACGGTCCAGTGGACCGAATGGTATGGGGGATGACAGTAGGTCCGAAATATTCCGAGTTTGATCCCCAATGGTGGGGAATGTTGTATGTATTATAAATAAATGAAACAACTTTTTGTGCATTTCTTTTTTTTACAAACAGGAATACTCGACGAGTAATATCAAAGTCAGTATTTTACCATAGTCTTCCCATAATGGTGAGGCGCCCAACAAAAGTCGAGGAAAATTCAATCCAACAAAACTGGTAAAAGACTCGTGCAAGACATTCAAGATGAAGGGTAAATCAGTATCGTTTTCAATTTATCCCTTTTAATACTGGCTGATATGTCTCTTTTTCTTTTTACAGGAAATATTTACACTAACATTTAACATGTTGAAGGAGACAAATCCAAAAGAAAATTATGATCATCTGACAAGATCTATTCTGGTGAAAAATGGGGCAAATTGATCACAAGCTCTGAAGCGAAAAAGCAAATATGTCTTCCTTATCTCGTTTGATTTCAAGAATAATTTCTCTGCTTTTTACAGGGGCATTCAACCGCTAAACCGTGGCGGTCGCTGTCATTAAACAAACCGAAATGCTCCCTCACCCATATGCTTCATCACGTAGAGACAAAGTTTGAGACGAACCACCCCTCGACATAAGGAGTAGGCTTCCCAATTTGTTCGGTCCGCCCACATACCAGGGGCAATTCAAATCCGCCCATATTTGCACATTATATAAACACACGTAATGCTAAAAAATTGTCACATCTGCATTGTGCTTACACAGTTCATGAATTATGTATGACTATTCCGTGTGTTTAATTTACCAACTCCAACTTAGAGCATAAACTGCACAGGAGACATCAAATGTGCAGAATGGGGCATGACAGGATGAGGAAAGGCAAACCATTTCTACGCAAGTCTAACATTTTAATTTACAGATAAACAGCCTTTCCCCAGAGTGAGAGAAGGCCCTTTCGGATTGAAGTCCCCCATTCAGATTACATTCGAGGCGTTCATACTATGAGAACCTCCTTAAACAGAATTGGTAATGCAAGCTTGACAGAATAGTTTTGCATGATCCATATTTGGATTGATTGCATCATGAGTTATCACACAGACTACTTCTAATCATTGCCGACTTGGTTGAATAGTTTTACATGAACCGATCAACTCATTGATGAAAATGCTTGCACATGTTACCTCTGATACTGCCTGACAGGCAACACATTCCCAATGTTCAAACTACCTTCCAAAGTCTTGAAATTCATTCAGCGATTATTGAATGAACAAGCCTGGTTGTCGAGAAGCCACCAAGCATTTCTTCCAAATTCTCAGGTAAGTATATCTTCAACCTGAACCTTTCAAGAGAATGAATTCTGACGGTTGTTGGGGTACTCGAATCCATTGCGGTACATACAGGTATCCACCTTCTTCAATAAAGCATGATTTGTCTCAAGGACAGAAATGTTCGAGACCTTTTGATCTCTACCTCTTTGGTTTATTCCTAAAGCGACAGGATAATATAATTTGGGTTTGAGCTTCTGCAGGATTCCTGATCTTTCCAGATTCCAGAATGGCACCCTTTGAGGTACACCAAGTCCTTCTTACAGGCAAAATAAGTCCTTCTTACAGGCAAACCAAGTCCTTCTTACAGGCAAATCAAGTCCTTCTTATAGGCACAAAGTCCTTCTTACAGGCAAAACAAGTCCTTCTTACAGGCACAAAGTCCTTCTTACAGGCAAATCAAGTCCTTCTTACAGGCAAAACAAGTCCTTCTTACAGGCACAAAGTCCTTCTTACAGGCAAATCAAGTCCTTCTTACAGGCAAAACAAGTCCTTCTTACAGGCAAAACAAGTCCTTCTTACAGGCAAATCAAGTCCTTCTTACAGGCATAAAGTCCTTCTTATAGGCAAACCAAGTCCTTCTTACAGGCACCAAGTCCTTCTTACAGTCAAACCAAGTCCTTCTTACAGACAAACCAAGTCCTTCTTACAGGCAAAACAAGTCCTTCTTACAGGCACAAAGTCCTTCTTACAGGCAAATCAAGTCCTTCTTACAGGCAAAACAAGTCCTTCTTACAGGCAAATCAAATCCTTCTTACAGGCATAAAGTCCTTCTTATAGGCAAACCAAGTTCTTCTTACAGGCACCAAGTTCTTCTTACAGGCATAAAGTCCTTCTTACAGGCAAACCAAGTCCTTCTTACAAGCAAACCAAGTCCTTCTTATAGGCACCAAGTCCTTCTTATAGGCAAACTAAGTCCTTCTTACAGGCAAACCAAGTCCTTCTTACAGGCACAAAGTCCTTCTTACATGCAAATCAAGTCCTTCTTACAGGCACAAAGTCCTTCTTACAGGCACAAAGTCCTTCTTACAGGCAAATCAAGTCCTTCTTACAGGCACAAAGTCCTTCTTACAGGCATAAAGTCCTTCTTACAGGCAAATCAAGTCCTTCTTACAGGCATAAAGTCCTTCTTACAGGCAAACAAAGTCCTTCTTACAGGCAAATCAAGTCCTTCTTACAGGCATAAAGTCCTTCTTACAGGCAAAGTAAGTCCTTCTTACAGGCAAAACAAAGTCCTTCTTACAAGCAAACAAAGTCCTTCTTACAGGCAAATCAAGTCCTTCTTACAGGCACAAAGTTCTTCTTACAGGCAAAGCACCAAGTCCTTTTTACTGGCACCAAGTCCTTTCTACAGGCACCAAGTCCTTCTTACAGGTATCTCCAAATGGTATGACCCACCATACGGGTCAAATTTTAATTCAATTTTTAATCATTAGAATCCTTTTATTAGGAATCTACCATGGGTTGATCCACCATACGGGTTCAAGTTCAACCACCCTAAAGTTTTTTTATATAACGAATCCTTAGGTTCTCATTTCATTTTCAGTGGAACAATCATGTCACGACTCTTTTTATTTACTTGTATTGAGTCGATAAAAATCCAGGTGTCATCTCGTCTTTGAAATGAACCTCTACCGAGCTTCCTTTCAAAGAGGGGCAGCTGTTGACACCTGATTTTTAATCATTTTTTCTATTGCTAAAGTAATAACAAAATCCATAAAAATTCATAAAATTGAAAAATCAACTTTGGGGACCTTAGCCAAACCTAGGGAACCAATTTTGACCAAAAAACGATTTTTCATATTTTCAGTATTTTTACGTATTTTTTATTTATTTATTTTCGAAAATTAATAGAAAATCCATAAAAATTCATAAAATTGAAAAATCAACTTTGGGAACCTTAGCCAAGCCTAGGGAACGAATTTTGACCAAAAAAATAATTTTTCATATTATATATATTTTAATTTTTAAAAAAAAAATACAAAAATATTTGAAAATTTTGGAAAAATAACATTTGAGGCCAAAAAATACACAAAGATAGTTAATATTTTTATTTTAAATCTATTTTCATATTGGCCATCGCAAATTCAGAAAAATCCAATTCGAGTCACGTGTTCCTTCACGAGTATAATCTGGAATCGGGCCTAAAAAAATTTAATTTGAGTCAACTTATTTTTAACTTTCACTTTTTATGAGTTGTGACATTGTCTTCTAATATTTTAAATTTTCATCTTGGCCCAATTATACCCAAAATGACTTAATTTTGCAAAAGGTCTTTAATTAAATTATGCATTATTTTCAGCGACAAGAAATGAGCTTAAATTTGACATGTGGTAAATTTTGGTGTGTCAAAAATTGTGAGGAGATTTGGACTTAAAGAAATATATTTTTTTCAGGGACTGAATTGTAAATACTTAAAATTCAAGGATTAGAGTGCAAATACCTAACTCTTGAAGGATTATTTTACAAATAATAAAAAGAAGAGTTAGTGGATAAATTAGAATAGAGAAGGGAAGATGAAGAAGAGGAGATGAAGAAGAGAAGTTGGAGAAGAATGGATGGAGGAAATAAGATAAGAATAGAGAAGGGAAGATGGAGATGAAGAAGAGTTAGTCGAGAAATTAGAATGGAAGATAAGAATAGAGAAGGGAAGATGAAGATGAAGAAGAGTTAGTGGAGAGATTAGAATGTGAGATAGAGATGGAGAATGGAAGATGAAAATGAAGAAGAGTTAGTGGAGAAATTAGAATGGGAGATAGAGTTAGTGGAAAAATTAGAATGGGAGATAGATGAGTAGGTTATAAAAGGAGGAAAAAGTGAGCTTGAGAAAGGATTCTTGAGAGAGAAAATTTGAAGTGTTTGGGAGAATTTTTTGGAGAGAAAATTTTGGATGTTTGAGAGAGTTTTGGGAGATTGAAGAAAATTTTGAGAGAAAGAAAATACCAAAAGAGAGAGAATTTTGAAGATGATGGGAGTTTAAAGCTAGGGGTTATCATCACAAATTCCTTCATCGATCAATATAAATCAAGAGTTCATCCTCGTCAACGAGCAAACAAATTCAAGCTAAGTGTTTTTATTTATTCATTTATTTATGGTTTTACTCGCAAATTAGCACAAATTGTATACACTTTCTCCATCTCCTTTTTCTTCCATATTTTATGTCAGGAGAAGGATATCTCTACGTCAACAGCAAAAATCTCGTCGAGATGCAAAAATCGGCCCAGACAAGCTCCTAAGCTGTCCACCGATTTCTCAACTGATCTGTGACTAAAAGTCCCTCTTAATTCAAAAGAAACTCTCTATATTGGGAACATAGAGAGCGAAAATCAATTATAGAAATTCCTCCCAAAAAAATGGGAGATAAGTACTCTTTCTACTCTTCTGGTTTTAGGTGCAGATTAGCACATATTTTGTATACTAACACTTCACTCTATTTTATGTCAGGAAGCCGCAGCTCTATATCAATGGTCAATCCTATGGAAGCACAAAATCGGCTTGGAGGAGTCCTCAAGCGCCCACAAATTTCAAATTGTTGAATCAATTCGTTGTATTTCATTTTAAAAAATTCATACCCCAAAATGGAGAGGACAAAGTCCATCCGCAATTTAAATACCTGCACCATAAATCCCAAAGGGAAGAGCCAAGCCAATGCTTAGCCTCCCATTGGAGGTTTTTACTTATAGTAGTTAAATACCTGCAACTTAAATACCTGCACCTTAAATCCCAAAGGGAAGAGCCAAGCCAATGCTTAGCCTCCCATTGGAGGTTTTTACTTACAGTAGTTAAATACCTGCACCTTAAATCCCAAAGGGAAGAGCCAAGCCAATGCTTAGCCTCCCATTGGAGGTTTTTACTTACAGTAGTTAAATACCTGCAACTTAAATACCTGTACCTTAAATCCCAAAGGGAAGAGCCAAGCCAATGCTTAGCCTCCCATTGGAGGTTTTTACTTATAGTAGTTAAATACCTGCAACTTAAATACCTGTACCTTAAATCCGAAAGGATGGAGACAAGCCAATGCTTAGCCTCCCATTGGAGGTTTTTACTTACAGTAGTTTAAATACTTGCAACTTAAATACCTGTACCTTAAATCCCAAAGGGAAGAGCCAAGCCAATGCTAGGCCTCCCATTGGAGGTGTTTATTCACTGTCATGTACTTCCTATAATTTAATTTTTGAATCATCAGACCCAAAAGATGAGTAGGTCGTAATACTGCACAGAAGTCGTTAACACACTCCCTCTTTCGGCTTCAGGGAATCTTTAACACTTAAAAAAATATAACAAATAAAAATATATACCATCCATGCATCCTATTTAAAAAGTGAAAACACAAAAGAGAATACCCTACTAGAGCTTTAGGAATAAACCAAGCCTGAGTTGCCGGATTAGGATATCCATGAAATTAAGGTACCGAAAGGGCATTAGTTTTAATTAACTAGTGTAACCAAGTCCCCGAGCTCATAATCTCTGGTTCGCAGGAATAAATTAGTTCTCCCGCTAATTTATTTAGGTTTCTAATCGATCTACCAAGAACGATTAGTGGCGACTCCAAATTTCAAAATCATTTAAACAAAAACCAAAGTTGCGATTCGGTAGGGCTTGAGAGGGTCCGCATTAGGCTAGTCAAATCTAATTAACCTAATAATCCGTTAACCCCTTTTAAAATTTTAAATTTTTTTTTAGAGGGTCGCGACAAGGTCGATGAGAGTTTCGTCGGTCATCGAGGTCCTGCAACTAGTTGGAGACAGAACAGGGAAGGGGAAAGGAAAAGGAAAAAAAAAAGAAGGAAACTTAAAAAATGCAAAAAAAAAATTATTAAAATACCATTTACATCAACATTAATAAGCCAAAATTTGCTGGATGAACTGAATTGGCATAATTGTATAAGGTTTATGACTAAAGTAGCAAAAGAAGAAAGATTTAAGATTGAATTGGCACAATCGCAATATGTTTAGGAATTTTTGGATAAATTTTTCTAAAATCCCATGTAGTACTTTTGAGCTTTATATTGTCCTTTTTAGGAGTCGTCCCCCTAGCCATGACTCGACCTTAGTGGTGTATGTCATGTTACAGTCGCCTGTTGTGATCATGAGATCATGGTAGCACGCGCACATTTAAATGAATCACGAGGAAAATGAGAGGGGGTTGGTGGGGGAAGAAATAGAGTCATATGCAAGCTTAATAGGCTGTAATAGAATTAAATACTAAATCATGTCTTCATTTAAAATCTTTTTTTTTATCAAACATTGTTGACACCTGATTTTTAATCATTTTTTCTATTGCTAAAGTAATAAAAAATCCATAAAAATTCATAAAATTGAAAAATCAACTTTGGGGACCTTAGCCAAGCCTAGGGAACCAATTTTGACCAAAAAACGATTTTTCATATTTTCAGTATTTTTACGTATTTTGTATTTATTTATTTTCAAAAATTAATAGAAAATCCATAAAAATTCATAAAATTGAAAAATCAACTTTGGGAACCTTAGCCAAGCCTAGGGAACGAATTTTGACCAAAAAAATAATTTTTCATATTATATATATTTTAATTTTTTTAAAAAAAATACAAAAATATTTGAAAATTTTGGAAAAATAGCATTTGAGGCCAAAAAATACACAAAGATAGTTAATATTTTTATTTTAAATCTATTTTCATATTGGCCATCGCAAATTCAGAAAAATCCAATTCGAGTCACGTGTTCCTTCACGAGTATAATCTCGAATCGGGCCTAAAAAAATTTAATTTGAGTCAACTTATTTTTAACTTTCACTTTTTATGAGTTGTGACATTGTCTTCTAATATTTTAAATTTTCATCTTGGCCCAATTATACCCAAAATGACTTAATTTTGCAAAAGGGCTTTAATTAAATTATGCATTATTTTCAGCGACAAGAAATGAGCTTAAATTTGACATGTGGTAAATTTTGGAGTGTCAAAAATTGTGAGGAGATTTGGACTTAAAGAAATATATTTTTTTCAGGGACTGAATTGTAAATACTTAAAATTCAAGGACTAGAGTGCAAATACCTAACTCTTGAAGGATTATTTTACAAATAATAAAAAGAAGAGTTAGTGGATAAATTAGAATAGAGAAGGGAAGATGAAGAAGAGGAGATGAAGAAGAGAAGTTGGAGAAGAATGGATGGAGAAAATAAGATAAGAATAGAGAAGGGAAGATGGAGATGAAGAAGAGTTAGTAGAGAAATTAGAATGGAAGATAAGAATAGAGAAGGGAAGATGGAGATTAAGAAGAGTTAGTGGAGAAATTAGAATGGGAGATAAATATGGAGAAGGGAAGATGAAGATGAAGAAGAGTTAGTGGAGAGATTAGAATGTGAGATAGAGATGGAGAATGGAAGATGAAAATGAAGAAGAGTTAGTGGAGAAATTAGAATGGGAGATAGAGTTAGTGGAAAAATTAGAATGGGAGATAGATGAGTAGGTTATAAAAGGAGGAAGAAGTGAGCTTGAGAAAGGATTCTTGAGAGAGAAAATTTGAAGTGTTTGGGAGAATTTTTTGAGAGAAAATTTTGGATGTTTGAGAGAGTTTTGGGAGATTGAAGAAAATTTTGAGAGAAAGAAAATACCAAAAAAGAGAGAATTTTGAAGATGATGGGAGTTTAAAGCTAGGGGTTATCATCACAAATTCCTTCATCGATCAATATAAATCAAGAGTTCATCCTCGTCAACGAGCAAACAAATTCAAGCTAAGTGTTTTTATTTATTCATTTATTTATGGTTTTACTCGCAAATTAGCACAAATTGTATACACTTTCTCCCTCTCCTTTTTCTTCCATATTTTATGTCAGGAGAAGGATATCTCTACGTCAACAGCAAAAATCTCGTCGAGATGCAAAAATCGGCCCAGACAAGCTCCTAAGCTGTCCACCGATTTCTCAACTGATCTGTGACTAAAAGTCCCTCTTAATTCAAAAGAAACTCTCTATATTGGGAACATAGAGAGCGAAAATCAATTATAGAAATCCCTCCCAAAAAAATGGGAGATAAGTACTCTTTCTACTCTTCTGGTTTTAGGTGCAGATTAGCACATATTTTGTATACTAACATTTCACTCTATTTTATGTCAGGAAGCCGCAGCTTTATATCAATGGTCAACCCTATGGAAGCACAAAATCGGCTTGGAGGAGTCCTCAAGCGCGCACAAATTTCAAATTGTTGAATCAATTCGTTGTATTTTATTTTAAAGAATTCATACCCCAGAATGGAGAGGACAAAGTCCATCCGCAATTTAAATACCTGCACCATAAATCCCAAAGGGAAGAGCCAAGCCAATGCTTAGCCTCCCATTGGAGGTTTTTACTTATAGTAGTTAAATACCTGCAACTTAAATACCTGTACCTTAAATCCCAAAGGGAAGAGCCAAGCCAATGCTTAGCCTCCCATTGGAGGTCTTTACTTACAGTAGTTAAATACCTGCAACTTAAATACCTATACCTTAAATCCCAAAGGGAAGAGCCAAGCCAATGCTTAGCCTCCCATTGGAGGTTTTTACTTACAGTAGTTAAATACCTGCAACTTAAATACCTATACCTTAAATCCCAAAGGGAAGAGCCAAGCCAATGCTTAGCCTCCCATTGGAGGTTTTTACTTACAGTAGTTAAATACCTGCAACTTAAATACATGTACCTTAAATCCCAAAGGGAAGAGCCAAGCCAATGCTTAGCCTCCCATTGGAGGTTTTTACTTACAGTAGTTAAATACCTGCAACTTAAATACCTGTACCTTAAATCCCAAAGGGAAGAGCCAAGCCAATGCTTAGCCTCCCATTGAAGGTTTTTACTTACAGTAGTTTAAATACTTGCAACTTAAATACCTGTACCTTAAATCCCAAAGGGAAAAGCCAAGCCAATGCTTAGCCTCCCATTGGAGGTGTTTATTCACTGTCATGTACTTCCTATAATTTAATTTTTGAATCATCAGACCCAAAAGATAAGTAGGTCGTAATACTGCACAGAAGTCGTTAACACACTCCCTCTTTCGGCTTCAGGGAATCTTTAACACTTAAAAAAATATAACAAATAAAAATATATACCATCCATGCATCCTATTTAAAAAGTGAAAACACAAAAGAGAATACCCTACTAGAGCCTTAGAAATAAACCAAGTCTGAGTTGCCGAATTAGGATATCCATCAAATTAAGGTACCGAAAGGGCATTAGTTTTAATTAACTAGTGTAACCAAGTCCCCGAGCTCCTAATCTCTGGTTCGCAGGAATAAATTAGTTCTCCCGCTAATTTATTTAGGTTTCTAATCGACCTACCAAGAACGATTAGTGGCGACTCCAAATTTTAAAATCATTTAAACAAAAACCAAAGTTGCGATTCGGTAGGGCTTGGGAGGGTCTGCGTTAGGTTAGTCAAATCTAATTAACCTAATAATCCGTTAACCCCTTTTAAAATTTAAAATTAATTTTTTAGAGGGTCGCGACAGACTGGCGACTCCGCTGGGGACGGGATTTTTAAATTTTCGAAAAAAGATACCAATTGGAATACTTGAATTTTTTCGAAATTTTAAAAGTCTTAGTGGACTTAAGCCAATGAAAATTTCATGGATATCTCGCTTCTGGCGATCTTGTTTGGGACTCATTCTATAGGTGTTATATGTTTTTGCAGGATGGGAGTTATAAGGGGCGGAGTGTTTGGCTAACCCCTTTGTTTTGCAGGCTCGGTGTTTGGTTTATTTGTTTAATTTCGCATATTTTTAGAAGCGCTGTTTTGATATCAATTGTTGTGCATGTCTTGCATACTCTGAGGATCACGACACCTGCACACACAAGCGTCTAAACCCAAGTCGCGAAATTCTTCCTAGAAAACCATAGATAGGGATCGAATATGTAAAGCTCTTGCGTCGATTCCGCTCGGGTTGACCATATTTTATGCCGCTCATTATCTGAATTGACAATTCTTCCCATTGTGATTTGATTGCGCGGAGGGTAAGGTTGTCAATTCAGATAGTGGGGGCCTTTTAGGTCCACACCCTGTCTCTCCTTCTTTTATTTTCTAGAGTTCACTCCTCACTTGAGTCATGCGCATGACTATGTGATTTGCATTTCTCCAAGGTAAAAGTAAGTTCTCTAATTTTATCTTGTATTTATTTTCGGTCGGTTCATGCTAGGTGTTAGTCAGTTTTTGAGCTTGATATTACGACCATTCTTTTAAAAGAAAATAAAAATTAAATTTGTCCCTCATTTCTTTTAAAAAAATTTTTGAAAAAATGATGTGAAAAATCCCTTCATGGGAATTTTATTAACCAATAAGGGATTTTTGTCATGTTTTTATTGCTTCAATAAAAATGAAATTTTCCTGAAAAAATTTTCCTCTGAAAATTTATTTCAATAAAAAGAAAAATTCCCTCAAAAAAAAAACTCTAGTAGACATCAAGTGATTTTATCACATTTTTCAAATTATAAAAACTTGCAAGAAAATTCTTCTCGAGAAATTCGCTCATGTTTTTCTAAGAAAATTTTCTCTAAATAAAATTAGACTAATGTCTCGGGGGAATTGTATTGACCAATAAGAGATTTTTGTCATGTTTTTCTTGCTTCAATAAAAATGAAATTTTCCTGACAAATTTTCCTCTAAAATTTTATTTCGATAAAAGAAAAATTCCTTCAAAAAAAAAAACTTTGGTAAACATCAAGTGATTTTATCACGTTCTTTCAAATTATAAAAACTTGCAACAAAAATTCTTTTCGAGAAATTTGCTCATGTTTTTCTAAGAAAATTTTCTCTAAATAAAATTAGACTAATGTCTCGGGGGAGTTTTGTTAACCAATAAAGGATTTCTGTCATGTCTTTCCTGCTTCAATAAAAATAAAATTTTCCTGACAAATTTACCTCTGAAAATTTATTCTGATAAAAAGGAAATTCCTTCAAAAATTTTAGTAAACGTCAAGAGATTTTGTCACATTCCTTAAAAAAAATAATAAAAAAAGAGTAATAAATCTGCAAAAAAATTCTGTATTAACCCATTTCTTCCTAAGGGAATTTTTTTTCTGATTTCTCTATAAAATAGAAAAAATCAAATTGGACTAATATAGGAGTCATGGACCGACATTCCTTGTGTCGCATACTAATTATATCATTTTCTTTTGCAGGGAGATCCTAGATACCCTAGACGGGTGTAAAAATTAAGTTCAAAATATATAAGAATCATCTCCAGAAATACCAAAAGACGAAAAACACCGAGGCTTCAACCGTTAATTCCGGGGGGCAAACGAACACTGTCCATCTTTGACAGACAGAAGGATCCCGCGTCTTTTGAAAGACAATATGGATTATATAATCAGAACCCATGAAACAAATACCTTTACCTGATTAAATCAACCAGAGACCGATCTTAAAATTTCCTCTTATCCGAAACATGCGGAGGGCTTTAGAGGACCGAGGTTCTATTAATGAACGTGGCCCACAGGAATTTCTCCCGACGCTACAGGCGACCGACAAGAGCAAGTGGACGCCGAAAGAAATAAAATATGGATAAAAGTGGGCACACAACAGGTGGCCGGATTTATTACCAGCGCACTGATCGAGTTGTCATAGTGTTATTGTTTGTGATCTCAAGATGGATAGTGGGGGCCACCGCCGAACCCTTCATCAATGTTCTCGATATCATCGTCTGGAGCAATTAAACAAGAACATCAAGAAAAACATTAAGCCTCGACATCTTCGGTACCTCAAATCGTTCTGTTATGCTATGCGGAAGAAACGATAGCAGGAAAATTAAACAAAAAAAAAACACGTGAAGCTTTTCTTTCATTCCATTCATCAAAGAGCATTACAACAGCTCACTGGGGAGGAAAAGTAAAGCCAAACTGAGCCCTGATAACCATTACGAAGGAGCTCAACTGACTCTCCAAACAGTTGATGCTCCGGGTGCACCGGGCGTTCTCAGGATCAAGCTCCGCGAGCCTAAAGAAGAGGCGATCGCGCTTCTCCTTAGCCTGGGCCATACTGGCCTCGTAATGCTCGACAGCAAACTCCAAGTCCGAAATCGCCGCCCTCTCGAAAGCAATATCTGCCGTAATGTCATCAAGTCTCTCCTGCAGCCAACCGCATTTGCACCTCATCATAATATTGCTCGGCTCCTGTTCGGCGTAAGTTCGGACCAAGGCCAGACGGTCCACCAACTTTCCCCTCTCACGAACTAGCCACGAAAGCTGATCATTGGCAAACTTGAAGGCTTTCTTGTGATTATCAGCCATAAATGTGACTATTTCCAGACGCTCGTGCCGGTCTCGGTAACGAGCTTTCACGACGGCAGTCACAATGACCGTCTCATAAGCGCGGTTATAGGCAACCAGAAAATTAATGAAGAGGGTCGGGAAGTTCCGATACTCCCTCCCCAGTTGGGTACCCTCAACAGAAGCAGCGTCTAGGGTCCTGAATAAACCGAGGATTTCAACCTCAACGGTAGAGTTTTGGGCTATATGAGCGTAACCTCTACCAAGAAGATTGTAGAGTCTCTCCCACCCAGCCAGGATTTCGGCGGAGAAGGTATGGTTAGGAGAATTGGCCATTTTTGAAAGCAGATCACGAAAGAAAGGAGGAGAGAGGCTAGGCAGATGATCGGAATGCGAAGGTGATAATCTGCTTCAATTTAAATAATGATTTCACAGGGGCAGTCCTTATTGGTCGAGTTTTTTCTATCTACCATTCTCTGTCGGCAACACCCCCGCTGGCTCGAATTCCAGTCAAGCGGCAACCTCAAGCTGAGCAGACCCGACGTCTCTGCAGAAAAGTTGGACGGGCTGCCACCACTTTGAAAAAGAAAGAATAAAAAACGAGCTGAGTGGGAGACAAATAAATTTTCGGCAGAAAAGGAGATACGACTCGTCTTTATTGGAGGACCCACCAGTAAATCGACGGTGGAGATCTTGACAAGGGCCCTCTACCACGAAAAGAAAAAAGGAAGACGAACTGAGCGAGAAACAAGGATTTCCCCTTTGATCAAAAGCTGAATATCAGATTTTCTCCCTCGAAAAATCTAATAGCACTGCCCGTGAAGAGGGAAGTCGTTGCTATTGCCAGAGAGAGAACTTGTCCTCATTTGATAGTGAGAGTTCATTCGCAAGAACTCGCAGGAGAAAGATAGAGAGGAAGGAGTTCTCGTGGGAGAGGAATTCAAAACCTTCACCATCAAAGCATCGGCTTTCAAAGCCTGTTACGAGAAACCATCGACGATCCCGTGATCCCTCAAGTCCAAGAAGACATCCTGAGGCGGTCTCGAGTCGGCAGTCCTAGATCCAGAAATATGTCGAGCATTAGGGAAACGGGCGCATGTTCAACCCTGGTCGAAGCTAATGAAGTTCCTTACCCTGAGGGTCTACTAGTCATGGCCATTGACGGTAATCCAGTCTCTCTGTCAATCCTTGTTACCGTATTGAGAAAATGCCGGTATAAGGTTGTAGCTCAAGCAAAGGCGACAGAGGCCTTAGAGATATTAAGGAGGAGTGGTGACCAGTTTGATATCGTCCTCACCGCCATGGTAGGGATTGACATGGATGTTTTCACTCTCTTGGAAGTCATCAATTCTAAATTAAACATGCCAGTCCTCGTAATATCGGCAAGCGATGATCAGCAAGCCATAATGAAGGCTGTCTTAAATGGGGCCCAAGACGTCGTAACGAAACCAGTTAGGGTTCAGATGCTTCAAAACATATGGCAGCACGTGGTAAGGAAGCAATTGCACGACCATGAGAACAAGCATCAAGCCTTCAATTTTGTTCCAAGCAACTGGAGAAAGAAGATGAGTTGGTCTCCCGAGCTGCATCGTATGTTTGTTAATGCAGTTCAACAAGTAGGAATCGATTCGGCACGGCCGCAACATATACTGGAAATTATGAACGTAGAGGGACTCACTAAAGCAAATGTTTCGAGTCATCTTCAGAAGTACAGAAAAAGGGTGAGAGAACACAATGCAGCTCAGAATCAAGAAAACTAAGGCGGGACTGATCCAAGCCTGAATGTCGAGTCTCCTCGCCACCATAAGTTCCGCGAGTTAGCATGGGGCGAGCCACTTCCCATCATCAACCAAGCCAGTAGCCGTGCCATCAATCCTCCAGGCGTTAATCAAAGTATCCCCCAGAATCACCCTAATGCTCTTCAAGAGTATAGACCGCAGGGGCAGTGTATTCAGACTCCTTGGTCTGAGCACCAACCCGTGGCTAGAATTCATCCCATGATCAGCGCGCCTGCGCAGCCAGAGAATAAGACAAGAAATTATCCTGAGCACTTCCACTTCTTTAATCCTCGAATGGAAGGAGTTTTTGGCAGCATGACAGTTGGTGATCCCCACACTTTCTCGAGTAATGATGAAGGCTCCAGCACGAGAAGTCAAATTGCTCATGGCGAGGACAGAATGAGAAATCTACCGCCAGCATTTGCCAACAACAATGCCCAATTCGAGCATCAGTTGCTGGAAGGTTCAAGAGATTACCCAAATGATGAGCTTACTGCCCTGGTCAACCAGTTTAGGGTTGACAGACGTCCCAAGCCGCGATTAGGAGCCAGTGAGTAGGGACTCTCAAACATCGATCATCCACACCCGAACCAACACGAGACTAGCTGATTATCGATGAGCCACAGGAGAGGCAGAACTGACCTTGAATAAGTGCACATTTTATTTCATGCTTAATTCCCCTGCGTATGATATTTTCCAGCTTTCTAGGTGTCTCGATTTAATTCAGGGACAAGGGGGCAATTTATTTATTTTTTTTTTATCCCGTCGAATGCGTGAATCCCTTTTTATGCTAGATTTAGGGCGGATCAATTTGTGGTAACGTCGCTGACTGCCATAATGAGAAATGTTGAATGGCCTCACGTAGGGAAATTTCAAGTGAAATGCCCAGGCGAGCTCGAAGACGGGTAATTGTGTGTCGTTCCAATTTACCCTCAATCGTTACAAAATGCTAAATTGGATTTGTTCCATTCTCACCCAGGGAATCGCAAAGTGCCTCAAGAGTGTCGCAAAATGAAATGACCCAATGGAACGCGATAGGACTCATTTGCCTCGAAGGTAACCTTCAAATTAAAGGAGCCTTCCGGTCCACGGACCCGATGGCATGGAAAATGATGATGGTCCAAGGCAACCCGAGAGAAAATAAGGCCCAACTAAGCAAAGCACTTACGTGGCAAGCTCAAAGTGAAGGGCAACTCGGGACATACAATTCAATCCAGTCCAAATGAAGGAACTTCCTCAATTCAAATTCAATAGAAGTACACACAAGGGTAAAATAATATCGTTCCAATTTTTCTAGAATATGAAGAACATATACTGCCGCATTCTCTTTCATTTTTGCAGGGGAAGTCTCTACTGGCCAGATTTTCCTGTCTAACATTCCCTATCAGTATCACCTCCGCTACTCGTCTCCATTCTCCAGCCAAGCAAATCCGACGTCTCTACGGCAAAGCTAAACGGGACGCCACTACTTTGAAAAAGAAAAGATAAAAAATAAGCTGAGTGGGAGACAAAGACATTTTCGGCAGAAAAGAGATACGACTCGTCTTTATTGAAGAACTCGCCAGCAAATTGACGGTGGAGACAACAACAAGGGGCCCTATCACGAAAAGATGGAAGGAGACGAGCCGAGCAAGAGACACGATAAGAAAAGAGGATTGAGAAAGGCCGGACCCTTGGAAGAAGCAATACAGTTGCTAAACCCACGTTTAATTTTAAAAGAGACGCCATGCTCGGAAGAGGGTCTTAAGGCATAGGCAATCGCTCAGAAAAATTCAAAGAGAGTGAAAACACCAGAAGCGAGTAGCAAATCTTGAGAAATCATCAACCAAATCAAAGATGTCTCAACCCAATACTCCCGAGAGCTATCATTGCCTGCTGAATATGGGAGAGGAAGAGTTCGAAGCCATGTTTGGGATCGAGCCTATGGAGCCTGGCTCTTCCGCCGACGACGTCCAAAATCTCAGTAAAGATAAGGACAATAACGGTAAGGGTCAAAAGAAGCGTTACCGTCGCCATACTAAGGAGCAGGTACAAAGGCTTGAGGATTTCTTCAGAACATACCCTATGCCAGACGGCAAACAGAAAATGGAACTGAGTCAAGAGTTAGGACTTGAACCTTTGCAAATCAAGTTCTGGTTTCAAAATAGGCGAACCCGAATGAAGGCTCGTCATGAGCACAACGAAGCCGAGTATCTAAGAGTTGAAAATGAAAACCTCCGAGCGGAAAACAAGATGTATAAAGAGACTTTTGACTCCGCCACCTGCCCCAACTGCAATAGCCTCCTCCTCACCCTCGATGAAATGCATGATCTGAGGATCGAAAATGCACGTTTAAGAGGTGAGTTAGACCAGTTTATAACAGGATCGAGTTCTGTTGGAGGAGGGTACAAAAGGACCAATGATACTGGATCAGCATCAATACCTCCCGAGGAAGAAGGGACAGATCACCACCAAGCGGACATTGACGATGATCTTTTCGCCATAATCAACCAGTTTGATATCGGTAAAGCATCGGGACTGTGATGCACTTGTTCAGCCAGTGACCACGAGACCTTCAATATGGCCGATGCATACCTAATTTGGGATGAAGCCAGCTGATCATGGGAGAGCCTGCAGAGGAAGCGGAACTAATCCTGAATGAGTGAATGTGTTTTATTTCCTTGCGTGATGTGTTTTTCTGCTTTTGTGAATGTGTAAAAGCAAGGAGTAATAATCCGACTTCCCCCTATTAAATGCTCGAATCCGCCACCTCACCAACCTCGCGACGAATTGATGGCGAGTGAAAATCTGCATAAACCTGAAGGGTAACTCCGTATCGTTTCAATTTACCCTCAGTTGCTCCAAGTTTTAAAATTAAGCCCCTTCTATTCTCAGGAAATTGCAAATCGACCCGAGAACGCAATCATATCCGAATACAGGTTGGATAAAATTTGGGGGCAAATCAACTCATGGGCATTACCACGGGATAGACAGCTTCGGACAAAGGAAAGTACAAGCGAAAGACGCGAACAATCTCAGAAATGGGTAATTCTGTATCGTTCTAATGTGCACATAATCATCTCAAGTCTTGAATTGTCTTATTCCATTCTTAACAGGGATTGCAAATTACCTCGAGAAATACCGTAACATGGCCCAAGGTGATACAACAGGGCTGCGTTATCCCCAAGGATTAACCCTTGAAAAGAAAGCCCCATGGACACTTACGGTCCAATGGACCGAATGGTATGGGGGATGACAGTAGGTCCGAAATATTCCGAGTTCGATCCCCAAGGGTGGGGAATGTTGTATGTATTATAAATAATGAAACAACTTTTTGTGCATTTCTTTTTTTTACAAACAGGAATACTCGACGAGTAATATCAAAGTCAGTATTTTACCATAGTCTTCCCATAATGGTGAGGCGCCCAACAAAAGTCGAGGAAAATTCAATCCAACAAAACTGGTAAAAGACTCGTGCAAGACATTCAAGATGAAGGGTAAATCAGTATCGTTTTCAATTTATCCCTTTTAATACTGGCTGATATGTCTCTTTTTCTTTTTACAGGAAATATTTACACTAACATTTAACATGTTGAAGGAGACAAATCCAAAAGAAAATTATGATCATCTGACAAGATCTATTCTGGTGAAAAATGGGGCAAATTGATCACAAGCTCTGAAGCGAAAAAGCAAATATGTCTTCCTTATCTCGTTTGATTTCAAGAATAATTTCTCTGCTTTTTACAGGGGCATTCAACCGCTAAACCGTGGCGGTCGCTGTCATTAAACAAACCGAAATGCTCCCTCACCCATATGCTTCATCACGTAGAGACAAAGTTTGAGACGAACCACCCCTCGACATAAGGAGTAGGCTTCCCAATTTGTTCGGTCCGCCCACATACCAGGGGCAATTCAAATCCGCCCATATTTGCACATTATATAAACACACGTAATGCTAAAAAATTGTCACATCTGCATTGTGCTTACAAAGTTCATGAATTATGTATGACTATTCCGTGTGTTTAACTTACCAACTCCAACTTAGAGCATAAACTGCACAGGAGACATCAAATGTGCAGAATGGGGCATGACAGGATGAGGAAAGGCAAACCATTTCCACGCAAGTCTAACATTTTAATTTACAGATAAACAGCCTTTCCCCAGAGTGAGAGAAGGCCCTTTCGGATTGAAGTCCCCCATTCAGATTACATTCGAGGCGTTCATACTATGAGAACCTCCTTAAACAGAATTGGTAATGCAAGCTTGACAGAATAGTTTTGCCTGATCCATATTTGGATTGATTGCATCATGAGTTATCACACAGACTACTTCTAATCATTGCCGACTTGGTTGAATAGTTTTACATGAACCGATCAACTCATTGATGAAAATGCTTGCACATGTTACCTCTGATACTGCCTGACAGGCAACACATTCCCAATGTTCAAACTACCTTCCAAAGTCTTGAAATTCATTCAGCGATTATTGAATGAACAAGCCTGGTTGTCGAGAAGCTACCAAGCATTTCTTCCAAATTCTCAGGTAAGTATATCTTCAACCTGAACCTTTCAAGAGAATGAATTCTGACGGTTGTTGGGGTACTCGAATCCATTGCGGTACATACAGGTATCCACCTTCTTCAATAAAGCATGATTTGTCTCAAGGACAGAAATGTTCGAGACCTTTTGATCTCTGCCTCTTTGGTTTATTCCTAAAGCGACAGGATAATATAATTTGGGTTTGAGCTTCTGCAGGATTCCTGATCTTTCCAGATTCCAGAATGGCACCCTTTGAGGTACACCAAGTCCTTCTTACAGGCAAAATAAGTCCTTCTTACAGGCAAACCAAGTCCTTCTTACAGGCAAATCAAGTCCTTCTTATAGGCACAAAGTCCTTCTTACAGGCAAATCAAGTCCTTCTTACAGGCAAAACAAGTCCTTCTTACAGGCAAAACAAGTCCTTCTTACAGGAAAATCAAGTCCTTCTTACAGGCATAAAGTCCTTCTTACAGGCAAACCAAGTCCTTCTTACAGGCAAACCAAGTCCTTCTTATAGGCACCAAGTCCTTCTTATAGGCAAACTAAGTCCTTCTTACAGGCAAACCAAGTCCTTCTTACAGGCACAAAGTCCTTCTTACAGGCAAATCAAGTCCTTCTTACAGGCACAAAGTCCTTCTTACAGGCAAATCAAGTCCTTCTTACAGGCACAAAGTCCTTCTTACAGGCACAAAGTCCTTCTTACAGGCAAATCAAGTCATTCTTACAGGCACAAAGTCCTTCTTACAGGCAAATCAAGTCCTTCTTACAGGCATAAAGTCCTTCTTGCAGGCAAACAAAGTCCTTCTTACAGGCAAATCAAGTCCTTCTTACAGGCACAAAGTCCTTCTTACAGGCAAAGTAAGTCCTTCTTACAGGCAAAACAAAGTCCTTCTTACAGGCAAACAAAGTCCTTCTTACAGGCAAATCAAGTCCTTCTTACAGGCAAAGCAAGTCCTTCTTACAGGCACAAAGTTCTTCTTACAGGCAAAGCACCAAGTCCTTTTTACTGGCACCAAGTCCTTTCTACAGGCACCAAGTCCTTCTTACAGGTATCTCCATGTGGTGACCTACCATACGGGTCAAATCTCAATCAAAATTTAATCAGTAGAATCCTTTTATTAGGAATCTACCATGGTACGACCCACCATACGGGTCAAATGGTATGACCCACCATACGGGTCAAATTTTAATTCAATTTTTAATCAGTAGAATCCTTTTATTAGGAATCTACCATGGGTTGATCCACCATACGGGTTCAAGTTCAACCACCCTAAAGTTTTTTTATATAACGAATCCTTAGGTTCTCATTTCATTTTCAGTGGAACAATCATGTCACGACTCTTTTTATTTCCTTGTATTGAGTCGATAAGAATCCAGGTGTCATCTCGTCTTTGAAATGAACCTCTACCGAGCTTCCTTTCAAAGAGGGGCAGCTGTTGACACCTGATTTTTAATCATTTTTTCTATTGCTAAAGTAATAAAAAATCCATAAAAATTCATAAAATTGAAAAATCAACTTTGGGGACCTTAGCCAAGCCTAGGGAACCAATTTTGACCAAAAAAACGATTTTTCATATTTTCAGTATTTTTACGTATTTTGTATTTATTTATTTTCGAAAATTAATAGAAAATCCATAAAAATTCATAAAATTGAAAAATCAACTTTGGGAACCTTAGCCAAGCCTAGGGAACGAATTTTGACCAAAAAATAATTTTTCATATTATATATATTTTATTTTTTAAAAAAAAATACAAAAATATTTGAAAATTTTGGAAAAATAACATTTGAGGCCAAAAAATACACAAAGATAGTTAATATTTTTATTTTAAATCTATTTTCATATTGGCCATCGCAAATTCAGAAAAATCCAATCCGAGTCACGTGTTCCTTCACGAGTATAATCTCGAATCGGGCCTAAAAAAATTTAATTTGAGTCAACTTATTTTAACTTTCACTTTTTATGAGTTGTGACATTGTCTTCTAATATTTTAAATTTTCATCTTGGCCCAATTATACCCAGAATGACTTAATTTTGCAAAAGGGCTTTAATTAAATTATACATTATTTTCAGCGACAAGAAATGAGCTTAAATTTGACATGTGGTAAATTTTGGTGTGTCAAAAATTGTGAGGAGATTTGGACTTAAACAAATATATTTTTTTCAGGGACTGAATTGTAAATACTTAAAATTCAAGGACTAGAGTGCAAATACCTAACTCTTGAAGGATTATTTTACAAATAATAAAAAGAAGAGTTAGTGGATAAATTAGAATAGAGAAGGGAAGATGAAGAAGAGGAGATGAAGAAGAGAAGTTGGAGAAGAATGGATGGAGAAAATAAGATAAGAATAGAGAAGGGAAGATGGAGATGAAGAAGAGTTAGTAGAGAAATTAGAATGGAAGATAAGAATAGAGAAGGGAAGATGGAGATTAAGAAGAGTTAGTGGAGAAGAAATTAGAATGGGAGATAAATATGGAGAAGGGAAGATGAAGATGAAGAAGAGTTAGTGGAGAGATTAGAATGTGAGATAAAGATGGAGAATGGAAGATGAAAATGAAGAAGAGTTAGTGGAGAAATTAGAATGGGAGATAGAGTTAGTGGAAAAATTAGAATGGGAGATAGATGAGTAGGTTATAAAAGGAGGAAGAAGTGAGCTTGAGAAAGGATTCTTGAGAGAGAAAATTTGAAGTGTTTGGGAGAATTTTTTGAGAGAAAATTTTGGATGTTTGAGAGAGTTTTGGGAGATTGAAGAAAATTTTGAGAGAAAGAAAATACCAAAAGAGAGAGAATTTTGAAGATGATGGGAGTTTAAAGCTAGGGGTTATCATCACAAATTCCTTCATCGATCAATATAAATCAAGAGTTCATCCTCGTCAACGAGCAAACAAATTCAAGCTAAGTGTTTTTATTTATTCATTTATTTATGGTTTTACTCGCAAATTAGCACAAATTGTATACACTTTCTCCCTCTCCTTTTTCTTCCATATTTTATGTCAGGAAAAGGATATCTCTACGTCAACAGCAAAAATCTCGTCGAGATGCAAAAATCGGCCCAGACAAGCTCCTAAGCTGTCCACCGATTTCTCAACTGATCTGTGACTAAAAGTCCCTCTTAATTCAAAAGAAACTCTCTATATTGGGAACATAGAGAGCGAAAATCAATTATAGAAATCCCTCCCAAAAAAATGGGAGATAAGTACTCTTTCTACTCTTCTGGTTTTAGGTGCAGATTAGCACATATTTTGTATACTAACATTTCACTCTATTTTATGTCAGGAAGCCGCAGCTTTATATCAATGGTCAACCCTATGGAAGCACAAAATCGGCTTGGAGGAGTCCTCAAGCGCGCACAAATTTCAAATTGTTGAATCAATTCGTTGTATTTTATTTTAAAGAATTCATACCCCAGAATGGAGAGGACAAAGTCCATCCGCAATTTAAATACCTGCACCATAAATCCCAAAGGGAAGAGCCAAGCCAATGCTTAGCCTCCCATTGGAGGTTTTTACTTATAGTAGTTAAATACCTGCAACTTAAATACCTGTACCTTAAATCCCAAAGGGAAGAGCCAAGCCAATGCTTAGCCTCCCATTGGAGGTCTTTACTTACAGTAGTTAAATACCTGCAACTTAAATACCTATACCTTAAATCCCAAAGGGAAGAGCCAAGCCAATGCTTAGCCTCCCATTGGAGGTTTTTACTTACAGTAGTTAAATACCTGCAACTTAAATACCTATACCTTAAATCCCAAATGGAAGAGCCAAGCCAATGCTTAGCCTCCCATTGGAGGTTTTTACTTACAGTAGTTAAATACCTGCAACTTAAATACATGTACCTTAAATCCCAAAGGGAAGAGCCAAGCCAATGCTTAGCCTCCCATTAGAGGTTTTTACTTACAGTAGTTAAATACCTGCAACTTAAATACCTGTACCTTAAATCCCAAAGGGAAGAGCCAAGCCAATGCTTAGCCTCCCATTGGAGGTTTTTACTTACAGTAGTTTAAATACTTGCAACTTAAATACCTGTACCTTAAATCCCAAAGGGAAAAGCCAAGCCAATGCTTAGCCTCCCATTGGAGGTGTTTATTCACTGTCATGTACTTCCTATAATTTAATTTTTGAATCATCAGACCCAAAAGATAAGTAGGTCGTAATACTGCACAGAAGTCGTTAACACACTCCCTCTTTCGGCTTCAGGGAATCTTTAACACTTAAAAAAATATAACAAATAAAAATATATACCATCCATGCATCCTATTTAAAAAGTGAAAACACAAAAGAGAATACCCTACTAGAGCCTTAGGAATAAACCAAGTCTGAGTTGCCGAATTAGGATATCCATGAAATTAAGGTACCGAAAGGGCATTAGTTTTAATTAACTAGTGTAACCAAGTCCCCGAGCTCCCAATCTCTGGTTCGCAGGAATAAATTAGTTCTCCCGCTAATTTATTTAGGTTTCTAATCGACCTACCAAGAACGATTAGTGGCGACTCCAAATTTTAAAATCATTTAAACAAAAACCAAAGTTGCGATTCGGTAGGGCTTGGGAGGGTCTGCGTTAGGTTAGTCAAATCTAATTAACCTAATAATCCGTTAACCCCTTTTAAAATTTAAAATTAATTTTTTAGAGGGTCGCGACAAACATCTAAAAGCTTAAGTTTAGATATTTCATAATAATTGATAGTAGTCCCATAAAATCTCACACGATTGAATATGTTCATGCGTAAAGCTAGCTAAAATGATCAAAGTAAATGTGAAAGGAAGTGATAGATTACTTAAATATTAAACCCAAGCCTTCATGAAACAAGCTGAACTTTAAGTATTGTCACTCAATGCGAATATAACATACTCCCATGCAACCTTAATCTTAGTGTTGCTCATGGATTAGATTGCAACGAGACTGACATTTAACTTCACATTGGCTAAACTCGTGCCAATCTCATCAAGAGCCCATTTTCTGATGCCCCGTGATGGTACGCTGTCATTTTGGCCTCAACCTCACTGTTGCAAAATCTTCGAAAGAAACAAAAGTCGGAGAGAGAGATGGCGGGTCTGGGACCCTGTGCGACCAATCCGATTAGCAATGTCTTGATTGCGTGGAGCCAAACCCTAACAAAGTCCAAGCTCCGTCGTAGCAAAGCGGCAAAGCAAAAGGGTCAGAAGAGGACAAATACAGGAACAGAAGAACGATTAGATGGTTCTGTAATTATCTCCCCAGAGCAACCCACCGTCAAAGTAAGCTCCAAAAACCAAGCAGTGAATTGTCTCCCCCTCTCTCTCTCTCTCTCTCTCTCTCTCTCTCTCTCTGTTATGAGGTATGATGCATGACAAGTCAAGTGCACGAGCAGGAAGAAGCAGAAGCAACAACATCTGATCAACATTGCACTGTTTTTTTTTTTCTTTTTTGGCAGTGTTGGGTACGAAGCACGATAAATCCAACGTTGCTCCTATATTTGACAAAAAGGCTGCGGGACAAAAATGGCGTACAATGCTTCGCGATTTCAATTTTTACCGGAATAATTACGCATACAACTCTTGAGGAGGGGAAAAAAAAGAACAGTGAAGTTTGCTCCAAGGTGCAACCCCCCCCCCCCCCCACGCCACCCCCACCCACACAGATTCACAATTATGTACGCTGAAGTGGAATAGGGAGCCAAAAGATTTAAATATTTTTGGATGGTCGGTTTTCTATTTTTGTTCCCCTTGACTTTTAACTTTAAATTTTGGCTTTGATTTTGGCCTTTAAATTAGTTTCAGTATATTACGCACAGGAAAGATAATTGCGATGGGGGTTGGTACACTGGTTAGTTAAGCAAATTTTCGTTCTTTTTTCAGGTTGGTTTAGGGCCTTTTATTAGATTAAACAATTTTCAATGTGTTGATGTATATTTATGGAGGTGGTCATATTGTTGACGTTTAGAGTCAGAGAGAAAATAATGACAAAGTGTTTATGGTGGCTTAACCCCATTTAGGGTTGTATAATATGAATTTTATAGGAGTAGCTAATTATGATAAGGGTACAAATAAAACATAGTTACAGAAATATCCCATTATATATGTAAATTATATATTAAGACTCCTCCCTCCTCAATCCGAAACTGACTCTAAAATCTAAGTGAACTGAGTAATCAACAAATAGCACAAAATATTTGAAATCAGAAGTTAGATAAAATTGGACTTGTCCATACATTAGAATGAATGATAACTAAAGAAAAAGATGCACGATGACTAGTGTGCATGACAACGCTTCTAGAACAAAAATTCATTGGATAATGCAACTTCTAAAACAGAAATCTTTTTGGTTACCCAATTTTATTTTTCTACTTTTGGAAATTTTTTTTTACTCTAGTAGTAGTTTTGAACTCACTTGAAGCAGTAAAAAAATGTACTTCTCTTCGAAAGTTGATTTCTATAGCAGAAATATTGACATGTGTGCCTACAAACTCAAAAGGCAATCGATGAGATTTGCCCACAAGATGAGACTCACAAGATACCCACCTAAAATTAGAATTGCAAACACGAGTCAAAACCTGTTTATTTGGATGACTAAGACAAGCATTCCAACAAGTGAGGGAAGCAAAAGAAACAATATAGGATGCAAGTGACATGACACCAAGGAGTTGAAAATTAGATAAAGAACAAGAGAAGAATCAGCTTGGAGGAGAACTTTCCGGTTCGTTAGTCCCTCAAAGAAAACGATGAACCATTAAAATTAATAGTGTAGGAATCCTGGCAAAGTTGAGTAACTAAAAGAAGATCACAAACAAGATTAGGGACATGACAGACAGACGACAACAACTAAGATTGAGAACCAGCGTGTAGAAAGGCTTTATCGACTTGCTCAGTAGGCAATAAACGATCATCACCAATTGAAACTTTTGTTAAATCATAAAAAGGTATAGGGTTTAGAATTTTACCAATGTCACTAGTCATGTGTGCCGACGCTCCACTATCAAAATACCACGTTGGTTAGAGACCTAACCAATCGAGAGAGATGAGAAAGAGTTAAACATATCAATGGCAATGAAAGCATCGTTAGGTCTTTGTCAACATCGTAGCGCAATAGGCCCGGCTCCATTATAGATCTGACAAGAGAGATGTGGCTTAGGTCCAAGAATGCCTCGCTGGGTCAAGCTATAGTCCAATTTTCTTGGCTGCATAGTGATCGATAAAATCGTCATCCTAGAGTGAGCCAAATCTCCCGAGATGTCCGAAGGTCGTGAACTTCACGAAAAATCTCAACTATGAGGGTCGACTTAATTAAATTATGACGAAATGATCTATCTTGACCTTGGCGGAATAAAAGATATTGACCACCACAGTATCATTTTTATCATTGATAAGCCTCTACAGACACGTAAGAGACCTATCCACATAGCCCAATGGATCGTTACACATTAAAATAGGTTCTACCTGAGATTCTCGCAAAAGATAATTGTCTGCATCAAGTTTGATGGAGACAAGATTAGTGATGGCATGGTCCTAATTTGAGTAGTAGTGGAGATCGGAGCAATGAGAAGAGGGAAGAAGAGGTGAAAGTGGGGCGGCATATTATTAAGAGGTGATGGGAATTGGGATTAACAGAAAGAGAAGATGATGGCCAAAAAGATGATAGAGAAGAAGAAAAATTCGGAGAGAAAATAACGATAAAGTATTTATGGTGATTCAACCCCAACTAGGGGTGTACAATATGTGTTTATAGAAGTGACTAATGTATATATAAAATGTAATTACATAAATACCCCACTATATTTGCAAACTACACGTTGATATAAACAATACTAAAGAAAGAAATTAGGGTTTATTTGTATCTGTCATATTCTATAGATAAAGGCATCAGTATCCCTTTTCATTGCGTAATCGAGGGCGGACATAACTTTTGACTATTTTCTCTCTTTCTATCCTTTTGTAAATCCTAGAGTATTTTGACACAGGGACCACCATCGTCCGCCGTTCCAAGTCATTTGTCTTTCGTCCACTGTTCTTCATACTAGAGAACAGTCGCAACATGTCGTCATTTTAGAGTAGCACCATCCTCCTCTGCTTGTCGTGGTCTCGGATCTATTCCAGTTGTCCTTAAGAGCAACCCTATATCGTGAGTTGTCAATCCTTCCGTCATCGTCCGGGAGAGATGTCGTTTCCTGCGGCTTGGAAGTCTTTGTCGCCGGCATCCATGTCCGTCGAAGTATATCACAAGCCGAGCTTCTCTGTTCTCCACGTCATTCCGCTGTGCATCCTTCACGATCATGGTCATTCATTTTTGCTTCTCTTTCGAAAATCAGGCTACTGCTCTTGTTAGATTGTCGGTTTTTGTTTTGGTTTTCTTTTCCTTTTATTCTTCCTTTTCAATTTCCAAAGAAGGGGTTAACGGTTCTTGTTAAGATTATGTGGGAAAGACGTTTCAATATCCACATCCCTTGTCCAGTGAAACGTACCCCATTGGGACTGGATCCCCACTTTTTGAAAATTGAAACCTACCTTGGCAATTGGGGAGTAGGTCCCCAAAGTCTACTTGGGAACTGGCCAATTTTTTTTTTTTTTCATTTTTTCTTCCTCTTCCTTTTTCTATTACATTTTTAGTTAAGTAAAATGAAAATAAAAGTAACAATAAAAATAATCATTTGTCAATGGCAACAATCTATAAAACATGAACATGTAAAAAATAAAATAAACAGTGAAAAGTTCAAAATATGTAACATAAAAAAGTTCTCAGTTCCTAGTTCTTGGTTTGGTTCTTCGATTTCCAATTCAATTCTTTCCCAGAAACCAAGAACCGAACCGCTCAATACCGATTCCACTTTTTTGGAACCAGAAACAGATTTGGTAACCATGGGAACTTGCAACCGAGCCGGTTCCTATGGCTAATCCATTCCGATTTTCGATTCTACTCAAGATTCATGCTCACTCCTATGTAAGAAGGCTTACCCAATGCTTTAATGGAGAAGAAAGTTGCACCTATCATATGCAAGCTGAATATTCCAGCTTGGGAGGCAATGTTGAAGTATATTCAAACATATGAATCAGTAGTCAGTAAGCGGTCACAAAAAAGGAAATTGCGGTTTTATTAGTATTTCTCATATATCTATTGACTAAAGATATAACCTGTGACTTCTCTCTTCCTCTAATAGTCAATGCCATAGTTATCATTGTTCGGTGCAATGCAAAGTATCATATGGACTCCCAACGTGAAAAACCAATGAAAAAAAATTTTCAAAAAAAAAAAAAGAAGAGGACTGTCAACCTGCTTGTGGTCGCCTACTTCTCACATGACGAGAAGAGAATCCTCCACTTACATATCAACAATCGTTTGCCTCTGTGCATTAATGGCTTTTTCGGCCAAGTAATGGGTTTCTCTTTCATGGCCCATAAACACAGAGAGAGAGAGAGAGAGAGGAAGAGAGAGAGGACAAGAGAGAACGTGTAAATTCTTTAGAAAACTTCCAACTATTCTCAACAGCCAACTGATTGCAAGTAAGAGCAATATGTGATTTGGTGCCATTTGAATGGGGGTAAAATCCCATGAAATGTCTTCTAAAGAGGGGGAGAGAGAGAGAGAGAGAGAGAGAGAGAGAGAGAGAGAGAGAGAGAGACTTGGGCAAAGTCTAATTGGTTCAGCCATTTGTCCCACTGTTCTACTCCCTCGAGTTTTCACCCCAATTCACATGACTTTGTTTTAAAGGAAAAACTATGCCTTTTCTAATCACTTCTATCGTATAATAAAGAGAGCCAAAAAAAAAAATTGTTAAGTGGACCATCCTAAAGGAGTAGGGGGGATATTATGCAAGGAGGGCATAGGGTGGGGGCAAGGGATGAACGGAATGGGGAATTGAAACAAGATGAGATCCGCTGAATTGGTTAGTTTTACTGGTGCCCGCAAGATACTTTGAAACCCGTGAAATGAAGAAAAGGCTAGATGATCTCGAGACCATCCGATTATGACAAGCCGACATAGATGATCTCGGCATGTGCATGCTTTGGGCCATCTCATCGCGAGAGGGAAAAAGACAAATTATATTGCCCGAATGTTTTTACTTGAAGATAAGTGTCGAATTTCGAATGGATGGTCACAGATAATAATTGTGACTTTAAATTTTTCTTTGCTGGCCATAAATGTGGGCTGCTTCCGATAGCGTAGGGTGGGCCGTGGGCTGCCGTTGGATCTTTTTGGTGCGATGACAAAATGGACAACAGAGATGGGCCCACAGGAACCGGTCCCTGAGACGAAGTGGGCCCACTCCTCACTAAATGATTCGATCACTTCTTCTGTTGGGGAATGGGGAAATGGCCAATTTCATGGGAGGAACACTGGCATGTGCTCTTCCTTTTGTTGGTGGAAATTAAATGCATAGGGCACTCTCGATTGGCTGCGTTGCTTGTGACTTGGTGAGTGCTTTCGATTCCCTTCCAGAGATTGTGCACATGGGCTTCCAACTTAATTGGAGAAAGAGACTGGAGAGAAGCAACAGATTCTCCCCCCTTTTTTTTATCTTCTTTTCTTCTCCTTTTTTTTTTTCAGAAAAGAAGTTCTATTCAATTTGCCAGTGGAAGGGTAATCGCCGTTTTGATGTTCTAATCTTTCTGTTTTACGATCGATTGGGTGGACAATGACATGATGGTCCGAGAGCATTTGATATAATTTTCCATGTTGGGGGCTTCGACAAGTTATCAGGTTCGATTGTTTGAGCTACTTGTGTGGTGTCGGCTTGTGAACCGAACAGCATGAATCCAATTCAATTTAGTTTGGTCTCTAGTTTTCATGATTAGATTGAATCAAATAAAAAAAAAAGAAAATACTTGATTTTTATTGTGTAACTTTTATTGTGTTTTCGCTTGTTTACTTAATCCTTCATGGTACAGCGTCCTTGCCTGTTAGATTCGAGCTTTGCAGCCGCCATCTCCAAGATGCTTAAACTTGATGGTGGAAAGAAGCAGCGTGATGCCATCAGTTCCCAAGCCATCAAGGGCCCTCGAGATCCTTCTGCATTCCACAATAAGACACTCGTGGCAATCGGCGGCACCTGTCAAGACCTGCCTCCTCCGCCGTCCAATAGTTATTACTCAGGGCCATGTCCAAAGCTGCAGCTCCCTCCATGTCACGCTAGTCACCTTCAATAAGCACGGTCCAACTGCTCAAACGCCTTAGAAGTCAGCACCTTCAATAGCTCATGCGCCTTCGGGCACTATCAACCAACTATCAACCAACGTGACCTATGCCTCTCTGCTTCATTTCTGCCCTATAGCAACTCTCCGGGACCAGGTCGATGTCTCATCTTAAAAACGACCCCTCCAAGCCAGATGGCAACAGCTATTGATTCTAGAAATAGGTTTTAAAGCGGAGCATAAAGCAACACACAAGGGTCATAGCCAAGCAAAAGCCGACGCCTGTCTTTCAGATACAAAAAGGAGATATTATACCCTCTAAAACTTTCCGTAGGTGTTTTCCTTGCTCGCGATCTCCAGTTCTGAATCCTACTGGTAAATATTACTGTCTCCCTTGCAATGCGGAGTCCATTTCTTCCCGAGAGTTTCTTGTTCTAATTATAACTTCAACAACAATGTCATGGGGCATGTGAAATTGCTTGGAGAAACGTGATTTGACTAAATCGATGCATGTGGTCACCTATCAAGGTTAGAATGCAACCGAATTTCAACAAAGTGGAGAGACTTACTCATGTACTTGAAGAACGACTGTTGCTAAATCACAATGAGCACATGTACTGCTGCAATCATATCATAAGATTGATGATGAAGTGCCACCTTTTCAAAGTAGCTGCAACGGAACAATGTACCCGAGATAATCAAACGAAGAATTTCAAAAAGCTTCACCAGAAAACCTCTCTGTAATACATAATCAACACACGAGCGAATGTGTAATTGAAGGGCCAGCACTCTAGATCTTTGCATGTGATATCCTCACTCCACAGGCTGGGAGAAAAATTATGTGCTGCACTAATCAAGAGATCCTAAAAAGTCCTAGAGTATTTCCTGATCTCATACATGATCGAAGATATAGACACGAGGTCCTTGTTAAGCGCAGATCCCCCCTGGATTTTCTTTATGCAATCGGAAAGTCTGGTATAATAAAGCAGCAACTGAGTTAAAGCAGCTCGCAATATCTCCATACCGCACAGAAAGTTGCTGAAAGAGGTAATCACTTCTTTGTGCATCAGTTCTATCGCGGCTTTCCACCGGCTACCAAAGTCCTTCACAATTGGCTCAACTTCAGTGACGATTATAGGCCGCTCTGACGTGGAGCTTGGGTCCTCAGCTGAATGGTGATGAGAACAGGGAGGAAATTAACAGAGGTCAGGCATAGAAGGAAATTAAAGTCCATCCACTAAAATAGCTACTGACAATAGGTACTTACAGGCCCTTGTCTTTACAAACTTGATTAGATCACTGAAGTGTTCCAGAAGCAGTTCTTCCTGCAGACGACAAGCACAAACACCACGAAAATTTCTTTCAAAAAAAAAAAAAGAAGCAAATTTTGTGGTTTCTCAGATTTCATTGAACTTCTTCAATGAATGTGCAACTTTAGCATGCAACAGGTAAATTTCATACCACAAACAACGACGTATTGCTCTTCAACAATTCCTCAAAGTGCAGTTGAATTTTCCCACCCTCTGGGCTGGCTTCCTGGAAAATAGTCAATATTTCAGAGGGGAGAGGAGAGGGGGGGGGGGATTGGTGTTCAACCGATAAGAATATTTAGGGAAATACCTATATGTGATGAAGTAATTACTGTAACATACCTTGAGAACAGCAATGGTCATGTCATAGTTATTGATAAGGAACACGATCTGCTGCTTTGGTTTTGAAAACGTTTTTGCTAGCTTTAAAAGTAAATCATCCACAGCCATCCTCAGCCGCTCCAAGTTCAATTCTAGCTGCAAACAATGAGTTCGGAGAGTATTAATCAACTCACATGATTTAAACAAACCCTTGTTATCAGTATATTCACCTGTCCATCTCCATATCCAACATTAAGGTGAATAAGTGATGAGGTAAATTCTGCATAACGCCTTATGACATAATGAGGATGGATGTCATCTTCCCACAATGTCTTGACATTAGCATTGCGAAGGCTGTTGAGATGCAAGTCAAACACCATTTTGAAACGTGGCCACAGAGATATATTGACCTGCTCATTTTCAGTTGATAGTAAGTCGCCATAAAAGTATATATCTGTAGGAGCAGTGGCGAATTGCTCTAACAAACTCACAGCAGGTTTTGGTACAAATAACACATAAGGCCCTGACAGTAATAAGAACAAGGTCCCCTTATATCCACTCATAAATTATAACTATCACATGCTTAGATCTTTATGAGACATTTGTAACTACTATGCTTTCAATTATGCAACCATAAAAACATCAAAATCTGATGTCAACTTTCTTGCTTAATCTGTGAAACTTTGTAAGCTCAGCCAAACTGAAGATGCATGAACATGAGATTCTAAGTGAACTTGAGGAGTACAAATTGAGAAAGGTTGCCAATTGATACTAAATGATATGTGGTGAGAAGATACAAACCTTATCTAAGTACGAATCTAAGCATGGAATTCGTCGCCGAGACATAATTAGCTGAAGAAAAGAAATGAAATATTAGCATAAAGACTAGTTAAAAGGAAATAACAAAGCCAACCATTTTCACAAAATGAAAATCCATAGCATACACAGCTGCAGAGAATTCATGGCTGAAGTCAATCTAAAACCAGTTGCTTGTTTATGCAGAGAAAAATGGTTAAAGCAAATCGGCAGTCAAGTACCTTTGACCCAATTAATCAGTAGATGTTGACAGTTTTAAGCAAATTTGAAAACATGTAGTTGTATGTGCAGAAGAAAATGGTTTTGTAAAATTGGCAGTCAAGTACCTTTGACCAGTTAATCACTTCATGCAAACAGACTGAACACCATAACTTCAACAACAACTTGGAAAGGCCAATTATTATTCAACTAAATAGTGCTACTCCTAGGTTGTTTTTTCTCATCTTACTTGCTGCAGCCATTATGAACTTCTGAGACTACTTCCAGCAAAGTAATGTGAGAAAAATAGTTGCCAAAATTTATAGCAGATCGTCATCCGGCATTATGTTATGACTTCAAGTGAAATGTACTCCACTGGGCTGCACTAGCTCTGTAACAAAGAAAGAAATAACTGCAGATTAAATAAGATTCACGAACATTACCTGATGCTGGTGTGTTATCCGTATCATAAGCATAAGACCAATAGCATCATAACAATTGGGCAGTATTGTACCAAAGTGTTCGTCGATGACAGCAAAAGGACCTGATTATATCCAGGCAACAACACATAAGCAATCCTCATGGCTGCTACAAATATTGGTGGAATATTGCAAAAGAGAGAGTCAATACAGAGTCCAAATGGAACAATTAAACTCCCAATTTATTGTTACAATACTTGTAGCATCCAGACAATCACAAATAATTTAAATGCATCGAAAATACAAGATGTTGCATAACATACAACAACAATGCCAAATGGGACAAGCACAAAATGCTTCATTGAATAAGGGAATGCAATCCGACCAACCTGCAAAAGTCTCAAAAAAGATAGATTCTTCTCCAAAGAAGTCATCACAGAAAAGGTACCTATAAAATGTGAGAGTCATGGTGATCACATATTAAACAATGATAAACAAGAAACTAATAGTCAGAGAATGCTCCAAGTACTCAGAAGTGGCCGTGTCCATAAGCAGCTTGTGCAAGCTCCTGAAGAGTACTTCATATGGGTACTTCTGTGAGCTAGCTTCAGCTATATGTGGAATCAATGCAGGCTGATCAATTTCCTGAAGCCAAAGATATGAGATCATATTCACCTGCCTCATGTGACAAGAGGGATAATGAAAAGAAAAACAGAAGGACTACTTCAAGAGGTTTTTAAATCAAGGGCTGCAATAACATCACTATTTAATAAGGTCAGAAAGTTCTCTATTTCTTCACATTACTTGAGAAACTATATGTTCTTCATGTGCTCTTTGACAACCGTTGGGTGGGTTTAGAAAATAAACCATCCTTAACAAGAGAGAAAACTGTCAGCGGTCGGTATAATATTCATGCCATGTGAATATATTTACCCAAGATGAAAACAGAGAGGCGGAGGGTGGCAACAAAACCTTGGTGCTCAGGCAGAAATTTTTTGTTTGCAGAATGAGATAACTTAGCCTAGTTATACAACTAATTTTATCTCAAATGATAAAAGTTGCTCACTTGGCAGAATATTTAGTCCTGCATAAAAAATCTGGATATTCGCAAACTCAAATAACTGCCCTCACAAAGGCTGGCCTATAAGATAGAAGTCACTATTAGAAAACCATGATTTGACAAGGGGTAATCAACAAAGATTAAGAGGGATGTCAACTGACCAAAACTGCCAGACACTCGACAAGTTGCAATTATTATAATCCCTCTAGTAACAGCACGGAACTCCCATCAAAGAGTGCATAATATAACCACATAATTATAATTACACAATTGATGGAAGTTTTCTAAACAAAAAGTGCATAAGGCCTTAATATAGTTATAGATCATAATTACAAGAATGAAACCTTTAAAATGTTAATCCTCTCCCCCAGTGCAAATACAGCAGACCGGTTCTTCAAGGGCTCTCTTCCTCTAGAAAATAAACTTGTACTCCTGGTATCCACACCAATCAAATCACTAGATGTTGCTATGTCTAATTGCAATTTCTCCAATGCTTGAATATAAGCTCGGAAGTGTGCACTTAAAACCTGCAGCCAGCCAATGTCAAACATGTTTAGCCACCTATAAATAGATGGTAACAACCTTAAATTGTGCTGAAGATGAGCATGTCTAGATAATCCCGAAAGAAGCCACAAAAATTGAATAGAGAAAGCTGTTATTAGATTTCCTAGTAAGATGATGAGCATAAATGGAGACAAGAGCACCCATGACAGGTGCCCATTTAGCTAAGGTAGGAAATAAGAACAGAAAAAGAAGCATAGCTTAAGAGGTAAGACATCTCTGGAATAGATTAAAGCAAACAACTTACAACACAGTGCATTTAGTCACAAGGTATCTCATTATTACACTAAATTGGTCATTGAATTCTCCCACTTGCAAAAATTTCCTTCATCAAAAAAATCAAAGACCGCAAACTAAAACCAAAAACAGTCTTGATATGGATGGGAGAAAGACCCATTGCAACAGAAGCCAGACTTCCCTGATTGCGATGGGGTGATGTAGCATTATGGGATAGGTAAAACCCAATATTTCGACCAAAAATGTCATTCTACACACATTTGTGGATCTAGTGCCATTCTAGATTCATATTATACATCATTTTCATAGCTCAGTAAGGTAACTGCTTAGTCATGCAATATATGATCTGGATTCGGGCAATAATATAAATGTGTTTACCTTGTTCATCGTATCTATATATGCTCCACGAACTTCAAGGTAGATCTCCTTGCCATGTTCCTTCAAGAAGGAAATAATATACCTAGAGAAAATGTAATGTCAACCAAACGGTATTGCAGACCGTATATCAATGTTTGCTTTTTCGCATTTATTAAACCAAATGGCTAGACTACTTATACAAGCATCATGGTGCATTATATGCAAATAGGTAAGGACTCAACGGTGAGACTTACACAGAACATCATATCATAATAATTTGTTGATGCACCAAAAGTATCTTGTTAGGAAACTAGACAGCATATCTAAAGATTTTAAGTCTAAGCATAACAGATACATCCGCCAACATCAACATCAGAGAACTAAAACCAATAAAATAACAAGAGACTACTTACTTGTATTTCAGAAGAACACTCTGTTGAAGGATCTGAATATTTGTCTTGGGCTTTCTCAATGCATAAAGCTTCTGAACAATGAAATCAAAAACCTAACACCAACAGAATTAAATCAGATGAAGTACAAGGATACTATTAACATAGAAGAGATATATTATAAATGGATCTCTAAGAGTTTGCCGGTATATTGACATTCAGTAGCACCACAAAAATATCACTGTCAGGAGACTGCTTGTTATCCATACTTTCTGAGAGTATATTGACATTCAGTAGCACCACGAAAATATAAGTATCACTGTCAGGAGACTGCTCGTTATCCATTCTTTCTAAGAGTATTCTTAGGTTAGGAGAAGAAAGCTGTATCATGGATTTCTGATGGACCAAAATCAGATGGTTGTGGTAAGATTCGCAAAGTCCCCCAACAGTGATACAGTTGGAAATCTCAAACCAGAGATCCCTTCTGGTTCGGAGCCAGTGTTAGTAAGGGGACTCTTATTTATAGTGATCATTCTTGCAAAAACCCTGCCAGACAGAAAATCAGTGCACCGTGCATGGTATGCATTTCATCATTGCCGGAAGTGATATTAAATGAGGACTCAGGACTTCAACATGGAGGCTTTTCAAGGAATACTTTATGATAAGAGCTTTGATTTCATACTACGTAGCCTTCCGATTTTATCTTTTCATTTAGCATTTGGAATTTGATTAAAATCAGCTCCAAGCTCAGTTTTTTATGAAGATGTAGCCTTTGAGGTCATAAGCTATACTATTTCAATTTTTATTATTATTTTCCATCTAGCAACTTAAAATAAGTCCTTAATTTAAGTTTCTCTGAACTACTAATTTGGATCTTCTAGATAATTGAATAGGACACTATCTAATCTGATAAATATAACACCCTGAAAGTGTAAAGGGACATAAAGAAAGGTATGCCAACTACAGTTAAGGAGTACACAAATATACAAGACTTGGTTACGGGTCATTTGTCAATGCATTTATAAGACAAGATAACAACCTTTGAAACAGCTTTCTGACGCAGCTTTTCAAGCTCAGGCTGAACATCTTTAAGGGCTTTAGATGTTTTTGCCATGTGATCCACTTCAGTGTGCTTCAACTTCTTACTCAAAATCTCAAGAGTTCTCAGGTACTCGTCATTGACCTGAGTGATAAAGAAATTATGTGTTAAACATCTCAAGTTTAAAAGAAAATTCAAATGACAACAGAACATAATATACCTTTTGCTAAGAAAATGGGTAGGGAGTTTGGTATTGCCTTGGATCGAAGATGTGGAAAATTAGGTGCGGAATTTAATGTAACATTTTTCCTCTAGGACCACACATTTTGAGGACTCCCAAATCACCCTCGTCCTTGTCACATATTTACAATTTGCTTGAGGGAAACTCCATGGGCACAGTAGACACCATGGTGTTATCTTCAATCTTCATTGCCATAACATTCATGCCATTCTAGATTAGATGTGTTGCTTTTTTCCTTTTTATTTATGACCCAAAGCAAAGTCTTTTTCATGGCAAAAAGATGTATTGGTTCATTCCACTTTTCAGTTTCACGAACTAAAAGGTTGTCAAAGCACAGGGCCCCTCCTAGAGCTTCTAAAAAGTGCACCACAGAGATGACTGAGAAAAGAGAGACCGAAAAATAGGAAACACTACCTCTGCATCAACAACTATTTGCAGCTTTTTTCCGTTTCATTTATGTCCCAAATGAAAGTCTTTCCAGGATAAAAATATGTATTGATTATTTCCTTTTAATTTTCCATTTTCATGAACCAAAACAAGTTGTCAAAGTACAGGCTCCCTGCTAATGATTCTAAAAAGTGCACCACGGAGATGACTGAGAAGAGAGACTGGAACAGAGGGAAACAGAGGAAACAGTACCTCTGCATCAACAATTATGTCCACCATTCTTGGAGGGACAATAATATCTTCAACAAACTTTGCCAATTTCGATTCTGCCACCTGTTTGGATCATGAAGCTAATAGGTTTACCGCAGAAACTAGAAAAAGAGGTACCTTAAATTTACAAATGCAGCAGAAAAGCTCACCTCACCTCAAGCACTGCTATTTACAGATATAATTGCTTTAAAGTTTTAGTAGATAAACAAAAATGTACCCTCTAATTGAAAGATTAAGGTTATATGCAATTGCTAAACATCCCCTCTCCCTCCTCCCCACCTGGAAGAGCCTCATGAGGGCAAATGCCTTTCTACATAATAACATTCTTATGTGCCTCAAGGAAAACATCAGAATATGGCAAATTTTGAAGGAATTTCCTGTAGCTAATAAAGCAGTAACCAGACCTTGCTATTGGCGACAAGCAATGTAAAATAAGTACATCTTAATTTGCGGTGGAAATGTGGTATATATAAATTCAATGAACAGAATATTTTTCTCATAAGTTTGAAAATAAATATGTTCCTCCCCTCCCCACCCCCCAAAATAAATAAATAAATAAATAAACCCAATAAAAGTAAAAGAAGAAGTAAAAGGCAATAGTTTGCTGAGCCTGTTTTCTCTGGAAATAAAACCTCAAACCAAATGAATAGGACTCATTGTCTTCAAGTATCAAGACATTAGACTAGAAACAGGGAAAATGAGAAAAATTAACCTAGAAATAAAGACTACCATACCAAAGCATAAGCCTATGCTAGAAACGAAAATATACTACAAAGCAGACATTAATTACCTTGCGATTCTTCAGCTTGAGACCCATATCCATAGACTTCTCCTGAAGAATTTTTATATCCGAGCTAATGGACCCAATCTCAGTCTGCAGAAGCAATGTTTTTTACCAAAACTGGCTGAACAAAGAGACAAAGTGGTAGTTCTAAATGATCATGCTAGATAATAGGCATGACCCAAAAAAGAATTGGAGCAAGTGTTGCTTTCAACAGAAGTATGTTGACCAAGGCAATTTAAAAACAGGTATCACAAGCTGCCTTCCATACACTGTATAACTTGTAGAAGGCAAAGCACATTTAAAAGGAAAAGATTCAAATAGCAATTAGCAAAGAAAATAGAAGGCAATGTGGATGAAATGAAGCCATAAAGAAATTCTCCCCACCCCACACTACTCACAATCTATGAGATGTTAAGGAAACTTGATATCAGGACCTAATTTCCTTCTACAGATTTCCTGTCCACAGGGACAAAATTTGGCCCCCATTCACAAGAATAAACAATCCATTTATCAGCATAGTCAAGGCATGATAATCAGAAGAGGCGTAATATAATGGTGACATTGGCCATACAGTAACAAAGCCTGAATTTGATGGTAGAATGCTAAATTGTGGAATTCCACAAGAGGGAAGCCGTTCTTGGAGCAACTTATCCAAGTGTTTATCACAGTCACAGCAGAACAACATGCTTATTTAATAATGTACAGCATCCAAAATAATGTCATCTCATCACTCAGTAAGTGTGAATCTGACATCCATTTGTGAGCAAATAATAGGTAAGAGCTAAGCAGGTCGAAGTACCTGAAAACCACTAAGTAGAGTTTCCATCTGTGACAATATGCTGTCACATTCCCGAATTTGATCATGAAGGGAGACAAGATTATCACTTTCGTTTATATAGTCCTGCCAAAAGAATTATTTATAATTGATGCATCTTAAGTTCAAATTATCCAAAACAAGTGAGAAAAATGATGAGATAACACAAGCATCCCAGAGAAAAAAGTTCTTTCATGATATCGGTTTTGCATGCATGTACCAATCTCAATGACTCAATTACATTTTTCATGATTCATCACTGACTTCATTGAATTGGGGGAAGGGGGAAGATCTGCCCTGACCTAACTTCATTTATGAATAAATGCATCAGGTGATCCTCCATTTTTGGTGTGTGCAATCAAGTCATCTAATAGTCTCGATTTCTGCGATCAAGTCCTTTTTCCCTAACCATTACTATGACTAACACGGTTAAATTACTCACATGGCTAAAATTAACAAGCCATGTCGATGCGGCGTCTGATTGTCACCACCACCACCTAGCCGCGGACCCTGTAAGGATCTGGAGACCCTCATCACAAACCCTCGCTAGGGCATCATCTCCAACCATTAACAAGGATCATACCCACCGTAGACGGCAATTTTAGACAGTAGCAATGCCCTCCCTCCCTCCCCAATTCAGGAAAAAATGATCGAACCCAGTTGCACACACAACACAAATTAAGGGAAGCAAAAGCGGACATATCAAGTTGCAAAGTAAATTGATAGCAATCCGTGGTCGAGATAGAAGCTTGTTGGTAATAAAACGTCAGCCTAATCAGACATTCTTCAGGCATATAATTGACCTGAAGAACCACACTTGTCACGGTTATCTGGGAAGTGTGCTTATGAATATGAAGTGAGACCTCTACCCGCAAGGCCCTCCTTGTTTACCCCAACTACTAGGCAAAGAATAAAATAAACTCATATGTAAATCATACGCAACAGCAAAAAAAAAAAAAAAAAAAAAAAGGCCGCCAAGAATCAAAACATGCATCAAAATAGAGGCAGACCTGAATTGAGTCCAACTCAACTTGCCGCAGATTGTTTTCCACCCCTTTTGTGTAATCACGGAGTGCTGCACCCTTGGACAATATGTCAGCTACTACCTGCAGGAAATGGTAGTTGAAGGTACACTCATGACAGAACCAAAGAATTTAAGAAAAGAAGTTCAATCTGCATGATCTGTCATAAATATCAACCTAACCAACATCGAGAAGTTGGCATTCTGGAGTAAAGAGTAAGTTACTAATTACATTCAACCACAGGCACCATGCACAATTAACGTTTAAGCTGTAAATGCCAGCAACAGTATCATTGATTAAAGGCTATAGACATATCTGTAACACGATTATGTACCTCTCCACAGAACCCTTGAGAAAAATAACCCGAAGTCCTAAACTTGTTTCACAGAAAACAAGCAAGTCCAGAAACAATTGTACTTAGGCTACCGAGGACAACTATCAGGAAGGATTACATTGCAACATTTCAAAAAGGTTTCAACCGTATTGTAAAAATCAAAAAGTTAAGACTCAAATTCCTCACGTACAAAAGTTTTAGAACTTCTAATACTATTCTCTTTGAAAAGGCTCTTCTTAATGCTTCGAAATCAATTAAACGAGGGTCATTGTCCAGTTCTCACATCACAATTATGATAAGACAACAGCAATTGCATAAGGGTACTATCATGCAACCCCTACTCTAAACATGGACCATTCAAGGAGTTTCTAGGAATTAAGGAAAAAAGCATTGTTTTTCAGTGTAGTCACCACAGTAATGGTGCGGCTGTATCAAGCATTCCCCATAACTCACCAGGTTGGATCAGATAGGCTGTTTTGAATCAAGGCATAAACCTTATGGTTTTCCCTCCATAGACCTAAGAATCAGAAACCTTAGGCATCAACAGTGCTTTTCTTCCAAATGTAAAATTTTCATCTCACTCATGGGATTTAAACCTATTTATGGACACTCCTCCCTGGAAAAAAACTAGACAAGCCCGCATAAGCAACAAAACTTAACGACCAAAAGTAAACTTTGCCCCTATATCTCAGATTGCACCTAATTGAACAAGAAATTTATGACACTAATGGAGTATGCCGAGCAATGAAAATGAGGATTAAAGACTAGAAACATCTCTTCATCCAACCAGAGAGGAATTCTCTCCAATAGTGATAGTGATTCATTTACAGAAGTTTATGAAGACGAAATAATTAAGCCAAACCAATTTATGCACGAAAGGTTCACTCTAGTAGCAAACTCTCAAGCAGAAGCTAACATTTGCTTTTAGTGCCAAAAAATTCAAGAAGGGGGAGACAAGGCAAGATGTTGCAAATGGCTCCAACATTGTCCATACATAAAGTTACAAGGATAGGATTTCCAACGATCCGAATTTCGATCAAGAGCTCACAAATGACTCATGTGCAGTACAGAGGACAGTATAAAGAGCTTAGGATGCAAAATTCAGTTTTTAAAAAGTGCGGATGCAAATAAGCAATGCATATAGCTTTAAGATGCAGATAGAAGAATGCCGCATAGTTCAACACCATACGATATACTTTTCAGGTAAAAGAAACACTTACATCATCATCTTTGCACTCTTCCAGTTCTTGTTGAAGACCTTCCAGTGAAATATCATCACTGTACAGAGGGTTCATAATGACGAATAAAAAAGCATGAAAGAAATTAGTAAATAAAGATCGACCAAAAAGACTTCTCTATAGCAGGTAATTAATAAAGAATAGGAACTCGCAAATTAAATATGAAAACCAAAGTGTACCTGCTGGCATCTTCCTCAACATTTAAGTCTCCCACAAATTCTCCTAAATCAAAGTTGTTCTTCTGGGCATCCCCTGCTTCAGCAAAAGAATGACCCTGCATGCATTAAAAGTAAGACATCAATTCACCTTCGGAACCTTGGCTAAAAGGATTTTAAACGCGGGCATTACTCACAGACATGATGCTGTACAACAAGCATATGAAAGTTCATCTGTAGCTATGGTAGCATATTGCCTCCATCAGCAATAACGCGGCAAGTTGACAAAGGGGGGAAAAAAAATTAAAAGCCCAACTCGGCAAACGACAAGAGTTGTGCAATCAAGGTGTGCATCTTATTTACATTTAGAGGCCATTTGCAACTTCCGTAGAACATCATCCATGTGACTCACACTAGACAACCAAGAGACCTTTCTTTTGTTTCATGCTTTAATATATAACATTCCAAAGGTGCCTTTAGATTGTCCCAGACTTTCAGATGGTTCTGTTACAGGACATTCCATTAGCAGAAGTGGGTAAATTTCATAAAAGCGTCCTCAATGGATTGTCGCCCTTACTGTAGTACTTCTCCTCTTTCCACTTCCACTTGAGTCTGCAAAACCCAAGAAGAGAATCTGATGGAAGCGGTTAGAGCAAAAATTTCATAACCTATGGTCAGTGGGTATGTTTCTACTCAGCAAACATCAGAATACAGACTTCAAACCCCCCAAGAAGTGAACTGCCAATCAATACTGCTCTCATCACTAAAATTCATATCAATTGAAAGGAAACAAGGAGGTACCACTGCCGACCCACGGGTAAAACAACGGAACGCGTTAGGTTCGATCCATAGAAACAAGAGTAGCTTGCAAAAAGATTATGAAGCTCCAGGCCAAACCCACAATGTCAAGCACATGACCAACTTTGCATTCGACCACATTGAGTAACAGAGACGACCGATGAAAGGATTAGCAGACTATTACCATCTCGAGCGCGAAGGCAAGTATTAACACGACCAAAGGCCACTGCTTCCAGAAGAATAAGCGACGCCGACAGCAATCTTCTCACAGAGAATTGCTAATTAGCGCACAAGCAGAAATTCTTCAGCTACCCAGAACACAGAGAAGCGTCCTAGGATCTTCACTCTCGCGCAGATCATCCCTTCCATGAAAATTTCCACACAGACTGCAATGAGTCGATCTCACATTCGACCAACTCCTCCTCCTGAACACCACCGATCGGATCTGGAGTGAAGGTGGGTCTTTGCCGTCTCTTGAACAGCAAAGTTGAATTTTTGACGTCCTTCCCAAGATTAACAAAAGCTACTCGTTATCCGGCCATTTGCGAAGTCGAACGGATCGCATCGCATGATGCATCACTTCTCCAGCTGTTGTTGAATCGAAAGATGAAGGACGATGCCAAGACCCAACAGACTATCAATTTCGAGCTCACAGCCTAACCGGTGGAAATGAAAAGTGGCAAATTTCAATTAGTACCTGTATTAATAGTCGACTCTCAAATCAATCCGTAACATCGCTTTTTGTCTTTCAAAATAGCCCCAATACTCGCAAAATTATGTCAAATAGCCTCATATCCCATCAGATATTTCAAAAAGTCACGTTTATTTTTATGTGCGTTTTCTGAAAAACTAAGTTAAGGTAGGTGTACTCATTTCTTGAAAAATAAAGTAAAGATTATGTTTTCCTTTTTAGGTTATGATAATTACTCTACAATTTGCCATTTGGAGTGGATCGCCATAGCGGCATTCTTATACTAATCTTATTTGTGAAATGATAAATAAGAAGAAGGTCACAATCCAATAGATGATGGAATTGATTCGAAAGCCCAAGTAGAGGAAATGGAAGGAGAAATTTTTTTACTGACCCATAGACGATTCTTCGCGTTACGCCCTGAACTTCAATTCCCCGATGCTCGACAAGATTGTGTCAAATAACTAATATTCCATGTTAAGTTCAGAAAGGTCAACATGGATGAACCAGTTTATATCAAATGCCTTCATAAAAATCACCTATTGGGGTGGGCCTACTTGTACCTTGTAGAAAAAGTTTAGTATTGTGCTATTTTTTTCTAGGGTTACAAAAATTGCTCATCAGCATGCAATTTGCAATGTGGAACGAATCCCTGGAATGGCATTTTTCACTGACAATCCTCCTATTGAAAGATAGAGAAGGAGAGGGTCGACACCCAAGAGATGGTAGAAATTGATTCAAAAGCCTAGCCAAAAAAAGTGAAATTTTTTTTAAAAAAAAAATTACAATAAGCCCCTGTATTTACAGTCAATTCTTCAAATACCCGTGAACTTCATTTATTTCAAAATAGCCTCGATAATTGACGGAATTTTGTCAACAAGCCTCATATCCTGCTGTGTTTCTTAGGGTCACAAAAATTGCTCGTTACCGAACGATTGGCGATCTAGAATGGATCGTCCGATGTGGAATTTCTCCTGCAATTCTATTGTTGAAAGACAAATAAGAAGAGGCCTAAGGCCCAATAAATGGTAGAAATTGATTCGAACGCCTAACAGAAGGAAGCAGGAGGGAAGTTTTTCAATTAGCCCCTGTATTAATAGTCAATTATCAAAATATCCCATGACCAAATTGACCATCATTTCAATCCCGATACTTGATAGAATCGTGTCAAATAGCTCCATATCCCATGGGACGATGAAAAAAGCCAACCGCCGGAGAAGCATTTTTCATTTCAATTGCCTTTTTGGATAATCACCTAACAAGATCAGTATTAAGTTGGGTCTATCCATCTCTTGAAGAACAAAGTTGATGTTCTGTTGTTCTTCCCGACTAGACAAAAATTGATCGTTAGCCTGCGATTTGCTATATGGGATAGATCGCGCGAGATGTGATCTTTCACCAGCAATCATGTTGTTGAAAGATAAAGAAGAAGAGGGTGATGACGTAACGGAGACGGTAAATATTGATTCCAAAGTTAGCTCAAGGAAATGGAGGGGAATTTGAATTACCCCCCTATATCGAAAGTCAAAATATCAAGACATCCCCTAACGTCGTTTTGTTTTTCAAATTTGGCCCGATACTTTGACACGATTGTGTCAAATAGCCCCAATTCTCATCAGACGTTTGATATGTGAAGGTCGCTTCCTAATTTACGATGTAAAGATATGCTTTTGTTCTCGTGGAATCTCTCAGCTTTATTCTTCCCAAAATGCTATCAACAGTTTATTTTTTTAATTCATTGATATGAGACAGAGGATGTGCAAGTCAGTAAACTTTAAAGACAAATTGTTATATGTTAATCCACACATCTAGTTATTTCATGAACCTCATACCCGCCACTTCCATTTATATTTTCTTGCTCTTGAGTTTTCAATGTGAAATAATCTCGTTCTTCAGTAATCAAGTACGTCACTGTATCTCAAACTTGTACATGCAAAAATATGCAATTTTCAAGCTCGCATGCTTTACATTATGACGAAGAAAGAAGTTTCTACTCAAATTATTTTCACGCTATCGCTGACAAAAATTAGTTGTGAAATATATGATTTTGAAAGAAACTTGTGAAATTAAAAGTTGGCTTCGGTTAACTTAGTTTTGAATAAATTATAATGTTGCTAAAGTTTTATGTACATTGAGCATAACAATGATTTGCTAAGATTGAAAGTCGTCGTACCTTCATTTTAAAGTAGGATATATACTCTCTATCTAATAATATAGATAGTCTATAATGTTTTAAACTCGTGAAAGACGCACAAGGAGCGACAAATTGCCATCATTTTTTTTTACAATAAAAGTTGATGATCCATTATTTTTAATCGTTTACCCCCAGGAAATATTTTCACATGCATCCACGCCACAAGCAAAAGCAACGCTTGGGATTGGGAGTCATGATCTTCAATAGGGTGCCCAAAAAAATATGGTGGAGCATCATAAAGAAATTGCGAGAATCCTTTAAGTGGAGTGCAGCACCAAAGGTTGCAAAACTCATATCTGATGGGACATGTTGTGCAAGCTGAGCAGCTTTATGTTGCAACTTTGCTAATCTTTGCTACAAGAAAGGTTGGGAGAACAAGCACCAACGATCCTCTCCGAGCTGTCATTATAAGGGTTTTTACTCCGTGCTACTCATGACTCTTAAGGTTCGAGGTTGTCAAGCCCGTCGTCATTGCAGCCTCATGAAGACGCCAGCAAACAAGAAGTCTTTCTAACATTCTCAGGTTAAATCGGTTCAAAACCAGTTTTACAGCCATCTTTAGGGAACGCAATGCATTTACACCTACAAAAATTGAACAGCGTGATCTTCAATATGAAATAATAACACGGCCATTTGACCATCGAATATTTTCATTGTGAAATGGTGCCACTTTTACATTTTTATTATAATCGATTTTTACCCAAACATAAAATGAGCTTGTTTCGGAACCTATTAGTTCGATTCTCAATTCCGATTTTTTGGAACTAGGGGTCACAAAATTAATTCCCAGTTCTAGGTCTCATCCCGGACTGATCGCCCGTGTTGGATCCATGATGAAATTAGGATGGCATTACCGTCAACAACGGTGATGGGCGTAGATGGTGGTGGAGAAGGGCAAGCCGGGTGTGTTGTGCCCGCACACATTTTTACGCACGCGGGCGAGAGAGCTCTCAAGTATCTCAACTCTCATATTTGATGGGAGAGGCTTTAATTATGTGGTTATTCGTAACTCGTAAGTCTGCCCTCAAATATTACCATCACATACAGTCACTCAAGCATTTTTCTGAAAGTTCGACCCGCATGAAATGGGTCGCACCGTTGCACACATATACATAGAAATCACTAGCCATAATGATTGCGACTAACAATGGAGCTCGCTTTCCATTGAAGAGGGCAACGGAGGTCCACGGAGTTGCCACTGTTAAGCAAGTGCTAATGCATTGTTTTAGGGAGAGATATGTATGATCTTGATTGGAAGGACTGTCGTCCACATATTTATGTATAGACACACATCTTTCCTTAATCATCTGCAGGAGCGATGAGGCCTTGATGTTAAGGGACCCTTTGGTATACAGTCGATTGAGCTCAACGACGTCCGAGGTCATCACCTCTGTCGTAATTTGAGTTCGGAAGGTTGACACAGCGACGTTTAGGGTGGCGAAGAATAGGGTGGGCCATGAAAAGGTGGAGCTACGCACGGAGGAGAACAAGAGTGAAAAGGGAAAAGGAAAGAAATAGAGAAGAGAAGAACGGGGATTCAATTGTGCCACGTGCCGATACGTGATCGCTACACGTATCTTTATTTCTGAGGGCCGCCGACACACAGATTTGGCTACTTATGGTCTGCATAGCAACGATTCTGATCTGAAAAAATGATTTTGATTAAAACTAATTTTTTCTAGTTCTATTCCATGTATGAGCTTTAGAAAATTAGAATGTATTCGGTAACTGCATAAAATTTCTGTTCCTGAAATTGAAACATGTTTAGTAACCGTGCAAATTTTTTTTTTTCGTAAATAATTTTTCTTCCCAATTTTTATCATTTAAGTCAAATAATTACGTAGTTATTTTGAATTAATTGAAGATTAATTCATATTGATTCTCTCGTATTTTCATGCTATTCCATCTAATTGCCGTGTCATAATGAGTCATTTTAGGCTCAAAAAATGAGAGACCACGTTGGATTAGTATGTGTTTTTAAATTAACTTGGGACTTCCCAGGCCAATACCAAATCACAATGAGGAAATATCAAATTTGATCCTAGCGTGATCGATGGCGGTGTACATGCAAATTGAGAAAGGTAAGCTTGAAACCTTACCGAACAATTGAGAAAAACTGTTTGATTTTACGCAACCAGAGAAATTTAAGGTTTGGGGAATTTGTTATGGCGGTGTTTCCACCAACACCCTTTCAACGTCGAAGTTGAGAGTTTCCTAAACACGTTTCACGCAAATTCTCAATTTATCTTTAAACTTATGAGATAAGTCAATGTTAAGTGTTCACGCATGTTATTTTTTTCTTTTACCAAATTTTTCAAAACTAGACTAAGTTTGAAGTACCTAAACCTAAAAAAATCATAACCAATGAAATCAAGTGCGCAATAAAAAAAATCATAGCATCGATAAATCGCATCATAAAACCTTAATGAAGTCTTAAGAGTTTAGAAAAATGTGATTTATATTTAATTTCAAAAGTCTTTATGATTTTCCTAAAAAAGAACAAAATTCATGAAATCTAAGGAATCTAGGCCCAAATTTATGAAAATGAGGTGAAATTAACATATCCTAAGCTTCTTCTATTTTTAGGGGTCTTTTGAAATTTTTCTAATTTTTTAGAATTTTTTCCAATTTTTATTTATTTATTATTATCTTATAAATTTTTCCTTGAAAGATCGAGGAAAAAGTGATGAGAGAATTTCAAGGGAAAAGTGAGAGATGTGGAAGTTTATTCTGTTTTGTGATTTCAAAAATATTTCTTTTTTTTTCAAAATCTTTTTTTTTGTTTTTGTTTGTGTTCCAAAACTGTTCTCGAGAAAAAAATCAAAATCAAAATCAAAATCATTTATATTACCAAATACGATTCACATCCTTTCTTATTTCGAAAAATAGAATCAAAGAACCAGAATCGTGCATTTCACGTTAAACACATTTGGGAAGAGGTTGCACCGATTATCTATAATAGTTGGAGAGTTGAACTCAGATATGAACCGTTTAATAATCATGCCACGCCAGTTCGCACGAATTTAAATGAGAAAAAAACCATTACATACGTACACATACATACGTATAATTGTATACATATAAATCTGCTAACACCTGATTTTTAATCATCTTTTCTCTTTTAATAAAAAAAATTCATAAAAAATCATAAAATTAAAAAGTCAACTTTGGGACCTTGGTCAAGCCTAGGGAATCAATTTTGGCCAAGAAATGATTTTTCATATTTTCAGTTTTTTTCGGTATCTGTATTTTCAACAATTAATAGAAAATCTATAAAAATTCATAAAACTAAAAAAAATCAAAGTTGGGGACCTTAGCCAAGCCTAGAGAACCAATTTTGACCAAAAAATAATTTTTCGTATTTTTTGTATTTTTATATATTTTATTAGGAAAATATTTAATAAATAATAGCATTTGAGGCCACAAAAATACATAAAAATAGTCAATATTTTTCTTTTAAATCCCTTTACATGTTGGCCATCGTAAATTTAAAAAATCCAATTCGGGGTCGTGTATTCCTTCACGAGCATAATCTTGAATCGGGCCTAAAAAATTCAATTTTAGTCAATTTATTTTCATTTTTCACTTTTAGATGTTGTGAAATTGTTCTCTAATATTTCAAATTCTCATTTTGGCCCAATTATATCCAAAATGACTCAATTTTGTGAAAGGGTTTTAATTAAATTTTGTATTATTTTCAATGGCGAGAAATGAGCTTAAATTTGACATGCGGTGAATTTTGACTAAGCATAGGAGAGGTATGTCGAAAATTGTGAGGAGATTTGGACTTAAAAGAATATTTCTCTAGGGATTGAATTGCAAATACTTAAAAATCTCATGGATTATAGTACAAATACCTAACACTTGAGGGATTATTTTGTAAATAACAAAAAGAAGAGTTAGTGGAGAAATTAGAATAGAGAAGGGAAGATGAAGAAGAGGAGATGAAGAAAGAAAGATGAAAAAGAGAGGATGGAAAAGAGAAGATGGAAAAGAAGATATGGGAATAGAGAAGGGAAGATGAGATGAAGAAGAGTGAGTGGAAAAATTAGAATGGAAAATGGATAAGTAGGCTACAAAAGGAGGAAAAAAAATGAGTTTGGAAGGAAGATTTTTTTTTTAAGAGAAAATTTGAAATGTTAGAGAGCATTTTTGGAGATTGAAAAAAATTAGAGAGAAAAAAAGAGAGAGAATTCTTTTCTAAAAGAGAGTCTTGAAAATGGTGAAAGTTTAAATCTATGTGTTACCATCACCAATTTCTCTACCAATCAACACAAGTCACGAGTTCATCTCTGTTGTTCGAGCCGTAATCTTGATCCACAAGGTGGCACGAGATCCGAATTCGGCAATTAAATCCGTCAAATCAAGTAACGATCCTAACTATTAAAATCTTCGAGAATGTCGTTACCTCAATGGATTGATTTAAATTTCGATTATGCCGTGTCATATTCACGTGTCGTATTCATATTACAATTTTCTGCATTTTTCGCTTAAAAGATTCGAATTCGAAATTGCGATAGATTTTGCTCCATATTTGGTGGTGTAAAGATCTCTTGTACTTTACTTTTTGCAATTTAATTTTTGCAACATCAAACCCCAAAACGGGTAGGCCGAGCTAAGGTCGAGCCCTTTGTTGGAGGTTCTTTATTTATCGCAATTTAATTTCCAGCAATTTAATTTCTGTATCATCAAACCCCATAATGGGTAGGCCGAGCCAAGGCCGAGCCCTTTGTTGGCGGTTCTTTATTTATTGCAATTTAATTTCTATACCATCAAATCCCATAATGGTTAGGCCGAACCAAGGCCGAGCCCTTTGTTGGGGGTTCCTTATTTATTGCAATTTAATTCCCTGTAATTTAATTTATGTACCATCAAATTCCAAAATTGGTAGGCCGAGCCCTTTGTTGGAGGTTCTTTATTTATTGCAATTTAAATTCATGTGATTTAATTTCTGTACCATCAAACCTCAACATGAGTAGGGCGAGCCCTTTGTTGAAGGTTCTTTATTTATTGCAATTTAATTTCTGTACCATCAAACCTCATAATGGGTAGGCCGAGCACAAGCCGATTCCCTTGTTGGAGGTCCTTTATTACTGCATTTAATTTTTGTCATTTAATTATCATTAAACCCCAAAATGAGTAGGCCGAGGCACCTGCTGGAGGTCGTAACATTGCACAGAAGTCGTTAGCTCACTTCCTCTTTCGGCTTTAGGGAATTTTTAATGATTTGAAAATACCAAAAAAATGTCACTCACATGCATTCTATCTAAATAGTGAAAATACCAAAGAAAGAATACCTCGCTAGAACCTTAGGAGTAAACCAAGCCTGAGTTGTCGAAATTAGGATATCTATGGAATTAAGGTACCGAAAGAGCATTAGTTTTAATTAACTAGTGTAACCAAGTCCCCGAACTCATAATCTCTAGTTCGTAAAAGTAATTTAGTTCTCTTGCTAATTTACTTAGGTTTCTAATCAACCTATCAAAAATGATTAGTGGCGACTCCAAATTCTAAAATCATTCGAACAAAAACCAAAGTTGTGATTCGGTAGAGCTTGGGAGGGTCCGTATTAGGTTAGTTAACTTAATTAACCTGAAAATCCGTTAACCTGAGAATTCTCCATCAATCGAAAAATTTCAAAGGGTTGCAACAAAATCGAGAAAACTGTCAGAAAAATTCTAAAGCTTTTGCATTTTTGCCACTTCATTCATAAACATTTTAAGTTTACGATTAAGTCATAAATATTTTCATATTTTTTCAATTCAGTCTTATTAGTAAAAAATTGCTGACATGAACGTCAAACGTCATACGTGACATTAACGGGATCGATGTATTATTTTTTATTATTTTTTTTTAAAAAAATCAAATGTTTGATTTTTATTTTTATTTTTTCCTCGTTTTTTCCTTTTTAGCTTCATAGGCCAGTGAGGGTCACCAACCCCTAGGCAAGGGTTGCAAAGTCCTCACGGCCATGGCCAAGGGGTCATAGTCCTCTCGCTCTTAATCGTGGGCAAGGGGTCATGGTCCTCGCCCTTTCTGTGGCCAAATTTGATTAGTAAAGAGCCATTAGTGGCTAGATTTTGCCACAGCGAGGGCCGAAACGTCCTTGCCACAGCACGCAGTCGCGATGGCTTTGAGGCCCTTACCTAGGGGGTCACTAGCCCTTTCTAGCCTTTGAAACTAGAAAAAGGATCAAAAAATAAAAAATAACATTTAATTATCTACGTCAACGTCGGCAGTGTCATATAGAACAATTGGCGTTAACATCAATGATTTATAATAGGTAAAAATGTTTAAGATTAAATTGACAAACTTAAAAGATTTGGGACTGAATTAGCAAGAGTGCAAAAGATTTAGGACTTTTTTGATAATTTTCTATGTATAAACATATATTTTACGCATAAGCCACTTCACTTGGGCATGTAGCCCACATGAAACTATTTAACTCATATTTTGATTCATGTGTGCATATGGCTTCAAAATGGCCCATGCTAGTTTTTTTTTTGAATCGAAAGAAAATTTTCATTTCACTTAAAAGAGAGGCACATCACTTCGAATAAACATGAAAATCAAACAAAGCAAGTAAATCTGAAAAAGAATTAACTTGATACAGCTTGCAGAGACTTGTTGTAATGAGCTATGAACTATATTTTGTTATTCTATCTCTGTTTAATTTATTTAGTATTTTCTGTTAGCATAACCGACAATCGATTACTGAATCTCGCATCAACACCAGTGATGAGCACATATCAAGATTTGATTCTCTGGTAGCTTCGACTTTGCCAAAAGACAATACATGCCTAGGTTCAGTGTCCCTAATACCATCACCATATAATGACAACACTAACAACAACAGGTTGGAAGAGCGTAGAAAACGACTTGTAAATTTCAAATCTATTTTTGGAATGGAATAGAAAAGTACTTAGATCTAAATCTAACTTTAGATCTGGAGAGAAAAGACCTGTAAAGCAGATACTAATTGACCATAAAATCACTCTCGGATAAGCCAACGGCTAAATCGGTAGAAAAATTGCGTTCCACTATAGAAGCGAGCACCGGAACCTAAGTGAGTGAGCAAATTCGGAATAGCAAATTCTTTCGAGGTACTCACGTTTTTAACTCTAAGCTTACCAGACAAAATTCTTCGTGTGAAAGAAGAAGTCGATGGGATTGTTCGTGGAATCAAGGAAGAAACCTTCCAGAAAAACTAAAGGACATAGGGGAATAGAAAAGCAAAAAGGAAAAGAGAGAGACTCCTCTCCCTCAAAGAGGTTGCTGCAAAAAGGGGGGATTGGGCGGCAGCTCGGGGAGGGAGACATAAAAGTCACCTATCACTACAATAGTGCGATGTCCCTTAACAGAGCAGGCATATTTTGTTTTTGGGGGGATCAATTTTGCATGTCCTGATGCTTCCCTATAGAATATTTAAATCGATTGAAAATAACAATATGGTGTGCCGTGGACCAAATTCTTGATAAAATAAATTTCATAATAATTTTTTTAATTATTTCGTATAGTACATGATCATTTCTTCGTCGCGTAATACGTACCGAATGAAAAATGAATAATAGCCCGTCATTTGGTTTGACGATGGAGGAGGACGGTTACAAAAGCATTTTCCAATTGAAAATCGGCGGACATCCCAACCCAACCGAGCGGAGGAGCGTTGTGGTGTACTTCGAGAAACATGTGGGTCTCCCGAAGGACCGAAAGAGGGTAAAAAACAAAAAAAACAAAAAAACAAAAAAAAAAAAACAAAATCGGATGTGGTTCCAACGTTTCATTTTTATTTCTTCCTCCACGCGTCCAAGGATGTCCGGTTCCCCTAGGATTGGTGGACTCCGGCTTTTATTCCACGCGGTTTGTGGCCCCCGCACGCCAAATAGCGCGTTCCTCCGAAGCTGGATGTCAACGTTCCACCCTCCTCCTCCCCTCCCCCTTGTTCAGCGTCTCCTTCCTCCCATCTTCCTCAACTTTCACCTCTTTCCCTGCGACTTCGCTCTCCCATACAAACCAACATGGTGCTACTCACTGCACTCTTGCTGTCCCTCGTCTTCCTCGCTTCCCTCGCCAACATCCTCCTCCGCGTGCCCCCGAAGAAGCTCCCCGTCCTGCTCAGGACCCTCTTCGCCGAACCCCCGATCCCGCCTTCCGCTTCATCTACCGCGGCCCGAGAGCCGCAGCCGCCGCCGCTGCAGCGGCAGAAGGAGAAGGAGCTGCCGGCTATGAGCGCGGAGAGGGGGGCGGCGCTCAGGCGGGTTTTCGCCGCGTTCGACAGGAACGGCGACGGGCTCATCACGAGGGAGGAGCTGAGGGAGTCCCTGAGGGGCCTCCGGATCTCCGTGTCGGACGCGGAGGTGGAGGCGGCGGTGGCCGGCTCCGACGCCGACGGGGACGGCCAGATCGACCTGACCGAGTTCTGCGGCCTCCTCGAGTCCATGTCCGCCGTCGACGGCTGCGGAGACTGCAGCGGGGCCGGCGGGGATCGCGGCGGGGAGGCGGAGCTGAAGGAGGCGTTCGACGTGTTCGACACGGACGGGGACGGGGTGATCACGGTGGAGGAGCTGGGGCGGGTGCTGTCGTCGCTGGGGATGAGCGAAGGGAAGAGGGCGGAGGCGTGCGAGGAGATGATAAGGAAGGTGGACGTGGACGGAGACGGGATGGTCAACTTCGACGAGTTCAAGAGGATGATGAGGGGCGGCCAACCGCTCCTTGTCTCTGCATATTGAGCCTTTGCCGACCCTGTTTCCCCTATTCTACTTCCCAAGTCAACAAGTGCCATGCAAGAATGCCAAGGAAATGCTTTTAACACTGTACAGGCGACCGATAAAAAACCTAGAAGACCAGTCAGTTCAGCGTCCATGGAGTCCTTGCCAGGATCAGATGTCCGAGAACGGGGCCTCCATGGCAGCCCTAACATCAAAGGTCCAAATAGAGTCAGTTCCCTGGGTGTTTCTCGACCGTCGTCGTCGGTGCGTTTCGCCGGAGAAGCCTCGGACTGTTTGGTAAATCAATACGTAAATCTTTTACTATAAGGGGGTCACTTGTTCATCAAGGAATCTCCTGCAGTGTTGTATAGCTTCTTCTTTCTTCCCCGGGCATAACTTAGAAATTTAGCAGAAACCAGTAGGCATTTTAGTAGCGCAAGTGGCCCTGTGGCCAGAATAGAATGCGGGGGTTATCGGGTAGGTCGATTCCCGGATGGCAAGGGAGTTTGATTTCTTTCTTCTTCGTCTTTATATGTTTGTGCTTTTGTATGCGCAGGCCGAGTCAAGCTTACGAAGGGCTTGACCAGTCAAAATGTACTTCATGGACATTTCGCATACACGTTCATTATCAAATATTGATCACGTCGTGTGGCATAGGCCCCGCCCGTTGGACCGCCCCGGAACACGCGAGAATGGAGGGGCATCGTGGTCCATAATGGAGTTTGACGAGTGACCGATCTTACAAGTAACTTGCAATGTTTCGAGGTTACTTCAATAGATAGAAGATCCATGACAAAATGACTTCGTATTTGCGCATGGCTGCTGTCATACGTCTAGGCTTCTATGCTTATATATATATTTTTTTTCTAGGATTAATATCATGAAAAACCTTAAATTGGTACGCATGTTACAAATTTATATTAAGTTATTTTTTGACGACAAAAAATCCCAAACTGACACACTAATGATAAATTTATCCCAATTAATTTTTTGAATATCAAAAATACCAAAAAAATTGATACATTTGTGACAAATTTACCTCAAATTAATTATTCTGACTATCAAAAATTCCAAATTGATACGCACGTGATAAATTTATCCTTCGTTAGTTTTCGTTAAATTGGATTAATACCACGAAAGATTTCAAATTGATACAATAAAAGGTAAAAATCTCAAACGTGTACTTTCGATAATTGCCAGGTGTCATTCAATTCGGCAATTTGGTGATAGAATTTAACGAAAATTAGAGGAGGATGAATTTGTCATGCGCGTACCGATTTGGATAAATTTGTCAAAGGTGTATCAATTTATGATTTTTGGTTGTTAAAAAAATAATTTGAGTTAAATTTATCAAAAATATACCAATTTAGGTTTTTCATTATATCAACCCTTTTTTTAAAAAATGCAAAGGGAAATGGATTCTCCACGTTCTTATACAACACGCAAGGGAGTGCATGGAATATGCCTTGCTTAAACGTCTTAGAAATCCTCAAATCGCGAATGGAAGCGAACCAGGATTGAGGCTTCCTCGGGAGTTCAGCCAGCAATCTACATGGCCGCGTAGTCACAAGCGGCAAAGCGGAGAAACTCCGCATTTTACTACCGGGTCTCGAGCACCGGGAAGTGAGATCAGAGCCATTGAGCTTTGCTTTGTCACTTGGATGGTTAAACAATGGTCCGTGGCTCACCATACCTATGGAATGTTCAAACGCTTGCAAAATTCTATCCTCCTTACCGTGTGCAATGACCAAACCACCTTAAAAAAAAAAAAAACTGTCTCAGACAGAGGAGGAGCATCATCCTCTCCCCACGTACTAAGTTCAGATTCTCACAGGGTTGCCCTGGCCCTGCCTTCTGGGGCTAAAAGCCAGGGAGACCTGGTTCTGCATTCAGATTTGCGAATGGAATATAAGAGTTGTGGCCCTACCATTCACAAGCTCCATAAAAACCTCAGGAAATGGTACACACCGAAAGCAGCCCACCAGAGAAAAAGCGAAAGTTCCTCGGTGATAGATCGGTCTGAACTGGCACCAAGTCTCTACTTAAGGTTAACTTTTCCTGTCCACCTTTCCTTAGGGCTGAAGCAAGAAACAATGCTGGACCTCTTGGCTACACAGAACCTAACACCTTTCCTTTGGTAGAATCAAAGGATGTAACTTTACCAATGTTACAAGGTCCTAACGGGAAAAGGATATTCGTGACAGGACCAAGCAGCAGGTCCAAACTAAGGTGGCAAATGAAGCCCACCCGCTCATGAGAAGAAAAGTGCATCGAATTGTCATATTTTCATTGCATCTCACCTCATGGATTGAACCATCGTAAAGCAAGGGAAATAATAGATGCTGTCCCGACCATTCGTTCCCCTAATTCGGTGAGCTTTTGTTTCATCGGAGGAGGATCGTCCTTACAGCCAGGCTCCAACAAACATACCACGTTGCGGCGGTCAATGGTTATGAGGCAAGCAAATCACAGCTTGCGCATTACGTGAGGTACTTGAGAAAGGTCGCATCACCCAGTTTTCCTCGTCTGGCACTCCGAGCATCAGTAAGATGCCCATGCAAGCGCCTTCAACGACATAGCTTCTACTTATTTGCCAGAGAAGTTCATGAAACAATGTGATATTGCAGTGATGCAGCAACTTTCAGAAACAAAAATCCCCATATATGATTACACACAAACACAAACTGAATTACTGGCATAACATGCATACCATTTCCATCTGCTTAAATACATTGAAAGGAGTGACGATGTAACAAACTAGTTGCTATGTTTTGCTAACTCTATCTTGTAAGACACCCACTGCTGATTGCTGATGATGGGGAGGATTACAGCCTTTGCGAGTCTTCAGGTCAGTTGCACCATTGGAAAGATAGCTCGAGTGCATAGACCACAGTCCACATCAACAGCCCCAATCAGCAGATTTACGGTTCCCTAAAACACGTCAGGGTGAAAACGCCCAGGGATGGAGCTACTTTGTTGAGCCTGCTTCAGGTGCATCGTGAGTGCATAGTTGTTCACCTAGCATGGCATCGGAAGATAAAACAGTAAGGAAAAAGATTCATTTGTGTAATGACCACAGAAGAGCAGCGGTTACACCAAGACAGCAAGAAGGATTTTATATATCTCAAGGACCTAACAATAAATGGAGCCAAACAGGAAATGCGAAAACCTCTCTACATGCTACAGACAAATTACGTTCAAATAAATCAAACCTAAGCATATAGTTACGAAGATTCAGGGTTCACAAGTCCAAACCTCAAGAGTCCTCAACTGCTCCTGGTACTGAGACACCACCTGCTTCAAATGCTGCAATTCCTGACTCCTTAATTCGTGCTCTTTCTGGCGTTCATGCTGAATAGCCACAGCTCTCTTGAGAATTGTATTTTCCTGAATCAGTGCTTCTACTTGTTGCTTTAACAACATATTCTCCTGGAAGGGAAAACATATCAGCATAATAGAGATGATTTATCTTAATTTCCTCTTCTTCTTCTCTTTTTGTTTTGTTTGGGGGTCGGTAGTTTGGTGGGTTTGAAAGTCAAAGTAGGAAATATTCCATACAACAAAAATAGCTACCTGGTGAAAGTTCCGGGATGCTTCTGCACCAGCCCGCGCCAAGATGGACTTCTCTAATGCCTCAAGTGCTCTAGCAGCACGGGCTTTGGCATCATCCATGTTGGACGCACTCATCATCTCTCTCACAAAGAGTTCCACCCATTCTGCCCCATCAATTGATAAGGCCTCTTCAGCTGATGAATCCTGTGTTAAACCTGCCTCTCCAGCAGTTGCTTCACCCCCTGCAATGCAACATATATCGTCTACCGTCATGAAACTTAAACCCCAACAAGGAGCAACCAATTCTGAAACTTAAAAGTACAACGACACATCAATCAAGGAATCCAAGAAAAGGTAAATCCAGCACTAATGTCTGGCTAGTGACGAGTAGATAATGCTCACAACCCCATACAAGCTTAAAAAAGGAGTCAATGTAAAAGGATCAAATCTCTAATAAACCCCCAAGAAGAAAAGAAAAGGGTGCAACAGGATTGTGATGAAGAGAGCCTCAAAGCTGGTTATTGAGGTCAAAGTAATTTGCATATTCATCGTTTCATGTGCTCTCATATGCCACAAGGCAAATTGAAAAGGAGCTTCCAGTGTCAAGCATGAAGTATTCCTCCTTCCTACTCGGTAATCCAATTTCCACAAGAGAGCCACACCATTCTTTCTAATAATCCAAATATTTGAAATTGATTGATTTACTTCCACATCTTTAAGATGAATCCTGTGAAGATAAAGCAACATATAAACTGAAAATTCCTAGTATTATACAGAAATTAACGCATGACAAGCTTGCTTTCCTGATACAGGCAGTTAATCTGCAAATGATCCAAGTTTCACCTTGTGACTGGAGTTGGACATTGACATCCACTGACACATTAGACCCATCCAGGGCAGAACCCAAATTTGGATCAGCAGATCCCAAGCGAAGTTCATTCAATCTTCTGATGGCGGAATCCAAGTCATTACCACTCTCTTCAAGTGCTCTCTCGAGAAGCTGGAACATGTCATGACAATGTACAATGTCATATTAGCAACCGGGTGGTTATATATTCTTTCTAATGATAATCATGCCATCATGCGGGAAGAAAAACAAAAGAAAGTTTATTCAGATATCAAATTGAGTCATTTTTTCCCCACGTTTCATTACAATAGACACAAGACTCCAGTTATAACACAGGCTGTCAATTGCTAGGCAATGTCGTGATTGCAGCATAAGTAACAAAAGAAGCTCTGTAGAACATAAGATCACTGATCATAAGGTTCCATGATGATATGCCGTCAATCAACCGAATTGAAAATCATATTACAAGACGATTAACATCTAATCATCCCATATTTTCTAAAAGAAGTCAATGATGATATGCCCAAAACACCTAAAGCTATCAACATAAGATCACTGATCATTAGGCTCCATGATGATACGTGTTCAATCAACCCACTTGAAAAATCACGTCACAAGTCGATCAATATCTAATCATTCAATATTTTCTAAAAAGAGATTAATGCTAGTATGCTCGTAACGCCTAAAGCTAAGATTATAACTCCTCAGCTTAAATATCATCTACCAACAACAATCCGGAAGCAGAAGACCGATAAAATGGACATGACCCAGAAATCAGGATCACGTATAAAAAGGCATAAACGAAGTCATTATGGACGAAAAATCAAGCAACCCAAAGCATAAATCACAGCCTAAGCGCCGATCAAAGTCAAACAAGTTTCCTCTCCGCCACCCGAGAAACTGCGTAGCAATCAAATAAAGGGAACACAAGGGGGACGATGGCGAATAGCCGAAACCTGCTTGTCCATATCAGGGAAGACGGCGGCGAGCTGCTCGATCAGGACCGCCGACCCCGGTTGGTGCGAGGAAGGAGGAGGAGAAGAGGACGACTGCTGCCTCGGAGGAGACAAGCGAACCGGGGAGGAAGAGCAACGGATTCTCTTGGAAACAACGGGCGAAGGTGCAGCACTCAATTCCTCAAAAAAAGATCTCTTTCCACACACTATTGCAGACATGTTTTGCAGAAATCTGTCTGCTTTCTTCGCTTCTCTCTCTCTCTCCTCTCGCTCGCGATCGATCTAATCTAACAAGCCTTTGAAACCCAAAACGTAGCTCATGCAGCTGCTCTTTGAATTGGGTTGATTCAGATCAGCGGAAACACGAATACCATCGAACCCAATTGAACCGAAACGCCGAAAATAAAAAAGGAAAAAAAACACAGAGCTAAAGAGGGGCGATCCCAACTCTCCGATTCTAAGAGAGGTTTCTTGATTTCTGCTGCGTTTCAAGAGACGGAGAAGGAAAGCAAATCTGGAGACGCAGAGGGATTTCCTCTTCGAGACTTGGGGGAGAGAGAGAAACTGGAGGAAGCAAATTGAGAATAACCCTATCCGCCTTCCACAAGCTGGGCAGTCACCCCTTTACGCTCTCTCTCTCTCTCTGTGCTTCTCCATAATTAAAGCTGCTTTTTTCTTTTTCCTTGTTTTTCCATGGTTTGTTTTCTTGTCTGCGATGTCAAGCAAAAGGTTTTTTTTTTTCTGTGCAAACAGGGCAGGATTGGTGCTCTGGTGGCGGATGGGTATTGGGTCAGCGCAAGAGTGATGGGCTCGCGTGGAGCTTCAAGATGACCAACCAACTGCCCAGCAAGAAAGTTCCAGATGGCCGATGTCCATGTTGGGCCTGGTCAGAGGTCGGGGCTTCTTCTTCCCCGGCCCCCTCTCTCTCTGAAAAATCACAGGATTATTCCGCGCATTACAAACAAGAGGAGATCATGACCATTAACACTCGGTGAAAGCGACCCAAATAATCTCTCTGATCTTTGATCTAATATATAACACCGTATTTTGAACAATGTGATCTCAAAAATTTAATCTGATGTGTAATGTCATCATCCATGAACTTTCAAAATTTTTTGTATAATTCAAGGAGTACATTGAAAATTTACCAAATTTGAGGACGACATTATACAAATTGAAAATTTAAACTGATATTGAACGTTGAGCCAAACCTCAAGGATCGCGTTACACGAATTAAAATTTTAAGAATGGTATTACATATTGGATCAAAGTCCAAGTATCATTTATTCTATTTTTCATGATATTTGAGTAAGCGTTCCTATGTAAAATGACTTTCCATTTATTTTCTTATAAATTAGAGTCGACGCACGATGCTACACGAACGTGCGTAACTGACCTACGCCTAGGAACCGGTAATTACAAGAGATGTGATAATGCAAATAAGTGATTGTAATACTCACCGTCACAAGGCCATCCTCTCGAATACGTGAAATTGTCATATTTGATTTTGCCATTGCAAGAACCTTAAAAAGCTTAAGGGTATTTTAGCAAATCTGATGTTGGACATAAAATGTACAACGGTTCTCTTTCTTAATAGTATAAATTCTGCGATTTGCAATTTGAATTTTTTTTTCAAGCACGAACGTTTGAAAAATATTAAATAACGATTTAAATGGAATTTTATCTTAAATTCAACCTACTCGTTTTCATGGAAGGTGATAAGACTATGGTGAGTCTGTGAGATGCAATAAAACTAATACATATACAATTATACTTGGATAATGCTGATTTATATCGAGCTCGCGATTAATATCCACTAACGACAATTCCTCGTCCCATTCATATCGTGTAATTTTTAGAAATAATCCGTTGATTAATGCTCTATTTGTGTAGCAAAACAAATTAAGCGATTTAGAAAATATTCTTCCATAGATAATCAATTAAAAATGAACAGAAAAAATAGTTTTATCTTGTGTGAAAATGTTACAACATAAATTATTAATTGGTAATGAAAAAAAATTTATTGACTAATTACTTTTTTTTTTGTCGAACAACTAATTACTTTAAGCGATATAAACTATCATTCTTTAAATATTTTTCAAGTTATTTATTTCTTACGAAAAAAAAAATGGATCCCAAGCTTAATCAATTGTGGGCAGCTTAATCAATCAGGGGCCTTGTCACTAGGAACAATCGGTTCCCGATTTGATCCAATCCTACCCCGCAATCGAGGGCATGACCGAAGGTATTTAGAACCGATCCGGTCTCGTTTTTCGAGCGGTGCAAGGAAATCGATTTCATGCGATTGGAACACATGTTCACATTTCAAATGTGCATGAATACTTCTGTAAAATAAAAGTTCAAATGATTTCTTTGAAATATTTAGGCTGTGTTTATTTCAAGAAAAATGACTTCCTGGAAAATGTTTTCCCCATTTTCTGGCGTTTGGGGGGCGGAAAATAGGCTAACCCGGAAAACATTTTCCTCTTATGGAAAAATTCTTTTGAAAAAGTATGGAAAATGATTTCCTCTTTTGAAAAGAGGAAATCATTTTCCGCCGATCGCCGCTGTCCGCCCCCGGCTGCTGGGCGCCGCCCACGGCCACCCGCCGCCGCCCACCCCCGTCGATCACCGGCCGCCGCCGCCGCCGCCGGTCACCGGCCGCCGCCGCCCGCCGATCGCCGATCGTCCGCCGCCAGAAAATCAATTCCTTGCCAAACGACGGAAATTGTTTTCCAGTTCATTCTTAAGTATTAACCAAACACCGGAAAATATAGTTATTTTCTTGGAAAATGACTTCCTGGAAAATGTTTTCCCAGGCCATTTTCCGTGAAACAAACGGAGCCTTAAGAAATAAATTTAAAATTTGAAAAAAAATATTCGATCATCATGTGATCCGAGCGATCAGTTCCGATTTTACGGTAGCCGAACCAGATTGGCGCGCGAGGATCGGAGAGAAATGCGGTCTCGTTGGTTTTCCGTTCCGATTCTTTTGCTCGCTCTGCTCGTCACCGGCCATGTATATGCCACACTTCGCCCCCCACTACTTCCCACTGTCCGACGAGTCGCTCTCTACTTTTGCCGGAGAAATGTCCGGCGTGGTGGTCCTCGACAGCGGCGGCGATCTCGACCCCACCACCTTACTCCCCAACTGCCTCCTCCGCCCCCTCTCCCGCAAGAAGTTCCTCCACCCCGACCCCCCCTCCACTTCTCCGCCGCGGCCTTCGACCTCACCTCCGCCGCCGTCCGCGGATACCTCATAAATGTCGACCTGCAGCGCGACATTTGGGCCCACCTCTTTGCCAACCACCTCCGCGTGAGCACCTCCTACTCCTCCCCCCTCCTCCTCGCATGGCCGCCCTTTACAACCCCCCCCTCTCTCTCTCCATCCAACGCGCCACCGACGAGCTCCTCTTCGAGGACTTCAACTTTAAGTCCCTCTATCGCCGATTCTGATTCACCCGTTCATCTCCACGAAGTCTTGGTAAATTTTTATGCTTTCCTCTTTCATTTATGGTGATCTTGAAAAGCTGGATATTTTGAGTCGTTTATGGCTTTTCACATTGTAACGTCTTTCGGCATTGTATCAGGTTGGTCCCCAAGGCACAGTGTAGTCTTGTCGTGGAGTGGGGTTCTCTTTTTACCCACGCAGTGCCTGCTTTTCAGAATTTTACTTTTGAATGATGGGGTTAAGAGGACCGATCTGGGCGGGAGGCTTTGACGAATTACTGAAGGAGTTGGTGTCGTATAGATCGATTAATGGTATGGATGAGAGCTTTTTGATTGACGATGTTAAGGAGGAGCTATACTTCGTTTCCCTTGATGTTGGCCGTGATTTGCAGCTGGCCAGGTAAGGCTTTATTTTTCATTATGATGGGTTGAAGATAGTCTAGCAGCTTATGCATGGCGTTCAGCTTGTTTCTGCTTTGTTGCTTGGAAAATTTATTGAATTCTTAAGTTAATGGTAAGTAACAGAATTTCATTCATTACTTGGTTTCCTGAAAATTTTGAGATAGTGAGATCAGATCTTCTTTGATGGGAATTCTATTAGCTTCCTGCTTTTCTAATTAACTTCTTGGGCAAGAGAGGCACACCACACCCCGCTCTAGTGGAAGTCTCAAGTATTTGATAGGCAAATCCCAAAACTAAAACCTAACCTAGATGATTTCGTTCCAAACAGTAGATGAAATTTCTTTAAGTATATATTTCAGTTCTCGCAACAGTAGATGAAATTCCTTTAGTATATATTTCAGTTCTCGCAAGGTTTTACTTTAGGCACATAGATCGTTGGAAAAATAAATATCCGTCATTTAAACTTTAGAGTTTTTTTAGATATACGAAAATTCTGCCCCTCAGCATGAAATAGTTTGGGCGCAAATTCATGGAGTATCGTCAGAGTTCACCGGAGGAGGATTGGAGTTGTCAGTGGACTCCGGTTGGATATTTTGGTTAACGCACAAAAAAAGTCGCATCGAATATAATATCTAGATATATGAACTCTTGAAAATAATGTCCACTGAAACCTCCCCTTCAGTCTGGAAGACAATCTCCTCTTCACTTCTAGCGGTGCGTGGAATCCCTCTTACGGATTTCTTCGGTAGCCATTACAGTTTAAAAAATTAAAAATGGAAGTGACATATCAAGAGAAATCCCACAGTTGGGAGTGAGATATGAAATGTGAATCTGAAATATGTCAGTTTCATTTTTAATTTTTTTAACTTTAATGGCTACCCAAGAAATCTGAGAGAGCGATTCTAGGCACCTTCTAGCCAAGATTGAATAAAAGATAGTCTCCCAGATTGAAGGGGAGGTTTCAGTGGAGACGTTGTTTTCAGGACTTTATAGATCTACATATTACTTTTTACGCTAATTGACTATTGACTTACTTTGCGCGTTAACCAGAATATCCAACCGGAGTCAAATGAGAACTCCAATCCTCTAGTGAACCAGAATATCCAACCGGAGTCAAATGAGAACTCCAATCCTCTCTAGTGAGCTCTGATTCTCCGTGAATTCGTGCCCAAATATTTCGTCTTAAGATGCTGAGTGGCAGATTTTTCATATCATCTAAAAAGCTCTAAAGTTAAACCGATTCATATGTGTTTTGCTGACGATGGCTGATTTTGAGGAACGGAAGCTCTTTATCACTGAGGGAAATTCTGAATATCTTTCAAGACTTAGATTCTATTCCCTATATGGCTTAAAGTAAAACCTTCCAAGAACTGAATATATACTTCAGGAATTTTAGCTGCTGTTTGCAAAAGGAATGATCCAGACGAGAGGTTTTAGTTTGGGGTTTTGCCTATCAAATACTTCCACTAGAGCACTCTAGTTTGAAGGAATCCTTCAACTAGTCAGCTCTGCTCTGTGATACCTAGTATGGTTTCACACTGGTGAGGTCTGCTTCTCTTGCCCGAGAAGTTAATCAGAAAAACATGAAGCTGATGCAATTCCCTTTTGTCGGCTGCTACTTCTACAAATGGAAAAACAAAAGGAGTCAGGGTGCACTGGACTGATGTTGACCGTGATTTACAGCTTGCCAGGTAATGCTTTGTTTGTTCAGACGTCTCATTATGATGTGTTGAAGATAGTCTAGCAGCTTATATATGGAGTTCAGCCTGTTTCTGCACTATGCTTAAAAATCGTTAGCGAATGTGGATAAATTTTTAATGCTCCACAATATGACTATACATGGCTAAGCTGCTACTAGTAGGAAAACCAAAAAGAGTGTCTTGCTACTAGCCATGCAGCTGTTACTGTACCACCCAGAGATTTTTTCAGCACAAAATTAAAGTCAAGGATTCAGGAACTCCAAGTAGCTGAGCACTTCAGGAAGCATAGAATATAATTACGAATAGCCTCTGTAATTGAATTGATTTATATAAGTTAATATCACTAAATTAGGAATGAAAGATATCGAGTGCTTATATCTTCCAAAGAATCATAAGGAAAGCTGCCGGGTATTAGATGTTACATAAAACACGATACTTAAGTGTGATGACACAAAAAATTCATATAGATGCTTCACTCAATGGGATAAAGCATAAAACTTACTCGTGGTTTTCAATGTTTCTTAGTTAGTTAGTTGTCTTAGAACTTCTCTCTATGCATTTTGTGCCTCTATGTTTTGCACTCAATTTAGTATCACCCCAAGAAATCAAATGCTCGGTAGCGTAGCAGAAGTTTTTGGTTAGTTAGTTAATTGTGTTAGAACTTCAACCAATAAATTTTGGTGGACATCTTTCCCTTCAGTGAGCTCACCTAAATCAACTGTACTTCTTTAGGAAGCCTGAATGGGATAATCTCTTTAGATGCATATATGTTCTTCCCGATGGAGTCACACATACAAAGGGCTTTGTCAAAGACCCAGAAGCAGCACGATGCTACCTCAACTCGACAGATGAGTCTCATCTTACATCAGGTTGTACGATTATTGATGTTGAGAAGCCAGAATCTGCAGAAGACAGAAAGAGAATCGACTTAACCAAAAATGTAATATTGGATATATTCATTACAGCTGTTTTGGGGATTTTCCTATCCGTTTGTCTGGTGTGTGCATAGAGAAAAATATAGAAGATATTGCGAAGCCTTCGCAACTTCCCTTATATTTACTACCTCCTGTACAGGAGTTCAACCCGACAAATGAGCGATTCCTTGTCCCAGAGATGATATTTCGACCTGTAGATTTGGGTGCGTTTTGTGCTTCTACCTTTTAAGGCTGCTCTTTGGTACCTTAGTTATGATTTGATTCCTTGGTGAATTGCTAAGTGCCTGTCACTAAGAGTTGTCAATCGCATTTGTTCAGTCTAAGGAAGGGATGAACCACAATGCTTAATTTGATCCATTGGTCATTTTTTGTCTTTATTTGGATGACATCCTTCACTATTGGTTCACTGCTTTAAATCTACTTGAGTGTCTTAGCAAAGATTCGATGTATTGGTGCACTTACCAAGTGTCTTTTAGTAAGAAATGTCAATTGCCTCTTCTTGGATCTAAGGAAGTGCCTAATCTGATCCTTATGTCATTTATTGTTCAGTACTGTATTAAATATCAGGCATTGAAGTGCAATTGTGAACCTTCTTTTTCAGGAATGAATTAGGCTGGACTGGGAAAGTGCATTGTTCAAGCTATCAATTCATGCTATCCACATCTCCATCCCATTCTTTATGAGAGATATTCTGTCCCTTGAGCATTGCAATGGTGAACCGCTGGCTTCACTTCTATGCATTTGCAGTTGTTATTACCAGTAGCTAACTTCTTTATGCATGCTTCCTTTCTTTTTTCTGAATTTTGCAGCATCTTATGGACTGGTGGAAGCACACTTTTTTCCTCAATTTGCTATCCAATGCAAAAAATGAAGAAGATTTGCTTAAGATGCAGCTTAAAATGAAACCTTGTCTCTGTCGCGACCCTCTAAAAAAAATTTAAAATTTTAAAGGGGTTAACGGATTATTAGGTTAATTAGATTTGACTAACCTAACGCGGACCCTCCCAAGCCCTACCGAATCGCAACTTTGGTTTTTGTTTAAATGATTTTGAAATTTGGAGTCGCCACTAATCGTTCTTGGTAGGTCGATTAGAAACCTAAATAAATTAGCGGGAGAACTAATTTATTCCTGCGAACCAGAGATTATGAGCTCGGGGACTTGGTTACACTAGTTAATTAAAACTAATGCCCTTTCGGTACCTTAATTTCATGGATATCCTAATTCGGCAACTCAGGCTTGGTTTATTCCTAGGGCTCTAGTAGGGTATTCTCTTTTGTGTTTTCACTTTTTAAATAGGATGCATGGATGGTATATATTTTTATTTGTTATATTTTTTTAAGTGTTAAAGACTCCCTGAAGCCGAAAGAGGGAGTGTGTTAACGACTTCTCTGCAGTATTACGACCTACTCATCTTTTGAGTTTGATGATTCAAAAATTAAATTATAGGAAGTACATGACAGTGAATAAACACCTCCAATGGGAGGCCTAGCATTGGCTTGGCTCTTTCCTTTGGGATTTAAGGTACAGGTATTTAAGTTGCAGGTATTTAACTACTGTAAGTAAAAACCTCCAATGGGAGGCTAAGCATTGGCTTGGCTCTTCCCTTTGGGATTTAAGGTACAGGTATTTAAGTTGCAGGTATTTAACTACTGTAAGTAAAAACCTCCAATGGGAGGCTAAGCATTGGCTTGGCTCTTCCCTTTGGGATTTAAGATACATGTATTTAAGTTGCAGGTATTTAACTACTGTAAGTAAAAACCTCCAATGGGAGGCTAAGCATTGGCTTGGCTCTTCCCTTTGGGATTTAAGGTACGTGTATTTAAGTTGCAGGTATTTAACTACTGTAAGTAAAAACCTCCAATGGGAGGCTAAGCATTGGCTTGGCTCTTCCCTTTGGGATTTAAGGTACATGTATTTAAGTTGCAGGTATTTAACTACTGTAAGTAAAAACCTCCAATGGGAGGCTAAGCATTGGCTTGGCTCTTCCCTTTGGGATTTATGGTGCAGGTATTTAAATTGCGGATGGACTTTGTCCTCTCCATTCTGGGGTATGAATTCTTTAAAATAAAATACAACGAATTGATTCGACAATTTGAAATTTGTGCGCGCTTGAAGACTCCTCCAAGCCGATTTTGTGCTTCCATAGGGTTGACCATTGATATAGAGCTGCGGCTTCCTGACATAAAATAGAGTGAAGTGTCAGTATACAAAATATATGCCAATCTGCATCTAAAACCAGAAGAGTGGAAAGAGTACTTATCTCCCATTTTTTTGGGAGGGATTTCTATAATTGATTTTCGCTTTCTATGTTCCCAATATAGAGAGTCTCTTTTGAATTAAGAGAGACTTTTAGTCACAAATCAACTGAGAAATCGGTGGACAGCTTAGGAGCTTGTTTGGGCGATTTTTGCATCTCTACGAGATTTTTTTGCCGTTGACGTAGAGATATCCTTCTCCTGACATAAAATATGGAAAAATGGAGGTAGGAGAAAGTGTATACAATTTGTGCTAATTTGCGACTAAAACCACAAATAAATGAATAAATAAAAAAACACTTAGCTCGAATTTGTTTGCTCGTTGACGAGGATGAACTCTTGATTTATGTTGATCGATGAAAAAATTTGTGATGATAACCCCTAACTTTAAACTCCCATCATCTTCAAAATTCTCTCTCTTTTGGTATTTTTTTTTCTCTCTCAAATTTTTCTTCAATCTCTCAAAACCCTCTCAAACATCCAAAATTTTCTCTCCCAAAAAATTTCTCTCTCAAGCTCACTTCTTCCTCCTTTTATAATCTACTCATCTATCTCCCATTCTAATTTTTCCACTAACTCTATCTCCCATTCTAATTTCTCCACTAACTCTCCTTCGTTTTCATCTTCCATTCTCCATCTCTATCTCATATTCTAATCTTTCCACTAACTCTTCTTCATCTTCATCTTCCCTTCTCCATATTTATCTCTCATTCTAATTTCTCCACTAACTCTTCTTCATCTCCATCTTCCCTTCTCTATTCTTATCTTCCATTCTAATTTCTCTACTAACTCTTCTTCATCTCCATCTTCCCTTCTCTATTCTTATCTTATTTTCTCCATCTATTATTCTCCAACTTCTCTTCTTCATCTCCTCTTCTCCATCTTCCCTTCTCTATTCTAATTTATCAACTAACTCTTCTTTTTGTTATTTGTAAAATAATCCTTCAAGAGTTAGGTATTTGCACTCTAGTCCTTGAATTTTAAGTATTTACAATTTAGTCCCTGAAAAAATATTTCTTTAAGTCAAAATCTCCTTACAATTTATGACATACCTTCCCTATACTTAGTCAAAATTCACCACATGTCAAATTTAAGCTCATTTCTTGCCACTGAAAATAATGCAGAATTTAATTAAAGCCCTTTTGCACAATTGAGTCATTCTGGGTATAATTTGGGCCAATATAAAAATTTGAAATATTAGAGAGCAATGTCACAACTCCTAAAAGTGAAAAAATGAAAATAAATTGACTCAAATTGAATTTTTTAGGCCCGGTTCGAGATTATGCTCGTGAAGGAATACACGACCCCGAATTGGATTTTTTAAATTTGTGATGGCCAACATGAAAAGGGATTTAAAATAAAAATATTGACTATTTTTATATATTTTTGTAGCCTCAAATGCTATTATTTATTAAATATTCTCATAATTTCTAAAATATATAAACAATATATATAAATACAAAAAATTATTTTTTTGTTTGAAAATAGTTGCCTAAGCTTGGCCATGGCTCCAAACTTGATTTTTCAATTTTCTCAATTTTCTTAATTTTTTGTTTTTATGAATTTTCGAAAATAAATAAATAAATAATACGTAAAAATACTAAAAATATGAAAAATCTTTTTTTGGTCAAAATTGGTTCCCTAGGCTTGGCTAAGGTCCCCAAAGTTGATTTTTCAATTTTATGAATTTTTATGAATTTTTTTATTACTTTAGCAATAGAAAAAATGATTAAAAATCAGGTGTCAACAGCTGCCCCTCTTTGAAAGGAAGCTCGGTAGAGGTTCATTTCAAAGACGAGATGACACCTGAATTCTAATTGACTCAATACAAGGAAATAAAAAGAGTCGTGACATAAATGTTCCACTGAAAATGAAATAAGAACCTAAGGATTCGTTATATAAAAAAAACTTTAGGGTGGTTGAACTTGAACCCGTATGGTGGATCAACCCATGGTAGATTCCTAATAAAAAGATTCTACTGATTAAAAATTGAATTAAAATTTGACCCGTATGGTGGGTCATACCATTTGACCCGTATGGTGGGTCGTACCATGGTAGATTCCTAATAAAAGGATTCTACTGATTAAATTTTGATTGAGATTTGACCCGTATGGTAGGTCACCCCATGGAGATACCTGTAAGAAGGACTTGGTGCCTGTAGAAAGGACTTGGTACCTGTAAAAAGGACTTGTGCCTGTAAAAAGGACTTAATGCCTCTAAAAAGGACTTAATTTGCCTGTAAGAAGGACTTGATTTGCCTGTAAGAAGGACTTGATTTGCCTATAAGAAGGACTTGATTTGCCTGTAAGAAGAAATTACTTTGCCTGTAAGAAGGACTTTGTGCCTGTAAGAAGGACTTAATTTGCCTGTAAGAAGGACTTTGTTTGCCTGTAAGAAGGACTTTATGCCTTTAAGAAGGACTTGATTTGCCTGTAAGAAGGACTTTGTGCCTGTAAGAAGGACTTGATTTGCCTGTAAGAAGTACTTTGTGCCTGTAAGAAGGACTTTGTGCCTATAAGAAGGACTTGATTTGCCTGTAAGAAGGACTTTGTGCCTATAAGAAGGACTTGGTTTGCCTGTAAGAAGGACTTGGTTTGCCTGTAAGAAGGACTTGATTTGCCTGTAAGAAGGACTTTATGCCTATAAGAATGACTTGATTTGTCTGTAAGAAGGACTTTGTGCCTGTAAGAAGGACTTTGTACCTGTAAGAAGGACTTGATTTGCCTGTAAGAAGGACTTACTTTGCCTGTAAGAAGGACTTGATTTGCCTGCAAGAAGGACTTGATTTGCCTATAAGAAGGACTTAATTTGCATGTAAGAAGGACTTACTATGCCTGTAAGAAGGACTTTGTGCCTGTAAGAAGGACTTGCTTTGCCTGTAAGAAGGACTTAATTTGCCTGTAAGAAGGACTTGGTTTGCATGTAAGAAGGACTTTGTTTGCATGTAAGAAGGACTTTATGCCTGTAAAAAGGACTTTGTGCCTGTAAGAAGGACTTGATTTACCTGTAAGAAGGACTTTGTACCTATAAGAAGGACTTGATTTGCCTGTAAGAAAGACTTGATTTGCCTGTAAGAAGGACTTTGTGCCTGTAAGAAGGACTTGATTTGCCTATAAGAAGGACTTACTTTGCCTGTAGGAAGGACTTTGTTTGCCTGTAAGCAGGACTTGATTTGCCTGTAAGAAGGACTTTATGCCTGTAAGAAGGACTTGGTTTGCCTGTAAGAAGGACTTTATGCCTGTAAGAAGGACTTGATTTGCCTGTAAGAAGGACTTGATTTGCCTGTAGGAAGGACTTAATTTGCCTGTAAGAAGGACTTGGTTTGCCTGTAAGAAGGACTTTGTTTGCATGTAAGAAGGACTTTGTTTGCCTGTAAAAAGGACTTTATGCCTGTAAGAAGGACTTGATTTGCTTGTAAGAAGGACTTTGTGCCTGTAAGAAGGACTTGATTTGCCTGTAAGAAGGACTTTGTGCCTGTGAGAAGGACTTTGTGCCTATAAGAAGGACTTGATTTGCCTGTAAGAAGGACTTTATGCCTGTAAGAAGGACTTTGTGCCTGTAAGAAGGACTTGATTTGCCTGTAAGAAGGACTTTGTGCCTGTAAGAAGGACTTGATTTGCCTGTAAAAAGGACTTGCTTTGCCTGTAGGAAGGACTTTATTTGCCTGTAAGCAGGACTTGATTTGCCTGTAAGAAGGACTTTATGCCTGTAAGAAGGACTTGGTTTGCCTGTAAGAAGGACTTTGTGCCTGTAAGAAGGACTTGATTTGCCTGTACGAAGGGCTTGGTGTACCTCAAAGGGTGCCATTCTGAAATCTGGGGAGACCAGGAATCCTGCGGAAGCTCAAACCCAAATTATATTCTCTTGTCGCTTTAGGAATAAATCAAAGAGGCAGAGATCAAAAGGTCTCGAACAATTCTGTCCTTGAGAGAAATCATGCTTTATTGAATAAGGTGGATACCTGTATATACCGCAATGGATTCGAGTACCCCAACAACCGTCAGAATTCATTCTCTTGAAAGGTTTAGGTTGAAGATATACTTACCTGAGAATTTGGAAGAAATGCTTGGTATCTTCTCGACAACCAGGCTTGTTCATTCAATAATCGCCGAATGAATTTCAATACTTTGGAAGGTAACTCAAACACCGGGAATGTGTTGCCTGTCAGGCAATGTTAGAGCTAACATGTGCAAGCATTTTCATCAATGCGTTCATTGGTTCATACAAAATTGTTCAGCTAAGTTGGCAATGATTAGAAGTAGTCTGTGTGATAACTCATGATGCAATCAATCAAAATGTGGATCATGCAAAACTATTCTGTGAAGTTTGCATTACCAATTCTATTTAAGGAGGTTCTCATAATATGAACGCCTCGAATGTAATCTGAATGGGGGACTTTAGTCCGAAGGGGCTTTCTCTCACTCTGGGGAAATGCTGTTTATCCGTAGATTAAAATGTTAGACTTGTGTGGAAATAGTTTGCCTTTCCTCATCCTGTCATGCCCCATTCTGCACATTTGATGTCTCTTGTGCAGTTTATGCTCTAAGTTGGAGTTGGTAAATTAAACACGCGGAATGGTCATGCATAATTCATGAACTGTGTAAACACAATGCAGATGTGACAATTTTTTAGCATAATGTGTGTTTATATAATGTGCAAATATGGGCGGATTTGAATTGCCCCTGGTATGTGGGCGGACCGAACAAATTGGGAAGCTTACTCCTTATGTCGAGGGGCGGTTCATCTCAACTTTGCCCCTGTGCGATGAAGCATATGGGTGATGGAGCATTTCGGTTTGCTTAATAACAGCGATTGCCGTGGTTTAGCGGTTGAATGCCCCTGCAAAAAGTAGAGAAATTATTCTTGAAATCAAACGAGATAAGGAAGACGTATTTGCTTTTTTTGCTTCAGAACTTGTGATTAATTTGCCCCATTTTTCACCAAAATAGATCTTGTCAGATGATCATAATTTTCTTTTGGGATTTGTCTCCTTCAACATGTTAAATGTTAGTATAAATATTTCCTGTAAAAAGAAAAGGAGACATGTCAGCCAGTATTAAAAGGGATAAATTGGAAACGATACTGATTTATCCTTCGTCTTGAATGCCTTGCACGAGTCTTTTACCAGTTTTGCTGGATTGAATTTTCCTCGACTTTTGTTGGGCGCCTCACCATTATGGCAAGACTATGGTAAAATACTGACTTTGATATTACTTGTCGAGTATTCCTGTTTGCAAAAAGAAATGCACAAAAAGTTGTTTCATTTATTTATAATACTTACAACATTCCCCACCCTTGGAAATCGAACTCGGGACATTTCGGACCTTCTGTCATCCCCTCATACCATTCGGTCCATTGGACCGTAGGTGTCCATGGGGCTTTCCTTTCAAAAGTTAATTCTTGGGAATAACGCAGCCTTGTTGTATCACCTTGGGCCATGTTACGGTATTTTCTCGAGGTAATTTGCAATCCCTGTTAAGAATGGAATAAAACAATTCGAGACTTGAGATGATTATGTGTAAATTAGAACGATACAGAATTACCCATGTCTGAGATTGTTCGGATCTTTCGCTTGTATTTTTCTTTAACCGAAGCTGTCCATCCCGTGGTAATGTCCACGAGTTGATTTGCCCCCAATTTAGCCCGACCAGGAAATTTGGTTTTTGAATACGACTGTATTCTCGAGTCGCTTTTGCAAATTCCTGAAAATAGAAGGGATCAAATTTAAAACCAGAGCAATTTAAGGGTAAATTGGAACGATACGGATTTACCCTTCAAATTTACGCAGATTTCGTCTCGATATTAATTTTTTCGAGTTTGGTGCAGTTAACGGCTCCGAGCATTTAATAGGGGGAAAAGGGAAATGATTACTTCTAGCTTGTGCATTAATTTTGGACATCGACAAAAGGCGAGAACGTGCGATGAAACTAAGTAGACGTATTCGTCTAGGTTTAATCTTCTTCATGATGCTCTCGCGGGTTGCGGTAGACGATGATATCAAGAACATTAGAGAGGCATTCAGTGTGGCTTTCCACCGGCCGCCTAGAGACCCGCGTTCAATCATGTAAATTAATAAAGCTACCACCACTTAATTAGTGTGCCAATAAATTCGGCCATTTGTTGCGTGCCCCACTTCAACCGTGTTTTGTTTCTTTCGGTGCCCACTTGCTCTTGTCGGGCGCCTGTAGTATTGGGAGAAATACTTGTGGGTCACATTCATTAATAGAACCTCGGTCCTCTAAAACCCTCCGCGTGTTTCGGATCCGAGGAAATTTTAAGACCGGTCTCTGGTTGATTTAATCAGGTTAAGGTACTTATTTCATGGTTTCTGATTATATAATCCATATTGTCTTTCAAAAGACGCGGGATCCTCTGTAATACATTAAATATGCCCCCGTGTTTAATCAGTATAAGTCCACCGTCATATCACAATACACTGCCCATACAAGTTTACGGATTGACATAACTCTGTCTGTCAAAGATGGACAGTGTTCGTTTGCCCCCCGGAATTAACGGTTGAAGCCTCGGTGTTTTTCGTCTTTTGGTATTTCTGGAGATGATTCTTGATATATTTTGAACTTAATTTTTACACCCGTCTAGGGTATCTAGGATCTCCCTGCAAAAGAAAATGATATAATTAGTATGCGACACAAGGAATGTCGGTCCATGACTCCTATATTAGTCCAATTTGATTTTTTCTATTTTATAGAGAAATCAGAAAAAAAAAAATTCCCTTAGGAAGAAATGGGTTAATACAGAATTTTTTTGCAGATTTATTACTCTTTTTTTTTAAGGAATGTGACAAAATCTCTTGACGTTTACTAAAATTTTTGAAGGAATTTCCTTTTTATCAGAATAAATTTTCAGAGGTAAATTTGTCAGGAAAATTTTATTTTTATTGAAGCAGGAAAGACATGACAGAAATCCTTTATTGGTTAACAAAATTCCCCCGAGACATTAGTCTAATTTTATTTAGAGAAAATTTTCTTAGAAAAACATGAGCAAATTTCTCGAAAAGAATTTTTGTTGCAAGTTTTTATAATTTGAAAGAATGTGATAAAATCACTTGATGTTTACCAAAGTTTTTTTTTGAAGGAATTTTTCTTTTATCGAAATAAAATTTTAGAGGAAAATTTGTCAGGAAAATTTCATTTTTATTGAAGCAAGAAAAACATGACAAAAATCTCTTATTGGTCAATACAATTCCCCCGAGACATTAGTCTAATTTTATTTAGAGAAAATTTTCTTAGAAAAACATGAGCGAATTTCTCGAGAAGAATTTTCTTGCAAGTTTTTATAATTTGAAAAATGTGATAAAATCACTTGATGTCTACTAGAGTTTTTTTTTAGGGAATTTTTCTTTTTATTGAAATAAATTTTCAGAGGAAAATTTTTTCAGGAAAATTTCATTTTTATTGAAGCAATAAAAACATGACAAAAATCCCTTATTGGTTAATAAAATTCCCATGAAGGGATTTTTCACATCATTTTTTCAAAATTTTTTTAAAAGAAATGAGGGACAAATTTAATTTTTATTTTCTTTTAAAAGAATGGTCGTAATATCAAGCTCAAAAACTGACTAACACCTAGCATGAACCGACCGAAAATAAATACAAGATAAAATTAGAGAACTTACTTTTACCTTGGAGAAATGCAAATCACATAGTCATGCGCATGACTCAAGTGAGGAGTGAACTCTAGAAAATAAAAGAAGGAGAGACAGGGTATGGACGTAAAAGGCCCCCACTATCTGAATTGACAACCTTACCCTCCGCGCAATCAAATCACAATGGGAAGAATTGTCAATTCAGATAATGAGCGGGATAAAATATGGTCAACCCGAGCGTAATCGACGCAAGAGCTTTACATATTCGATCCCTATCTATGGTTTTCTAGGAAGAATTTCGCGACTTGGGTTTAGACGCTTGTGTGTGCAGGTGTCGTGATCCTCAGAGCATGCAAGACATGCACAACAATTGATATCAAAACAGCGCTTCTAAAAATATGCGAAATTAAACAAATAAACCAAACACCGAGCCTGCAAAACAAAGGGGTTAGCCAAACACTCCGCCCCTTATAACTCCCATCCTGCAAAAACATATAACACCTATAGAATGAGTCCCAAACAAGATCGCCAGAAGCGAGATATCCATGAAATTTTCATTGGCTTAAGTCCACTAAGACTTTTAAAATTTCGAAAAAATTCAAGTATTCCAATTGGTATCTTTTTTCGAAAATTTAAAAATCTCGTCCCCAGCGGAGTCGCCAAGCTGTCGCGACCCTCTAAAAAAAATTTAAAATTTTAAAGGGGTTAACGGATTATTAGGTTAATTAGATTTGACTAACCTAACGCGGACCCTCCCAAGCCCTACCGAATCGCAACTTTGGTTTTTGTTTAAATGATTTTGAAATTTGGAGTCGCCACTAATCGTTCTTGGTAGGTCGATTAGAAACCTAAATAAATTAGCGGGAGAACTAATTTATTCCTGCGAACCAGAGATTATGAGCTCGGGGACTTGGTTACACTAGTTAATTAAAACTAATGCCCTTTCGGTACCTTAATTTCATGGATATCCTAATTCGGCAACTCAGGCTTGGTTTATTCCTAGGGCTCTAGTAGGGTATTCTCTTTTGTGTTTTCACTTTTTAAATAGGATGCATGGATGATATATATTTTTATTTGTTATATTTTTTTAAGTGTTAAAGACTCCCTGAAGCCGAAAGAGGGAGTGTGTTAACGACTTCTGTGCAGTATTACGACCTACTCATCTTTTGAGTTTGATGATTCAAAAATTAAATTATAGGAAGTACATGACAGTGAATAAACACCTCCAATGGGAGGCCTAGCATTGGCTTGGCTCTTTCCTTTGGGATTTAAGGTACAGGTATTTAAGTTGCAGGTATTTAACTACTGTAAGTAAAAACCTCCAATGGGAGGCTAAGCATTGGCTTGGCTCTTCCCTTTGGGATTTAAGGTACATGTATTTAAGTTGCAGGTATTTAACTACTGTAAGTAAAAACCTCCAATGGGAGGCTAAGCATTGGCTTGGCTCTTCCCTTTGGGATTTAAGATACATGTATTTAAGTTGCAGGTATTTAACTACTGTAAGTAAAAACCTCCAATGGGAGGCTAAGCATTGGCTTGGCTCTTCCCTTTGGGATTTAAGGTACGTGTATTTAAGTTGCAGGTATTTAACTACTGTAAGTAAAAACCTCCAATGGGAGGCTAAGCATTGGCTTGGCTCTTCCCTTTGGGATTTAAGGTACATGTATTTAAGTTGCAGGTATTTAACTACTGTAAGTAAAAACCTCCAATGGGAGGCTAAGCATTGGCTTGGCTCTTCCCTTTGGGATTTATGGTGCAGGTATTTAAATTGCGGATGGACTTTGTCCTCTCCATTCTGGGGTATGAATTCTTTAAAATAAAATACAACGAATTGATTCGACAATTTGAAATTTGTGCGCGCTTGAAGACTCCTCCAAGCCGATTTTGTGCTTCCATAGGGTTGACCATTGATATAGAGCTGCGGCTTCCTGACATAAAATAGAGTGAAGTGTCAGTATACAAAATATATGCCAATCTGCATCTAAAACCAGAAGAGTGGAAAGAGTACTTATCTCCCATTTTTTTGGGAGGGATTTCTATAATTGATTTTCGCTTTCTATGTTCCCAATATAGAGAGTCTCTTTTGAATTAAGAGAGACTTTTAGTCACAAATCAACTGAGAAATCGGTGGACAGCTTAGGAGCTTGTTTGGGCGATTTTTGCATCTCTACGAGATTTTTTTGCCGTTGACGTAGAGATATCCTTCTCCTGACATAAAATATGGAAAAATGGAGGTAGGAGAAAGTGTATACAATTTGTGCTAATTTGCGACTAAAACCACAAATAAATGAATAAATAAAAAAACACTTAGCTCGAATTTGTTTGCTCGTTGACGAGGATGAACTCTTGATTTATGTTGATCGATGAAAAAATTTGTGATGATAACCCCTAACTTTAAACTCCCATCATCTTCAAAATTCTCTCTCTTTTGGTATTTTTTTTTCTCTCTCAAATTTTTCTTCAATCTCTCAAAACCCTCTCAAACATCCAAAATTTTCTCTCCCAAAAAATTTCTCTCTCAAGCTCACTTCTTCCTCCTTTTATAATCTACTCATCTATCTCCCATTCTAATTTTTCCACTAACTCTATCTCCCATTCTAATTTCTCCACTAACTCTCCTTCGTTTTCATCTTCCATTCTCCATCTCTATCTCATATTCTAATCTTTCCACTAACTCTTCTTCATCTTCATCTTCCCTTCTCCATATTTATCTCTCATTCTAATTTCTCCACTAACTCTTCTTCATCTCCATCTTCCCTTCTCTATTCTTATCTTCCATTCTAATTTCTCTACTAACTCTTCTTCATCTCCATCTTCCCTTCTCTATTCTTATCTTATTTTCTCCATCTATTATTCTCCAACTTCTCTTCTTCATCTCCTCTTCTCCATCTTCCCTTCTCTATTCTAATTTATCAACTAACTCTTCTTTTTGTTATTTGTAAAATAATCCTTCAAGAGTTAGGTATTTGCACTCTAGTCCTTGAATTTTAAGTATTTACAATTTAGTCCCTGAAAAAATATTTCTTTAAGTCAAAATCTCCTTACAATTTATGACATACCTTCCCTATACTTAGTCAAAATTCACCACATGTCAAATTTAAGCTCATTTCTTGCCACTGAAAATAATGCAGAATTTAATTAAAGCCCTTTTGCACAATTGAGTCATTCTGGGTATAATTTGGGCCAATATAAAAATTTGAAATATTAGAGAGCAATGTCACAACTCCTAAAAGTGAAAAAATGAAAATAAATTGACTCAAATTGAATTTTTTAGGCCCGGTTCGAGATTATGCTCGTGAAGGAATACACGACCCCGAATTGGATTTTTTAAATTTGTGATGGCCAACATGAAAAGGGATTTAAAATAAAAATATTGACTATTTTTATATATTTTTGTAGCCTCAAATGCTATTATTTATTAAATATTCTCATAATTTCTAAAATATATAAACAATATATATAAATACAAAAAATTATTTTTTTGTTTGAAAATAGTTGCCTAAGCTTGGCCATGGCTCCAAACTTGATTTTTCAATTTTCTCAATTTTCTTAATTTTTTGTTTTTATGAATTTTCGAAAATAAATAAATAAATAATACGTAAAAATACTAAAAATATGAAAAATCTTTTTTTGGTCAAAATTGGTTCCCTAGGCTTGGCTAAGGTCCCCAAAGTTGATTTTTCAATTTTATGAATTTTTATGAATTTTTTTATTACTTTAGCAATAGAAAAAATGATTAAAAATCAGGTGTCAACAGTCTCAAGACCCAAAAATGCCCAAGCATGCGTGTCAGTGAGTCCTTTTCCTCCATGCCCTAACCAACACTTCCGGAACGACACTCCCAAAAGCTCAAATGGCTAAAAACCCTCCTTCACAGTCACCACTTTGACATGAACACTCCACAACCCCTCAGTCTTGCCGGAGATTAATCCTTTACCGTTCCGTCCTACCCTGTCAGCACAGCTGCTCCTTCCCATCTCTCCCTTCAACTCTTCTTCTCGTTCCTATTTGTGGGATGTGCTTTCCAGATAGTAAAGTTTTCTATTCAACTTTTCTCATGAAAGTGAATGCTTATGTGTTGGAGTTCCCTTCCATTAATGCTCTGCTTGCTTCTCTGATATCATGGGAATGAAGGTGAGTGAAATCGGTCCTTCCCTAGGCTCTTTGCTGCTTGTGTTCTTCTGTCTCAGCTATAATCGAACAGAGCCTTTCCAAAGTTCCCTTCATTCATTAGAGGTCTTCCATTATTTAAGAGCTGTTTCCTTGTGCGGGCAAGTTAACATTGGTTCAATGATGTTATTTATTTTGAAATTGGTGTCTTCTTGTATATGCGTTCCGGATTGTTTGAGCTGATTTTAACTCTTCTTCTGTTGCGGCATTGGTATAATCGGCTCTGATAATGTTCCTATGATACCTGTTAGAGATTGCTGTAGTAGAGAGATTATTCGTTGGCCAACGAGCGATCTTGGCAACCTGGCTTGTGACAGGTTCTTTACTTTTCATGCTCAAGAAGCAATTTTTACTTCCATTCGATGCCTCCTTTGCCCCTGTTCTCGGTGGTTTTTTGGGAGTTGATGGCGCAAGAATAGTTCCGAGCGTGATGAGTTTAATCTGAAATGCATGGTGGCATATCTTTGTTGACTTGACGATTTCTCAATGACTCGCTTGTTACCATCAGTACCAGTAGGAATGTTTCTGGCTCTTATTGTAGTCCTTTGGGTTTGAGAAATGGTGGTTTTCTTTTGTTTTGGTTTTTCTCGTTTACTCCAATGCACCGTCTCCGGCCTGATGATAAAAGAAGGTGGGCTGTCTGTTTGTTCACAAATGTGGATCAAGAACTTCAAAGAACTTGATAGAATTGTTACCAATTTGAGTTCTTATCTCAAAAGTTTTGAGTTATGGGTGTTGGCATATCAGAAGTCCCGCATCGATGAGACCGGTTCCTATGTGCCTAAGAGTTCAATACAGAGAGCTGAGCTGGAGGACTTGTGGGCACTGGGAAATGCTGTTCTTGATAATAGATTTAGATGGGGTTCTGGGTTGGAGTTTTTCACTAAATCACCAAGGGATAAGACGGAGTATCAGTCATTATCAAAGAGGAAGATTAAGGCTATCTTGACTACCACCCAGCCAACCCCATTTCAGGATAAGATCTTGCAGAAAGTTTTGTTGATGACTTTGGAGCCAATTTATGAAGCCCGATTTTCACAAAAGTCATTTGTTTTTAGGCCAGGGTATTTGTGGTATATAAAGGGGGATTTTAGTACCATATTGGATGGGATGAAGGTTGGGCTAGTTCTAGGTTATTTGATGAGGGATGTTACAGATAAGAAGACTGTTGATTTGGTGAAGGCGGCGTTAATAACACCAGTCATAACAAAACGGGTAAAGCCTGATGATGGTGAAGAGAAGAAAAAGAAGGAAGTATCAAAATAAGAGGGTGTTAGCAGAAGAAGAACCAAAGCCCGACTCTTACTGGTTAGACATATTTCTCTGGTTTGCACCCGGGGAGATGGAGAAGCTTCCTAATTGTGGACATTGTGGAATTCTAGCACACTTTTGGCTAATATATGCCTTGATGAGTTAGATCGTTGGATGGATAGTAAGATATAGGAATTTTATCGTCCATCTAAGAGTGACATTATATGGAATAGCCCAAAAGGGGAAGCAGAGCACGGGAATGCATCTTGGCCAGAGTTTGTTCCGAAAGTGGCCTTGATAAAACTCGGAAGATGGACTATATGTGTGTTGAGAGTCTTTAGACGATAGGGGCATATTTATCTATTTTCTTTATTATTTTATGAATAGTAGCAATAAGGGCAATATTGTAATTCTTAGCCTTTTTGGCTTTATTATAAATAGATAGCTTGGGGTCACATCGACCTAACCAAGCATTCAGTTCAGTTTTTTCTCTCTCAACATGGTATCAGAGCTAGGGCTGAACTGAAACCCTAACCCTAACCCTAATTTCTTCTACGTTCTTCTCTCTCTCTCTCTTCTCTCACCCCACCGCAGTTCCTTCCCACCTTCGTCTTTGCTTTCTTTCACAGCATAGGGCAGCACTAATGAGGTGATTCTTTGAATCTAGTGTCTGCCCTAAACCTCACCTCTATGAGATAAATTAAAGCTTCTTTGCAATCTGCGATAGGTGGTTCAACCTCTTCTGCGATTTTTTGGGTCTTCTTGTTTGAGATTGTTTCGTGCCTTGCCGCTGGACTATCCTCTCGTGTTTGAAGACCAAAGTACTGCAGTTCGTGGACCACCATATATTTTTTTTCAGATTCTTTGGGAAAAAATCAGAATTATCGAATTTTTTTCAGGTTTTCAAAACCCTGGAAAAATTCGATTTTTTCTTTCCCTTGATTTGATTTGGTTTTTCTCTTGGAGGACAACTTCAACCTATTACCGAAGGCTTCCATCAAAATTTTGGCCTTTTTTGGCAACTTTTGGTGGTTTGATTTCTCCATTTACACTCTTCGAGTCGAATTTTGAGACATAATGTCGTCTGAGGATTCAACTGTGAGCTCTGGACTTCCAGGGGATGGCCGTATAGATTATATTAATTTTGCTGCGATGCCTGTGAAGCTTGACGGTACAAATTATTTGATATGGTCTCGATCGGCATTCTTGACTATTGCAGGCCGAGGACTTACGGGACATATCAACGGCACTTCTACGAGGCTAGCTACCTCAAGTACTACTCAGGAAAAGTGGATTTCGAACGACGCTTTGATAATGTCTTTCTTGCTTAACTCAATGCAGTCACATATTGCAAAGGGATATTTGCTTCTTGATTTTGCGGCACAGATTTGATCGGCTGCAAGGGATACTTATGGTCAACTTGGGAATGATGCGCAGGTGTATGAACTTCGAAAGAGGGTTCATGACACCACTCAGAAAGAGATGACTATATCTCAATATTATGCTGAGCTTCGAAGTTTGTGGCAAGAGCTAGATCATTATGCCGATTATCATCCAACCAATGATGCGGATGTTGCTGTCTACAAGAGGCATGTGGACAAGATCAGAGTTTATGATTTCTTGGGAGGATTAAATATTGAATATGATCAGATACGTGTTCAAGTCCTTAGCCGGTCTCCATTCCCTACTCTGGAACAGTCCTATGCCCTAGTTCACTCTGAAGAAAGCCGCAGGACAGCAATGCTTCATCCCCCTACTGTTGATCGGTCTGCTCTACAAACTAGTATTGGCACTATTGCCAAATCTAGTTCATCCTTCCGGTCCGATAGCTCTAAGGAGGTTGTGAAGTGTGAACATTGTCATAAGCCGTATCACACTAAGGCTACCTGCTGGAAGTTACATGGAAAACCTGCAGATTTTGAGGCACAAAGGGCTCAAAGAAAGGGAAAAAACAAGGCACACCATACTGAAACTGTTCCTACTACACCTACTATTGATATCGGTTTATCCCAGGAAGAACTTCAAGCATTTCGACGTCTACTGAAAGCTTCTACTGCTACTGCCTCCTCCACAATTGCCAATTCGTCTTCTCCTTCTATTTCAAACATAGCCACTTCAGGTATCTTCTTTGGGGGGTTTAATACATCTGTTGTTTCCAGCCCATGGATCATTGATACAGGGGCTACAGATCACATGATAGGTTCTTCTAGTCTCTTTCAGCAATATACTCCTATTTCCGGTAGAGACAAAGTGCGCGTAGCTGATGGAACCCTTTCTTCCATTGCTGAAAAAGGGTCCATCAATTGTTCTCCCACTCTTTCATTATCTTCTGTTTTACATATCCCATCATTCTCTACTAATCTCCTTTCTATCAGCAGTTTGACTCGAGATTTAAACTGTAAAGTAACCTTCTTTCCTTCTTATTGTGTTTTTCAGGATCTGGTAACGGAGAAAGAGATTGGATATGGTAGATTGGATGGTGGTCTTTATCTGCTCGAGGGTAGTGGGGTTTCTACTTCTACTTTGTCTTCTACGCCTTATCAAGTTAATTCAGCATTGACAGATCTCCACCAGTGGCACTGCAGATTAGGTCATCCCCCTTTAGGAACTTTAGAAAAAGTTTTTCCTAGTCTCGTTTCAGCTTGTAATAAGAATGAGTTTTTTTGTGAAGCCTATGTTTTGGCTAAACAAACTCGTTCAACATATCCATCTTCAAATAATAAAAGCCGTTTCTCTTTTCATGTGATCCATACTGATGTGTGGGGTCCTTCCCGACATACTTCTATTTCCGGTCATCGCTGGTTTGTCACTTTTATCGATTGTCATTCTCGTACAACTTGGGTTTATTTGTTGAAACATAAGAGTGACGTTTTTCATTGTTTTCAAAATTTTCACAAAATGGTCCAGACTCAGTTCAATACCACTTTAAAAATTCTTCGCAGTGACAATGGCACTGAATACACTGAAGGTCAATTTCAACAATATCTCTTTGATCATGGCATTATTCATTAGACCAGTTGTGTTGATACCCCAGCACAAAATGGTGTTGCTGAAAGAAAGAACCGACATTTGTTAGAGATCGCTAGGTCTCTTATGTTTGCTCGTCATGTCCCAGCTCAATATTGGAGTGATGCTATCTTAACCGCTGCCTATTTAATAAATCGGATGCCTACTAGAATTCTTGATTTTCGCACACCTATTGATGTTTTGCAAGGATCATCGACTTTTATTCTTACCCCAAAAATTTTTGGTTGTGTTTGTTATGCCCGCAACACCGCCTCTAAGAGTAAGCTGGAACCCCGTGGTCTCCGCTGCATTTTTCTTGGATATTCAGCTACTCAAAAGGGTTATAAGTGTTATCATCCTCGTTCTAGGCGCACCATTATATCTATGGATGTGGTTTTACACGAGTCTAATTCCTATTATTCAGCTCCACCTCTTCAGGGGGAGTGTCCTAGTGTAGAGGTGTTCCCTTTCCCCACTCTAGATGCTCCTGTGGATATTACTTACCCTTTACCCTCCGATAGTCTCTGATGTTTCTCCTCCTTCCCAAGAGGAAAACAATACAACACAAGAAGAAAATAGTACAGTGTCATAGGGGGAGATAACAAATCAACCACCTCACGGGGAGTCTATTCCCACATCTATTAGGCAAACTATTGATAGTAGTAAGACATTGAAGACATATCATCGTAGGGAGCCCACTACCAATAAGCAGGTTAAGACCACAGATATATTGCCTGTTCAATCATCATCTCCGGATCCGGATTCTACTACTTTTGGTAAGGCTTCCTCTTCTGATATTCCTATTGCACTTCGAAAGGGTACTAGAACTAGTACTCAACACCCTATATCTCAGTTTGTCTCATATGATTCGTTGTCTAGCTCTTATCGTGCTTTTGTGTCTTCTCTATCTTCTGTTTCTATTCCACAAAATTGGCGGGAAGCTTTTGCAGATGAGAAGTGGAAAACAGCAATGGTGGAAGAGATGTATGCTTTGAAAAAAAATGACACGTGGGATCTTGTTGTTCTTCCTCCTGGAAAAAAACCGGTAGGATGAAAGTGGGTGTTTGTAGTCAAACAAAAGATGGATGGTACTGTGGACAGATATAAAGCACGATTAGTGGCAAAGGGATTTACTCAGACTTTTGGGATTGACTATCAAGAAACTTTCGCTCCTGTTGCCAAGTTGAATACTGTTCGAGTGCTACTTTCATGTGCTGTCAACCAGGGATGGGATCTTCAGCAGTTAGATGTGAAAAATGCCTTTCTTCATGGAGAGTTGGAAGAGGAAGTGTATATGGAGATTCCTCCAGGTTTTTCCTGTGATAAAACTCAAGGTAAAGTGTGCAAGTTGAAACGTGCACTTTATGGTTTAAAGCAATCACCTCGAGCCTGGTTTGGTAGGTTTCAGAGAGCTATGGTCTCTGTTGGGTATAAACAGAGCAATGCTGATCACACTTTGTTTGTGAAGAAAGCAGATACTAAAATCACTATTCTCGTTGTCTATGTAGATGATATTGTTGTCACAGGAAATGATAGTGATGAGATCAATCGATTGAAGAAGTTTCTTGGACAAGAGTTCGAGATAAAAGATCTTGGAAAGCTTCGGTACTTTCTTGGGATTGAAGTTGCTCAATCTTCAAAGGGTATCTTTCTATCCCAAAGGAAGTATGTCCTTGATCTTTTGACAGAAGTGGGGTTATTGGGATGTCATCCCTCCGATACACCTATTGATGCCAATACTCGTCTTCGAGAAAAAGATGGTGATTCAGTGGACAAAGGTCGTTATCAACGGTTAGTGGGCAAGTTGATTTATTTATCACACATCCGACCTGATATTGCTTTTGCTATAAGCCTGGTGAGTCGGTTTATGCATGATCTATACTCTACTCATATGAGTGCTGTTCTTCGGATCCTCCGGTATTTAAAATCTGCTCCTGGGAAAGGGATTCTTTTATCTCCTCATGATGGCTTGAAGGTTAAAGCTTATACAGATGCTGATTGGGCTGGATCTCCTGACCGAAAGTCTATTTTTGGGTATTGTACTTTCTTAGGAGAAAATCTTGTGACTTGGCGCAGCAAAAAGCAGAATGTGGTTGCTCGGTCTAGTGCTGAAGCAGAGTTTCGTGCGATGGCACAAGGAGTTTGTGAGTTGTTATGGCTTAAAGGATTACTTGAAGATCTTGGTGTATCCGTTCATCTTCCTATGATGTTATTTTGTGATAATAAGGCAGCCATTAGTATTGCTCACAATCCTATACAACATGACCGTACAAAACATGTGGAGATTGACAGACATTTCATCAAAAAGAAGTTGGAGAGTGGATTAATTTGTATGTCTTTTGTTCAATCCGGTGATCAACTTGCTGATGTCTTTACTAAAGGAATAGGGAGTAAATCGTTTCATCCTATTTTAGTCAAGTTGGGCATGTGTGATATTTATGCTCCAACTTGAGGGGGAGTGTTGAGAGTCTTTAGACGATAGGGGCATATTTGTCTATTTTCTTTATTATTTTATGAATAGTAGCAATAAGGGCAATATTGTAATTCTTGGCATTTTTGGCTTTATTATAAATAGATAGCTTGGGGTCACATCGACCTAACCAAGCATTCAGTTCAGTTTTTTTTCTCTCAACAATGTGAGATGGTGGTCACATGTTGATCGGTGTTTGAAGCCCTGGCATCTCACACAAGCAGAACACTTTGACTTAGGTATTAAGCCGGCATGACTTATATACCATGTATTATACTTGTCTGCTGTCATGCAAAGGTATGGGTAGACCGAACTGTCAAAAGCAATTTACAAGAAGAAAAACCAAATCCTACAAATGACTGGCATGCATGAACCTGTAACTTACAAGCAATAGAGAGCATTTGAGGGAACAAACATAATGAGCAAAAACTAGGTGACCTTTCCATTCTGTGCTTGCTCCATGGATGTCACCTCAATTGTTATTCTCAGGTACTAGGATTAAATCACACTTAGCTTGCATCCCCGATCATGATGTTGATACTTGTACTCATGTTCCTAATGATGTCCAGGCCATGGCCTTGGAAGCAATTAGCTCTCAAAAGATAAAAGTAAAAACTAAGACTCTGTGTCACCAGACCGCATCACACCACTCATGGACATTTAGAAATCAACTCGTTGGGGGCATCTACAAACAAAGGACAGGAAAATGGAATGCCTTCTTATTTCTCTCCATTTTATCCCCAAATCGAGTATGGAAGTCGGAAGTATGTAAATGCTGTCAAGAAATCTTGTACTTTAATGGGGTGCACAGTAATTCTGCGTAGTTGAGTTAATGTTCACCGTAGATCCTTCCTCAACATCATTTTATATTCTCTAAAGGTGTAATCCTAGTGAATGCTGCTGCACTACCAAAGAATGAGTTGACAGATGGGTTTGTTATGGATCTATTGCAATCTGCCATGGATGAAATCAGATTCCCCAAAGTTCTACAGTTCATTAATGATGATTTGGGTAACCTTGAGCCCCTCCAAATGAGACTTTATGTATGCTGTGAAAGAGCACGTGATCATAGTTGACTGGTATGCACTTCAAAGCTGGACTTGTGAACTGCTAATTGTATGTTGAATTGAATCTTCATATGTATGGAGGTATCCATTCATTGCAAAGTGGATTCTGCAATTTCGATAATAATTATATGGTCTATATTGTATTGTTTTGCAGTTCCGCAGGTTCCCTCAACACCATCACCCAGACCTTCGTTTAAGAAGCTTACTTCTCCCTTTCGCTGCCTTTTCTTTGAAGAAGATTGAAGAGCCTGATGAAGAAATTATAGAAGCAGCTGCAACGGTCAAGAGGGTAATCCTTATGATGATCTTGAGGCAGCTTATCGAGCTCAGACTTGCTTAACATGGGAGGCACTTCATTGCTAGCACACTCAACTGTGCCAAAAGATCCCTGGCCAGCCTGAAAATATGACATGTTACAGCCGCAACATTTTCAACAATTTCATGTTCTGCTCCAAAGGTTTATCCAAAAACGAACCTTTCGACCAGAAATTTATGCACTTGCAAGAAAAGAGCTTCCCTGAACTTCTTCAGGTTCCAACTATTCAAGCTGTTGAACAGGATTGTTATTGCAGAAGGTTTGGCGTATGCATTTTAGGACCTATGCATCGATTAGATGGAATAAACTGGCAGCTGTTTATGTTTTGTTAACCGGCAGTGGCTACGATTTGCTAATAAAATTTCAAACTTTGTGATTGCTTCGGCCTGACTGTCGTTATATGCAGAAAGCTGTGAAATTGAAGGAACTTCGCAAGAAGAGTAGAGGGTGGAAGAAGAAATCATGGCCTCAAAACAGATGTTCAGATGCTGTTCCATGGTTCTTAGCGAGCGTTTGAAAAGATTAAACATATTTCATTATTGACATATAAAGCTATAAACGTATGCACCATTTTTCTAATTACAACATTACTATTTTTGTTACTTTTGAGAGGTTTTCATATCCACTCAAATGGAATTTGTTCCCCATAAGATAGGAGGGGGATTTCACGCAGCATGAAACGCATTTCCCTTTTGGTTCTATTAATCAATTAAATAGTTCATTTATAAGCGATAGATTTTTTGAGCACTCGATTAATTTTCGGCAACAACAATTCATCGTCTCATGCATTTCGTGTAATTCTAAGATATAACCTTTGATTAACGCTCTATTATTTATTGTAAAAAAAATGAGCGATTTGAAAAATATTTTTTCGAAAATGATCAATTAAAAAATGAATGAACTAAAATATTTTCATTGTGTATGGAAATGTTTCGATATAAATTATAATCGATAATGAGAAAACACTTTTCTATGAATTATTTTAAGGGACATGAGTCGTCATTTTTTTAAGAAAATATTTTTCAAATTATTCATTTTTTACTAAATAAACAAAGCTTAAGCATAATCAATTTTGGGCAGATTAATCAATTAGAGGCCCATCGTTAGGGATGATTGGTTCCCGATTCGATCCGATCCCACCCAAAATTTAGGACCAGATCGATGGTGCTTGGAATAGGTCCGGTCCGATTCCTAAACAGTCCAATAGAACTAATTACATGTGTTTGAAATATATATTCACATTTTAAATATATAAAAGTACCTCTAATAATTAATAGCTTAAATGATTTCTTTAAAAAAATTTAAGAAATAAAATTAAAATTAAAACAAATAGTTGGTCCAGTTTGCACGGTCTGAGTGGATGATTCCATCCCTAAAATTGAGAACCGGATCGACAAATGTGAAATCTAATTTTATGGAAGTGGAACCTATGCAACATTATATGATATGTGACACACAACACGACACGACGACACTTGATTTCTTAAAAAAAAAAGAATTTCGACACGTTGTATATTAAATATATATTTTTATATATACATGATAAATTATCCTGTATAAATGGTGAGTTTCTTCTTCTTCTATGAGGGGTTAGAATAACTCTGTATATTAATTTTAGGGTGGCTAAATATATATTTTTAATAAATATATATTTTAATTTTTAATTTATCGAAGACTCTTAAAATTGATCTCGTGAGCATCGAAATGACGTGTCAGATGTTGGCCTCGCGTGTTTAGAGTGCTGATCACATTTCGATCACATGTCAAAGAGTGTCGGTGTATCGAAAAATATCGCATGACGAAAAATATCGAAATGTCGAAAAGAGTCGGACACAAGGCAGAAGCTTGGAGAATGTTGATGCTACTTAGAGCAAAACCAGAATGGCGCTTCTCGGACCGGACCCAAATTCGGTCCGGACGGTTTCGCCCCGGTTCTTTTTGCTCATCCCGCTCGTCGCCGTCCCCTATATATGCCACTTCCCACTACCCCACCAGTCAATCTCTACTTTTGCCTGAGAAATGTCCGGCGTGGTCGTCCTCGACAACGGCGGCGGCCTTATAAAGGCCGGCCACGGCGGCGATCTCGACCCCACCACCGTCCTCCCCAACTGCCTCCTCCGCCCCCTCTCCTCCAAGAAGTTCCTCCACCCCGACCCCCTCCACTCCGCCGCCGCCGCCGCCCTCGACCTCACCTCCGCCGCCGTCCGCCGACCCATCGACCGCGGCTACCTCATAAACGCCGACCTGCAGCGCGACATTTGGGCCCACCTCTTCGCCAACCACCTCCGCGTCAGCACCTCCTCCTCCTCCCTCCTCCTCACCGAGCCGCCCTTTACCCTCCCGTCCATCCAACGCGCCACCGACGAGCTCGTCTTCGAGGACTTCAACTTTAAGTCCCTCTACGTCGCCGACTCCGCTTCACTCGTTCATCTCTACGAGGCCAGCACGAGGCCGCAGGGGTAATCACTACAATTTCGACTCAATCTCCTCATTTTATTAGGATGCTTGGAAATGATGCATAGGTTAGTTTAGGACTTCTCTTCTGGGAGGAGTCATGAATATGATTCTGAGGTTCTCGTCATGGCTGTTTGTTGATTGAACAGAGCTATTGAAGTATCAAAGTTGACTAGAATGAGCTGAAGTCTTGATAACTTTTTTGTGCCTTCCTCTTTTCATTTATGGTGATCTTGAAAAGCTGGAAATTTCGAGTGGTTTATGGCTTTTTCATGTTGTAACGGCTTTAAGCATTGTATCAGGTTGGTCTCCAAGGCACAGTGTAGTCTTGTCGTGGATTGCGGGTTCTCTTTTACCCACGCTGTGCCTGTTTTTCAGAACTTTACTTTGAATTATGGGGTGAAGAGGATCGATCTGGGCGGGAAGGCTTTGACGAATTATTTGAAAGAGTTGGTCTCGTATAGATCGATTAATGTTATGGATGAGAGCTTTTTGATGGACGATGTTAAGGAGAAGCTATGCTTTGTTTCCCTTGATGTTGACCGTGATTTGCAGCTTGCCAGGTAATGCTTTATTTTCTTAGGCTTCTCGTTATGATGGGTTGAAGATAGTCTGCAGCTTATGTATGGTGTTAAGCTTGTTTTTGCTTTGTTGCTCGGAAAATTTATTGAATCCTGAAGTTAATGGTAACAGAATTTCTTCTAATTGGTTTCCTGAAAATTTTGAGATAGTGAGATCGAATCTGTTCTTGCCAAATTAAATGTCTGCTAATTACAAAGGTTTGCATTATAATTAAAAATGGTTTGCAATGTGGATAAGTTTTTAATGCTTCACAATATGACTATACATGGCGAAGCTGCAACTGATAACAAAACCACAGAGAGTTGTCTTGCTACTAGCCATGCCAGCTGTTAGTGTATCATCCAGAGATTTTTTTCAGCACAAAATTAGAGTCAAGGACAAAGGAACCCCAAGTAGCTGAGCCCTTCAGAGAGCATGGAATATGATTACGAATAGCCTCTGGAATTGAATTGATTTATATCAGTTAATATCACTAAATTAGGAATGAAGGATATGGAGTGTTTGCATCATCCAAAGAATCATAGGGGAAGCTACCGGGTATTAGATGTTATAGAAAACTTGATACTGGAGTGTGATTATGCAAAAACTTATTCGTTGTTTTCAATATTACTTAGTTGATTGTGTTAGAAATTCTTTCTATGCATTTTGTGCCTCTATGTTTAGCACTCAATAAGTACCACCCCAAGAAATCAAATGCCCAGTAATACAGCTGAGGTTTTTGGTTAGTCAATTAATTGTGTTAGGACTTGGACCAATGCATTTTGGTAGACAACTTTCACTTCAGCGAGCTCACATGAATCAACTGTACATCTTTAGGAAACCCGGATGGGATAATCTCTTTAGATGCACATATGTTCTTCCTGATGGAGTAACACATACAAAGGGCTTTGTCAAAGACCCAGAAGCAGCACGACGATACCTCAATTCAACAGATGAGTCTCATCTTACAGGTGGAACAATTATTGATGTTGAGAAGCCAGAATCTGCAGAAGACAGAAAGAGAATCGACTTAACCAAAAATGTAATATCCTATATATCTATTACAGCTCTTTTGGGGATTCTTTTTATTCGTAAATGTCTGGTGTCTGCACAGAGAAAAATATAGAAGATATTTGCCTTCGCAATACCTCCCTCATATTTACTACCTTATATACAGGAGTTCGACCTGACGAATGAGCGATTCCTTGTCCCAGAGATGATATTTCGACCTGCAGATTTGGGTGCGTTTTGTGCTTCTATCTTTTAAGGGCTGCTCTTTGGTACCTTAGTTACGATTTGATGTATTGCTGGATTGCGAAGTGCCTGTTGCTAAGTGAAGTGATGTCAATCACATCTTGTTCAGTCTAAGGAAGTGAGGATCATATCGCATTTGGTCTAAGAAAGTGCTTAATCTGATCCATTGGTCATTTTTTGTCTTTATTTGGTAAGCATCCGTCATTATAGATTCACTGTTTTAAATCTAATCACCAGCATCTTAGTGAAGATTCGATGCATCGGTGCACTTACCAGTTGTCTTTTACAAAAAATGTCAATCACATCTTGTTTGGTCTGAGGAACTGCCTAATCTGATCCTATTCTCATTTATTGTTCAGTGCTGTATTAAATATCAGGCATTGAAGTGCAATTGTGAACCTTCTTTTTCAGGAATGAATCAGGCTGGACTGGCAGAGTGCATTGTTCGAGCTATCAATTCATGCCATCCACATCTTCATCCTGTTCTTTATGAAAGGTATTCTATCCTCCAAGCATTGAATTGGTGAACTGCTGGCTTTACTTCTATGCATTTGCAATTGTTAATTACCAGTAGCTATCTTCTTTTTGCGTGCTTCTTTTCTTTTCTCTGAATTTTGCAGCATCATATTGACTGGTGGAAGCACACTTTTTCCTCGATTTGCTGAGAGACTGTAAGCTTTCTCTTTCCATCACATGCTCTTGAGTTGAAACTAGCAAGACATTTTCACCTGCCTTATAGCGTTGACACTTTCCTACAGAGAAAGAGAACTCCGGCCTCTCGTTCCTGATTATTACCAAGTGAAGATAACCACTCAACAAGAGTAAGTTTTTCCCTTCTATGTTACATTTGTCACTTCAAAGATGCTATTGTTTCCCTCCTTTTGCATAAAATGTCTTTTCTCTTTAGTCCTATACTTGGTGTGTGGCGAGGAGGATCACTATTGGCATCCAGCCCCGATTTTGAAGCAATGTGCGTCACAAAAGCTGAGTATGAAGAGCTGGGATCTGCTCGATGCCGCCGGAGATTCCTTCGTTGAGTTGAAATCAAACGTTTTGGCATGCTTGATTACTCTGAATAACCCATTCATATATGGTCCCTTTCCTGAGAAGACGTTGAAGGTAGGAAACTAGAAAATCAGAGTCAAAACATCCTGAGGATACTTGAGGAATGGGCATGGAGGGCATGGACTGTCGAGGATACATCATCTTATTGTGGTTGAGTCTGTTTTCAGGTGATTATTGGATAAGGCGGTTGAGGATCTTTTTGGGTGCTGACAGCTGATCGGAGCAGTTTACTCATGATAATGCTGAGCTAGCCAATAATTCCGGCATCCAACATTCAGCATTTCTTTGGAATGGAGAAGGTGTTCAGATCAAGCTGAACGCCAGGGAAAAAGGGACTGTGGATTCTGCAACTACCAGTGGAGCAATATTTTAACTGGGTTGTTCAAGGGAGAGACCTTGTGGCACTGTCGACAGATGGAGATAGATGGCCGCCCGCTCATTTCTTTGCTGCTGACTTTAGCGTCCTGTAGAGATGATGATACTGAAAAAAGTGAAGATCGCGATTTGGGCCTGGTCGGCATTGAGCTTTTAGCTGAACTTTTTTGACTTGTAGATCCTCTGGCTTCCTGAATCTTGCATTGTCATGACCATCATTTGTTTGGGCGACTGCAGTTGTCCCATATTTACCCAGCGACTGGATTTAATCTCTTTGATTTTAAGCATTTTATGTTTTTGATTAGCGAATTTAACCTGATGAAACTAGCAATACTATTAGATCTTTGAAGATTATCCTTAAAGAAAAAGTCTACCATTTATAGTCATAAAATTTGCTTCTAATTAATTAAGAAGTTTATGTAAATAGGGAAAACTCCATTGATTAAAACCTAATTCTATTAAATCCAAAGGACAGATGAAATCCAATGATCAAATATGTGAATTGAACTTTCGTTAATTAGGGACAATTTTTTTTAGGAAAAGGACAAAACTCCATAATAAAATACTCTAATCTAATTAAATACAAAGCACGCATTCTGCACCCTCCTACATTTGATTTTCATTGTGCCATAACTTCCACTGAATTTATTCACCCATGTTTCAATTTTTTTGGTGATTGCCACATCATGCATGGTATCATGAAATATCCATTTCAACTTATCTCGTTAATCACCTCAAATCTAATCTAACTCTATTCCATCGTACCAACAATCTACCTTACAATTTCGAACTCGTTGGTGCCGGTGGCAAGGCAAATTGTACTGTTCTATGCACTTTTTCGACGAGCTAATATGAAGAGAATAAATGTGAACACACAGCCTCGTATAGACATACAACAACTAAAAGCAAAATTAGTTCAAGGATCTGTACATTCAGGCAAAAAATAAATCAGAATGGGAATCTCAAAGCGCCATACTCTCCTTGGAAAACTATGGAAATCAACTCGAAGACGGCAAAATTTTCGACAATAGATACAAATGGACCATTGGGTCGAATTTTCTGCGACACAGAATTCTCCCACAGCCTAATTTGCCAAATTTCCCTTGATGAATGTAGTCCTTCTCTAGTATAAGTTCCTTGTGTGGGGTCACGCTATATTCTCAGGTTGACGAACCTCCTCTCTCCTAACCCTCTGAACAGGAGAGCATTTAGGTTATGTAAAAGAAGAATCCAGCGTCAATGACCAGTCTTGTGAGCAAGAAGGAATCCCACAAGCAGTCAAACTGCTATAGGTATTGCATGATGTCACCGCACACACAGACATTAGTCAATAATAGACAGGACAATGACCCAGCTTAGCTTGTTTAGTCGAATGATGGCTGAGAATCCATGCAGAGATGAACAAGCTTCCGCTGATATTGCCCATAATATTCCCCAACTGCAACGACATCCTCATTCTCTGGGTCCAAAACAGGTAAGTTGAATTGCTCCTTGACTAAGGACTCATCATCGGAATCACCTACGTTGGACATAAATGCTGCATGAATTTCACGGCAAGCAAGTATGAACATGGCAGCTGTATCTGGTCGCTGCGCCTGACGAATAGCTGCCAAAGCCTCCTGAAGCGCACCAGCAGCAACATACAAAATCAAGGCCCTGTAATAACAGTTCCAGAGAAGAGCATCAAATGACCTTGATAAAAGAGAAGGCCTCACTTATTTACACTCACTACATCTTTTTATTTCCATACTGACCCCTACATTCTCAAATCTACATTTACACTTCACAGATTGAGTCATGGTTAAGCCCTTTATTCTATAATTCATCAAAAATTCCAAAAGATAATAACTATAATCAAGTAGGTGGACCAGTAATGTCATTTGAAGACGAACGGAAACAGAACGGAATTAAACCTCCAGATGTTGTGCTCAGCCAGAAGAACATGGTCTGCCCATCTCTGCAATACCCTGCGAACATAATAACACACCATCTTAGTGAAAATGTTTCATCTTCAAGCCCATCTCCTGAGTTTAGCTTTGGCAAGAACTATCGAAAATTATTGTAGAAACTAATTCTTAGGATATCCATCACAGCTTGCTCAGTAATAAAGGGCCCGGTAACTAGATGGCTGGTCCTGCCCCAAACTACATCAATCTGAGTCTCAAGGAATTTGCTGTAATGCAGTTTAATTGGGAGAGAAGATCTAGAAGCGAATATCCAAATCGGGTAGCAACCAATGTGAAAGAGATTCTGTCTGGCACATTGGGTGTGGACAATCCCCAACTTGTTCACATAGTATGGCATTAAAAGTAACGTATTATCCTTCATGGTTTGAGGTCAATTGTAATCTATATCGACATGGGCATATAACACTAGTGGAAAGAAAAAATCTCCTGATGACCAGGAAAACCCAGAGATAAAGGTGACATTCTAGTGCCGAAAAGATCTGACCAAAGAGCAACTAATTAATCACAAAGAATCGACTTCGCTCATCTTTCTGCTATTAAAATCAGTGCTTTCACATTTTGTCTCCAAAGAGCACTCCTGATATGCTAAACACTGCCACTTTATGTAATTGGATGCTCCGAGATTTGGTTATGTCAATACATCCAATACAATCAGACCAAATCTTGTATACCTGCTTAGTAGATAGCATCATTTAGGATGAAGTGAAATCACCAGCATTTTAAGTACGATAGTCCTCTAATTAATGAAATCATCTAATACAACAACTTTCAGTTCTATCATTCTCAAGTGTCGACAAATCTACCTTAATATGTATTTTCTAATTTGTCATTCGCCACACCTCAGCAAAAGGAACTTTACACCTCTCCACTGGCCAAAACACAGATAAGATTAAGAGTCCCAGATCAACCTATCCATAATATTGCATGAAGATACCCACAAAAAGAAGGTACTGGCCTTTGTTTTCCCTTGAAGCAACTAAAATATCTGACAACGTCCTCACATCCCAATCATCACGTTTTGAAAGAGATGTTACAAACATGTCTGGATTGACTTTTACTTTTTAATTCTTGTTTGATTTTGAGAAAAATTTTAAATGTGAATTGTGTGTCAGGAAATGTGGTGAAAGAAGTGCTTAGAGTTGAGAAAAAATCAAAGTGCGAACACCGCAAGACTTAGATAAAATAAAATTCCAAGGTAAAAGTAAGTCCAGACATGCTCTGAATCTTTTGAAGTATGCACTTTTACTTTTCATTTATTTGCAACATGTAAATGTTGACAAAGACTTGCACAAACTTTTCATGTGATTTTGAAATTTGGAAAAATTCAAATTTTGGGGGAAAACAAAAAAAAAATGTTAGTTTTGCTTTTGCTTAAGCATAAACAAACTCATGCTAAAAGTTCCAGAAACTTGTGCATACAGAAGTACACTCATTGTTGATTGAAATGTCCAGAAAAAAACGAAATACAATATAGACAAGAAACTTAATTAACATCATCCACCTAAGAGTAGGAATCAAAATGTCAATCTTTCTTGAAGTATAAGACAGTAAAAAGTGTCATTTTGTTAATGTGCGTATTAAATGTGCATATATACTTGGAGACCCGTGCCCTCTTTCCTTGATGAGAGAAGAGGGCATCAGAGATCATAAATGCTTATATTAAAATAGTAATTGCTAGATAATAGGAGAAAAATCAGGTTTAAAAGAATTGGATAAAGCTTAGTAATAATCAAGATTTGGCAAATGGAGATTTTGGGATAACCTTGCATAGTCAGAGCCCTTCAAATGTGTAGCAGCTAAAGTCGCCGCATCTGTCCAGCATCCTGCATCTTGTAACTGCAAAAAATTAATCAAAGCAATCAGCCATCTAGTTTAATTTGGCTAGGTCTACTGTTGAAGTCTGGATAGTGTCTAATTTGGTTAGTTTTGGCAGTTCAGTCTTATACTTTCTTTTTGGCACTAGGAATGTACTTATGACTCATTGAAAATTCAATTAGATACAGTAATAATCATGCAACCAAAAGTAGGGATTGGTTCAAAAAATGAATTAGCAAGTCCTCCAAATTCCATCCACAACATAGAGCGTGCATCCTTAGTCACAGAGATATTAAAGCACCAAAAGTAATCTACACCAGGACAATCTCTAATGAGATTTAATCTATGCTGGCAGGAACATGACTTTCAATGGATCATGAGTTGCAAAACCCGAGATGTCAACAGAGGGACTCTAGATGTAAATCAATCAAAACCCTCAATGCTTCCTCCTGCAAGCCAGAGTATATTGGTAACCAAACAGGATGCTGATGTAACCATATCAAAGAGCCGGACAGCTAAACAAAGTCAGGAGAAAGAACAGATAATCACAACAGCAATCTAACATACAATGTTGTCCTCGTTCCCACCTCTCAATAGAGATTTGCATTAACCTTGGCGAGATATAGTAATTAACCTCATCAAATTATCCATAATTTGTGCAGGAAGATGTCATTCAATGACTGTATAGGCAAGGGTTTATACAATTTGTTACAGTAAACACTAGCGGTCAAGGCTTGTGCTACTCAAATGTTTCGAGTATATTTAAGCAAATTCTGTGATATGATTTAGGAGAATCTTCAACATAAAACTAACGAAAACATTCTAGGAAGTAGGAAAGAATATTACAGCACACAAGAATGTCGGTGAAACTAAAAAACTCAGGAATGTCTAATAGGAAATCTGTGATACTACATGGCATCTCTCTCTATCTAAACTCAAGAAGAGCTCAGACCATAGAAAAGATGGAATGTCTCCAACACAATTACCTTGATCTGGGTTTGCATAGAGACTAAAGTTGACAGCTGACGTTAGACAATAATTAATGTCAAAGCTTTAGTTAAGAAAATTCTAACCTGTGAACAAGCTTCCTGATACCTCCCAACAGCACAGAGAAGATGAGTACCTGACAGTGACCTGTCAGTTCTAACCATGTTGGCAGCCACAACCTGCACAGTAAAACAAAAAAAAAGGGTATGCAAACATTTTCAGCCTGTCGTCAAAGATTATTATATATACATCAAAGCAGCTGAAGTTTTGATATATTTAGTGAGTCAAAGATATTGGGCTTTATACATTGAATAATGTTCTACATTTCCAAACACATATAAGATTAAACTCACCTTTACAGCAAGTTCATGAAGGGACTGTGAAACAGCTGAAGAAAGTGCAACTGCACGTAAAGCATTTGGATAAAAATAAGAGCTTTCTGGAGGGGTCGAAAGCAGCAAGCTGACAGCTGCCTCTAAGTTTCCAACCGACACAAGCCTGATAATCAATGTAAAAAATATAATTTGTAAATTAAAACCTTTTGAACTTAACACAAGAGAATAATCAACAGTCCGGGATAAGAGCAATTCATGTTTCTGGAAGATAACAATATTATACTCAATAATTCTACTAATGCCACACTGTTAAAATCTTCACTGCACAACAGACTAGAGACATCATTCCGACCCAACAAAATCGAACTTAGGATTGCTAAAACCAAGAAAACAACAAAATTGGTACATTATATATATATATATATATCCTATAACAAATTATGTGATGCATCTCCGTTGATATGAAGTACTTGTTCGAAGTCCACTTTTTTTACCCTCAAGGGATAACATTCTCATGACATGACAGAAAGAAGCACTCCTCATACCTAGTGCAACTCGAAAAGAAAATGTATATAGTGCTCACAGATGAAACCTGACTGGAGTAAGTCAGTAAGAATGAAAGTTCAAATGACGTATGATTAAGAGTCACATCAATTGGTTATGGAGTTTATTATGGCCTTACATACATTTAATGTCCATTCACCTATTAGTTAACATTGGAATTAGATTTTCTGATAATATCTTGAGGAAAATTCCACATCAGGTCATAGAGTACAAGCAAGACGGATGAAATAGAAAAAGTGCATTGTATTTTATGCAACTACACAATGCCACTTAAGCTTGAGGAAGAAGTCTATAATGCAACTAAGTCCATTAATGTTTTATGGCGAGAAGTTCTAGGCTGTTAAGCACGAAATGTGCACGAAATTAGTGGAGATAATGTTTCGTTGGTTATGCGGCCCCACAAAAAGTAAGATTAGAACTAAATACATCACGAAAATGGTAAGGGTCCCAACAACCAAAGATGAGATAGGAGAAGCTCGTTTAAGATGGTTTAGTCGTGTTGAACAAAGACCTTGGAGACTCCTGTCTTAGAAAAAGAAGAGTGATTAGGAGGGGAAGGGGAAGGCCAGGGATGAAATAACAAAAGATATCGAGCATCAAAAACTTATGAAGGAAATGATACATAATCGATCACACAGACATAAAAATGATTCGCATAACCAACCCCACCTCGTGGAAGAAGGTTTGGTTTGTTGTTGTCGGCGTTCTGTGAACACTTTTCTGTGCTCATCAACTGGTTTTGACTAGTACAATTGTAAGGGTTCTGATTTAACTTTTGGTCAATATAAGAGCTTAAGACACATGCTTGATGTTCGCTCTGCCATGTAAGATTGGGTCAAACAAAGGCTTGTCCCCTCCAATTTACAACTTCACAGCAGAAAAGGCAAGTTTACTGTTCCCAGAAACTACATAGTCTATTGGCATTAATCTTCTAAAGGTCAAATTTTTCATAGGATACCAAACCATTCTCAAAATGCACTGAGGTTAGAAATTCCTCAGACCAAGAACCTAAAATCACAGATACAACCGTACGTATATTGGTTCACTACAGGCAACATAAACCAGACTTTGTCCAATGCAACAAATAGTTTGAACATATCAGGAAATGTAATGCATATGATCAACTAAAAAATGCGTACATATACACAAGTATCAGGCCCAACAAACTTTAAAAGACCAGTCCAGCAAAGATCAAGCAAGACGCAAAGCGTCCAGTTGATATGGGGATTTAAGAGGAAGCTAACCAATGGAGACAACTTCTAAGCAAATGCTTCCACCAGGAACAAATGCATCATTTTTTCATGAAACTGTGTTTTCACATGCTTATTCATTCTTTTCATATTTCTAAGTCTGTTTATTCAGCATACTGTGATATGCACCAGGCCTTACTCATGCACACGATTCTGGACAGCTTCCTCGCCTTCCAGTTTCTCGTGCCAAGGGATACGCTCACTAGCATTTTCCCACAACTCTTCTTGTTCGAAGGCCATTGACTTAAGTTGACCTTGGCCCTGACAATGAAATAGCAGATGACAAACAATTTAAAAGATATCCAGTGTTTAGTCAAGAGGAACTACTGAACGGAATTTTAAAACCTAAACAACAACGAATTACGAGGACGAGGAATCAAGAGTTGACAGATCCCTGATCAATATTATTCCTCCTAAAATCATCAGCTCAGTGAGCCTGTTTTGGCTTGAAGCTGACAGACTCACCAATTTATCCTTTTTCCCAGCTCCGGTTGTTGACTTCCCTTTTGAAGTTATCCTGCTCAGCATGGCAGTCTCGTCGAGCTCTGATACCTGTGCTGATGCAGGAGCTCTCTGCAGAGATTTCCTCGCTAGCTTATTCATCAAGTGGTTGAGAGCACGAGGCAACTGCAACCAGAATAAGGCTTCAGAGGATTCACCAAAAACAGCAGCAGCAAATGCAAACCTTACGATACAGCCTTTGTTAACCACTGTAGCGTACAACCTAGCCCTCTCTTCATCAAGTATACAACCTGGAACAACGTGCCCTGACTTGTGTGAGCAACAAAAGTAACAGAAAAACATTCAGGAGTTCAATGTTTAAGTACTAGCCAAATACAGAATGCGGAATTTAAAGCAAAAGGAAAACCTTCTTTTCGATATGGTTGTAATACTTTGAGGAGCATCTCTGGCACCACGGAGTCTCCGACCAGTGGTATATCTATCATGTATCCACGCAGATCTTCAGTCGATGAAGTGGCCCCTGGAATTAAGTGAGGTCTCTTACTTATACTGGTCCCAGTAGTGTTGAACCAAGAGGGTTTCACCCCCAGTTGCAAGATCATCCGCAATGCCTGTTATCAAGAAAATACGAGGAAATTAAGCACGCTTGTAGAACTGGATTATTGATGAAACAGCAGAAATGTGAGGCCCTTCTCTCAGTGGAAGAGGACTATCCAGCTCCACAAATATGTGCCTTTTAAGCTTCAGTAATACAACTTCTATCGTGTTCTGCTAATGACTCCTATAGATGTTTTGCACTTCAACATTTGATTCACCATTTTGACTTTTCTCCTTTCATCTCCAACTTCTTATCTCAGTCCCGCTTGATCCTCCATGAAGATATATCTAACCTCAGAACCGTGAACAAGTGCAGATTAAATTTTTTGCTCACTAACTGCAAAGTTAACTTATCAAGCTAGCAGAATCATTCCTATTCCCCAACTGCAATGCATGTGTTACATTACTGATTGCTTATGAGTATTACAACCGAATTATAATACATATCACAGTGGGATTTTTTGATAAGTAATTTCAGTAAATAAGGCTCTGTTTGTTTCGTGGGAAAGAAATGATTTGGAGAACATCTTCCAAAAAATGGTCACTTGTATCGTTTGAAATAATTAGTCATTGGAAATTTTTTTCATATTTGATAGAAATCTATGCCTAAAAATTTTCGTAAGAGATAAATATATTTTTCGTTCATTAATTTTTCTAAGTGATACAACCGATTATTTTTTTGAATATGTTCTCCAAATCATTTATTTTTCCAGAAACAAACAGAGCCTAAGATGTAAACACTAGTCAGAAAAGTTAAAAAAAAAATGTCCCTACCAAGGCATGCGGTAGTGGCAGTAGAATGGGAGAACACAGAGGCATTGGCCGAAATCTCTCTCTGATAGGCTTGGGCTGGATTGCAGAGCCAGACTTTTTGTCATTTCTGTAAGCAGAGAAAAGCATGCGTGAATTGCGCAAAGTGACAAATGCAGGACAAACATCTTCACTGACCTAGTTATCCATCTGGCATGACAGAACACTTCAAGTGGAAATCAAACCAATGAACTTTGAAAGTACATAAAAAGTTAGGAATGAATTGTCATAAAGTACGGCACGAAACCTGATGGATCTATCCCAATCAATCCACGCATCAATCTAATAATAGCGGGATAAATTATTTCAACTCAGAAAACCAAGATATCAACAATTACACTCGTTAAGATTATCAACTTCGAAGCAGAGATAGAAAGTAGAAGCACCAAGCTTAGGGAGATATTTTATTAAAGCATCTCTTTTCAGCTATTTGCATGGACTGGCCATCCCCTAAGCAGTTGATGAGCTGTACACACATTCCACATTTACCAAATTGAGTCAGCTGAATCAACGGCTTAGTTCTAGCCCTGTATATATCATGTAATTAGCAAGTTTCACTACCAAGTTCCTTAATCCTTGGGTGGTCCTTACGTGCTTCTTTTCGACAAGCATATCATAGGGATTTGCCAATACCTATATCACATGGAAACATTCTACCAACAGCCTCACAGAAGATTGAGTGTGACAAAGGAGAAATAAAATGAAAATACGTCCCAAAAGTATCATTACTAACATCGTTGGTAGAGCACTTTCTGCTGAGTCACCATATTCCCCTAATTACTGGACAACTGGACTCTTGATAAGACAAAACTGTGGGGGATGCAGGCCTATATTATACTTTATATGAGCAAGATGATAAAACCAAAAGGTAAAAGAGAATCGTAACCTACAATTAGAAGGACATACATGTTAACCTCAATTAAGCGGAAGCTGCTATCAGCTCCAGCAATGCATAAAACTAATGGTTCATCCTTAGCCGCTCGAACAGATAGCCAATCAAGTTCCAGTACGAGGGTTCCAGGAAGTTGAGGTTGTAAGAGAGAATTAGCTAAGGGATCTTGTGAATCCTGTACATAAAAGAATGTAAACTTTTGTGAGTACCCTCAAACAAAAGACAAGATTTCTCAAGCCAGAATTTCTCAGACAATCAGCAGAAAAGAGTCATCATCAACAGTCCATGTATGAATATACCAGGTCATAAACAGTGAAAGTGTTATCATAAAATAGCACAGCAATGCGTCCTCGACTTCTGTCTCCAGCAACAACAGGAGAAAATTTTATTCTTCGTATTCCCTCCCTATGGGTGTTGAATGAGGAGGAATGTCCAGTAGTTATATCCCACCATCTGATATTCCCCGACCTATCCCCCATAACCTGAGAGAGAAGAAATTCACAAGAAGTCAAAATGATTTGGAAATGTCGGTTCTTGGTTTCTGAATAACAACCAGCTGTCAAATAAAGATATACGTACTACATGAGGCAAGCGGTAAGCCATCGCTGTGATCAACCCATCCGACGAAACAAAGGAAGATGAAGGCCATTTAGGTCTACAGGCAAGTAAAAGGTAGCCCTTTGTGAAACTTATAGTAGAACTTGGCCAAAGTAGAGATTCAAGATTTGAAATGATAAGAATGTGTTTAAGTGACGAAGTAATAAATGAGCAAACAACCAGCATATGCTTCAAAGGTCTCTGGAAATTAAGCTTCAGACTATATTTTTATGAATATTAGTCATAGTAATCATTGCGAAGCAGACAGTTTCAGCAGCAGCAGAAAGTTCATGGAGGTGGCGAATAGACTCATATAATTAGCTCAAACATGTGCAAGCTAAAGAGAAATCTAGAGTATGCCTATTAAGACGTAAAATCATCACAACACCACACATGGAGAAAATTCACGTCCTCTTGTCCAAAACATCATGCATAATGACATTGCACATACAAACAGATCCACGTAGTTTTATCCTTACAAATAGCATAACACCCGTCAGGTTGCAGTAATGGAAAAGGTGTAACTTAATAGCTATTAAGCTGTAGTATGGTAGAGCTGTTATAACTATTACCTCGTTTGCTTTAAGTAATGTAATACCTATTAAATTGTTTGGTTTCATGAATGAAATGTAATAAAGGGGGAATAAACTCAAAATTTCAAAAATACCCCAAAATCATATTTACAGGGAATACAATAATTATCAATAGTCAATTTTTATGAGCTTAATACCTATGAATTACTGGATACATATTTTAGAAACCATAACAGTGGAAGTCCTAAAACTTGTGATTCATCACTTTACTCCTAAAACTTATTTTTACGCCCTTTAAATCCTAAAACTTGTTGTCATTCTTCGAATTAGTCCTTCCGTTTACTCAACGCCCTCTAGTGAACAGTAGTCACAGAAAAACCTGGCACTTTTTATTATTTCATCTTTTTGTCTTGTATTTACAATTATATTGGCAGTAAAATATGAACTTAAAGATTAAAAAAAATAAAGAGAAAATCTGAAAAAGGAAATGAAAGGGGAGATTGCAAGAGAGGAAGAGGAAAGGAGGAGGGGGGCCACCAGTGAGGGCTCGTGGCCCTCGCCTGGTGGTGGTCGCTTGCCATAGTGAGGGTTACCACAGCCACAGACCGAAGGCAGTGACCCTCGCTGGCAATGGAGGTGCATCTCGCCCCCCCCCCCTTCCCCCTATGTTTTTTGCTCCTTTTCTAATCATTTTTTTAATGTCCTAATGTCAATTTTTGGTTTCTTTCTGATGTGGTGCCGATGCACCACTTGTACGAAGAATAAAAGAAAAATTAACAAAAAATGACACATAGATGTTCCATTTAACAAAAACTGATGGAGTAAACAAAACAATTAATTCGAAATGCAGCAATAAATTTTAGGATGTAAATTACCCAAAAATAGTTTTAGGACTAAATTGACAAATCCGCATGAATTTTAGGACTTCTATGGTTAGTCACATGCCGATTTCTAGAAAATCTTGCCTTCGAAGCACTGTTTATTCAACAAAGATACAACCAAGCAACATTGATGAGTTCCATGTAGAGGTATGACACGTCAACATACCTGAAGTCACGAATTCTCCGTCCATGAACCTCAAATACTCCAAGTGCACCATTAACTAAAGCAAATGCAAAACTTTCAGTTGTGTCGTCATGAGATGCATCCTGGGTCAATACTTCTGCACATGAAAGTCATTCTCCACTTAAAAAACATAAACACAGAAATATTCGATGGTTACAACAAGGCAGAAACTAGCAGGTATATGGACATGCTCACTAGAATCTGAAGATGTAGTAGGAGAAGATATCCCATCTGTTGCTACAGCTGCTTGATCTTTGGGCAGTAATGGTGATTGCTTAGGCAGTTGAGTTGGTCTCGGAACTGTTGGAAGAGTCCATTCTAATACCGTGAATGGAAGGGCTAATGATCTAAGCTACATAGAGATATAAAAAACAATAAATATCTAAATCACAGCATTCAATGTGGCAAAGCTGTAGGGTAGCATCAGACTTACATGCTGCAGTCAAAATATGGCTAACATGATAATTTGCAAAATACGGAACTTTACTAGACCAAAAGCTAAATTACATAAAGTAGGAAACTCAAACAAAAAAAAAAAAATTGTACAGATTTTGCATAATTTCTGTTGACGCGATTGACTAAAAGAACTATATTTTGGTACTTTATCATATGAGGTCATTAATGCGGTACTTGTCATCCAAAAAATTCCATACCATAAAAAGAAACCCACGCAAGTAGCATCATGGAGAATGAACTAATATCATGCGTATGGAGAAGCATTCACGTCCTAGTCATTACAGAATGTTCAAGGGCCAAAAAATTGGAAGCTGCAGCTAACTCTCACTGGTAATGTAATTTCATTCCGTGTGTTATTGGAATTGAGCATGTCTCATCAACATTCGACCAAGTTCTTGTACCTTAAAGTGTTCATACTCCATCACATTTCTTATTGTGTAAATTATCACAAATTTTCTTCACTTTGGCAGGGGTGGCATGCCATGGGTTAAATAGTCACATGGATCATTTCACTTGCTTTCATGATGGTGTGAGAAGCTTCACTAGAACATTAAAATCTGTAGATCACCAACAGCTAAAGACTAAAAAGATCTAGTTACCATCAATGTTTACAGGAAAAGAGCCATATGTAAAGTTAGTAATAACATTAATCAAACAATGGTCTAATGTTAGTCAGTAAAATCATTTTGAGCAAGCGTGCAAAATATTTCTAATTGGAATGGAGAAGACGTTACAAGCTAACTTACCATGATAGGGTTTTTAGTCATAGCCCAGACCTCAACAGGAGCATCACGAAACAAAATAAGAAGATACCTGCAATACGTTGTGATGACACAATTTACTCAAGCACATTAAGGAAAAAACAGTAACAAAACTGTGCTGGAGGTGAAGGAGTCAAGAAAGGTACAACACAGGAAGGAAACGAGTAGGAGTTCTCACTTGATAGTCCCATATTCTTTAATGTTTATAACCATCATATCAGAAGTAATTCATGAGCCAGAACAATGTCGTTACCAAGTGATCCTCTCCTAACTTTCTTTCTGCCAATAATGAGTTGAATGTTCCGCTAAATAGATCCCAACCATCAGCAAGCAACAAAAGGTGCAGTGCCTAGACTTTCACGACTTATAGTCACTACTTTTATTTCTTATGCTGTTTAACCAGAAGACAAGAACCACCACCTTACAAGTCTCAGTGTCAGAGTAATTAGCGGCATATCTCAATGTTCCCCTGTCATTGTAATCACTACCATGCAATTAAAGATACCCGATGTTTGCAAAGAACTCCATCCATGTATTTTGTGTACGATCACGAATACTAGGCCACTACTCTTGGTTACAACTCAAAAAATAACACGGTCCAGCCCCCATGCCCACCTCTAGTCCCACTACACCAATAAGTTCTCCGACAAATTAGTGAGTTTTAATTACTGTATGACTTAACTGCTTCTAACTGCAAGAGTTTGTAGCAGGCCCCATTAAGTTTTCTTAAGCTACGTCACAGAATTGTTAGAGATAACAGTGAAAGACAGTGAAAACTATTAGCGGGCAATAAAGCAGCACAAGAGTGAGATGGAACTACAGAAATTCATTTTCCTTAGTAACCTTACTGCCAGAACTCCTAACTCCAAGCATGTATATTACAAGCCAATCATTGTTTTTTCCATGAAATGCAATTACTTAACATGGGACCCAAAGATACTCCAACACTAGTATTTGTGTAATTAACCTTTAAATGATATGTGAGGACCAACAATCTCAAAAAGGTAAGAAAATCACAAAAATCCACCATGTTTATCATAAATTTTTTACAATTAATCCTTGTGTATGTGCTCGTATGACATGATTAGTATGTATCTACACAAAATAGAGCGAACTGCCGCCATCCCCTGATAGTTACCGCTCCGTCCCCCATCTCGCTTGAGAACGACGCCCTTCGCCGGCCGTTAGGTCCGACGCAGAAACTCCTTACTATGTAAGAATAACCAGGGCATTCGCAGACTCATACTGAATCGGTTAGATGGTTCGATTCGCTTGCTTCATCGGCTACCGGCTTTTGTGGTTTGGTTTGTGGGTTCGAGTCAAGGAATGCCGCTTTGGTCTTTACATTAGAATCTAATCTAGTAATTCCGATAATATCAAGGTATAAATCCTTAATTGCAGCAAATAAGTGTTTAACACGTGGAGTGCCATAATTGTAGAACTCGATATTTGATTTATAGAACTCAATTGACTTGTCCATTGGCTGTAAGGCCCTTTTCGAAACAGATAGAGGATAAGTGGTAAGGAAGATCATTCCTTTTGAAAGGACCATGCTAAATTGTGCAGTGATGTTGTTTCTTTATTCCTTTCACAGCACCATGCAACACATAAGATAGTGAAGTTAAACTGGTCATTCTAAAAAAACATACTGTGTAGGTAAACCATCTCTAGAAAGTCAAAAGAAAGCAGAGAGAAGTCAACCTTCCCGATGAGGAAGCTCTTAAAGCTCTTATTGGTGCACGTTCTGGCTTCTGTAAAACACGGAATGGTTTATTAAGGCCACTTCGAAGGCATGTAACAATGAGCTTATTGATGTAGCCTCCGGTTTTCTCATTTGCCTGAAGTCAAGTAAACATGAGTCAAGCATTAGAAGTCGACAGCAACCTGCAAATCTAATTATATGGCTGGGGACGTTAATAGTGCTAACGGAGGGGGGAGTAAAATAGCATGTACAGCAAATGGACCTGGGTGTATGAAAACGAGACAAGCCTAGAGTTTCCAAGCCATCGTAATCCACGAACAACACCACTGTGAACTAAAAAACTTGCTGCAACAGCATTGGCAGAAACATCAATAACATCAACCACCCCACTTTGTGTTCCGAGAGCAACCAGTGGAACAGCTACAGCAGGACTGTTTCCCCCACCTTCATATTTTAACTTTCATTAATCAGTGAAAAATCTTGAACATCCTCGATGCACATCAACTACATTATTCAGCAAGTGAAGAAATCACTATGATATGTCGCGAGGTGAAAGAGTGCAACTGACGGGCTAATGTAGCGATTAATGAAGGGGATGGTACAGCCAGCATCGTCACTGCTGATGAAAGAAGTTGAAGTTGTCCAACTAAACTCATCTGCATCAGGAAGATAACTTGTCAATATGCCTGTTTACGCTAAAGAGAGAAGAAGGGATGTGTCGGGACTGGGAGAAATAGACGTAAATGGAAAATGTAGGGGAACACGAGAAATAGTCGTAAATGGAAGAATGTGTTGGCACTAGGGGTTAAATTTCAATGAGATGGTAAATCCATTAGCTAGCAACTTTAACAAGAACAAGCGTATGCACGGAAAATCACAGAAGGGAGCGATTGTGACTTTAGCAAGGATAACCAGAACATTTTAACATTCAGATGGCCCTTGTCCAGATCAAAGATGTCCTGAAGTATGATATTAACATGAGCATTGAACTGCAGCTAACAGAACATAGCTGAAGAGAAATTTAACCTCTTTAACACCTCAACAAAATTAGAAACCAGAAAGAAATTACCCAGCAGGATGCTCTCTCCTATGATCCTATTCAGAACAACAGCATCATTGCTTTAACAGGAGGAAACTAAAATTTAGAGCTTAACTGGGACACATTCACTGCCAAACTAGAGAAAAGAAGGCACCAGGAATTTATCCTTCCATATATACCTATAGCAGCAGAATATTCATTATTGATGCATGCAAGTATAATTTCAGGTTATCAGCATCTCAACTGTTCACAGGAAAGCCACAGTGCAAATAGTTATAGAAAACACCTAGGTGCTTGAATGACTATAAAGAACTTCATCTCCCACAAACCTTAAATGAGATTTCCGTCTCAGTGAGGGATGATTTTGATGTGTGGCTTCTAGCATCACTGACATTCACTGATGGCTGAACTTCTTCAGATGGGATTCCCTCAGTGGTAGAACCACTGTTTTCTGTATTATTCTCGAGAGCCAATAACTCAGTGGCATCAGGCACAGCACTCGCGTCACTTGTGTCCTTTTGAGCACACAAATCACCCTCAGAAGTTAAAAGCCAGTTCCACACTCTTCCATCATCAGAAATGGAGAGCAATCGTGTCTTAGAAACAAGAAGAGAATCGTCGCTAAAATCAAAAGGATTGTCGAACTCCACACTGGAGGCAGGTGAAGGAGGTGCATCGGAGTATTGCTTTGCAACATTCTGAAGGGTAGAATCTGATTCACAGATGACGACTGCAAGAACCGAAGGAGATGGTACGAGTGTGCCAACAGAAGGCATCAACTCTTCCATAGTACACATAACACGCACCTGTTCTCCCCTGCAATGCCAGGCGCGTAAGCAAATAGCCTGAATACCAAGCTAAACCATCAAACTTAGTGGAGAGAGCGGAAGAGAACATTTCGACAAGGTACTCATCATCAACAACAAATATACAGCTTCGAGCTTTAGTTGACGAACACTTGCATGACAACCATAAAAGCAAAGGAAAATAAAGACCAAGCCAAAGGCTATTCCCTAAGCAATGATCCTCTCAACAAATGCAGCTTCAAAATTTCAAGTACGCTCATTGCCTAGGATGACGAATAGATTAAAGTCGCTTACTCTTTTCGCTTCCAAATGCTGAGCCTTCCATCGAGATGGGCACAGTAAAGCCAATCGTGGTTCGGGTCCGGCAACACATCAAGAAACTTGCCACAACCTCGAGGCAATGATGCGGCATACAATGCTGTCTCGTACTGCAAATCAAAAACAACCAATTCCCTCGGAAACGTCACATACAAGATGTGCTTCCAGTGTGGCGAAAATGCCAACTTCACCACATAAGTAGGGAAAACCGCAGCAGCCGGCGATGACGAGGACGATCCACTCAAATCCCTCTCCAACCTCTGCAATTCACTGCAGTCAGTCCTGATCTGCAACTCGCCAATCGAGATGTCCTCCTCGGTTTCGCCCAGCGCCTTGACCGACAGAAGAAACCCTTTGATCCCGATGGCACATGCGCGGCGCAAGTCGAACGGATCACGGCGAATGCAGGAGAAGTACTCTGGCGAGGCATCGTACTTCCAAATGCAGAGCCCAGTGGCGGGGGAGTAGAGAGAGAGGAGCGAGGCGCCAGAGAGGGCGGCAAGGAGGAAGCTATCCGGCTTGGACTGGATCCAGCAAAGGTCTTGGATGCCGGATTTAGGAGAAACCGAGTCGTATTCGAACGGCAGGAGGGGCGCGGAGCGCGAACGAGGGTCGAGTAGGAAGAGGCGGCCGTGGCGGTCGCCGGCGGCAAGGAGGAGGGGGCAGGGGAGGTCGTCCGAGGCGGAGGAGAGGAGGAGGGAGTGGGGGAGGGGGTGGGGGGACCAGCGGACGGAGGTGACGAAGGGGGAGAGCGAGGCGGAGGCGGCGGAGGAAGGAGGAGGAGGAGGGAGGGGGATGGTGGTGATGAGCTGGAGAGAACGAGAGTCAACGACGGTGACCGAGGAACCGGAGGGGAAGGCGAGGAGGCCCGAGGGAGAGAGGTCCATGGATCCGAAGTTGTTGCGGCTGGGCGGTCCCGGAAGCATCGTGTCCCAGGGGGAATCCGCCGCCGGCTGCGGCGGCCGGAGAGTCGACATGGCCGCGGCGACGACGGCGGTGGAACTCGTGGGCGTCGATCGATCAGAATTCTTCAACTGAAAGGCATTCGACCAAGGAAATGGAGGGAGCCCGAAGCCGAAACTGAAGCCAAGAGCTGCGCAGTGCGTTTATGAATCAAAGCATTTGTTCGCAGAGTTTTTAATCTTTTCCGTGCGGAATGTGATCAAGTCATTTGTTTTAGTATGTTGTATTTTCTTTTCTTTTTTTTATTATTATTTTTGGGTCTTATCAATAAGTAATTGCCTTCACATGCCGTACGTTAATTTTGTCGATTTTATGAATAATCTTACTACCTTTTTAAAATCATTCGAACGGCCTCTTATCTATGAAACGAGGCGTGTAACGAATCTACCGCGAAGAAATTTCGAGAATTACGAAAGAAACTCCAAGCTCGTATTGATTATGAGTTAATTGAGAATAAGAACTGAACTCTATGAGGTCGAATCTCTCATTATTTCTCAATAGCTTAGTGATAGAACAATCAACAAAGGTTTATCATTCTTTAATCTAATCGCTCAAATTAATAGGAATTTTCTAATATTTATCGATAATGGACTATAGAATATATAATAAGTAAACGAGTTTATAGGATTTCATTATTATTGGATATTTTATAAAGTTACTTCATCAAGTGAAGCGACAATTTTTAAGCTAAATATATAAGGGAATATCTATGACTGGAACATTACTTTAGACACATTTTTACGAACTTGTTTATCTTTTCTTGTTGCTCGATTATGAAAATTGAAACTCTTAACATAATATGCATTACATACCCACTTAATGCCTTATCCGCAAAATTTTATCTGGGTTCCCTTCACTTCAGTCCCGACCAAGACGTGGGTAAAAGTTTAAATACTCCTAAAGAAAAGTAAATGCAACACATTAAATAATCTCATCGCCGCATTTTTCTTACACATGAGTGTTAATTTTACCAAATAAAAATCGTCAATTCGATATATTCCGGAACTGTTGCCCATTTGAAGAGTTTATTCCCTCCTTATATTCAATTTTCGTAGAAAAATGGTGGGAAATTTCTTTTGCACGTGAATTATAAATAATCTAGTTAATAAGATATTAGTGCACATAAAAAAAATTATTGCCATATGGGTTAGCATTCTTCTAAAGCCCCCTCATAATTGAGGATTAGTAGTATCTTGCATGATAGAGATGCTATACAAACCGGGATAGAGCGGCATACCTCACTTGACACCTCACCCCCCACCAAATTTTCCCATCAAAGTTCACTTTCCTTTAATCCTCAATTCACTTAACTAATACCCATGAAAACCAAAACCCTATATCTCCCTCCGTCTAGCCACTTTGGTCGCAGCCCACAGCCACCGACTCTGTTGCCGCCCTTTTTTCGAAGTTGTCCCGGCCAATTCTAGGCGGCAACACCACTACTGTAGTGTCAATGTCCTCAAGTTCATCCTTGAATGATCTCTCCCTCTAGGCGCGCATAGCCGCCGGGGCCATTGAGACCTAACTAATCCGCAAATCTTACTAGGGTTAACCCACGATATCTTACCTAGATCTCGAGGGTGATGAGGGAGCTCGAGGAGACACCTCGTCCCGCCCCGCCGACATCGAGTCGTCTATGGTGACGAGCTTGACGGGAGCATGAGCAACCATCGAGGGAGTCATGGTGTCAAAAGGGAGGAAGATCTTTGTCCACCAATAGCCAGCCATAAAGGCAGTGACGAGTCAATGTATACTCAATCTACAACCTTTTGCACGATTCATGAAAATGTGACGCGGATAACAATTAATGCCACGGAATTGTGGTAGTATCAATTGTCAATTTCGAAACTAAAGGATCGCTAAAAAAATCTACTTCGGTGTAGACTAATCTGTCCATAACATAACACACCACCTCAATCTTAGCTGTTAATTTTCGCAAAAGCTTCCATATATTATTTATATGAACTATAGTCATATGATATCCAAAAATGAACAAATGAAAAATTCAAAAGAAGACAAGACAACGATGAAGTAATATGAATATGAATCCTCGACCCCACACAGGATGTGTTTGGTTCGGCTTTAGGGAAAAGCTTTTGGAAAATTGCAAAAACTCTATATCCGAAGTGATTTTTTAAGATGTAAATAATGTTTGGTAAAGTATATTATAAACGTACATTGGAAAGTAACTTTGGCTTAAATAACGTTTGGAAAAAAAAACTACGCATTTTATGGGATTTTTGCTAAAAAAAAATAGATCTCATACATTTATGGCGAGGCTTAGGCCACCTGTGAGCCAGATCTGTCTGCAGACATCCTCACCTAAGATCTCATAACCTCGAGCATTGCTTGGGGGACGCGACCTCAAACGGCGGTCTTGGGTCGCCTAACCCAAGGTGATTGAGGCCAATTTAGCATAAGAGAGATCGAGTAATTGCTCAAATAGATCTATGATTTCTATTTATAAAGGGTTAAAGTTGAAATTTTAACGAAGCAAATGTAGTTAAAAGATTTTCATGTAACTTATTTCAACTACATATCGATAAAGTTGAAAAGGCCAAGGCAACGTAAGACCTGATTTGGGCTTTCAGCCTTCTCAAGGATCGTTATTTTTTAATGTGATTTCCTTAATTTTTTTTTTCAAACACCCAATTTTGGTCCAAAAAGCTTTGGGCGTCCAAACCTTTTAGAAAAAGCCTTTTTCAAACGGAGCCATGGTACTTATAATTGTGATTTGAATTAACTATACCCGACAAAGAAAACAACCCAACAAGGATCTTCACAAACTCTTTTTGGGATTCAACATTTGGCATTCAAGACGAAAGAGGTAGTAAATTACCCTGTTCCCATCGCCGTGGGGGACAACTCGTCTTTCTCTAATATAAAGGGCAGACCATCGATGACTCTGCCGCACGCCTGCGTCCATAAGAACGACACCGTTTTTTTTTTTTTTTATGCCAATGCAAAATGGTCCCAATTTCCTATTGATGAGGGAAGATCTCATTCATTGGAAAGCCACGAAGAGAAAGGAAAGGAAGCTTTCGGCCCTTACCCATATGCAGATCCAAGAAATGCTCTGCCGCTATCCTTGTCGTGCTCTTTCTAACTTCTCAAATTGTTGTTAGGGGTGAGCATGATTGTGCGGGCAAGGTGAGTAGGCCAATTCGAAAAAATAAAATTCGAAAACCGCTCGTTGATTCCATGAACCCATCTGAGCCGCTCCCACCAAACAAATGGATGCGGTCGAGAGCGAGACAGAGAGATGATAAACGGCTAGAGGTGTGGTCATGAGTTGATGGGAGTTGAGAGTTGAGGCCGTGAGTCGAGAGGAGGAGACAGAGAGATCAAGGTGAGAGTTTGATACAAGATGAATGAGTTTCAAATTAGAGATTTAAGATTTTTTATTTTTTAAAAAATTACTAGCTAAATAATATATATTGTATATTAGTCATCCAGTTCGGGTAGGGGTGGCCACGAGTTGATTTGGGCCCGGAACTAGACTGATCAAAATCGAAACAGGCCCGTTGACCGGTAAGGTGATTTGGATCTGGAACCGACCCATGACCATAATTGGAATCGGCCCGTTGGAGCCAAAGACTATCGCCCTAAAAAATAAAAAATAAAAATGCATTATTCAAAATTTATGAATACCCTCTCTTCGTCATTCATCTTTTCACACAAATTTTCTCCGGTTCTTCCAAGCTCCTAATTCTCTTAAACTCTCAATTACGCTCTCAAACTCTTAATTAAGTTCGCAAGTGGAAGTAGAGCTAGTGGTAAAGGTAAAAGTACAATGAGAGAATCCAATTATCATAATCCTCGTGATTATGTATATTTGGGAGTTGATATAGATGATGAAATCAACATTTCCCTTACTATGGAGCAAATCTCCACGCAAAAGAGTCTTCATCCTTCAACTGTCACCGGTGCCGAAGAAATGCCAATGAGCGAGATGGTTCATCTATCATATGGAAGCACTTCACGAAGATAGAAGATTTGAAAAAAAATGTCCAGATAGATATAATTTAGTTTGTAAACATTATACTAAGTCATACAACTTTGTAGGTGGATAAGGATATGGGACATTTACTCGACATCTTAGGTCGAAACATCCAACCGAGTTGGGAATTGACACCAGCCAACACCAAATTTCTGGGTATATCAATCATAACACTTCTATTTTATTTTGTTTTAATGAAAAAAAACTTATAAAGAAGAACTAGGTAAATTTGTTTCCGTTGAACATTTGTCATTTAGTTTTAGTGAAAATTTTGGTTTTAATCAATTTATACAAAATGCATGTGCTCCACAAGCAAAACGCGTTCTTAGAAATTCACTTAAATGCGAAATTAAAAATCTTTATAAAAAAAGGAAAAATATATTTACAGACTTTTTTTATGAATTTTAATGGACGTGTGCATATGGGAAGCAATATTTGGAGTGATCGTTGTTAAATTAATTTTTATATGGGTATGACATGTCATTGGGTAGCTAGCGATTAGAATATTCAAAAAAGAGTTATTGCATTTAGAATTTTTTATTTTAGGCATAAAAAAAATAATATTTATAGATTAATTAGACAAATTTTAGAAGAATATTATTTTCTTAATAAAATTTTTTTAATTGGTTTTGATAATGTCACAACAAATACCGCTTCAATTGTTGAACTTGAAAAAATTTGTAAACCCGATTTTATTGGATAACTTTTTTCACATTAGATGTGCTTGTCATGCTTTAAATTTATGTGTACAAGATGGTTTAAAAACTCTTCAAGTTTCTCTCGATCCAATAAAAACACTAATCGATATTTCTGGAAACATCCCCAAATAATGAAAGAATAGGAAAATTTTGTAAAGTAAATGGAAAAAAACCAAAAATATTTCTAAAAAATATTCCAAATCATTGGAATTCTACTTACGAGTTGCTTAATGAATCTTTTACATATAAACATTTATTATGTGCATTTATTTCAGATAATATACTTGAAATTAATTTATACCCTCGAGAATGGGATAGTTGCAATTTTTTTTAAATTTTTTTAAAAGTTTTTAATGATACAACTTATAATTTATCTGGTGTTTATTATCAAACTCCGCATTTATTATTAATAGAATGTATTAATATTGTTGGAGTTTTTGAAGAAAATGAAGACGATTATAAGCTAGGTGATACTATTAAAATAACATGAGCAAAATAGCTATATTATTATCGAGAAATTTCTATTATTTATTTAGCCGCTTCTGTTTTTAATCCACATTGTAAATTAGATTATTTATGTGATTATTTGAATATGTATTATGAATATTTACATTTAGCTCATACGATAAATATTAAAACTATAGAAATAAATGTTAAAAACGTAATACTAAAATTATATAATGAATTTTGTAGAACATATAATGTTATAGGTGATAATAAAAGTGGACCTCAATATAGTAGCTTACAATGTGAAGACCCACATAACATTAGTAAAAGGTACCAACTTTTAATTAAAAGATAAAAAAAAAGGAAAAAGGGGTGTAATATGAAGTAATTCTGAAATAGAAAACTATCTAAACATTTCTTTTGAGTTTGATGAATCTGAAGGTAGCAGAAGTTTTAGTATATTGAATTGGTGAAAGAGTGTTGACACCTGATTTTTAATTATCTTTCCTCTTTTAAAATTAATAAAAAAAATCCATAAAAATTCATAAAATTAAAAAATCAAATTTTTGGACCTTGGCCAAGCTTAGAGAATCAATTTTGACCAAAAATTAATTTTTCATATTTTCAGTATTTTTCGATATTTTTATTTTCGAGAATTCATAAAAAAAAATCAAGAAAAAAATGAGAAAATTGCAAAATTAACTTTGGAAGCCTTGGCCAAGCTTAGGCAACTATTTTTGAGTAAAAAATAATTTTTCATATTTTTTGTATTTTTTTAAATATATTTTTTAGAAATTAGAAAAATATTTAATAAATAATAGCATTTGAGGCCACAAAAATACATAAAAATAGTTAATATTTTTATTTTAAATCCCTTTTCATGTTGGCCATCGCAAATTTAAAAAATCCAATTCGGGGTCATGTATTCCTTCACGAGTATAATCTCGAATCGGGCCTAAAAAAATTCAATTTGAGTCAATTTATTTTCATTTTTCACTTTTAGGAGTTGTGACATTGTTCTCTAATATTCCAAATTTTCATCTTGGCCCAATTATACCAAGAATGACTAAATTTTACAAAAAAAAAGCTTTAATTAAATTTTGCATTATTTTCAGTAGCAAGAAATGAGCTTAAATTCAACATACGGTAGGTGTGTCGAAAATTATGAGGAGATTTGGATTTAAAGAAATATTTCTCCAGAGATTGAATTGCAAATACTTAAAATCTCATGAACTATAGTACAAATACCTAATACTTAAGGGATTATTTTGTAACTAACAAAAAGAAGAGTTAGTGGAGAAATTAGAATAGAGAATGAAAGATGGAGAAGAGGAGATGAAGATGGGAAGATGGAGAAAAGGTGATGGAGAAGAGAAGATAGAGAAAATAAGATGAGAATAGAGAAGGGAAGATGGATATGAAGAAGAGTTAGTAGAATGTGAGATAGATATGGAGAAGGCAAGATGAAGATGAAGAAGAGTTAGTGAAGAAATTAGAATGTGAGATAGAGATGGAGAAAGGAAGATGAAAATGAAGAAGAGTCAGTGGAGAAATTAGAATGGGAGATAGAGTTAGTGGAAAAATTAGAATGGGAGATGGATGAGTGGGTTATAAAGGGAAAAAGAAGTAAGGTTGAGAGGGGAATTTTTTTTTTGAGAGAAAGTTTTGGATGTTTAAGAGGATTTTGAGAGATAGAAAAAAAATTGGAGAAAAAAAAATACCAAAAAGAGAGAGAAAATTTTGAAGACGGTGGGAATTTAAAGTTAGGAGTTATAATCATCAATTCCTTCATCGATCAACATAAATCAAGAGTTCATCCTCGTCAACGAGCAAGCAAATTCGAGCTAAGTATTTTTATCTATTCATTTATTTATGGTTTTAGTCTCAAATTAGCACAAATTGTATACACTTTCTCCATGTCCTTTTTCCCATATTTTATGGTAGGTAAAAAAAAAGGGGACAATTCCGTATCAACGATAAATTCCATGGAGGTGCAAAGTGAGCCCAAACAAATTTCAAGGTGCCCATCAAATTTGCAGCCGACCCATCAACGGATTTTAGTTCAAATTGTTGAAACAATTTGTTGTATTTTATTTTAAAGAACTAAAACCCCGAGAATGAAGAGGCAAAGCGCATTCACTGGAGGTCATTTATTTCCTGCAATTTAAATTCCTGCACCATCAAACCCTAAAGGGGAGAGTCAAACCAATGCTAGGCCGCCCATTGGAGGTTTTTACTTACTGCAATTTAAATTCATGCACCATTAAACCCCAAAGGGAAGAGCCAAGCCAATGCTAGGCCGCCCTCCAATTTAAATTCCTGCACCATCGAACCCCAAAGGGAAGAGCCAAGCCAATGCTAGGCCGCCTGTTGGAGGTTTTTACTTACCGTTATTTAAATTCCTGCAATTTAATTTCTGCACCATTAAACCCCAAAGGGGAGAGCCAAGCCAAGGCTGGGCCATCCATTGGAGTTCTTTATTTACTGTCATTGATTTCCTGCCGTTTAATTTTTGAATCATCATTGTTGACACCTGATTTTTAATCATTTTTTCTATTGCTAAAGTAATAAAAAATCCATAAAAATTCATAAATTTGAAAAATCAACTTTGGGGACCTTAGCCAAACCTAGGGAACCAATTTTGACCAAAAAACGATTTTTCATATTTTCAGTATTTTTCGGTATTTTTATTTTCGAAAATTCATAAAACAAAAAATGAAGAAAAAATGAAAAAATTGAAAAATCAACTTTGGAAGCCTTGGCCAAGCCTAGGCAACCACTTTTGAACAAAAAATAAAATTTCATATTATATATATTTTTAATTTTTTTAAAAAAAATACAAAAATACTTGAAAATTTTGGAAAAATAACATTTGAAAAAAAAAATACACAAAGATAGTTAATATTTTTATTTTAAATCTATTTTCATATTGGCCATCGCAAATTCAGAAAAATCAAATTCGAGTCACGTGTTCCTTCACGAGTATAATCTTGAATTGGGCCTAAAAAAATTTAATTTGAGTCAACTTATTTTTAATTTTCACTTTTTATGAGTTGTGACATTGTCTTCTAATATTTTAAATTTTCATCTTGGCCCAATTATACCCAGAATGACTTAATTTTGCAAAAGGGCTTTAATTAAATTCTGCATTATTTTCAACGGCAAGAAATGAGCTTAAATTTGACATGTGGTAAATTTTGGCGTGTCAAAAATTGTGAGGAGATTTGGACTTAAAGAAATATATTTTTTCAGGGACTAAATTGTAAATACTTAAAATTCAAGGACTAGAGTGCAAATACTTAACTCTTGAAGGATTATTTTACAAATAACAAAAAGAAGAGTTAGTGGATAAATTAGAATAGAGAAGGGAAGATGGAGAAGAGGAGATGAAGAAGAGAAGTTGGAGAAGAATGGATGGAGAAAATAAGATAAGAATATAGAATGGAAGATGGAGAAGAGTTAGTAGAGAAATTAGAATGGAAGATAAGAATAGAGAAGGGAAGATGGAGATGAAGAAGAGTTAGTGGAGAAATTAGAATGGGAGATAAATATGGAGAAGGGAAGATGAAGATGAAGAAGAGTTAGTGGAGAGATTAGAATATGAGATAGAGATGGAGAATGGAAGATGAAAATGAAGAAGAGTTAGTGGAGAAATTAGAATGGGAGATAGAGTTAGTGGAAAAATTAGAATGGGAGATAGATGAGTAGATTATAAAAGGAGGAAGAAGTGAGCTTGAGGGGGGAATTTTTTAGAGAGAAAATTGGAAGTGTTTAGGATGAAATTTTTTGGAGAGAAAATTTTGGATGTTTGAGAGAGTTTTGGGAGATAGAAGAAAAATTTGAGAGAAAGAAAATACCAAAAGAGAGAATTTTGAAGATGATGGGAGTTTAAAGCTAGGGGTTATCATCACAAATTCCTTCATCGATCAATATAAATCAAGAGTTCATCCTCGTCAACGAGCAAGCAAATTCGAGCTAAGTGTTTTTATTTATTCATTTATTTATGGTTTTACTCGTAAATTAGCACAAATTGTATACACTTTCTCCATCTCCCTTTTTTTTTATTTCCATATTTATGTCAGGAGAATGATATCTCTATGTCAACAGCAAAAATCTCGTAGAGATGCAAAAATCGGCCCAAACAAGCTCCTAAGCTGTCCATCGATTTCTCAACTGATCTGTGACTAAAAGTGCCTCTTAATTCAAAAGAAACTCTCTATATTGGGAACATAGAGAGCAAATATCAATTATAGAAATCCCTCCCAAAAAAACGGGAGATAAGAAGCCACAGCTCTATATCAATGGTCAACCCTATGGAAGCACAAAATCGGCTTGGAGGAGACCTCAAGCGCGCACAAATTTCAAATTGTTGAATCAATTCGTTGTATTTCATTTTAAAGAATTCATACCCCAAAATGGAGAGGACAAAGTCCATCCGCAATTTAAATACCTGCACCATAAATCCCAAAGGGAAGAGCCAAGCCAATGCTTAGCCTTCCATTGGAGGTTTTTACTTACAGTAGTTAAATACCTGCAACTTAAATACATGTACGTTAAATCCCAAAGGGAAGAGCCAAGCCAATGCTTAGCCTCCCATTGGAGGTTTTTACTTACAGTAGTTAAATACCTGCAACTTAAATACCTGTACCTTAAATCCCAAAGGGAAGAGCCAAGCCAATGCTTAGCCTCCCATTGGAGGTTTTTACTTACAGTAGTTAAATACCTGTAACTTAAATACCTGTACCTTAAATCCCAAAGGGAAGAGCCAAGCCAATGCTTAGCCTCCCATTGGAGGTTTTTACTTACAGTAGTTAAATACATGTGTCGCGACCCTCTAAAAATATTGGCGAAATTTTAAAAGGGGTTAACGGATTATTAGGTTAATTAGATTTGACTAACCTAACGCGGACCCTCCCAAGCCCTACCGAATCGCAACTTTAGTTTTTGTTTAAATGATTTTGAAATTTGGAGTCGCCACTAATCGTTCTTGGTAGGTCGATTAGAAACCTAAATAAATTAGCGGGAGAACTAATTTATTCCTGCGAACCAGAGATTATGAGCTCGGGGACTTGGTTACACTAGTTAATTAAAACTAATGCCCTTTCGGTACCTTAATTTCATGGATATCCTAATCCGGCAACTCAGGCTTGGTTTATTCCTAAAGCTCTAGTAGGGTATTCTCTTTTGTGTTTTCACTTTTTAAATAGGATGCATGGATGGTATATATTTTTATTTGTTATATTTTTTTAAGTGTTAAAGATTCCCTGAAGCCGAAAGAGGGAGTGTGTTAACGACTTCTGTGCAGTATTACGACCTACTCATCTTTTGGGTCTGATGATTCAAAAATTAAATTATAGGAAGTACATGACAGTGAATAAACACCTCCAATGGGAGGCCTAGCATTGACTTGGCTCTTCCCTTTGGGATTTAAGGTACAGGTATTTAAGTTGCAAGTATTTAAACTACTGTAAGTAAAAACCTCCAATGGGAGGCTAAGCATTGGCTTGGCTCTTCCCTTTGGGATTTAAGGTACAGGTATTTAAGTTGCAGGTATTTAACTACTGTAAGTAAAAACCTCCAATGGGAGGCTAAGCATTGGCTTGGCTCTTCCCTTTGGGATTTAAGGTACAGGTATTTAAGTTGCAGGTATTTAACTACTGTAAGTAAAAACCTCCAATGGGAGGCTAAGCATTGGCTTGGCTCTTCCCTTTGGGATTTAAGGTGCAGGTATTTAACTACTGTAAGTAAAAACCTCCAATGGGAGGCTAAGCATTGGCTTGGCTCTTCCCTTTGGGATTTAAGGTGCAGGTATTTAAGTTGCAGGTATTTAACTATTATAAGTAAAAACCTCCAATGGGAGGCTAAGCATTGGCTTGGCTCTTCCCTTTGGGATTTATGGTGCAGGTATTTAAATTGCGGATGGACTTTGTCCTCTCCATTTTGGGGTATGAATTTTTTAAAATGAAATACAACGAATTGATTCAACAATTTGAAATTTGTGCGCGCTTGAGGACTCCTCCAAGCTGATTTTGTGCTTCCATAGGGTTGACCATTGATATAAAGCTGCGGCTTCCTGACATAAAATAGAGTGAAGTGTTAGTATACAAAATATGTGCTAATCTGCACCTAAAATTTTTGACACACCAAAATTTACCACATGTCAAATTTAAGCTCATTTCTTGTCGCTGAAAATAATGCATAATTTAATTAAAGCCCTTTTGCAAAATTAAGTCATTCTGGGTATAATTGGGTCAAGATGAAAATTTAAAATATTAGAAGACAATGTCACAACTCATAAAAAGTGAAATTTAAAAATAAGTTGACTCAAATTAAATTTTTTTAGGCCCGATTCGAGATTATACTCGTGAAGGAACACATGACTCGAATTGGATTTTTCTGAATTTGCGATGGCCAATATGAAAATAGATTTAAAATAAAAATATTAACTATCTTTGTGTATTTTTTGGCCTCAAATGTTATTTTTTCAAAATTTTCAAATATTTTTGTATTTTTTTAAAAAAAATTAAAAAATATATATAATATGAAAAATTATTTTTTGGTCAAAATTCGTTCCCTAGGCTTGGCTAAGGTTCCTAAAGTTGATTTTTCAATATTATGAATTTTTATGGATTTTCTATTAATTTTTGAAAATAAATAAATAAATAATACGTAAAAATACTGAAAATATGAAAAATCGTTTTTTGGTCAAAATTGGTTCCCTAGGCTTGGCTAAGGTCCCCAAAGTTGATTTTTCAATTTTATGAATTTTTATGGATTTTTTATTACTTTAGCAATAGAAAAAATGATTAAAAATCAGGTGTCAACAACATGCAACTTAAATACTTGTACCTTAAATCCCAAAGGGAAGAGCCAAGCCAATGCTTAGCCTCCCATTGGAGGTTTTTACTTACAGTAGTTAAATACATGCAACTTAAATACCTGTACCTTAAATCCCAAAGGGAAGAGCCAAGCCAATGCTTAGCCTCCCATTGGAGGTTTTTACTTACAGTAGTTTAAATACTTGCAACTTAAATACCTGTACCTTAAATCCCAAAGGGAAGAGCCAAGCCAATACTAGGCCTCCCATTGGAGGTGTTTATTCACTGTCATGTACTTCCTATAATTTAATTTTTGAATCATCAGACCCAAAAGATGAGTAGGTCGTAATACTGCACAGAAGTCGTTAACACACTCCCTCTTTCGGCTTCAGGGAATCTTTAACACTTAAAAAATATAATAAATAAAAATATATACCATCCACGCATCCTATTTAAAAAGTGAAAACACAAAAGAGAATACCCTACTAGAGTCTTAGGAATAAATCAAGCCCGAGTTGCCAAATTAGGATATCCATGAAATTAAGGTACCGAAAGGGCATTAGTTTTAATTAACTAGTGTAACCAAGTCCCCGAGCCCCTAATCTCTGGTTCGCAGGAATAAATTAGTTCTCCCGCTAATTTATTTAGGTTTCTAATCGACCTACCAAGAACGATTAGTGGCGACTCCAAATTTTAAAATCATTTAAACAAAAACCAAAGTTGTGATTCGGTAGGGCTTGGGAGGGTCCGCGTTAGGTTAGTCAAATCTAATTAACCTAATAATCCGTTAACCCCCTTTAAAATTTAAAAAAATTTTTTAGAGGGTCGCGACAGCTTGGCGACTCCGCTAGGGACGGGATTTTTAAATTTTTGAAAAAAGATACCAATTGGAATACTTGAATTTTTTCGAAATTTTAAAAGTCTTAGTGGACTTAAGCCAATGAAAATTTCATGGATATCTCGCTTCTGGCGATCTTGTTTGGGACTCATTCTATAGGTGTTATATGTTTTTGCAGGATGGGAGTTATAAGGGGCGGAGTGTTTGGCTAACCCCTTTGTTTTGCAGGCTCGGTGTTTGGTTTATTTGTTTAATTTCGCATATTTTTAGAAGCGCTGTTTTGATATCAATTGTTGTGCATGTCTTGCATACTCTGAGGATCACGACACCTGCACACACAAGCGTCTAAACCCAAGTCGCGAAATTCTTCCTAGAAAACCATAGATAGGGATCGAATATGTAAAGCTCTTGCGTCGATTATGCTCGGGTTGACCATATTTTATCCCGCTCATTATCTGAATTGACAATTCTTCCCATTGTGATTTGATTGCGCGGAGGGTAAGGTTGTCAATTCAGATAGTGGGGGCCTTTTAGGTCCATACCCTGTCTCTCCTTCTTTTATTTTCTAGAGTTCACTCCTCACTTGAGTCATGCGCATGACTATGTGATTTGCATTTCTCCAAGGTAAAAGTAAGTTCTCTAATTTTATCTTGTATTTATTTTCGGTCGGTTCATGCTAGGTGTTAGTCAGTTTTTGAGCTTGATATTACGACCATTCTTTTAAAATAAAATAAAAATTAAATTTGTCCCTCATTTCTTTTAAAAAAATTTTGAAAAAATGATGTGAAAAATCCCTTCATGGGAATTTTATTAACCAATAAGGGATTTTTGTCATGTTTTTATTGCTTCAATAAAAATGAAATTTTCCTGAAAAAATTTTCCTCTGAAAATTTATTTCAATAAAAAGAAAAATTCCCTCAAAAAAAAAAACTCTAGTAGACATCAAGTGATTTTATCACATTTTTCAAATTATAAAAACTTGCAAGAAAATTCTTCTCGAGAAATTCGCTCATGTTTTTCTAAGAAAATTTTCTCTAAATAAAATTAGACTAATGTCTCGGGGGAATTGTATTGACCAATAAGAGATTTTTGTCATGTTTTTCTTGCTTCAATAAAAATGAAATTTTCCTGACAAATTTTCCTCTAAAATTTTATTTCGATAAAAGAAAAATTCCTTCAAAAAAAAAAAACTTTGGTAAACATCAAGTGATTTTATCACATTCTTTCAAATTATAAAAACTTGCAACAAAAATTCTTTTCGAGAAATTTGCTCATGTTTTTCTAAGAAAATTTTCTCTAAATAAAATTAGACTAATGTCTCGGGGGAATTTTGTTAACCAATAAAGGATTTCTGTCATGTCTTTCCTGCTTCAATAAAAATAAAATTTTCCTGACAAATTTACCTCTGAAAATTTATTCTGATAAAAAGGAAATTCCTTCAAAAATTTTAGTAAACGTCAAGAGATTTTGTCACATTCCTTAAAAAAAAGAGAGTAATAAATCTGCAAAAAAATTCTGTATTAACCCATTTCTTCCTAAGGGAATTTTTTTTTCTGATTTCTCTATAAAATAGAAAAAATCAAATTGGACTAATATAGGAGTCATGGACCGACATTCCTTGTGTCGCATACTAATTATATCATTTTCTTTTGCAGGGAGATCCTAGATACCCTAGACGGGTGTAAAAATTAAGTTCAAAATATATCAAGAATCATCTCCAGAAATACCAAAAGACGAAAAACACCGAGGCTTCAACCGTTAATTCCGGGGGGCAAACGAACACTGTCCATCTTTAACAGACAGAGTTATGTCAATCCGTAAACTTGTATGGGCAGTGTATTCTGATATGACGGTGGATTTATACTGATTAAACACGGGGGCATATTTAATGTATTGCAGAGGATCCCGCGTCTTTTGAAAGACAATATGGATTATATAATCAGAAACCATGAAATAAGTACCTTAACCTGATTAAATCAACCAGAGACCGGTCTTAAAATTTCCTCGGATCCGAAACACGCGGAGGGTTTTAGAGGACCGAGGTTCTATTAATGAATGTGACCCACAAGTATTTCTCCCAATGCTACAGGCGCCCGACAAGAGCAAATGGGCACCGAAAGAAACAAAACACGGTTGAAGTGGGGCACGCAACAAATGGCTGAATTTATTGGCACACTAATTAAGTGGTGGTAGCTTTATTAATTTACATGATTGAACGCGGGTCTCTAGGCGGCTGGTGGAAAGCCACACTAAATGTCTCTCTAATGTTCTTGATATCATCGTCTACCGCAACCCGCGAGAGCATCATGAAGAAGATTAAACCTAGACGAATACGTCTACTTAGTTTCATCGCACGTTCTCGCCTTTTGTCGATGTCCAAAATTAATGCACAAGCTAGAAGTAATCATTTCCCTTTCCCCCCTATTAAATGCTCGGAGCCGTTAACCGCACCAAACTCGAAAAAATTAATATCGAGACGAAATCTGCGTAAATTTGAAAGGTAAATCCGTATCGTTCCAATTTACCCTTAAATTGCTCCGGTTTTAAATTTGATCCCTTCTATTTTCAGGAATTTGCAAAAGCGACTCGAGAATACAGTTGTATCCAAAAACCAAATTTCCTGGTCGGGCTAAATTGGGGGCAAATCAACTCATGGACATTACCACGGGATGGGCAGCTTCGGTTAAAGAAAAATACAAGCGAAAGATCCGAACAATCTCAGACATGGGTAATTCTGTATCGTTCTAATTTGCACATAATCATCTCGAGTCCTGAATTTTTTTTTATTCCATTCTTAACAGGGATTGCAAATTACCTCGAGAAATATCGTAACAAGGCCCAAGGTGATACAACAGGGCCGCGTTATCCCAAAGGATTAACCTTTGAAAAGAAAACCCCATGGACACCTATGGTCCAATGGACCGAATGGAATACTCGACGAGTAATACCGAAGTCAATATTTTGCCACATTCTCGGCTTAATGGTGAAGCATCCAACAAAAGTCGAAGAAAACTCAACCCAGCAAAATTGGTAAAAGACTTGTCCAAGGCATTCAAGATGAAGGGTAAATCAGTATCGTTTCCAATTTATCCCTTTTAATACCGGTTGACATGTCTCCTTTTCTTGTTACAGGAAATATTTATACTAACATGTAACATGTTGGAGGAGACAAATCCAAAAGAAAATGATGATCATTTGACAAGATCTATTCTGGTGAAAAATGGGGGGCATTTAACTGCTAAACCATGGCGGTCGCTGTCACTAAACAAACCAAAATGCTCCCTCACCTATATGCCTCATCGTGCAGGGGCAAAACTTGAGACAAACCGCTCCTCGACATAAGGAGTGGGCTTCCCAATTTGTTCAATCCACCCACATACCAGGGGCAATTCAAATCCGCCCATGTTTGCACATTATATAAATACACATGATGCTAAAAATTGTCACATCGGCATTGTGTTTACACATTTCACGAATTATGTATGATTATTCCGCATGTTTAATTTACCAACTCCAACTTAGAGCATAAACTGCATAGGAGACATCAAATGTGCAAAATGGGGCATAACAGGATGAGGAAAGTTAAACCATTTCTACACACGGGTCTAACATTTTAATCTACAGATAAACAGCTTTTCTCTAGAGTGAGAGAAAGCCCCTTCGGACTAAAGTCCCCCATTCAGATTACATTCGAGGCGTTCATATTATGAGAACCTCCTTAAATAGAATTGGTAATGCAAACTTGACAGAATAGTTTTGCATGATCCACATTTTGATTGATTGCATCATGAGTTATCACACAGACTACTTCTAATCATTGCCAACTTAGCTGAACAATTTTGTATGAACCAATGAACTCATTGATGAAAATGCTTGCACATGTTACCTCTGATACTGCCTGACAGGCAACACATTCCCAATGTTCAAACTACCTTCCAAAGTCTTGAAATTCATTCAGCGATTATTGAATGAACAAGCCTGGTTGTCGAGAAGCCACCAAGCATTTCTTCCAAATTCTCAGGTAAGTATATCTTCAACCTGAACCTTTCAAGAGAATGAATTCTGACGGATGTTGGGGTACTCGAATCCATTGCGGTACATACAGGTATCCACCTTCTTCAATAAAGCATGATTTGTCTCAAGGACAGAAATGTTCGAGACCTTTTGATCTCTACCTCTTTGGTTTATTCCTAAAGCGACAGGATAATATAATTTGGGTTTGAGCTTCTGCAGGATTCCTGATCTTTCCAGATTCCAGAATGGCACCCTTTGAGGTACACCAAGTCTTTCTTACAGGCAAAATAAGTCCTTCTTACAGGCAAAACAAGTCCTTCTTACAGGCAAATCAAGTCCTTCTTACAGGCATAAAGTCCTTCTTATAGGCAAACCAAGTTCTTCTTACAGGCACCAAGTCCTTCTTACAGGTATAAAGTCCTTCTTACAGGCAAACCAAGTCCTTCTTACAGGCAAACCAAGTCCTTCTTATAGGCACCAAGTCCTTCTTATAGGCAAACTAAGTCCTTCTTACAGGCAAACCAAGTCCTTCTTACAGGCAAATCAAGTCCTTTTTACACGCACAAAGTCCTTCTTACAGGCACAAAGTCCTTCTTACAGGCAAATCAAGTCCTTCTTACAGGCACAAAGTCCTTCTTACAGGCATAAAGTCTTTCTTACAGGCATAAAGTCCTTCTTACAGGCAAACCAAGTCCTTCTTACAGGCAAACCAAGTCCTTCTTATAGGCACCAAGTCCTTCTTATAGGCAAACTAAGTCCTTCTTACAGGCAAACCAAGTCCTTCTTACAGGCACAAAGTCCTTCTTACAGGCAAATCAAGTCCTTCTTACAGGCACAAAGTCCTTCTTACAGGCACAAAGTCCTTCTTACAGGCAAATCAAGTCCTTCTTACAGGCACAAAGTCCTTCTTACAGGCATAAAGTCCTTCTTACAGGCAAATCAAGTTCTTCTTACAGGCATAAAGTCCTTCTTACAGGCAAACAAAGTCCTTCTTACAGGCAAATCAAGTCCTTCTTACAGGCACAAAGTCCTTCTTACAGGCAAAGTAAGTCCTTCTTACAGGCAAAACAAAGTCCTTCTTACAGGCAAACAAAGTCCTTCTTACAGGCAAATCAAGTCCTTCTTACAGGCAAATCAAGTCCTTCTTACAGGCACAAAGTTCTTCTTACAGGCAAAGCACCAAGTCCTTTTTACTGGCACCAAGTCCTTTCTACAGGCACCAAGTCCTTCTTACAGGTATCTCCATGGGGTGACCTACCATACGGGTCAAATCTCAATCAAAATTTAATCAGTAGAATCCTTTTATTAGGAATCTACCATGGTACGACCCACCATACGGGTCAAATGGTATGACCCACCATACGGGTCAAATTTTAATTCAATTTTTAATCAGTAGAATCCTTTTATTAGGAATCTACCATGGGTTGATCCACCATACGGGTTCAAGTTCAACCACCCTAAAGTTTTTTTATATAACGAATCCTTAGGTTCTCATTTCATTTTCAGTGGAACATTCATGTCACGACTCTTTTTATTTCCTTGTATTGAGTCGATTAGAATTCAGGTGTCATCTCGTCTTTGAAATGAACCTCTACCGAGCTTCCTTTCAAAGAGGGGCAGCTGTTGACACCTGATTTTTAATCATTTTTTCTATTGCTAAAGTAATAAAAAATCCATAAAAATTCATAAAATTGAAAAATCAACTTTGGGGACCTTAGCCAAGCCTAGGGAACCAATTTTGACCAAAAAACGATTTTTCATATTTTCAGTATTTTTCGGTATTTTTATTTTCGAAAATTCATAAAACAAAAAATGAAGAAAAAATGAAAAAATTGAAAAATCAACTTTGGAAGCCTTGGCCAAGCCTAGGCAACCACTTTTGAACAAAAAATAAAATTTCATATTATATATATTTTTAATTTTTTTTAAAAAAATACAAAAATACTTGAAAATTTTGGAAAAATAACATTTGAAAAAAAAATACAAAAAGATAGTTAATATTTTTTTTTAAATCTATTTTCATATTGGCCATCGCAAATTCAGAAAAATCCAATTCGAGTCACGTGTTCCTTCACGAGTATAATCTTGAATTGGGCCTAAAAAAATTTAATTTGAGTCAACTTATTTTTAATTTTCACTTTTTATGAGTTGTGACATTGTCTTCTTATATTTTAAATTTTTATCTTGGCCCAATTATACCCAGAATGACTTAATTTTGCAAAAGGGCTTTAATTAAATTCTGCATTATTTTCAACGGCAAGAAATGAGCTTAAATTTGACATGTGGTAAATTTTGGTGTGTCAAAAATTGTGAGGAGATTTGGACTTAAAGAAATATATTTTTTCAGGGACTAAATTGTAAATACTTAAAATTCAAGGACTAGAGTGCAAATACTTAACTCTTGAAGGATTATTTTACAAATAACAAAAAGAAGAGTTAGTGGATAAATTAGAATAGAGAAGGGAAGATGGAGAAGAGGAGATGAAGAAGAGAAGTTGGAGAAGAATGGATGGAGAAAATAAGATAAGAATATAGAATGGAAGATGGAGAAGAGTTAGTAGAGAAATTAGAATGGAAGATAAGAATAGAGAAGGGAAGATGGAGATGAAGAAGAGTTAGTGGAGAAATTAGAATGGGAGATAAATATGGAGAAGGGAAGATGAAGATGAAGAAGAGTTAGTGGAGAGATTAGAATATGAGATAGAGATGGAGAATGGAAGATGAAAATGAAGAAGAGTTAGTGGAGAAATTAGAATGGGAGATAGAGTTAGTGGAAAAATTAGAATGGGAGATAGATGAGTAGATTATAAAAGGAGGAAGAAGTGAGCTTGAGGGGGGAATTTTTTAGAGAGAAAATTGGAAGTGTTTAGGATGAAATTTTTTGGAGAGAAAATTTTGGATGTTTGAGAGAGTTTTGGGAGATATAAGAAAAATTTGAGAGAAAGAAAATACCAAAAGAGAGAATTTTGAAGATGATGGGAGTTTAAAGCTAGGGGTTATCATCACAAATTCCTTCATCGATCAATATAAATCAAGAGTTCATCCTCGTCAACGAGCAAGCAAATTCGAGCTAAGTGTTTTTATTTATTCATTTATTTATGGTTTTACTCGTAAATTAGCACAAATTGTATACACTTTCTCCATCTCCCTTTTTTTTTATTTCCATATTTATGTCAGGAGAATGATATCTCTATGTCAACAGCAAAAATCTCGTAGAGATGCAAAAATCGGCCCAAACAAGCTCCTAAGCTGTCCATCGATTTCTCAACTGATCTGTGACTAAAAGTGCCTCTTAATTCAAAAGAAACTCTCTATATTGGGAACATAGAGAGCAAATATCAATTATAGAAATCCCTCCCAAAAAAACGGGAGATAAGAAGCCACAGCTCTATATCAATGGTCAACCCTATGGAAGCACAAAATCGGCTTGGAGGAGTCCTCAAGCGCGCACAAATTTCAAATTGTTGAACCAATTCGTTGTATTTCATTTTAAAGAATTCATACCCCAAAATGGAGAGGACAAAGTCCATCCGCAATTTAAATACCTGCATCATAAATCCCAAAGGGAAGAGCCAAGCCAATGCTTAGCCTCCCATTGGAGGTTTTTACTTACAGTAGTTAAATACCTGCAACTTAAATACATGTACCTTAAATCCCAAAGGGAAGAGCCAAGCCAATGCTTAGCCTCCCATTGGAGGTTTTTACTTACAGTAGTTAAATACATGCAACTTAAATACCTGTACCTTAAATCCCAAAGGGAAGAGCCAAGCCAATGCTTAGCCTCCCATTGGAGGTTTTTACTTACAGTAGTTAAATACCTGTAACTTAAATACCTGTACCTTAAATCCCAAAGGGAAGAGCCAAGCCAATGCTTAGCCTCCCATTGGAGGTTTTTACTTACAGTAGTTAAATACATGCAACTTAAATACTTGTACCTTAAATCCCAAAGGGAAGAGCCAAGCCAATGCTTAGCCTCCCATTGGAGGTTTTTACTTACAGTAGTTAAATACATGCAACTTAAATACCTGTACCTTAAATCCCAAAGGGAAGAGCCAAGCCAATGCTTAGCCTCCCATTGGAGGTTTTTACTTACAGTAGTTTAAATACTTGCAACTTAAATACCTGTACCTTAAATCCCAAAGGGAAGAGGCAAGCCAATGCTAGGCCTCCCATTGGAGGTGTTTATTCACTGTCATGTACTTCCTATAATTTAATTTTTGAATCATCAGACCCAAAAGATGAGTAGGTCGTAATACTGCACAGAAGTCGTTAACATACTCCCTCTTTCGGCTTCAGGGAATCTTTAACACTTAAAAAATATAACAAATAAAAATATATACCATCCACGCATCCTATTTAAAAAGTGAAAACACAAAAGAGAATACCCTACTAGAGTCTTAGGAATAAATCAAGCCCGAGTTGCCAAATTAGGATATCCATGAAATTAAGGTACCGAAAGGGCATTAGTTTTAATTAACTAGTGTAACCAAGTCCCCGAGCCCCTAATCTCTGGTTCGCAGGAATAAATTAGTTCTCCCGCTAATTTATTTAGGTTTCTAATCGACCTACCAAGAACGATTAGTGGCGACTCCAAATTTTAAAATCATTTAAACAAAAACCAAAGTTGCGATTCGGTAGGGCTTGGGAGGGTCCGCGTTAGGTTAGTCAAATCTAATTAACCTAATAATCCGTTAACCCCCTTTAAAATTTAAAAAATTTTTTTAGAGGGTCGCGACATCCATACCCCAAAGTGAGTAGACTATTAACATTGCACAGAAGTCGTTAACGTACTCCCTCTTTCAGCTTCAGGGAATTTTTAATACTTTGAAAATAAAAAAATACCACCCATGCATCCTATCTAAAAAGTGAAAATACAAAAAGAGAACACCTCGCTAGAGTTATAGAAATAAACCAAGTTTGGGTTGCCAAATTAGGATATCCATGAAATTAAGGTACCGAAAGGGCATTAGTTTTAATTAACTAGTGTAACCAAGTCCCCGAACTCATAAATTCTGGTTCGTAGAAGTAATTTAGTCATCCCGCTAATTTACTTAGGTATCTAATCAACTTACCAAAAATAATTAGTGGCGACTCCAAATTTTAAAACCATTTGAACAAAAACCAAAGTTGCGATTCGGTAGGACTTGGGAGGGTCCGTATTAGGTTAATTCATCTAATAAACCTAATAATCCATTAACCTGATTGAAAAAAAAAATTCTTAGGGTCGCGACAAAGAGGCATTCCACCCAATACCTAATTCCTACTCTCATTGCAAAATAAATTTTAGCAACTCCCTATTTAACAGTTGCGGTAGAACAAACATTTAGCATTGGAGATAATATTTTAGATGAACGATGATCAAAATTAAGTTCTGAATCAGTGGAGTTTCAACATTATATTGACGATTGGACAAAGACTCAATATAGACAACAAGAGATAGATCGCAATAATGAATCTGAATTCTTTGATGACAGAAACACCACCACCACCATCGATACATTAATGGGTAGCGACGATTGAGGATGAGGCAAGTATGGGGTTATAAAAGGTAAGAGAATTGCATGAGTTTTGATTCTTCTATCCCGAAGGAGATATGTAGGCGTTTAATGATAAATCATTAAGTTCAAGCATTCTCCCCTTTCCTTTTTTTCCCTTACATTTATTCGATAATACATTCTTTTATAATTTCATAATTCATTATTTTCTTTAATTTCATAATACATTATTTGATAATTTAATTAGAATTTTATTACAAATTCATCACAAATTAATTTTTAAACTCAAAAATCTTCAAAAAAAAAATTAAAATTGATTCGGAACTAACGGTCGACGGTTTGGAACTGCCGAACTGGATGAAACTTGCCCGGAACCTCCGGTTTCTCCAAATTTGAAACTGGAATTGCTGGTTTTATGAACCGAAATCGGTGATTCTTGAACCGTGGCCACCCCTATTTGGGTGGGCGATTTCACACTTGGAATTGGCAACCGGATTGGTGCCCACCGATTTTGGGCCGATCTAGTTCGGTTCTAGACAGTTGGGTGGTTCCCGGTTCTTTTGCACATCTCTAATTGTTATTCAATTTTTCTCCATATATTATAAAGATTAGTCTTGCTTGTGTTCAGTCCATGGTGTCGCGACCCTCTAAAAAAATTTTAAATTTTAAAGGGGGTTAACGGATTATTAGGTTAATTAGATTTGACTAACCTAACGCGGACCCTCTCAAGCCCTACCGAATCGCAACTTTGGTTTTTGTTTAAATGATTTTAAAATTTGGAGTCGCCACTAATCGTTCTTGGTAGGTCGATTAGAAACCTAAATAAATTAGCGGGAGAACTAATTTATTCCTGCGAACCAGAGATTATGAGTTCGGGGACTTGGTTACACTAATTAATTAAAACTAATGCCCTTTCGGTACCTTAATTTCATGGATATCTTAATTCGGCAACTCAGGCTTGGTTTATTCCTAAGGCTATAGTAGGGTATTCTCTTTTGTGTTTTCACTTTTTAAATAGGATGCATGGATGGTATATATTTTTATTTGTTATATTTTTTTAAGTGTTAAAGATTCCCTGAAGCCGAAAGAAGGAGTGTGTTAACGACTTCTGTGCAGTATTACAACCTACTTATCTTTTGGGTCTGATGATTCAAAAATTAAATTATAGGAAGTACATGACAGTGAATAAACACCTCCAATGGGAGGCCTAGCATTGGCTTGCCTCTTCCCTTTGGGATTTAAGGTACAGGTATTTAAGTTGCAAGTATTTAAACTACTGTAAGTAAAAACCTCCAATGGGAGGCTAAGCATTGGCTTGGCTCTTCCCTTTGGGATTTAAGGTACATGTATTTAAGTTGCAGGTATTTAACTACTGTAAGTAAAAACCTCCAATGGGAGGCTAAGCATTGGCTTGGCTCTTCCCTTTGGGATTTAAGGTACATGTATTTAAGTTGCAAGTATTTAACTACTGTAAGTAAAAACCTCCAATGGGAGGCTAAGCATTGGCTTGGCTCTTCCCTTTGGGATTTAAGGTATATGTATTTAAGTTGCAGGTATTTAACTACTGTAAGTAAAAACCTCCAATGGGAGGCTAAGCATTGGCTTGGCTCTTCCTTTTGGGATTTAAGGTACATGTATTTAAGTTGCAGGTATTTAACTACTGTAAGTAAAAACCTCCAATGGGAGGCTAAGCATTGGCTTGGCTCTTCCCTTTGGGATTTATGGTGCAGGTATTTAAATTGCGGATGGACTTTGTCCTCTCCATTCTGGGGTATGAATTCTTTAAAATAAAATACAACGAATTGATTCAACAATTTGAAATTTGTGCGCGCTTGAGGACTCCTCCAAGCCGATTTTGTGCTTCCATAGGGTTGACCATTGATATAAAGCTGCGGCTTCCTGACATAAAATAGAGTGAAATGTGAGTATACAAAATATGTGCTAATCTGCACCTAAAACCAGAAGAGTGGAAAGAGTACTTATCTCCCATTTTTTTGGGAGGGATTTATATAATTGATTTTCGCTCTCTATGTTCCCAATATAGAGAGTTTCTTTTGAATTAAGAGGGACTTTTAGTCACAGATCAGTTGAGAAATCGGTGGACAGCTTAGGAGCTTGTCTGGGCCGATTTTTGCATATCTAAGAGATTTTTGCTGTTGACGTAGAGATATCCTTCTCCTGACATAAAATATGGAAAAAAAAGAGGAGATGGAGAAAGTGTATACAATTTGTGCTAATTTGCAAGTAAAACCATAAACAAATGAATAAATAAAAACACTTAGCTCGAATTTGCTTGCTCGTTGACGAGGATGAACTCTTGATTTATATTGATCGATGAAGGAATTTGTGATGATAATCCCTAGCTTTGAACTCCCATCATCTTCAAAATTCTCTCTCTTTTGGTATTTTCTTTCTCTCAAATTTTTCTTCAATCTCCCAAAACTCTCTCAAACATCCAAAATTTTCTCTCCAAAAAAAATCCTCCCAAACACTTCAAATTTTCTCTCCCAAAAATTCTCTCAAACACTTCAAATTTTCTCTCCAAAAAATCCTCCCAAACACTTCAAATTTTCTCTCTCAAGAATCCTTTCTCAAGCTCACTTCTTTCTCCTTTTATAACCTACTCATCTATCTCCCATTCTAATTTTTCCACTAACTCTATCTCCCATTCTAATTTCTCCACTAACTCTTCTTCATTTTCATCTTCCATTCTCCATCTCCATCTCACATTCTAATCTCTCCACTAACTCTTCTTCATCTTCATCTTCCCTTCTCCATATTTATCTCCCATTCTAATTTCTCCACTAACTCTTCTTAATCTCCATCTTCCCTTCTCTATTCTTATCTTCCATTCTAATTTCTCTACTAACTCTTCTTCATCTCCATCTTCCCTTCTCTATTCTTATCTTATTTTCTCCATCCATTCTTCTCCAACTTCTCTTCTTCATCTCCTCTTCTTCATCTTCCCTTCTCTATTCTAATTTATCCACTAAATTTTCTTTTTATTATTTGTAAAATAATCCTTCAAGAGTTAGGTATTTGCACTTTAGTCCTTGAATTTTAAGTATTTACAATTCAGTCCCTGAAAAAATATATTTCTTTAAGTCCAAATCTCCTCACAATTTTTGACACACCAAAATTTACCACATGTCAAATTTAAGCTCATTTCTTGTCGCTGAAAATAATGCATAATTTAATTAAAGCCCTTTTGCAAAATTAAGTCATTCTGGGTATAATTGGGCCAAGATGAAAATTTAAAATATTAGAAGACAATGTCACAACTCATAAAAAGTGAAAGTTAAAAATAAGTTGACTCAAATTAAATTTTTTTAGGCCCGATTCGAGATTATACTCGTGAAGGAACACGTGACTCGAATTGGATTTTTCTGAATTTGCGATGGCCAATATGAAAATAGATTTAAAATAAAAATATTAACTATCTTTGTGTATTTTTTGGCCTCAAATGTTATTTTTTCAAAATTTTCAAATATTTTTGTATTTTTTTTAAAAAAAATTAAAAATATATATATAATATGAAAAATTATTTTTTGGTCAAAATTCGTTCCCTAGGCTTGGCTAAGGTTCCCAAAGTTGATTTTTCAATTTTATGAATTTTTATGGATTTTCTATTAATTTTTGAAAATAAATAAATAAAAAATACGTAAAAATACTGAAAATATGAAAAATCGTTTTTTGGTCAAAATTGGTTCCCTAGGCTTGGCTAAGGTCCCCAAAGTTGATTTTTCAATTTTATGAATTTTTATGGATTTTTTATTACCTTAGCAATAGAAAAAATGATTAAAGATCAGGTGTCAACAGCTACCCCTCTTTGAAAGGAAGCTCGGTAGAGGTTCATTTCAAAGACGAGATGACACCTGGATTCTTATCGACTCAATACAAGGAAATAAAAAGAGTCGTGACATGATTGTTCCACTGAAAATGAAATGAGAACCTAAGGATTCGTTATATAAAAAAACTTTAGGGTGGTTGAACTTGAACCCGTATGGTGGATCAACCCATGGTAGATTCCTAATAAAAGGATTCTACTGATTAAAAATTGAATTAAAATTTGACCCGTATGGTGGGTCATACCATTTGACCCGTATGGTGGGTCGTACCATGGTAGATTCCTAATAAAAGGATTCTACTGATTAAATTTTGATTGAGATTTGACCCGTATGGTAGGTCACCACATGGAGATACCTGTAAGAAGGACTTGGTGCCTGTAAAAAGGACTTGGTGCCAGTAAAAAGGACTTGGTGCTTTGCCTGTAAGAAGAACTTTGTGCCTGTAAGAAGGACTTGCTTTGCCTGTAAGAAGGACTTGATTTGCCTGTAAGAATGACTTTGTTTGCCTGTAAAAAGGACTTACTTTGCCTGTAAGAAGGACTTTGTGCCTGTAAGAATGACTTGATTTGCCTGTAAGAAGGACTTTGTTTGCCTGTAAGAAGGACTTTATGCCTGTAAGAAGGATTTGATTTGCCTGTAAGAAGGACTTTATGCCTGTAAGAAGGACTTTGTGCCTGTAAGAAGGACTTTGTGCCTGTAAGAATGACTTTGTGCCTGTAAGAAGGACTTGGTTTGCCTGTAAGAAGGACTTAGTTTGCCTGTAAGAAGGACTTAGTTTGCCTATAAGAAGGACTTGATTTGCCTGTAGGAAGGACTTTATGCCTTTAAGAAGGACTTGATTTACTTGTAAGAAGGACTTTGTTTGCCTGTAAGAAGGACTTTGTGCCTGTAAGAAGGACTTGATTTGCCTGTAAGAATGACTTTGTGCCTGTAAGAAGGACTTGATTTGCCTGTAAGAAGGACTTTATTTGCCTGTAAGCAGGACTTGATTTGCCTGTAAGAAGGACTTGGTTTGCCTGTAAGAAGGACTTTGTGCCTGTAAGAAGGACTTTGTTTGCCTGTAAGAAGGACTTAGTTTGCCTGTAAGAAGGACTTGATTTGCCTGTAAGAAAGACTTTGTGCCTGTAAGAAGGACTTGATTTGCCTGTAAAAAGGACTTACTTTGCCTGTAAGAAGGACTTTGTGCCTGTAAGAAGGACTTGGTTTGCCTGTAAGAAGGACTTGATTTGCCTATAAGAAGGACTTGGTTTGCTTGTAAGAAGGACTTTATGCCTGTAAGAAGGACTTGATTTGCCTGTAAGAAGGACTTTATGTACCTCAAATGGTGCCATTCTGAAATCTGGGGAGACCAGGAATCCTGCAGAAGCTCAAACCCAAATTATATTCTCCTGTCGTTTTAGGAATAAACCAAAGAGGCAGAGATCAAAAGGTCTCGAACATTTCTGTCCTTGAGACAAATCATGCTTTATTGAAGAATGTGGATACCTGTATGTACCGCAATGGATTCGAGTATCCCAACAACCGTCAGAATTCATTCTCTTGAAAGGTTCTGGTTGAAGATATACTTACCTGAGAATTTGGAAGAAATGCTTGGTGGCTTCTGGACAACCAGGCTTGTTCATTCAATAATCGCCGAATGAATTTCAAGACTTTGGAAGGTAACTCAAACACCGGGAATGTGTTGCCTGTCGGGCAATGTCAGAGCTAACATGTGCAAGCATTTTCATCAATGCGTTCATTGGTTCATACAAAATTGTTTAGCTAAGTTTGCCATGATTAAAGGCAGTCTATGTAATAACTCATGATGCAATCGATCAACATATAGATCATGTATTGCATTACCACTTCTGTTTAAGGAGGTTCTTATAGTATGAACACCTCGAATGTAATCTGAATGGGGGACTTCATTCCGAAATGGCTTTTTCTCACTCTGGAGAAAGGCTGTTTATCTGTAGATCAAAATGTTAGACCTGTGTGGAAATGGTTTGCCTTTCCTCATCCTGTCATGCCCCATTCTGCACATTTGATATCTCCTGTGCAGTTTATGCTCTAAGTTGGAGTTGGTAAGTTAAACACACGGAATAGTCATACATAATTCATGAACTGTGTAAGCACAATGCAGATGTGACAATTTTTTAGCATCACGTGTGTTTATATAATGTGCAAATATGGGCGAATTTAAATTGCCCCTGGTATGTGGGCGGACCGAACAAATTGGGAAGCCTACTCCTTATGTCGAGGGGTGGTTTGTCTCAAACTTTACCCCTGCGCGATGAAGCATATGGGCGAGGGAGCATTTTGGTTTGTTTAATGCCCCTGCAAGAAGCAGAGAAATTATTCTTGAAACCAAACGAGATAAGGAAGACATATTTGCTTTTTCGTTTCAGAGCTTGCGATCAATTTGCCCCATTTTTCACCAGAATAGATCTTGTCAGGTGATCATACTTTTCTTTTGGATTTGTCTCCTTCAACATGTTAAATGTTAGTATAAATATTTCCTGTGAAAAGAAAAGGAGACATGTCAACCAGTATTAAAAGGGATAAATTGGAAACGATACTGATTTACCCTTCATCTTGAATGCCTTGGACAAGTCTTTTACCAATTTTGCTGGATTGAGTTTTCTTCGACTTTTGTTGGATGCTTCACCATTAAGCCGAGAATGTAGCAAAATATTGACTTCGGTATTACTCGTCGAGTATTCCTGCTTGCAAAAAGAAATGCACAAAAAGTTGTTTCATTTATTTATAATACATACAACATTCCCCACCATCGGGGATCGAACTCGGGATATTTCGGACCTACTGTCATCCCCCATACCATTCGGTCCATTGGACCATAGGTGTCCATGGGGCTATCCTTTCAAAGGTTAATCTTTAGAGATAAAGCAGCCTTGTTGTATCACCTTATGCCATGTTACGGTATTTCTCGAGGTAATTTGCAATCCCTGTTAAGAATGGAATAAGACAATTCAAGACTTGAGATGATTATGTGCACATTAGAACGATACAGAATTACCCATTTCTGAGATTGTTCGCGTCTTTCGCTTGTACTTTCCTTTGTCCGAAGCTGTCTATCCCGTGGTAATGCCCATGAGTTGATTTGCCCCAAATTTTATCCAACCTGTATTCGGATATGATTGCGTTCTCGGGTCGATTTGCAATTTCCTGAGAATAGAAGGGGCTTAATTTTAAAACTTGGAGCAACTGAGGGTAAATTGAAACGATACGGAGTTACCCTTCAGGTTTATGCAGATTTTCACTCGCCATCAATTCGTCGCGAGGTTGGTGAGGTGGCGGATTCGAGCATTTAATAGGGGGAAGTCGGATTATTACTCCTTGCTTTTACACATTCACAAAAGCAGAAAAACACATCACGCAAGGAAATAAAACACATTCACTCATTCAGGATTAGTTCCGCTTCCTCTGCAGGCTCTCCCATGATCAGCTGGCTTCATCCCAAATTAGGTATGCATCGGCCATATTGAAGGTCTCGTGGTCACTGGCTGAACAAGTGCATCACAGTCCCGATGCTTTACCGATATCAAACTGGTTGATTATGGCGAAAAGATCATCGTCAATGTCCGCTTGGTGGTGATCTGTCCCTTCTTCCTCGGGAGGTATTGATGCTGATCCAGTATCATTGGTCCTTTTGTACCCTCCTCCAACAGAACTCGATCCTGTTATAAACTGGTCTAACTCACCTCTTAAACGTGCATTTTCGATCCTCAGATCATGCATTTCATCGAGGGTGAGGAGGAGGCTATTGCAGTTGGGGCAGGTGGCGGAGTCAAAAGTCTCTTTATACATCTTGTTTTCCGCTCGGAGGTTTTCATTTTCAACTCTTAGAAACTCGGCTTCGTTGTGCTCATGACGAGCCTTCATTCGGGTTCGCCTATTTTGAAACCAGAACTTGATTTGCAAAGGTTCAAGTCCTAACTCTTGACTCAGTTCCATTTTCTGTTTGCCGTCTGGCATAGGGCATGTTCTGAAGAAATCCTCAAGCCTTTGTACCTGCTCCTTAGTATGGCGACGGTAACGCTTCTTTTGACCCTTACCGTTATTGTCCTTATCTTTACTGAGATTTTGGACGTCGTCGGCGGAAGAGCCAGGCTCCATAGGCTCGATCCCAAACATGGCTTCGAACTCTTCCTCTCCCATATTCAGCAGGCAATGATAGCTCTCGGGAGTATTGGGTTGAGACATCTTTGATTTGGTTGATGATTTCTCAAGATTTGCTACTCGCTTCCGGTGTTTTCACTCTCTTTGAATTTTTCTGAGCGATTGCCTATGCCTTAAGACCCTCTTCCGAGCATGGCGTCTCTTTTAAAATTAAACGTGGGTTTAGCAACTGTATTGCTTCTTCCAAGGGTCCGGCCTTTCTCAATCCTCTTTTCTTATCGTGTCTCTTGCTCGGCTCGTCTCCTTCCATCTTTTCGTGATAGGGCCCCTTGTTGTTGTCTCCACCGTCAATTTGCTGGCGAGTTCTTCAATAAAGACGAGTCGTATCTCTTTTCTGCCGAAAATGTCTTTGTCTCCCACTCAGCTTATTTTTTATCTTTTCTTTTTCAAAGTAGTGGCGTCCCGTTTAGCTTTGCCGTAGAGACGTCGGATTTGCTTGGCTGGAGAATGGAGACGAGTAGCGGAGGTGATACTGATAGGGAATGTTAGACAGGAAAATCTGGCCAGTAGAGACTTCCCCTGCAAAAATGAAAGAGAATGCGGCAGTATATGTTCTTCATATTCTAGAAAAATTGGAACGATATTGTTTTACCCTTGTGTGTACTTCTATTGAATTTGAATTGAGGAAGTTCCTTCATTTGGACTGGATTGAATTGTATGTCCCGAGTTGCCCTTCACTTTGAGCTTGCCACGTAAGTGCTTTGCTTAGTTGGGCCTTATTTTCTTTCGGGTTGCCTTGGACCATCATCATTTTCTATGCCATCGGGTCCGTGGACCGGAGGGCTCCTTTAATTTGAAGGTTACCTTCGAGGCAAATGAGTCCTATCGCGTTCCATTGGGTCATTTCATTTTGCGACACTCTTGAGGCACTTTGCGATTCCCTGGGTGAGAATGGAACAAATCCAATTTAGCATTTTGCAACGATTGAGGGTAAATTGGAACGACACACAATTACCCGTCTTCGAGCTCGCCTGGGCATTTCACTTGAAATTTCCCTACGTGAGGCCATTCAACATTTCTCATTATGGCAGTCAGCGACGTTACCACAAATTGATCCGCCCTAAATCTAGCATAAAAAGGGATTCACGCATTCGACGGGATAAAAAAAAATAAATAAATTGCCCCCTTGTCCCTGAATTAAATCGAGACACCTAGAAAGCTGGAAAATATCATACGCAGGGGAATTAAGCATGAAATAAAATGTGCACTTATTCAAGGTCAGTTCTGCCTCTCCTGTGGCTCTTCGATAATCAGCTAGTCTCGTGTTGGTTCGGGTGTGGATGATCGATGTTTGAGAGTCCCTACTCACTGGCTCCTGATCGCGGCTTGGGACGTCTGTCAACCCTAAACTGGTTGACCAGGGCAGTAAGCTCATCATCTGGGTAATCTCTTGAACCTTCCAGCAACTGATGCTCGAATTGGGCATTGTTGTTGGCAAATGCTGGCGGTAGATTTCTCATTCTGTCCTCGCCATGAGCAATTTGACTTCTCGTGCTGGAGCCTTCATCATTACTCGAGAAAGTGTGGGGATCACCAACTGTCCTGCTGCCAAAAACTCCTTCCATTCGAGGATTAAAGAAGTGGAAGTGCTCAGGATAATTTCTTGTCTGATTCTCTGGCTGCGCAGGCGCGCTGATCATGGGATGAATTCTAGCCACGGGTTGGTGCTCAGACCAAGGAGTCTGAATACACTGCCCCTGCGGTCTATACTCTTGAAGAGCATTAGGGTGATTCTGGGGGATACTTTGATTAACGCCTGGAGGATTGATGGCACGGCTACTGGCTTGGTTGATGATGGGAAGTGGCTCGCCCCATGCTAACCCGCGGAACTTATGGTGGCGAGGAGACTCGACATTCAGGCTTGGATCAGTCCCGCCTTAGTTTTCTTGATTCTGAGCTGCATTGTGTTCTCTCACCCTTTTTCTGTACTTCTGAAGATGACTCGAAACATTTGCTTTAGTGAGTCCCTCTACGTTCATAATTTCCAGTATATGTTGCGGCCGTGCCGAATCGATTCCTACCTGTTGAACTGCATTAACAAACATACGATGCAGCTCGGGAGACCAACTCATCTTCTTTCTCCAGTTGCTTGGAACAAAATTGAAGGCTTGATGCTTGTTCTCATGGTCGTGCAATTGCTTCCTTACCACGTGCTGCCATATGTTTTGAAGCATCTGAACCCTAACTGGTTTCGTTACGACGTCTTGGGCCCCATTTAAGACAGCCTTCATTATGGCTTGCTGATCATCGCTTGCCGATATTACGAGGACTAGCATGTTTAATTTAGAATTGATGACTTCCAAGAGAGTGAAAACATCCATGTCAATCCCTACCATGGCGGTGAGGACGATATCAAACTGGTCACCACTCCTCCTTAATATCTCTAAGGCCTCTGTCGCCTTTGCTTGAGCTACAACCTTATACCGGCATTTTCTCAATACGGTAACAAGGATTGACAGAGAGACTGGATTACCGTCAATGGCCATGACCAGTAGACCCTCAGGGTAAGGAACTTCATTAGCTTCGATCAGGGTTGAACATGCGCCCGTTTCCCTAATGCTCGACATATTTCTGGATCTAGGACTGCCGACTCGAGACCGCCTCAGGATGTCTTCTTGGACTTGAGGGATCACGGGATCGTCGATGGTTTCTCGTAACAGGCTTTGAAAGCCGATGCTTTGATGGTGAAGGTTTTGAATTCCTCTCCCACGAGAACTCCTTCCTCTCTATCTTTCTCCTGCGAGTTCTTGCGAATGAACTCTCACTATCAAATGAGGACAAGTTCTCTCTCTGGCAATAGCAACGACTTCCCTCTTCACGGGCAGTGCTATTAGATTTTTCGAGGGAGAAAATCTGATATTCAGCTTTTGATCAAAGGGGAAATCCTTGTTTCTCGCTCAGTTCGTCTTTCTTTTTTCTTTTCGTGGTAGAGGGCCCTTGTCAAGATCTCCACCGTCGATTTACTGGCGGGTCCTCCAATAAAGACGAGTCGTATCTCCTTTTCTGCCGAAAATTTCTTTGTCTCCCACTCAGCTCGTTTTTTATTCTTTCTTTTTCAAAGTGGTGGCAGCCCGTCCAACTTTTCTGCAGAGACGTCGGGTCTGCTCAGCTTGAGGTTGCCGCTTGACTGGAATTCGAGCCAGCGGGGGTGTTGCCGACAGAGAATGGTAGATAGAAAAAACTCGACCAATAAGGACTGCCCCTGTGAAATCATTATTTAAATTGAAGCAGATTATCACCTTCGCATTCCGATCATCTGCCTCGCCTCTCTCCTCCTTTCTTTCATGATCTGCTTTCAAAAATGGCCAATTCTCCTAACCATACCTTCTCCACCGAAATCCTGGCTGGGTGGGAGAGACTCTACAATCTTCTTGGTAGAGGTTACGCTCATATAGCCCAAAACTCTACCGTTGAGGCTGAAATCCTCGGTTTATTCAGGACCCTAGACGCTGCTTCTGTTGAGGGTACCCAACTGGGGAGGGAGTATCGGAACTTCCCGACCCTCTTCATTAATTTTCTGGCTGCCTATAACCGCGCTTATGAGACGGTCATTGTGACTGCCGTCGTGAAAGCTCGTTACCGAGACCGGCACGAGCGTTTGGAAATAGTCACATTTATGGCTGATAATCACAAGAAAGCCTTCAAGTTTGCCAATGATCAGCTTTCGTGGCTAGTTCGTGAGAGGGGAAAGTTGGTGGACCGTCTGGCCTTGGTCCGAACTTACGCCGAACAGGAGCCGAGCAATATTATGATGAGGTGCAAATGCGGTTGGCTGCAGGAGAGACTTGATGACATTACGGCAGATATTGCTTTCGAGAGGGCGGCGATTTCGGACTTGGAGTTTGCTGTCGAGCATTACGAGGCCAGTATGGCCCAGGCTAAGGAGAAGCGCGATCGCCTCTTCTTTAGGCTCGCGGAGCTTGATCCTGAGAACGCCCGGTGCACCCGGAGCATCAACTGTTTGGAGAGTCAGTTGAGCTCCTTCGTAATGGTTATCAGGGCTCAGTTTGGCTTTACTTTTCCTCCCCAGTGAGCTGTTGTAATGCTCTTTGATGAATGGAATGAAAGAAAAGCTTCACGTGTTTTTTTTTGTTTAATTTTCCTGCTATCGTTTCTTCCGCATAGCATAACAGAACGATTTGAGGTACCGAAGATGTCGAGGCTTAATGTTTTTCTTGATGTTCTTGTTTAATTGCTCCAGACGATGATATCGAGAACATTGATGAAGGGTTCGGCGGCGGCCCCCACTATCCATCTTGAGATCACAAACAATAACACTATGACAACTCGATCAGTGCGCTGGTAATAAATCCGGCCACCTGTTGTGTGCCCACTTTTATCCATATTTTATTTCTTTCGGCGTCCACTTGCTCATGTCGGTCGCCTGTAGCGTCGGGAGAAATTCCTGTGGGCCACGTTCATTAATAGAACCTCGGTCCTCTAAAGCCCTCCGCATGTTTCGGATAAGAGGAAATTTTAAGATCGGTCTCTGGTTGATTTAATCAGGTAAAGGTATTTGTTTCATGGGTTCTGATTATATAATCCATATTGTCTTTCAAAAGACGCGGGATCCTCTGCAATACATTAAATATGCCCCCGTGTTTAATCAGTATAAATCCACCGTCATATCAGAATACACTGCCCATACAAGTTTACGGATTGACATAACTCTGTCTGTCAAAGATGGACAGTGTTCGTTTGCCCCCCGGAATTAACGGTTGAAGCCTCGGTGTTTTTCGTCTTTTGGTATTTCTGGAGATGATTCTTGATCTATTTTGAACTTAATTTTTACACCCGTCTAGGGTATCTAGGATCTCCCTGCAAAAGAAAATGATATAATTAGTATGCGACACAAGGAATGTCGGTCCATGACTCCTATATTAGTCCAATTTGATTTTTTCTATTTTATAGAGAAATCAGAAAAAAAAAATTCCCTTAGGAAGAAATGGGTTAATACAGAATTTTTTTGCAGATTTATTACTCTTTTTTTATTATTTTTTTTAAGGAATGTGACAAAATCTCTTGACGTTTACTAAAATTTTTGAAGGAATTTCCTTTTTATCAGAATAAATTTTCAGAGGTAAATTTGTCAGGAAAATTTTATTTTTATTGAAGCAGGAAAGACATGACAGAAATCCTTTATTGGTTAACAAAATTCCCCCGAGACATTAGTCTAATTATATTTAGAGAAAATTTTCTTAGAAAAACATGAGCAAATTTCTCGAAAAGAATTTTTGTTGCAAGTTTTTATAATTTGAAAGAACGTGATAAAATCACTTGATGTTTACCAAAGTTTTTTTTTGAAGGAATTTTTCTTTTATCGAAATAAAATTTTAGAGGAAAATTTGTCAGGAAAATTTCATTTTTATTGAAGCAAGAAAAACATGACAAAAATCTCTTATTGGTCAATACAATTCCCCCGAGACATTAGTCTAATTTTATTTAGAGAAAATTTTCTTAGAAAAACATGAGCGAATTTCTCGAGAAGAATTTTCTTGCAAGTTTTTATAATTTGAAAAATGTGATAAAATCACTTGATGTCTACTAGAGTTTTTTTTTTTGAGGGAATTTTTCTTTTTATTGAAATAAATTTTCAGAGGAAAATTTTTTCAGGAAAATTTCATTTTTATTGAAGCAATAAAAACATGACAAAAATCCCTTATTGGTTAATAAAATTCCCATGAAGGGATTTTTCACATCATTTTTTCAAAATTTTTTTTAAAAGAAATGAGGGACAAATTTAATTTTTATTTTCTTTTAAAAGAATGGTCGTAATATCAAGCTCAAAAACTGACTAACACCTAGCATGAACCGACCGAAAATAAATACAAACTTACTTTTACCTTGGAGAAATGCAAATCACATAGTCATGCGCATGACTCAAGTGAGGAGTGAACTCTAGAAAATAAAAGAAGGAGAGACAGGGTATGGACCTAAAAGGCCCCCACTATCTGAATTGACAACCTTACCCTCCGCGCAATCAAATCACAATGGGAAGAATTGTCAATTCAGATAATGAGCGGGATAAAATATGGTCAACCCGAGCGTAATCGACGCAAGAGCTTTACATATTCGATCCCTATCTATGGTTTTCTAGGAAGAATTTCGCGACTTGGGTTTAGACGCTTGTGTGTGCAGGTGTCGTGATCCTCAGAGTATGCAAGACATGCACAACAATTGATATCAAAACAGCGCTTCTAAAAATATGCGAAATTAAACAAATAAACCAAACACCGAGCCTGCAAAACAAAGGGGTTAGCCAAACACTCCGCCCCTTATAACTCCCATCTTGCAAAAACAATATAACACCTATAGAATGAGTCCCAAACAAGATCGCCAGAAGCGAGATATCCATGAAATTTTCATTGGCTTAAGTCCACTAAGACTTTTAAAATTTCGAAAAAATTCAAGTATTCCAATTGGTATCTTTTTTCGAAAATTTAAAAATCCCGTTCCCAGTGAAGTCGCCAGTCTGTCGCGACCCTCTAAAAAAATTTTAAATTTTAAAGGGGGTTAACGGATTATTAGGTTAATTAGATTTGACTAACCTAACGCGGACCCTCCCAAGCCCTACCGAATCGCAACTTTGGTTTTTGTTTAAATGATTTTAAAATTTGGAGTCGCCACTAATCGTTCTTGGTAGGTCGATTAGAAACCTAAATAAATTAGCGGGAGAACTAATTTATTCCTGCGAACCAGAGATTATGAGTTCGGGGACTTGGTTACACTAGTTGATTAAAACTAATGCCCTTTCGGTACCTTAATTTCATGGATATCTTAATTCGGCAACTTAGGCTTGGTTTATTCCTAAGGCTATAGTAGGGTATTCTCTTTTGTGTTTTCACTTTTTAAATAGGATCCATGGATGGTATATATTTTTATTTGTTATATTTTTTTAAGTGTTAAAGATTCCCTGAAGCCGAAAGAAGGAGTGTATTAACGACTTCTGTGCAGTATTACAACCTACTTATCTTTTGGGTCTGATGATTCAAAAATTAAATTATAGGAAGTACATGACAGTGAATAAACACCTCTAATGGGAGGCCTAGCATTGGCTTGGCTCTTCCCTTTGGGATTTAAGGTACAGGTATTTAAGTTGCAAGTATTTAAACTACTGTAAGTAAAAACCTCCAATGGGAGGCTAAGCATTGGCTTGGCTCTTCCCTTTGGGATTTAAGGTACATGTATTTAAGTTGCAGGTATTTAACTACTGTAAGTAAAAACCTCCAATGGGAGGCTAAGCATTGGCTTGGCTCTTCCCTTTGGGATTTAAGGTACATGTATTTAAGTTGCAAGTATTTAACTACTGTAAGTAAAAACCTCCAATGGGAGGCTAAGCATTGGCTTGGCTCTTCCCTTTGGGATTTAAGGTATATGTATTTAAGTTGCAGGTATTTAACTACTGTAAGTAAAAACCTCCAATGGGAGGCTAAGCATTGGCTTGGCTCTTCCCTTTGGGATTTAAGGTACAGGTATTTAAGTTGCAGGTATTTAACTACTGTAAGTAAAAACCTCCAATGGGAGGCTAAGCATTGGCTTGGCTCTTCCCTTTGGGATTTATGGTGCATGTATTTAAATTGCGGATGGACTTTGTCCTCTCCATTCTGGGGTATGAATTCTTTAAAATAAAATACAACGAATTGATTCAACAATTTGAAATTTGTGCGCGCTTGAGGACTCCTCCAAGCCGATTTTGTGCTTCCATAGGGTTGACCATTGATATAAAGCTGCGGCTTCCTGACATAAAATAGAGTGAAATGTGAGTATACAAAATATGTGCTAATCTGCACCTAAAACCAGAAGAGTGGAAAGAGTACTTATCTCCCATTTTTTTGGGAGGGATTTCTATAATTGATTTTCGCTCTCTATGTTCCCAATATAGAGAGTTTCTTTTGAATTAAGAGGGACTTTTAGTCACAGATCAGTTGAGAAATCGGTGGACAGCTTAGGAGCTTGTCTGGGCCGATTTTTGCATATCTACGAGATTTTTGCTGTTGACGTAGAGATATCCTTCTCCTGACATAAAATATGGAAAAAAAAAAGAGGAGATGGAGAAAGTGTATACAATTTGTGCTAATTTGCAAGTAAAACCATAAACAAATGAATAAATAAAAACACTTAACTCGAATTTGCTTGCTCGTTGACGAGGATGAACTCTTGATTTATATTGATCGATGAAGGAATTTGTGATGATAATCCCTAGCTTTGAACTCCCATCATCTTCAAAATTCTCTCTCTTTTGGTATTTTCTTTCTCTCAAATTTTTCTTCAATCTCCCAAAACTCTCTCAAACATCCAAAATTTTCTCTCCAAAAAAAATCCTCCCAAACACTTCAAATTTTCTCTCCCAAAAATTCTCTCAAACACTTCAAATTTTCTCTCCCAAAAATTCTCTCCCAAAAAATCCTCCCAAACACTTCAAATTTTCTCTCTCAAGAATCCTTTCTCAAGCTCACTTCTTTCTCCTTTTATAACCTACTCATCTATCTCCCATTCTAATTTTTCCACTAACTCTATCTCCCATTCTAATTTCTCCACTAACTCTTCTTCATTTTCATCTTCCATTCTCCATCTCTATCTCACATTCTAATCTCTCCACTAACTCTTCTTCATCTTCATCTTCCCTTCTCCATATTTATCTCCCATTCTAATTTCTCCACTAACTCTTCTTAATCTCCATCTTCCCTTCTCTATTCTTATCTTCCATTCTAATTTTCTCTACTAACTCTTCTTCATCTCCATCTTCCCTTCTCTATTCTTATCTTATTTTCTCCATCCATTCTTCTCCAACTTCTCTTCTTCATCTCCTCTTCTTCATCTTCCCTTCTCTATTCTAATTTATCCACTAAATTTTCTTTTTATTATTTGTAAAATAATCCTTCAAGAGTTAGGTTTTTGCACTTTAGTCCTTGAATTTTAAGTATTTACAATTCAGTCCCTGAAAAAATATATTTCTTTAAGTCCAAATCTCCTCACAATTTTTGACACACCAAAATTTACCACATGTCAAATTTAAGCTCATTTCTTGTCGCTGAAAATAATGCATAATTTAATTAAAGCCCTTTTGCAAAATTAAGTCATTCTGGGTATAATTGGGCCAAGATGAAAATTTAAAATATTAGAAGACAATGTCACAACTCATAAAAAGTGAAAGTTAAAAATAAGTTGACTCAAATTAAATTTTTTTAGGCCCGATTCGAGATTATACTCGTGAAGGAACACGTGACTCAAATTGGATTTTTCTGAATTTGCGATGGCCAATATGAAAATAGATTTAAAATAAAAATATTAACTATCTTTGTGTATTTTTTGGCCTCAAATGTTATTTTTTCAAAATTTTCAAATATTTTTGTATTTTTTTTAAAAAAAATTAAAAATATATATAATATGAAAAATTATTTTTTGGTCAAAATTCGTTCCCTAGGCTTGGCTAAGGTTCCCAAAGTTGATTTTTTAATTTTATGAATTTTTATGGATTTTCTATTAATTTTTGAAAATAAATAAATAAAAAATACGTAAAAATACTGAAAATATGAAAAATCGTTTTTTGGTCAAAATTGGTTCCCTAGGCTTGGCTAAGGTCCCCAAAGTTGATTTTTCAATTTTATGAATTTTTATGGATTTTTTATTACCTTAGCAATAGAAAAAATGATTAAAGATCAGGTGTCAACACATGGCAGGCTGAGTCTTCTAAATTCAGCTGAGACCAAAATTTGTGGTTACAGTTTTCAGTGAATTTAGGTTTTTTTTTAATAAGTATAATTTAAATTCGGTCCAGTCCTGATTAAAAATTTAGACGAGCAAATGCAGTCTAAATGAGATCACATGCAACAAGATCGAGAAAACTTTAGAAGATGACCAAATGTAGCGTGCCTTATATATGTATTTAAAAAATTCATATAAGGGCATAAGTGTTCCCATTTTCTTAAATAAAAATATGAAATGAATATTATTTCAAATAAAGATTTGAAGTGACATAGCAATTTCAAATAAGATATTGAAGTGGCCATAAAGTTTCAAAAAATGACTTGATTTCGAAGGCATTTTCGTCATTTTTTTTTATTTTATATTTTTTCTCTTTTTTATTTCTTTTTTCCTCTCTTTTTTCTTTCTCTTTATTTGATTTTTTTTCCTCTTTTTTTCTTTCTCCTCTCTTTTTTCTTTTTTTTTTCCCTTTTCAATTAACAGAACATGGCGAGAATGCCCTCGAGGACAGGCCCTCTTTTTTTGAGATTCCATTACCACTTTAGGCTTTTATTTGAAATAAGATTTATTTTAAGTTATTTTTCAAAAAAAATAAAAATGCTTTAGGCTCTTACGTAAAATAAGATTTCACTTTTGTCCATTTATTTGAAAATTTTTCTGCTACTCTTTTAACGAGTGTCGGATTTTTCAGGTCGATGCTCATCCATGAAAGGACGGCGCTCGTTGGGATGGGGAGCGCTTTCGATCTCAAGAAGTACATCGTCCCCAGCAAATGGACAGCCAACCTTTCTGTAAATAATAAAGCAACAGACACGGACGTGACATTGAAGGGTGGATGGAAGCTCCCTCGAAACTTCAATTATTACATGGTAAAAAAAAAAATGCATCAATAATTTGGAATCTTGCCGGGAAAATTACAATGCTACTAATAATGCATTCCTCTTTAGGTGGTCCAAAGAGAGACCGTTGACCCAATACTTATTTAGGACACTTCTCAGGTTCTCTAGGGTTGTACCATGATCAAATATAAGTTCACCCCCAAATTTTCTGATTAGGTGCAATTTTACCCAAATTGGTGTCATTCAAACTGAACATAGCTGGGTAGAGAGCCCATTGGTCTAATCGTACTTTTTGTTGGGGATTTTATGTTGTTTCGTGGGCCAGTGAGTTTGAAAACAGCACCCCCTTCTCCCATTACAGATCTACTTTTGATTCCACGTCAACGTCGATCCGGCGTATTTAGGCAATCTCATGTTAGAGTGAAGATCGACCGTCGATGCGACGATTAATGAGAAGTTGAGTCCTAATAGGACTCGGACTTCTTCAAAATCAAGGACCCGGCATGAAGCACGCGCTCGGCATGCATTGACGGATGACATTACCATGTAAACCAGACTGAAGGAAGATGAAGGTACCCGAGAGTTGTGGGCAGCCTAAGCCCTCGTAGGTCAACTATCTAAGTTCTTCGAGCTCTGATTGTTTTCCGAAAAATGAATGATATGTACGACGCTTTTCGAAAAACGACATTTTGTATCATCTGAAATAATTCGATCGATGAAAAATGTTCTCATTATCGACAACAATCCATGTCTAAACACTCTCGATCATGATAATAATATTTCTTTCTTTCATTTATTTTGGTAAGCAACACGAATGGTCATTTTTTAAAATAAAATATTTTGTAAATTATTTATTTTTCCCGAAACGGACAGAGCTTAATATGCTCTGTCCAAATGTATTACCAAATGATTTTTTATTTGGTAAGCACGACGTATGCTTGTCTATATGGACAACCACATAGGTTATTAGGTTGTGACATGTCATGTATTACCATGTCATGCCTCCTTCCATGTGGTCCCCCACGTGCGCTATTGAATTCCTACATCATCTTGGTTATTGAATCTTTATATGTTACAGATATAGCATGACATGCTCTTTTCCCCTTCGGGTCCATTTTGCCCTTGTCAGGACCATGGTTGAGATTTTATGGCTGTTCACCTCCATTCCCGGTCAGGGCTTGACTGGAAATTGGTCAAAGGGACTCACGGGTTGATTTTGAGTTGCGTTCCTTGTCCACCTGACCGCAGGCATGTGACTCACCTGTTGCCCGAAAGCCCGGATCGGACCGACCCGAATAGGCTCGGTCTGAGATTTCGGGGTCCCTCAAGCCTGAAATGGCCCCAAATATCTTTTTACGAGTGTAAAAATATGAAATACTATTAATTATGCTCGAAATAATTTGACAAAATCACGAATAAATTAGTAGAATAGACATATAAAAAAGTGATTTTTGAGGTGAAAAAAAATATAATAACTGATCTATTCTTCAACTTGAAAGAGAGTACTAAAATCGGGCTTGGGCTGAACGGCCAGGACCGCCTCGTTCTAGTTTGGCCTGAGACTTTTTTTTATCTAAATACCGGCGGGCCGAGAAGCATCGAGGCCTGCTCTGCCCCGCCTCGCCGGGCACGTGCAACAAATTAACAAGGGACAAGAAAGGCACTGTGAAAAAGGAGATTGAAACTTGTAATCTGATAAAATTGTTTCCGTAAATGTTTTGGGGAACGATGACAAAATTGTTTGTCTGGATTCCGGACACCCATTTGAGCCTGTCTTGCTCTGATACTCTGTTGCACGAAAGAGGAGAGAAATGTTAAAGGGAAAATTACAGGCAAGGACAATACAAATCCATGTATCATTCAGCGTCATGGAAAGGAAAGAAAAGAAAGGTTTGTGAATTATTGGGGAGCACATAGGCCATAAACGAATGGGGAAAGCGAAAGCAACTCTTTCTCTCTCCTCTCTTCAATCCCCCTCCCTGCACCCACTGCGGAGAACTGGGCATCGAAAGTGGCAAGGGACAGCAAAAGCACGACGTTTGCGCTCCCCACAGCGACCCCATCAAGCCCCGCTCCCCTCCATGTAGAGCCTTTCTTTGTCCTCTTAGCCGCTTGAAAGCACCACGAATAAAATCTCCCTTCTTCTTCTTCTTCTTCTTCATTGTTTCTTGTTTTCTTGATGTGAATCTCGTGGCGAAGAAGATGCCAAGGCCAGGTCCGAGACCTTATGAGTGTGTCAGACGAGCTTGGCACAGCGATAGGCACCAACCCATGCGAGGTTCCATCGTCCAGCAGATCTTCAGGTGGGTTGGTCTTGCGTTGATTTGTGCTTGAATTCGAGGCTTTAAAGTTGGTGTCTTTTGTGCTGGAGTTGTGAATTGGGACTGCCCCACCTGGTGTTGATCAGGGTCGTCAGCGAGGCTCACAGCTCCGCAACCAAGAAGAACCGGGAATGGCAAGAGAAGCTTCCCACCGTTGTTCTCAGAGCTGAGGAAATCATGTACTCTAAAGCTAATTCCGAGGTTTTTCTTGTTCTTTTGCCTTTTTTTTTTTTTACGCTGTTTTTGGGTTCATGGGTTGGTGTGTCTTTTCATGGTTGCTGTTTGCTGGTTTGTTGAAGTTTAAGTTGTTGTTTGCTTGCTCAGGCGGAGTACATGGATCTAGAAACTCTATGGGAGAGGGTTAATGATGCCATTAATACCATTATTCGGAGGGATGAGAGCACTGAAACTGGAGACCTTTTGCCACCATGTGTTGAAGGTACCAAAACGCATTTTAGATTGCATTCTGCTAGATCTAGTTCTGAGTCTTTTTGAAGGTTCATCAGCTTCAGGCTCAATTCCTAATGCAGTTATTACATGGCACTCGAGAGTTCCGTGATGTTATTTTGGTCTGTCTCCATGTGCTTTTGGACTTAATTTAGAATCGTTTTTATGCTGTTTCTCCATGTATCTGCCTTGATTTAATGCACTTGCTGATGAGCAGCTGCATTGAATTTGGGTTGTGTCCCTGTGAGAGCTTCAAGAAGTCAAAGGCACAATAATTTTAGGACTTATCTGACTCCAAGAGCACGGGAACCTGTTGCTGAGATGTCTGGAACTTCGGATAAATTAACTGACAGACGATTTCCACATTCACCGGTGGTTCATTCTGCACAGTTTCCGAATGTTGCCAGGTCCGAAGCTGCGAGTTCCAATCTCTTGGCAGCTGAGCCTTCCAATCATGTGATTGAAAGACATGAACTTGCTTCTCCTTGCAGTCACCCTCTTCCTTTTGAGAGTAATCCCAGAAGATTTAACGGATTGACGACCACGGAAACAAACACCTTGATGAACTTCGGTTCGGTATATCCCTTGTACTATGGAACCCACTATACAACTGAAGAGTTGCAGACAGTTTCACAAGTTCCAGATGATGCTGGCACTATACTTGTTGGAACCCCCATAGGGAGATCGATTCCAGACTCTACTGAAGCTGGTATGATGCACAACGTTTTATCCCATAATTGTTCCGAAGGTACTTTGAACATTATCGGAAGAGTTGATTCCAGAAACACCAGTGAGAAATCATCAGAGGAAAAATGTGACTTGTCATTACGGTTGAGTGTGAAATCAGATCCGTGTGCGAGCATGAGACTTAGTCCAGTTCCTGAAGCTGAGGATTTTGATTTAAATTGTTCCCAGGGGAGAATGGCGCTTACTGCATCACAAATGCAGGTCAACAAGGAATTCTGTTTTCTCCCGGGCAGAACCTCAACCATGGAATAGCTTGAGTTCTCGCCAGGTAAATGGATTTCAGAGGATGAGGATAGGATTTTGGAAGCAACGATTAGGAAACGTAAGGAACCTTTAGGAAACAATGAGGGAGCTGGGCAATTTTTCTGGCAACCAGAGTTCCAACGCAATTTGGGTAACGGTTCGTAGACACTTTTTCTTGCAGCTATATCAATGCCTGTTAGTTCAGAAATGCCCTAAATTGTGCATCTGCCCTTGATTCACGTTGTCAATGATCACATTGTTACCTGCTTCTGATGGTTGCTAGTGTTTGTGGCGCAAAAGTTTAAAGGACAAAACAAACCAAGCTTTCTCATCTCAGGAAATCCGCAAACAATTTTCTTTATATGGACATATGTGGATTCAGACACTTTCTTGGTGCATGTTAAGTTACATTGATATCTGGCAGAGGGTGGATGCAGCATTGCCGCCGTTCGAGAATGAGATATTTACCGCTCCAATATGAGCTTTTTTAGTGAGCATATACATGCAAGAATTCCCTCATGTCAGAAGGTGATATCTTAATGGTACAGTTGTCTCACTGAAGAGCTTATTAGTTTCTCAAAAAATATTCAACAACTTGTGCAGTGCCCAGCTGCCATATTCATATGTCGGTATCCTTATGAGAGTTCAGACTTTAGGATGAACTAAATGGTCTGTTGGACGAAGGAAAAGACAGGATAACACATCTATGGAGATGCTGCCTTTGGCTCGATTTTCCAACGGGAAGGGTGATGTTCGCTCTGACTTCTTACTTTGTAACTTTTTCCAGGAGTTGTCAACTAACTTGAGCAGAGTGTGCTCATTTCATCATGACCTGGTCGAGAGTCCTTGGAGAAGGTGTGTCAAAGACTGAATGAACTGAAGCAATAAATTAAGAGACAAAGTATAGCGAGAGGTAACAATGAGAGGAGGGTCGATCTGATCTTGTAAGAGAGTTCAATCAAGATGGTTTAGTTTTGATGGTCAGTATGGTAGCTGTAGTCACCTGATCCTTGTTGGATCTTGTTGTACTGGCTTGTAGCAGTAGTTAGTCACCCCGTTTGGTGGTCCGGAACGTCATTTTTGTAAGCATCATTAAGAAGAGAGATTAGGCTTCAGTGTGCGGCAGAAGGGACACCAAAGGCCTGCGTCAACGATCTGTTTTCAGAAAACGATGAGCTCTTTGAGAACTTCTGTTAGTGCTCTGCTTATGGGAAATGTATGAACTCAAATCTGTCTTGATGGTGTTGCATTTCTTAGCACACCTTACCGTGTTGTCGGTTTTCATCGCAGCTGAAGTTTCTTCCTTTTTTTTTTTTTTGGTAAAGAGCTGAAGTTTCTTTCCGTATCTAGTTTTGAGAAGAAAGCGCCATGACCAATTGCAATTGGTTTTCGAAAGTTCAATCCTATTGATGTTCTTTGAGATGGTATGAACAACTTACTTAGATCATAAAAACTCGATGAATAGACATTTCGAAGCTATATACATTGGTACATCAAATGGAAATCAGCAAATTTGCCTACAACGAAAAAATTTGGCACATTCAACATGTGCATGATGTGGAGCATAAGTTAATACCACCCTTCCTGTTGATGTTGTCCTATTAAATGTAAGACAAAGTATACCTCGTCAATTCCAGGATGCCAGCTATCTGCAGAAAGAAACTCATGGCTGATCCCGTTTAGTTTGATCATACTACAGCCAGAGCTCTTCTTCGCGGCACTAGTGCTCAGCGATCGCCTAGTCTTGACCAGATCATCCCACCGGTTCACACTTGTGTATACGTTAGCCATTATCGAATAGGCTCCACCATCTTCAGGGCACAACTCCATTACCTTCCTAGCTGCCCTTTCTGCAGTTTCGACATTTCCATGTATTTTGCAACCTCCAAGCAACCCTCCCCAGACGAAGATATCACCTCTCATTGGCATCTTATGTATCATGTCTTCGGCCTCTTTGACCAGACCGGCCCGGGCAAGCAAATCGGCCATGCACCCATAATGCTTGAGTTCTCGGACCACGCCATATACTGATTCCATCTCCTCAAAAATCTCAGAGGCTTCACGGACTAGACCGGCATGGCTGCACCCAACAAGAACCCCAAGAATACTCACTCCATCAGGTCGTAAACCTGACAAAACCATCCTTGAGAAGTAGTCTAGTGACGAATGACCATATCCATGCATTCCTAGCCCTACAAGCACGGCATTCCAAGTACGTACATTCTTTTCTGGGCTTGCCTCGAACAGCTCCATTGCCATTTCGATGCAACCACACTTCATGTACATGTCGACCAACCCAGTGCACAAGAAAGAATCTATTCGAATCTCATTTTCCCTTATATAGTCATGTATTTTCTTCCCTCGATCAATTTCACCCAGCTGCGCACAAGCAGAGAGAGCAGAGACAATGGCCACATTATCAGGCTGAATGCCTGAAGCAATCATGAGATCGAACAGTCGAATAGCCTCGTCGCACTGGTTTGTCTGTGCGTAACCAGCAACCAGAGTACCCCAGGACACAGCATCTCGTTCGGGCATTTCCTCAAACAATCTCCGCGCGTTCTCGACACCACCCGACTTCACAAGACCGTCGATCATACTATTAAAACTCACGACATCGCGGCAAGAACTCTCATCGAAGACCCTGAGCGCATCGGCCACCTGACCGCACACAGAATTCACGCGGACGAGAGTGTTGACGACGAAAAGATCGGCCGCGAACCCGAGCTTGAAGGCTTGGGAATGGAGGGCCCGAGCCAAAGAGAGAGCCTGAAGCTGGGCACAGGCCTTGAGAGCAAAGGGGAACGAATGGAAGTCGAGGGGCAAGCCAAGGCGACGCATTTCGACGAACAGGAGGAGGGCGGAGAGAGGGGAAGCGAGGAGGGTGTGGGCCCTGATGATGGTGTTGTAGCAAAACGTCGACGGGTCTGGGATGGCTCTGAACACCGAGGACAGGTAGCTCGCCGATGCCTCAGTGCTCGGGCTTGATAGCGAGGGAGGAGCGGGGATGAGAGCGGTGAGCGCAAAGAGAACGTGGGTGAGGACGGGGCTCGGGTCGGCAGAGAGGAGGCCATTGGCGATGGCTTGAGCGTGGACTTGGTGAAGGTGTTTGATGCTGCTGCATTTCTTGAGGACGACGAGAAGCGTAGACGAACAGGGAATCAACATCAAGATCCTTCCTTTCGGATCAAAAAGGGCGACTTTCATGCATGTCTTAAAAGGAGACCGAGCGACTGTGCAAGATTTTGATTTCAAATAGTAAGTCAGGTGAATCTCAACGCATACAAATGGCTACGCAAGATCGAAGAAGACATGAATTCGAACTGATTTTCAATGACCAAGCGGAAACAAGGCGAAAGCGCAGAGGCTTGTCGAGACGGTGCCGAAAGTCGACTGCGGCGGCAGCGGCATCGAGAAGCAGGCGGCAGAGGTGGCGGAGGTGACGTTAACGGCTAGCTTTTGGCCGGCCCTGCAGCGGGAGTCAGATTGGGCAAATGAAGTGGTACATTCCGGCCTTTCTCGAGAGTCGATACCCGCAGACTTGGCCAATGGATCCTTTGTCAATCGGAGAAACCGTGGCACAACTGTTGTATTCTTTCTTTCATACAGCAGCAAAACCATGCGTTCCGCTATATATGAAATCTACACAATTAATTTAAATGAGGGTACTTTTTGGTTTATAACCATGATATTGTCGTGGATAAATTGGATTCATGAAACCTTTTGGTATTGTAATGACCTTATCGGCATATCTCTCTATTTACGACAAGATATTGATGTCTCTTTTAAACCCCGATCTAAAGATATATCGACTTCGGAACTATATGAATTTAAGATCTCGGGCATGAGAACATTTAAGAAGATGAGTTGTGCGACTAAGAAAGACATGAGAGCCATCTAGTTGGGACACGAAATACCCTACATGTGATGACTTGGATTCCGCCCAATTAACCTAACGAGCGAGATAGTCAATTGTGGGCATGGTTAGAGGCAATAGTCATTGGTGCGGTAGTTATGGACCCAACGAAATGACAAGCACGATGGATATTGAAGTACTGGAGTGATGGATGATTAGTGTTTGTTTTGATCATCTTGGATGCAGTTCGCGTGAAAATTGATTCGGATTGAACCCGTGATGCCTAGCCCCCTCTTCCATCACCTCACACATCCCCACCCCCCACTACAAAAGCGATTTTGCTCTCTCTCCTCTTCATTGTGAACACTCCCTCAAAGAAAGCTCTCTCAAATTCTCTCATCCCCCCCTCTCTTAGTGATATATCTCTCACCACTGGTTACTGTGCTTCCCAGTAATTTCCACAGTTTTCGTTCTCGTTTACCTCTAACAATCACCATAGATCTGTGGGTTATATTGCATGAGCACTTATCGCTGGTGAAAGCAATCCCATCATTTGCCATAGTTTCCACAAAAATAAGATTCTTGGTAAGACCAGGAGTATGCATCACATCCAGAAGATTTTTTACTGTCCCATCTTTCATCTTCAGCTTCACCTTTCCACGACAGACAATATCAATCGTCGTATCATCTCCCATCCGCATTGTACCTCCATGATGTACCTCATAACAACATAATCAATTTCTATAAGACATCATGTTGAAAGATGCTTCGATATGAATTATCCATGTATCGTGATTGACTTGAGATGAGTTGCAAACAATATACATGTCTCCTGTACTGTTGTCCTCATCATTCTTTGTAGTAGAGGATGGTGGTTCATCTTGTTTTTTTAGACTCACATTTTTGCTTCTGCAATCCTTCTTCAAATGTCCACTTTTTTTTGCACTTCTAGCAGTTTATTTTAGATCAATCTTGATTTTTAGATCTTCCCCTAGACTTGTTTCTGACATCAAATCTAGATTTGGATGGTTCACTGTTCCTTCCTCTTAAAAGAAAAAGCCTCATACGTTGCATTATTAGAACCCGCTCGCTTCATCTCTCCTTAGATAAAAAAGCAGATACAATATTCTCAAAGGATAACACACTGACACTAGTGCCAATCGAAAAAATTATATGCTCCCATGAATTCGGTAGTGAATACAGCAACAACATGCTTTATTTTCCTCATTTAAATTAACATCGATAGATATAAGCTGCCCATAGATAGAATTAAACCCGTTTAAGTATGGAAAAAAAAATCAACTTCACTCATCCGAAGGTTGTACAGTCACTTCCGCAGAAACAACCCAAGTGACTTACTTTGATAAAGGCTTCCCAACTTCTTTCAAAGATCTTTCGTCGTTTTCTTCGAGGTTACATTCACCAAAACATTATCAACAAGACATAACTAGATTAGGCTTCGCGCCTTTCGATCACTACTGGTCTACTCCTTCAATTCATCGGATGTGAACTTCAGCATTGCGCCCTCCTTCACCTTCTTCTTGGGATTCAAATTAGGTTTATCTCCTTCAATCACGTGCCACAAACATCTGTTCATAAGCAAAGCCTCCATCTTTAACTTCTATAGCTCGAAACACTTTCCTCCGAACTCCTTTATTTTAATTCGCAATTGACCAGCTGACATCTTCCCAAGATTTGATGTGTTGGATCTCTCTTCACTAAGAAACCCTACCACCTCACTCTAATACTAGATGTTAGAATTCGGCACATAATCAAATCGAAGTAAAATATAAAGCGAGAAAGAGAAATCGAGATACGAGATTATATTCTGGTTCACTCTTAAAATATGGCTATGTCCACCAGAGGATTCTATTATAATTAGCATATCGTATCTCTCATTTCATTACTCAATTTTACAAGCGAAAAAGATTATATATAACAGTAGCTATTCATGAGCCAAGCCCAAACTATTCATAAAAAATTATGAGGTTAAATAGTAAAAATCCTCTATTGTCCAAGGAGCGCTGCCCCCTTGAAACCCGTATTGAAGCGAGACTCATGTGTTTTTTTGACATTGGGGAGTATGAACCACATCCCAACACGAATCTTCAAGCGTCATGATTTTCATGTTTTGAGAGGAATGACGACATACCTTTCCCTATAGCGAAAACCTTCTGGCGATCATTGTTGCTGAAAAATGAAAGACAATGAAGACATGTAATTTCTCTTCCTTGACCCTATATGCTTTTTTGTTAACCATCTGATGGTGGATAGAAACAAAACTAACATCAGTCCATTAAACGTTGTTATCGATAGGGTGGAGAGAGGAGCAAACTTCCTTTTTAAATGAAGGCTATCAATAGACACATTTTCAATAGGTGCCATCCATCAAAGCACGCGAAGAGTTCTGATTTTTCACTTATGCCTTTATTAACCATCATAAATACATGAAATAATTGTTAAATCATTATTAGTAACATCACATCGACATTTATTTTTACATCGAAATCCCGCCCAAACGTTAATTTTGTCTCAAAAACACCCCTGAAGCGGATGTGGAATTTCAAAATACCCCTCGGACTTTATTTTTAAATTTTTTTGAATGCCTACGACGTGGATTCCAAATATCAAAATGTCCCTCTTAAAGTTATCAATAAACAGGTCTTGTTAACGAGTGCCCCTAAGCAATTGATTCGATAAACTTTACGATTTATAATACATCGGTTATTTTCATGTTATGTGTGATTATTAATTTGAAAAGTGATTATAGAGAGAGAGAGAGAGAGAGAGAGATTTGCCCTATGTGGTAACTTCCTCAATTTTGCGGTGTAGGATTAGAAGTCAAATTGATCCTCAAAAGAAGATTGACCAAACGTGCATGATTGAAGAAAAGAAACCATGAATACGAATTGATTCTAACAGCCTTGAAGAAACAAGGCGAAAGCGTAGACGACCGCCGAGAGGGCGCCGAGAGTCGACGGCGGCGACCACGTCGCGAAGCTGGTGGAGGTGACGGAGGTAACGTTAACGGCCAGCTTTTGGCCGGCCTCGCAGTGGGAGTCGATGGTGCAGATAAAGTAGTACATTCCGGCCTTTCTCGAGAGTCCGTACCCGTAGCCCATGCCATTGGATCCTTTAGCAATCGGAGAAACCTTGGCACAGCTGTCGTATTCTTCTTTCGATACAGCAGCAAGACTATGTGTTCCATTAAAGTTGAAACCTGCATAATTTATTAAATGAGGGTAGTGTTTTGATCACAGGCATGATATATTGCTGTGGATGGTAGGGACATGCGATGCCCTTCGAGCCTCACAATTTGAGTGAGTCGAGGTTTTTGACCTGTGCAAAGTAATCTTGACTACAACTCAAAGGGGCGACTACAGTTAGTTGGCTACCTAGAGGTGTGAGTGAGCATGAGCCGGGCCAAAAAAAAAAGAAAAAAAGAAATGGCACAATGTGATTTCCAAACTTTTAGTTTGATCAACGTGGTCCCTAAACTTTAACTCAATGTGTAATGTTATCCACGAGGTTTAAATTTGTTCCATGTAGTCTCTGAACGTTTGGTTAATATTCAATTTGATTCCTAAATTATATGAAAATGTTCAGTGTTGTCATTCTATTAATTCAAGTTCAAAGGTAACCTTGAACATTTCACATAGTTCGAAGAATACATTGAGCATAAGAAAAAAAATTTAGAGATCATATTGAACAAATGAAAAGTTCATGGACAACAACATTGCACATTGAAATAAAGTAGCCACATTAAATAAATTAAAAGTTCATGGACCGCATTGCACAATAAGCCAAAGTTCATAGACTATTTGTGTCATTCTCTCTGTTTTTAAAAGCGAGTTCGGGCCGGCTCGAGAAAAGAAATTAGGGGGAGCCGGAAATCTCGGCCCGAGCCCTATGCCCCGAAAATTCGGGCCAGTCCGGTGTCGGGTGTATCCTCTGATTTCATTCAGCTAAATTCCCCATTTCAAATGCCAAAGACGAAAGTTCTCTCTTCTCCGATTCCAAATAGACGTCGCGGAAATGAAACAGCAGGGTCTCAAGATTGCTTACTCAGAGTATCGCCGGCCTCGATGGATTTGTTGGCGGCCCAATCGTTGTAAAAACCTGCGGTGATGTTGGGCGGAGCAGTCCATCCTCTGCCGTCTCCGACGGTGTAATACGTCACCGCTTCGCCCTTGATAAAGGCCAAAACGACCAAAGCCAGAGTCATCGCGGTGCTGCTTCTGCCCATCTTCTTCTTCAAGCACCGTCTGATAGGAAGGAGAGAGAGAGAGAGAGAGAGAGAGAGAGAGAGAGAGAGAGAGAGAGAGAGAGAGAGAGAGAGAGAGAGAGAGAGAGTTTTGATGTGTCTGAACTTTGGCGAAGACCAAGTGAAGGGGCCCTTAGCAAATGATTCTGTACTCGTGGTATTTATGACTGAGGACTGATTCCAAAATGCTGTTTGAAATGGATACAAACTCCCAAAATCCCATTCTAACGTGGATTTTGCCTAAAAAATACCCCCGATGCGGTATTTCAAATGTCCAGTTCACGTTCTTATTTGAAATAATATACACTTCATATCATTATTTGAAACTGTCGTGACCACTTCAGGCCTTTATTTAAAACAATATCCACTTAGGTCTTTATTTGAGAAAATGAAGGCTGTTCATTTCCTAACTTGAAATAATGCCCACTTCAAGGCTCTTATTTGAGAAAAGGAAGACATTTTAGGCCATCATTTGAAAATTTTGCCAAGATTTTTTGGTCTCCGTATTTTGAATGAGTTTAATTTCTTGAGAGAGAAAAAGAGGGATTCGCCCTCTGTGGCAACTTCGCGTAGGATTAAGTGTCGAGTATGATCAGTACCGTGCCAATGAAGTTGTACAATTCCTTGGCATCCGCCGGAAGTTTGCATACGTGGCCACCTCGTTTAGCAATTGATGATACCTCGGCGCCGACTCGGCGGCCAACATGCTGGTGCTGTTCCATCGAAACATGGGAGACATCGGACTGGGGACGTAAATTTGATCATAACCATGAAACTATTGTGCGTAGATTAGATTCATCAACCTGTTGGGATTCAAGAACACTCGGATCTGATAAGCGGACGTGGACAAATAACAGGAGAACAGCGAGTCAAACATGAACATTCCTTGTCAACGAAAGCTCCCCAAATTGTCTGAATGGATTCCGGCACGACCAGGGAAAGCAAGCTCCTCTAGAGGGACGGACCACTCAATCTGACCTCTTCAGCTCTTACCAGCCTCCAAGCTTGACCCATCTTATTTTCTCCATGGAAAGTTTTAATAACTGCTGCGATTGCATACAATTCAAACTAAGCTCATACGACATGCTCTTCTGGACGTCCTCGACATTTTGCATATCCAACACCTTTTGTAGTGAATTCTACAGAGACGGATCACTGGGAAAACCCGAAAACCTACTCCACGAGAGGAAGATGGCCGGAAGTAGTCTAATCGTGCCGGTGATCCTCGCGATGTCCTGTCTCACGAGGGGCGTGATGGCAGTGCGCTACACTGTTGGTGACCAGGTGGGTTGGACGTCTCCGCCGAACATAACTTCCGGGTTCTATGACGATTGGGCTGCCAACAAAACATTCATGGGTGGGGATTTTTTGGGTAAGTCATGGACACAGCTCTATAGTTTATTCACTGTTTTACTTGGTATCTTATCATCACATTTGGTTCATTTCACTTAGTCACTGGCTTAAACAAAGAAAAGTTGCATCACATGTGAGAAATTGCTGTATAGAGATTACTTTCTTCCCAATAAACATCCAGCCCAGAGCAGGTTAACAGAAAAAAAAGCACAAGCTGCTCCTTGCACAGTTTTTTCGCTTGCTTGGATCTCATCATGAGCATACTGTCCGGGGCGATTTTGAATCGCTCTATCGGCAAGCGAATATTTCTGATCAAATCTTTGTAGAAACATGCTTGGAAATCCCCGGTCGAGATTCACGGCCGTCGAATTTGATACTTGAAACTATGTACTGCAGAATTCAATTATAAGGGGACTCAGAACCTGGCCGTGGCATCGAAAGAAGAATACGACCGCTGCAAAAGGGTGCCGAAGTTGTTGGGCGAAGGCGAGGAAGGCGAGGGCTACGCATACCAGCTCGCCGCGAACGCGAATGGCATGCATTACTTCATCAGCACCATCGACTCTCACTGCAAGGGAGGTCAGAAGCTCGCCGTCAAGGTCACCTCCAGCGTCCCATTTTTGACTTCTCTCAGCTCCGATTCCTTGTCGGTGCTCGTCTCCGCCACACTGTCAGCTCTGTTCATTCGCTGATGTTCGAATGCACTTGCATTTTGCTTTAAACTTACGTCACCTATTTGTGTGATCGCTTTGAGTACTCTCTATCTTTGTTTCGGGGCTCGATTCACATGAAATGAAGCTGGTTTATAACAGAATGTGAAATTTAGGCACGAAACACGTTGGAGATAATCGAGCTCTCGTATTGGTGGTTTTATGTCAAGAACCACAAATGGAGGCAATTACAATTCACGTAGCTGAAACAAAAAGTGGGATAACATAGAAAATTCGTAAATTTTTAGGTACCAAATGCACTATACTTTTAGATTTCTCCTCAAAAAGTGCGAGTACTTCGAATGTATTTTCGGTAATGTTTTATGAACAAACAATGCCAATTCAAAAGTTTAGGACCCAATTGCATTTCTCGTTATAGTGTGGTCATACCCCCGTGACCCAAATCTAGTTCATAAGTGTCATGATGATGCTTGCTGATGAGAGAACTAGCACGGATAAGGTGCCGGTGGTGGTCGAGGAAGCTGAGCTATCCGGAGACTAGGCTAGGGTCGGGCTGATGATCGTAATGGCTAGCTTCTGCCCATTTTCACAATCGGAATTGACGGTGGAAATGAAATGATATGGGGAAAATTACCCAAAAAAATCCTAAACTTATTGCAATTATGCCGATTTAGTCCAATTTTTCTTTTTGTATCGATTTAGTCCTAAACCTTTTATAACTGTGCCAATTTAATCTATTTGGCCAATTTTGGCCGATCGGCATTGACGTGGACACTGGCTAGCGCCGGTCCTCCGGCGATATAATATTTTAATAATATTTTTGGATATTTTATATTTTTGTATTTCCTTTTCATTTTCTTCTTCTTTTTTTTTTCTTTCTTTGCTTTTTCTTCCGTCTTCTCCTTCCTCTGTCCAGTGATAGATGATGATGATGAACGATCCGGCTCAAACTGTTTTGTCTTGTGATCGAGAAGCTGATCCAAATGTCCCTCCCCTCTCCTCCTTCGCCTTCATTGTCATCATCCTCCTTTCTCTCCCTCACAGCAGGTCATTCATCATTGGGTATCTGATATCGAAAAATCGAGCAAGTCCCGAGCCTCGCTAGCCCAGATCTAGCGATGCTTGACCTCGCTGTCCTCGAGTGTGGTCCGGCCGATCTTGCCCGGCAATGGTGAGGTCGAGCCTTGCTAGGTTTGGGTTAGCCAGGCTCGACCTCGTGCAGCCACAAGGAGGCAAACCTTGTTGCCTTGCCGGTGGCCGTGGGGCGACCTTCCCTTGAGGCCAGTGAAGTGGCGCCTCTAACTATGGCCAAAGGAGGAAGAAGAAGAGGAGGGGAGAGAAAAAAAGAAAAAGAAAAAAAAAAGAAAAACAAAGTAAAATAATAAAAAAATGAAAAATTTATTAAAATATTATGTTGTCGGATGACTAACATCGGCCGGCATCCATGTTAGCGTCGATTAGACAAAATTAGCCGGATGAACTGGATGCAAAAGGTTTAGAACCGCATTAGCAAAAACAAAAAAATATTTTAGGATTGAATTGGTACCATTGTGATAAATTTAAGACTTTTTTGGTAATTTTTCGTGATACTAGCCATTCATGTTCCTGTACCACAACACACCCCCCGCCACAACCAAATAAAGCAACACATAACCACTCCCGCCCTTGAACAATGGGGTCGCATTTCCGCAGGTGTCGTATACCTCTTTAGATACAACTGCGACGTCATGCGTCCTGTTCAGTACAAACTTTGCAGCATAGAGAAGGTTTCAAAATCGGAAGTATGAAGTGACACGAAGAGAAAAGCGAAAGAAAGAAAGAAATAGAATCGATGTGAATTCTCACGTTTTGACTCTTTGAATTTTAGTAACATTAGTCAATTTATGTTGATTAATGTCCAAGTTAATTTGAGGACCAACATGGGCTCGCACGAGAACATGGTCTGCATCAATCAAGTGAAATAGCCATGTGGATATGAATTTGTTCATTTGCATATCTAATTGAGGAGACTAAAAGAGGGAAATTAAGTAGACAAGTGCTTACTCAAAGTGTTGTCTTCCGCGAAAGTTTTGCCGGCGGCCCACTCGAGGTAGTATCCCGCCGTGATATTCGGCGACATGGTCCAACCTCGGCCTCTGCCGACCATGTACTCTGTTTCCGCAGCGCCTCTGAGGCAAGCCAGCATTGCGACGACGACCAAACAACCCGCCAAACCGACGCATCTCCCCATTTTTCCTTCCAAATTACGAGTCGCCCCCCTTAAATCCAAATTGCTTCAATACCCTCGAATCTTCTTTCGAAACTGCAACTTCTGACGGCAATGAAGAGGCGTAGCGTGATTTGAAACCAATGTAGCTCTTTGGGGGTATGTATTTATAGAGATGGGAATCAAGATAAAGAATAAACATCAATGGCATGAAACGACCTTTTTTTTTTTTTTTGTGGTCAGAAAGGCATGAAACAACCTTGGACATGCTGACAATTTGATGATGCGGGAGCCACTTTTTAATCGGTTGTGATGAGGCTAAATGTACAGAAACTTTCTAGCTTTGAGAGTAATTGTATATTTTTTTTTGTCTCTTTTCTGGATAAAATTCCAAACATCGTCTATTCATTGTGAAAGAGTTTGCTCTGGGTGTCCGCAGAAAATTCATCCGCAAAATGTCGCGTGGGCGCGTAGCCCACGGGGTGCCCACTAAGGCTTTTATTGGAAAGTACGTATATAGTATACTGTCATTGGTTTAGAACTTAGAGAACGGATATATGACCGTGAACTACGGAAATCGAAACAATTTTGTCGATACGACTCATTCGAGTTTCAACTCGTATTTTAGCCGATCCTTAAGATTGGTGGAGCATTCCATAGAGAAAGATGCTTAGATAAGGGTATGTTAGTCCATGGGAGGGTAATGGACCATCTTTGGCCACTAATCTCATCCTTGGAGTCGGATGGCTTTCAAGGATGGTTAATAGGGAGTTGATGCTCTTATTAGTGAATTATATACCGTTGGATAGAGATCTATCAAACGGATGGGATGGGATGGATTGGGTCGGATCATAAATGGTTTGATCTAAATTGACCTATATAGCCCGTTTATGACCCATTGTTTACAATGTTAATTTCTTTACCCATACTTGTACGTACTTGTACTTCCATATTTAATCTAATTTAATGAAAATTTTTTCTTATAAATTTCTAATTTCTTAATTTATTTTTCCTCTTCTTCCTAGGAAATCTAGGATTTCCTTCTATTTCTACCGGCCTCTGATCGACGATTGGTGATCGGCTGACCATGAGCAGCGATCAAGGACCTACAAATGATCGGCCAGCAGCTAGCGATCGGTCAGTTCCCAGGGAGCTTGCTTGTGGCCATCGCCGACCTGTCGTGGTGGAGGAATAAGAAAAAAGAAAAGAATAAAAAAAAATAAAAAAATTAGAATTTCTTTTAAAAAATTTGCACCCCTTGCCAGATTTCCTATAAGAAAAAATAATTTCTTTTAAAAAATTTGTACCCCTTGCCAGATTTCCTATAAGAAAAAATAATTTCTTTTAAAAAATTTGTACCCCTTGCCAGATTTCCTATAAGAAAAAATAAAATAAAATTATAAAAATCAAAAAAATTTTAAAAAAATCATTTGAGATAGTTGAGTAATTCATTTATGACCCATATAATACTCATTTAAGACACATTGAGCTATTAATTAACTCAATTTTGACTCACTTAAACTTGTTTTTAAAACTAAATGAACTACAATTAAATTGGGTTAATACGTAAGTTTTAGACCCATTTTGTCACCTTTACTATTGGGGCTATCCCACATAAATTATGGAAAGGGCTGACGCCTCACACTTTATGCTAATTTTTAGGGTGAGAGAAATCCGAGGCTACCCGGTATTGGTATCATGGCCAAGTTATCAATAAGTCTGGATCTAATAGTCACATGGGGATATACGGAGATACAGATTATTGCTGCTTCGACTCAAGGTCTGATGTGTGAGGGCTAGTGCCATTGCCCTAGATAAGTCCAATATATCTCCAACTCGAAGATGGAATCTAATTCAGCATCCAAGTGCGCGAGGAGTCTCCACCTCCCGGCCCAGCTGAGCTACGCCCCGGTTGGCTATGTTGGTTTCGTTGTTAAGGTAGTGTTCTCATGCTTGAAAGCCAGATAAAGATGATAATTGTCATCGGTTTTGTTCCTGTAGCAACTAGATTTGTCATGTTTTTATATCTTGTGATAGAAAGCTTTGTCAACTCGCGGGGCAAAACTGAATAGAAATCTTTATCAATATATCTTGTGATGTTTGAGCTCAAGCCTCGTCATACTTGAATGGACTTCTGGAACATCGTATATAAAGATCAATTTATTTTTAGAAATTATAAGACAATAACAAGTAAGGAGATATGTACGATAAGGAAAATGAGGAATGGAATTTGTGCGAATTTTTTTTCCTGAATTTATACAAGTTAATTTGTTGTAATTTGGCCCAAATGTTTAAAAGTTGTAACTAGGATCAAGGCAAGTTGAGAGAGATATCTGGTTTCATTATTCATAAGCCGTTAGATTGTAATTGTCACACCCTGACTTTAACCGGAATAGGGATTAATGCGGCTGTCTTTTCGCTTAAAAGATGCAGCCTCAAATACAAATTATGAATACGTTATCAAAATATATATCTCCATCTATATATATGTACGCTAAATCGGCAAGTTGGTCATAATATCAAAGTTTCTATAATTCATTAAAAAAGAATATGTACATCTCCACACTAACAACTAAACTAAACAAACTCATCTCAGTCATATATAGCTCCTACTTCGACCAATATATATATATATATATATATATGTATGTATATATAGCTCCTACAAAAGAATCCATTGCCAAAAGTTTCCTACTAATAGCGCCTTTGCCCTGCTTGCCATTAATTGAAGAATTTGAAAAACATTTAAGACGAACGGTATGAGTCGGCACAACCTAATGAGTAGTAAATATCTTCTCTAAGGAGGCTGAGCATCCTCTATGCGTGCATATAAAGTAATACTGGGTATTCATAATGCAAACTCATGATATAATCTATGTACCAAATAAAAAATGAGTTGTTTAATTTCAATAGAATTTTATACAAATTAGAAATACCTATTTTGTTCGCCAAAAGAAATCAAATATCAATGGTCGAATCTTTCAATAAATCATTATCAAATCACACGTCAATGGTCCATTTCATCGACTAACCTATTGCTTAATACGACTAGTGATAACGCTGAAGATTTCTCTGGCAAGGTTCCTATCTATTATCAGCAGGTGGCTCAATCCAGAAGAAAATCCTAAAACTAGTATGCATACTCAGAAAGCCCTCATCTGGTCTTAGCGATAATAAACATCAAATCATTGTCCCCTAGTAATCCACAAAACTAACCCAAAATCCATTATCTCGAACTGATTTTACAAAACAAGATAGATAAATCGTCACATGTGAGTTTTCCTTTCTTTTGTACTTTTCCCTTGCTTTTACTTTCCCCGTTCTTCTTTCTTTTCTTTCTTCCTTCTCTTTACATCTCTGTACGTGCCCTCCTTGACAACTCTTATTTTTTTAGCCGCCAACCAAAATTTCAGAAAGAAAGCCAACTTTTCTTTAATCCAAAGGAGGTCAAATTAAAATTACTGTTCAATTATTTAAGGGTACCATGCGAACACGGACCAACCGAATTTTAACGACTCAGATGAAGCCGAGTCGTCTTCCAACCAAGTTTCAGAAAAGAAAAGGCGAAATGGCCGAAGATGTTCGTCAAACGAGGGACCAACGAACTTATTTGAAAACTGAGAAGGCTAGCATCACTGTTTGCCTCTTTTTATTCCACACAATACATGAATATGAATGAACGACCCATGAACAGACCAAATTAACACGAGCTAAGAAAGGAAAATTACAGTATTCTTGATGTAGAACAGCTGGCGCTTAATTATCTTGAAAATTACGATCGTCGGAAGTTTGGGAAAGTCCATTGATTTAGACAATTTAGAATATTCCGTTTAATAGCATTATTCGATTTGAATTTCCTTGATTTGATTATATATGGATTTGATAATATTATCTTTAGTTATGCTACTTCCTTAAGGAGTCCTTTCACTATAAAAGGATGTTCATCTTTGTAATCAGATTATCTGGCAATTTAAAAAATTCAGAATTTCCCCTTGGAAGTTGTTTTTTTTTTCGCTGCGTCATTTGGTATCAGAGCAGGTTTCTCCTGTGACGATGGTGAATAACGTGAATGTCAATCTTCCCGCAACGGAGGGCCGTGGAAACGAGCCTATTACGCGGGTTGAATTCAATCAGTTCGTGAGTCAAACCGATCGAAAGTTTCAAGAGATCCTTGAGGCTATACAGCGCTTGACCACAAACCAGGCACCTGGTATTCTTCCAGCTGAGCGAATTCCTGTCGTTCGCGATCCCGAAGTTGCCATGGAGCGTGGAGGAAATCCCCGACGTAGGCGTCCTGACTATGTCGAGGATACTGAAGACGAAGATGAAGAGGACTTCCAGGACATGCCAATTCGTGGGGGTTGCTGAAATAGGGGGTTCCAGGATGAGCATGCTCATGGGGCTCGTCGTCATGGAAGTTATCGACGAAATCCTGAGCAGTATCAATTGAAGGTAGATCTTCCTACTTTTAATGGCAATTTAGACATTGAAGAATTTATAGATTGGCTTTGGGAGGTCGAAAAATTTTTGGATGCTATGGAGATTGAAGAGGATCGCCAAGTGAAGTTTGTGGCATACAAGTTGAAGGGTGGCGCTTCGGGCACCAATCCGAACATGGGATCGGATGAAGCAGATGTTGAAGACTAGGTTCCTTCCGACTGATTATGAACAATTGTTATTTCAGCAATTTCAGAATTGCAGGCAGATGAATCGAACCGTCCAGGCTTATACAGAGGAGTTTCTTCGATTATCTGCTCGTAATAACCTTGATGAATTGGAGGGACAACAGACTGCTAGGTATGTCAATGGTTTACGACTTAACATTCAAGATCGAGTTTCCTTGCATCGGTTGTTTTCTGTTGAGGATGCTTAGGAGATGGCACGAAAGATTGAGATGCAATTGGAGAGGACCGGATCTAATACTCGAGGTAATAGCTACTTGGGTCGTGGATCGTTTGGAAAAGGAAAGTAATCTAAAGTCTTGAGTTCCTTGACACAGCAATTTGATGAAACGAACCGGAGATTAGGAAATACTGCAGGAGGGTCCAAGGAGCCAACCGCGACAAACAGTCGCGCTCCTAATCAGAATGCACAGAATCCTTATGCTAAGCCCCAACCAATTAAGTGTTACAAATGCAACGAATTTGGCCATCGTTCTAGCGATTGTCCACGACGGAGGATGGCTAATGTAGTTGAGCATGATGGAGATGATTATGAAGAAGATTGGGTGGAAGAGGAAGAAGTCGATGATGAAGTGGGCGAGCAAGTTAACTGTGTCGTTCGACGCCTACTACTTGCCCCGCGGATTGAGGACACCCAGCGAAATCAACTTTTTCGTGCTCGCTGCACCGTCAATGGCAAGGTATGTGATCTCATTATTGATAGCGGTAATTGCGAAAACATAGTTTCGAGGGCCTTGGTAGACTACTTGCAGTTGAAGACAGAACCGCATCCCACGCCATATACGATTGGTTGGATTCATAAGGGGCCAGAGTTAAAGGTAAATTAGATTTGTCATTTGCCTATTTCGATTGGAAAATCATATCAAGATGTTATTACGTGTGATGTTGTGGAGATGGATGCATGCCATGTATTGTTAGGACGACCATGGCAGTATGATGTTGATATCACTCACCGGGCTAGAAAGAATACGTATTCTTTTATTTGGAAAATGGTTAAGATTACTTTGAAACCAAAGAATAATAATCATCAAGTTCCAAAGAAGCAGGGTGCTGATATTATGTTGAATGTGCGTAAACGTGAAGGAATGTATATGATTGTGGAGAAAGGGGATCACCAAACTGTTGTTCACATACCTGATGTGCTTAAACCCTTGTTGAAAGCATTCAGTGATGTTATGCCAGAGGAATTACCTGATGGATTACCTCCTTTGAGGGATATTCAGCATGAAATTGATTTACTTTCGAGTGCCAGTCTTCCTAATTTACCGCATTACCGGACGAATCCAAAGGAGAACCGAATTCTGCAAGAACAAGTGGGAGAGCTCCTTCGGAAGGGTTTCCTGCATGAGAGCAAAAGCCCTTGCGCTGTTCCTGCACTTCTCACACCAAAGAAAGATGGTAGTATGAGAATGTGCGTGGATAGCCGCGCCATCAACAGAATTACTGTCAAATATAGGTTTCCAATTCCTCGACTTGATGATATGCTTGACAGACTTGCTGGGTCAAGAGTCTTTACAAAGATCGATTTACGTAGCGGATACCACTAAGTTCGCATCCGCCCTGGTGATGAGTGGAAGACCGCTTTTTAAAACAAGTGCCGGTTTGTATGAGTGGCTTGTTATGCCATTTGGGCTTACTAACGCACCTAGCACTTTCATGCGTTTGATGACTCAGGTTCTCAAACATTTTATTGGCAGATTTGTAGTGGCTTTCTTTGATGATATTCTTATTTATAGTTCAGATAATCGGCAGCACATTGAGCACTTAAGAGAGGTTTTGCAAGTCTTGCAGCTGAACCAGTTATTTATTAATCGGAAGAAGTGTAGTTTCATGACCGAACAACTTTTTTTTCTGGGCTTTGTTGTAGGAGCTGATGGTCTTCGTGTTGATAAAGAAAATGTGGTTGCAATCCGCAACTGGCCGGTACCTCAGAATGTTGGTAATGTTCGTAGTTTCCATGGACTGGCGACATTCTATCGGCGCTTCATCAGGGATTTTAGCACTATTATGGCCCCAATCACTGATTGTTTGAAGAAAGGGAAGTTCCATTGGGATGATGAAGCTAAAGCAAGTTTCGATCTTATAAAAGAAAAGCTCTCCACGACGCCAGTATTGATGCTTCCTGACTTCGAGAAGGTGTTCGAGTTGGATTGCGATGCCTCTAGCGTAGGAATTGGTGCTGTTCTTTCTCAAGAAGGTAAGCCAATTGCTTATTTTAGCGAGAAACTTAATGATGTTCGCAAGCGTTGGTCTACTCATGAGCAAGAATATTGTGCTATATTGCGAGCTATTAAGCATTGGCAACCTTATCTTTATCAGCATGAATTTATTTTGAATACTGATCATCAAGCCCTTAAGTATATCAAGAGTCAGAAGCACTTAAACAGGATGCATGCGCGATGAGTCTCCTTTTTGGAACAATTCAACTTTGTACTTCGTCACAAGACCGGACATTTGAATAAAGTTGCAAACGCACTTAGCCGACGTGCGGCCATATTAACGACCATGCGTAGTGATGTTGTTGGGTTTGACCATCTTTGTTCTCTGTATGCTAAAGATGAAGATTTCGGGAAAATTTAGGCACAGTGTTCTGAAATTGGTTCTCATGGAGATATGATAATTCATGAAAGGTACTTGTTTTTCGGGAATAGATTATGCATTCCTCGCGGCTTTTTGCGAGAACAGCTTATTCGAGAACTCCATGGTGGTGCTCTGGGCGGACACGTAGGTCGTGACAAAACTGTGGCACTGGTTGAAGAACGGTACTATTGGCCTCAGTTAAAGAGAAATGTTGGGCGATTTGTTAACAAATGTTACATTTGCCAAGTCGTTAAGGGTCACTCGCAGAACACTAGCTTATATACTCCTCTACATATTCCCACTGGTCCATGGATAGATATTTCAATGGATTTTGTGTTGGGACTTCTCCGAACCCAACGTGGATTAGACTTTGTTTTCGTGGTGGTGGACAGGTTTTCAAAGATGACGCACTTTATTCCCTACAAGAAGACTTCGGATGCTTCACATGTCGCGAGCTTATTCTTTTGTGAAGTTGTTCGCTTACATGGTGTGCCCAAGACAATTACTTCTGATCGCGACACTAAGTCCCTAAGCTACTTCTGGAAGATTTTATGGCATTTATTTGGGACTGATTTGCAGTACAGTAGTTCCTTCCATCCACAAACTGATGGTCAGACAGAAGTTGTCAACCGAACTATGGTTGATATCATTCGATGTCTCTACAGTGACATGCCCAAGCAGTGGGATCGATTCATAGCACCTGCTGAGTTCGCTTTCAACAATACTGTTAATAGTTCCATAGGTAAATCTCCGTTTGAAGTTATTTATGGGCGAACTCCACAACATACCCTTGATTAGGTTCCTCTGCCAAAGATTCCTGGTTATAATGTCGCAGCAGAAAACTTGGCAACGAAAATTATGGAGGTTCAAGCTGACGTGGCTCGACAACTTGCTGCTTCTAATTCGAAGTATAAGGATGACGCTGACAAGAAACGTCGCTCCAAGATTTTCAAGGAAGGTGATGAGGTCATGGTCTTTCTACGCAAGGAGCGATTTCCAGTTGGTACCTATAATAAGCTGAAGCATAAGAAAATTGGTCCGTGCCGGATCCTAAAGAAGATTAATGACAATGCTTATGTTGTTGATCTTCCTAGTGATTTGAACATCTCTCCAACTTTTAATGTAGCAGATTTATTCGAATATCGTCCGGATACTCCTCTTTATCCTGATACTAACTCGAGGACAAGTTCTCTTGAAGAGGAGGAGACTGATGTGGAACAGCTGTCGCTTAATTATCTTGAAGATTACGATCGTCGGAAGTTTGGGAAAGTCCATTGATTTAGACAATTTAGAATATTCCGTTTAATAGCATTATTCGATTTGAATTTCCTTGATTTGATTAGATATGGATTTGATAATATTATCTTTAGTTATGCTACTTCCTTAAGGAGTCCTTTCACTATAAAAGGATGTCTAGCTTTGTAATCAGATTATCTAACAATTTAAAAAAATTCAGAATTTCCCATTGGAAGTTGTTTTTTTTCGCTGCGTCAATTCTCCTCCTCTGTGACTCAAATCTAGTTCATAAACATTGCTATGATGATTGATGATACGAGAACCTGCATGGACAAGATGCCAACGGTGACCGAGGAAGCTGAGCTATTCGGTGCCTCGACTGGGGTCAAGCTGGTGACGTTGATGGCTAGCTTCACCCCATTCTCGCAGTCGGAACCGACAGTGGAGATGAAATAGTACGGGCCATTCGAGTCCACTGGAAGCTTGAAACTGACCCAGTCGCCGCCTGAGATCGTCGAGATCACTTTTGTGTAGTTGTCATTTTCTTCTCTTGTAGCGTTCGCAACGTTATGCATCCCATTCCATACAAACTCTGCATAATAAAGAGGGTTTAACAATTATCAGTATGATATGACAGGAGAAAAGAAGATTTAAAATAGGTACAAATCGTCATGTTTTGACTACTTGAACTTTAGAAAGATAGTCGACTTACGTTTTAACGTCCAACTAAATTTAAACACCAATATAAGTTGACAGAAGTATATTGTCTCCATCAAACAATTGAAATAACATGTGGGACATGAAATTATTCCTCTGCATCTCTAATCGAGGAGACAACATATGTTCCTAATAAGGAAAATAACTAAACGAATGCTAACACAAAGTGTTGCCGCCCATGAAAGTTTTGCCGGCGGCCCACTCGTCGTAATACCCAGGAGTGATGTTTGGTGGCGCGGTCCAACCTCGGCTATCACCAACGACATACTCCGTCGACGCCGCACCTCCGAGGCAAGCCAGCATTGCCTCGACCATGCAACCTGCCAAAACGACGCCTCTCCCCATCTTTTTTTTTTTTTCCAAACTACGAGTCACCCCTCGAATCTTCTTTCACAATTGCAGCTTCTGATGACAATAGAGTGTGTAGGGATGATTTGAAATCAATGCGGCTCTTCGGGGTATTTATAGAGATGGGGATCGAGATAAAGAAAGAACATCAAAGACGACACGAGTGAAAAAGGTGGCAAAAAGACTGATTCAATACATACGTCTTTTGGCAGACATGTCTTTCTACTCGGTCTTCTTTTGGAACCATTCTGAGATTTTGACCATTTGATCATGTAAAAGCAATCTAGGACAAGCTGATCATTTGACGATGCCATGTGTCGCCTTTTTAATCGGGTGTGACTAAGCTAAAAGTACGCGTAACTTTGCAGCTTTGGCTGTAAAACTGTCGTCGTCAATCGACCAATGTTGTAATTGTCGAAAGTGAGAGCTCCCGGTCCTTGTCTCTTTCTTTTCTATATGAAAATTCTAAACATATGTTTTGGGACGTGGGCTAGTAATCGATTGTCAAAGAACAAATTAACCACGCTTGCTTTGGGTGTCCGTAGCAAATTGATTGGTTAAATGTCGCGTGGGCGTTGGCGCACGTGGAGGATAATGGATCATCATTGCCCACTAGTTTTATCCACGGAGCTGCAAGGGTGTCATTGGGCCGGGTCGCTCTTGAATTATCTAAATATAAACCAAAATTAAATAAAAGATTAAAGGATCAGAGTGTGTGCTATAATATATCTTGCAAGATTGACTTCTTCTCATACTAAATTTAAAATATAGTTTTTTAGAAAATTTCTCTAGCATGAAATGGAGGAAACTATCGCGAGAATCCACTAACGATGGGGGATGTTACCAGCATCTAGAAATCGGAGGAAAATGGTGTGTAGGAAGACGGACTACCTTATACATATATAGTTTTGCTAGATCCGACAAAAAAAAGAAAAAAAAAATAAAAGTAAACTGAATTAAAAATAGAAAATTTTAAGGTGATGAATTGGAGCTATTAGTCCTTCGATGCTCCTCAAACTTGCATGCATGCAAGCCTTCCACCATAACAAAAATTAAAAAAGAAAAAAATGAAGGATTTCACCGTTTCAGTGCATGAATGAAGGGGATCAGTGCTGGTCGATTGTTGAAACAATACCAATATTGTACTGAAAAAGCACCAATGTCCGACCTGAAAATTCCTCTCCACCTAACAGCCCTACAGAGCTGGATGACTTTCAAATCCAATTCAAAGGAAATTCCTTTCGCAATGTTTCAAGCGGCGTGTACACCTGTCGCGACCATCTAAAATTTTTTTTTAAAGGGTTAACGGATTATTAGGTTAATTTAATCAACTAACCTAACGCGGACCCTCCTAAGCCCTACCGAATCGCGATTTTAGTTTTTGTTGAAATGATTTTAGAGTTTGGAGTCACCACTAATCATTCTTGGCAGGTCGATTAGGAACCTAAATAAATTAGTGGGAGAACTAATTTATTCCTGCAAACCAGAGATTATGAGTTCGGGGACTTGCTGACACTAGTTAATTAAAACCAATGCCCTTTCGGTACCTTAATTTCATGGATATCTTAATTTGGTAATTCAGGCTTGGTTTATTCCTAAGGCTTCAGTATGGTATCCTCTTTTGTGTTTTCACTTTTTAAATAGGATGCATGAATGGTATATATATATTTTTATTTATTATATTTTTTAAGTGTTAAAAATTCCCTGAAGCCGAAAGAGGGAGTGTGTTAACGACTTCTGTGCAGTGTTACGACCTACTCATTTTTTGGGTCTGGTGATTCAAAAATTAAATTACAGGAAGTAAATGACAGTGAATAAACACCTCCAATGGATGGTACAAGCTTGGCTTGTCCCTCTCTTTTGGGATTTAATGATACAGGAATTAAATTACAGGTATTTAAATTACTGTAAGTAAAAACCTCCAATGGGAGTCCTAACATTGGCTTAGCTCTTCCCTTTGGGATTTAAGGTGCAGGTATTTAAATTGCATGTATTTAAATTACTGTAAGTAAAAACCTCCAATGGGAGGCCTAACATTAGCTTGGCTCTTCCCTTTGAGATTTATGGTGCAGGTATTTAAATTACTGTAAGTAAAATCCTCCAATGGGAGGCCTAATATTGGCTTGGCTTTTCCCTTTGGAATTTATGGTGTAGGTATTTAAATTACTGTAAGTAAAAACCTCAAATAGGAGGCCTAATATTGGCTTGGCTCTTCCCTTTGGAATTTATGGTGTAGGTATTTAAATTGCAGGTATTTAAACTACTGTAAGTAAAAACCTCCAATGGAAGGCTTAGCATTAGCTTGGCTTTTCCCTTTGGGATTTATGGTGCAGGTATTTAAATTACTGTTAGTAAAAACCTCCAATGAGGAGCCAAGCACTCTTCCCTTTGGGATTTAAGGTGCAGGTATTTAAATTACATGTATTTTAATTATTGTAAGTAAAAACCTCCAATGGGAGGCCTAGTATTGGCTTGGCTTTTCCCTTTGGGATTTAAGGTGTAGGTATTTAAATTGCAGGTGATAAACGACCTCCAGTGGATGTGCTTTGCCTCTCCATTCTGGGGTTTGAGTTTTTTTTAAAAATAAATTACAACAAATTGATTCAATAATTCGAGATTTGTGCGCGCTTGGGGACTCCTCCAAACCAATTTTGTGCTTCTGTAGGATTGACTGTTGATGTAGATTTGCGACTCCCTGACATAAAAATAGAGCGAAGTGTTAGTATACAAAATATGTGCTAATCTGCACCTAAAACCAGAAGAGTGGAAAGAATACTTATCTTTCATTTTTTTGGAGGGATTTCTAGAATTGGTTTTCCCTCTCTCTGTTCTTAACATAGAGAGTCTCTTTTGAATTAAGAGAGACTTTTAATCACATATCAGCTGGGAAATTGGTAGGCACTTAGGAACTCGTCTGGGCTAATTTTGCACCTCTGTAGGCTTTGTGTTGACACTTGATTTTTGGCCAATTTTATTTTCAAAAATTTTTAGAAAATTCATAAAAATTTATAAAATTGAAAAACCAACTTTGGGGACCTTGGTTTAGCCTAGGGAACCAATTTTGGACAAAAAATAATTTTCCTTATTTTGCCGCATTTTATTTTCAAAAATTCATAAAAAATAAAAAAAGTGAAAAAATTGAAAAATCAACTTTGAGGACCTTGGTTTAGCTTAGGGAACCAATTTTGGACAAAAAATAATTTTCCTTATTTTTCATATTTTTCTGCATTTTATTTTCAAAAATTCATAAAAAATCCATAAAAAGTGAGAAATCAACTTTGGGAACCTCAGCACAGCCTAGGGAACCAATTTTGAATAAAAAATATTTTTCCTTATTTTTTGCTTTTTTTTTATTTTCAGAAATTAGGAAAATAATAAAAAATTAATAAAAAATAGCATTTGAACTCAGAAAATTACCAAAAATAGTAAATATTATTTATTTATTTTTCTCCACATTTTTGATGAATAAATTTTGAAAAATTAAGTCTGGAGTATAGGGTTTATTTGTTAATTTTATTTTTTAGAATACTCAAATAATTCTAGAAATTACATTTTAACTTTTTAATTTTCCATTTTTGAATTTTTAGAGTCGTGTCATCCTCCTCTATTTTTAAAAATTAAAATCCAGTCCAAAAGCCCTTAGAATTGCCCAATTTCGCTGAAAAGGACCAAAATACAATTTCTGATTTTTTAAATTAGTCCCTAAAATCACTAAAAATGAAATTAAAAATTTTCTAGGGACTAAATTGAGAATAGGGCAACGTCACCCCCTAGTTTTTGACCTTCTGAATCCATTGGTGGCGTCAATTTGTACATAAAAGACCATTAAGACTTTGTATTTTGCAAAATGGGTTCTCGGGTCAAACCCAAAAATTGGGGTTTTTGCGCAAATAATGAAGAATTTCTGGGAAAAACATCATTTTCAAGTGGATTCGATGCCCCTGAGTCCAATTTTGGTGTCAATTTTAGAAAAAAGTGGAAATTTTGGGGTCAATTTGAGATTTTTTACTCTAGGCGGGTCGGGTCAACCCGACTCGTTGACCTGCACTATTCATCATCTTCCCCAAGTGAAGATTGCGCAGAGAAGAGGGAAAATCTGATTTTGAACCCGCGCGATTCTCGAACGGAAATTGGGAGATCTTGGCAGTTTAGAGGGGCGGTTTAGTGATGATTTGAGGGAGAAATTTTAGGGAATTCGGTTGAGGGAGGCTCGGTTAGGGCGAATTTTCGAGATAAAAGGGGGGACTCTGTTTTTTCAAAAGGAAGAGGCCGAGAGCTTGAAAGGCCGTGCCATTGCGATTCGGAGGACACGGAGCTTCTTCGGCGTCATCACGAGTTTTCTTGCAGTCCAAGGAGCAAGCGGAGCCATTTCGCGCGGAGTTTCATCAAGAAACAAGGTAATCGCCATTAACACCCTCAAATTCAAGCTTCCATGGCGAAATTGCAGCACTGCAGTGTTTCTTCATTTTATTTAGCTTAAATGAGCCCTGAACCTTCCCTGCGCTTCCCCCCGTGTTTGTTTTGCATTAATCTTGCCTGAAACCGAACGTCGACCTTCAAACCCCCTTGGCCTGCGTCGGGCCCGTTGTCGCAACCCGAAAAATATTTATTTCAGGCAAACGGATTATTAGGTTAATTAAATTAACTAACCTAACGCGAACCCTCCCGAGCTCTACCAAATCGCGACTTTGGTTCAATATTTAACTTGCGAAGATTTTCAATAGGAGTCGCCACTAATCGTTTTTGGTAGGTTGATTAGAAACCTAAGTAATCTAGCGGGAGAACTAAATTACTTCTACGAACCAGAGATTACGAGTTCGGGGACTTGGTTACACTAGTTGGTTAAAACTAATGCCCTCTCGGTACCTTAATTTCATGGATATCCTATTTTGGCAACTCAAGCTTGGTTAATCCTAAGGCTCTAATGAGATGTTCTTTTTGTGTTTTCACTTTTTAAATGGAGTGCATGGACATATGAATATAGCATACAAATATGACGTACTGATATGACATGCGTATACAAAGACGTATAAATACGACATATGACAAGACATGCATATATGACACTCATACGCAGGTAAAGAATACAGGTATACGAGTACGAATATACGAGTACAAAAATGTACGAATACGACATACATATACGAACATACGGATACGATATACGAATACAAATACGTACATGACATGCGAATGACATACGTACGTGACATGCGTATGAATACAACATGCATACGGGGATAGACGAATACGAATACGTACATGACATGCAGGTACACAGACGTACGAATACAATATGCGCATACATGAACATACGTATGTAACATGCGTACATACACCATACAAATACGTGACATATATAGTGATATGCATATATAAATATGTACGTTTCGATTTTGCCCATGAAGGACAAAGTCGTCATTTTTGAAAATATCAGGATTGACCAATCGAAATGGCCCGTCTCCTGATTTTTGAGATTTTTGAAGACAATTTGTCTATGAGGGGATAAAACCCTCATTTTTGAAAAGTTTTGTTTTTGTTTTTTGTTTTTTTTTTGTATTTTCATTGATTTTTTTTTTAGATTTTGGATGTATTATAAAAGAATGCAAAATCACCAAAAGCAAACAAAGATGTGAAGAGAGAGCAGGTAAAGTAAGACTAGGTAAAGTAAGACTATCATAAGGACCGTGAAAATAAAACCCGCAACTCGTTGGGTGAATAATTACAGACCAATTAAATAAAACCCGAGACATGATCGGGAATACAACAAAAATAGACCGGAATGGACATCGGTCAAACACCCGTCGCCAAGCCTCGTGGGTCGGGAGTACAACAAAATGGACCGGAATGGACATCGGTCATCCTCCAGTCTTCAAAGCATCGGGCCGAAAGCCAAATGAAAATAATGAACTATCCAATCGGACGTGCACAATCACCAATGAGTTAAGACAATTCAAACGCTCAATGAAAGTTTAACACGTGCTGATTAAACTTCATTGAGACCATTTTCACATTTTCCAATACATTAACACAAAAAATACGAATTAAACCATACTGTCATGAACATTCTTAGAAAGAAAGCAGTAACCATAAATAACAAAAGAAATAATGAAATGTATGTACAATTTCTGAGATTTTTTATGTGGATGGGAAAATGTGTCGTTGACAACTTTCATGTTTTACAATCTTATTAAAGAGACACTCATTTTCATGTAGAAAATGGTCTTTCATGAGAGCTCAGCAGTAAATAAACAAATTTCACAGAACAGACATACTTCAGGATTAAGCTCAAATGGACACTCAAATCTCAAAATTAATGCACCAAACTTTCCAGTCTACTAAACAAGACCCCAATGAACAACTTTCATTTTTTGTGAAGTTTCAAAAGAAGACTCTAAACATGAGATAACTACGAATCAATATAACGATGCAAAAAAAAAAAACACTCAGACTTCAAGGACACCAACAGAATTGCATGATTTCGTTAAATGCATTAAAAATATGAAACGTGCATGAATGTTTTTGTATTTTTTATATGTTATGCATTAAGATCTTGTGAACAAATGTCATGAAGAGGTCTTTATGAAACAAAGTCTAGAATAAACCATGGAAAATCATTTAGCATGAAAGGTCAGATCAGAAAAATTCGATCTCAGGTTCTGATAACCATATTTCCATATTCTGCTCTCAATTTCGGGACCTTTTTGACATAGCAAACGACGTCCATTTTTGCACCATAATATATCAAATCGAAGATCTCGAAGTCATCTATGAATGTTCAATATATTTGTTTTTGAGATTTCGTCATCTAGGCATGGAAAAGCTAGTTACAAGACCACTGGGCATGCTGATCCGAAAATGAAAGTCTGTGAACTTGCATCTCAACATCAACCATCATCAATAAACGTACAAGTTCAACACATCTATGGCATATACATTCAACTACAGCAGCAAATGATCACTGGTCACTCTCAATCTCCTCTCATTTAATCTCAAATAGTCATTCATTCGCAATCCTTGCCATACATGCGACTACTAGGTTTGAGAAGACTACCTGTCGTGGTGTGGTGAGTTGTGTTGACGATGAACCCGAGACAATGGCGCGACGAAGGGAAAAATATTCCAGCCTCTTCCTCCCTTGCTTTCTGCGGTCGCTCTTCCTCTCTCTCCCTCTCGGTCAAGTTTTACTCGTCTTTTCTTGTGTAATTCCGGCTCTCCCTTCCCTCTGCTGGTTCTCCTTCTCTTTTGTACGTGAGAAAAAACCCCAAAAACCCTCTGTGAAGTCTCCTCCCTCTATTCTCCCTCTCTCTCCCTCTTCTTTCCACCGAAAGTCCCATTAGGCTTGGTCTGTTGATAATGATCCCCCCCTTTCTCCTCACGTTCAGCTGCAGCTAAATTGGAATGGGTAGCAGCTCTCCAAACTTAGGCAGCAACTTTTCTTCAGCTGACTTTCCTTCAGCTGCAGAGAATATGGAACATGAAGACCAACGAACTTGTTTGTTGGACTTGACTTCTCTTCAAGTCAGCTTCCGTCTGGACCAAATCTCTCTCTGTGATGTCAATTTTTTTTTTGAACCTCGTACTGGGACCTCTTCTTCACGTTCTGCAGCTAACTCTTCTTCCCATCTTACCTCTCATCTTCCTGTCTTTCTTGAGCTACCTCTTTTCTTGGTTGTTGCCGCCCATCCACTTCATAACATCATCTCCATTTTCTTTTTGGAGGGCCTCCCCTGTCACTATCCTCCTTTTGCCCAAGTGCCCCGTGTCTGCCACCGTCTTTTTTAATTGGGATCCATTATTGTGCTCTTACTCTCGAGCAACCCTCGTAATCTCATGGTGGTGTCTTCTCCTTCCTGGTATAGTTTCCTCTTTCGTCGTTTCTTTGGTGGGCAGAGTGTAAAATATTGCAAAGAAATTTAGACCACTACGTTCTGCTCTTGGATCCAATGACCTTTCTTTTTCGGTGGCCTTGCGTTTTCTTAATTACTTTCAGCACCCGCAAACTGAGAACATTGGATTGCCGTCGACATACCTACAGCTGAATTGTTTGTAGGAGTCATGAAAAGTGGAAAGAGAGTCCTTGCTTTTTTATCAATCCTCCTTTCCCTCCACCATTTTCTGTCGTGTAAGTTGATGATGGGCTCCTTCTCCTTCTTTTGGTGCGCCATTATGAAAATCCATGAGCTTTTCTAGATGGATATTGGACGACCGCCAACCTCCACATGAAACTTGCACGACCCTAGCCTCAGTTACTAAGTTCCATATTATAAAATTTGTGGGTGCAAAGCTGGATGCATAGCTGCCACTTGTTCGGTCACTTGTAGATTCATTTTTATTGGAAACAGATTAATTCTTCCCTTTGCTTCATCCCTACAAAACTCAAAGATTGCAGGCCTTTGTCGTACTCGAAATAGCATATGCATCTATCAGCTCCGGCAGGACGTATTCAATGTGATTGAAGCTCATGTGAGCCACTGAAATCGTTACCCTGTAGACTCTTACAGATCAGCAGCTCATTCTCCTCCATATAAAGACTAGTGTTCTCACACACACGTCCACAGGCGCCAACCCGTCAGGACCATTTGCTCTCAAGTGCAGGACATCTAGTAGTAAGTTACTTTTGGAACTCACCCATCCACTCGCCCATGTGATCCTCAAAGAATTCCAGCAACTCTTACACATTAAGAGAATAGAAAATCCGACAGCACAATCGCTGAGACTCGAATAAAGGACGCAAGTTTACAGCTTGACCAAGTCGCCGAAACTCAGACGAATCAGCCTACGTCTGAACTCGCGAACTCAGATTGAGATCGCCTCCATCACAGATGGGTAGTCCTCCTAAACAGACCCACGCGGTGTAGAACTCACAGTGCCTTGCGCTAGGATCACGTAACCGTCGAGGATGTTACTCACCGTCGTGCTTCTTCTTCAACCATGACCAAGCTCTAGCTGAGTAAGGTCCTGGCGAACAATGCATCCGAGTTAAACTTCCTCCCTTTTTTTCACTTTTCTTCTTTTTCCTTTTTAACCATCGTATCCAGAGCATCTCCTCTGTTTTCTTTTTAAACGATGGTGTTCTCCACCTTCACCGAAAGCCTCCAGAGGGGTTGCCTTCGGGTCCTACTTCTCCTCTATCGATTTTCCATCTGCAGGTGGGGTTGTTGACATCGTTACCTGGCTTGTCATCTTTGAGGTACCGTACCCACTCCTTGGGCTTCCACGACTTTCCCTAATTAAAAGCATTGTGGCCAAGTCAATGAATGGTAAGGTTGACCAACAACAAGTTCTTAAAAGAATGTGCAGATTGCAATTGTAAATTATTCGGACAATCAATGGTGGGTGGAGAGTTTTGAACCGGCATTCTTGCTGCAGCATCCAGGCAAGTTCCTTGTACAGCATTACTCAGACAAGAGTAATGGGCAAAGTTACGTGAAAGTGTTGGCTTTTAGCATTTCTTAATGATAAAACGAGATGACTTCAATTGATCGGACCCTCAAAGGTGGCGAGTATCAGGGGGCCACTTGCGCGAGCATAAAAATGGCGATCAAACACGTTTGCACATTACGAGCTTCCATGCAAAACTCGAGAAGGGCAGTGGAAGCTAGATGAGATGACCATTTTTTTTACTTTTGCATAATTTGACAATTCCTTGAACTTTTGGACTAAAAATGTAATTTTGGAAGATAGAGGGAAATGTCATGACTCTGAAAATGCAAAAATCAAAATTACATAGCTAAAAATGAAATTTCCAAATTTTTTTTTCAAGTGACCTAAAAAATGAAATTAATGAGGAAACTCTCAATTCTAGATCGATTTTTTTTGCAGATTTTATTTGACCAAAATGAAGATAAAATTAAAATAAAAATACTAACTATTTATTCATATTTTTATGGCCTCAAACGCTATTTATTATATATATTTTCAAACATTTTTCTATTTTCCAAAAATAAAATAATAATAATAAAAAATGCGGAAAATATGAAAATTTATTTTTTGGTCAAAATTGGTTCCCTAGGCTGGCCAAGGTCTCCAAAGTTGATTTTTTAATTTTATGAATTTTTATGGATTTTCTATTAATTTTCGAAAATAAAAATACCATAAAATACCAAAAATATGAAAAATTATTTTTTGATCAAAATTGGTTCTCTAGGCTTGGCCAAGGTCCCCAAAATTGATTTTTTAATTTTATGAATTTTTATGGATTTTCTATTAATTTTAAAAGAGAAAAAGCAATCGAAAATCAGGTGTCAACACCCGTGAGCTCAAATCCGGCATTCTCGAGCTCCAAGGATGTTCAGGTAAGCTTCCTAAAGTCTCTGTGAGCTTGCTCGATTATTTGTTTGACTGTTTAGATGAAAAATGGCTTGGATAGGATTTGCCGGAGCATCGCTCTCGGCCGACGTCGGCATAGGCAGTTTAGACGTATTTTTGGCCTGGAATGGTGGTATTTTAACGTTGAATTGATCAGGATGAGATAAGGCTTGAAATTGGCAAGAAATATTATAGTTTTAGGTTCGTTTTGATGTCACCGGTGAAGCTCCGTCAAGGTCGCCGGAGATCGGAGCCGTCCCGGTCGTCTTCTCCGGTAGCAATTTAGGGTTAGAGATCTAACGGCTAGGATTTAATCTCGACCGTAGGTTTAGTATAAAGAATGAGCGACTGAGATCATGGCACGTGGCAAATCTAGGACCATCGGATCGGAAATAGGTGGGAAAATAAAAAAAAATAAAATGAAATTCGAAAATTCAAAATAAGTACCTAAAACTACGTCGTTTTTGTATCAGGTCTGAATAGTGGGCTTCGGGCCGAACTTAGGTAATGGGTCGGGTCTATTCGGCCCGTTCCATATAACAAAAAATAATAATAAACAATAAACAAAAATAGAAAATCCAAAAAAAAAAAGAAAACTAATCCAAACGGAGTCGTTTTAGGTTTAGGGTTTTAGCGTTGGGTTCGGGTCATTGGGTCGGGTTGACCCGACCCGGTCCAAAAAAATATAAAAATAATAAAAGATAAACAATAAAATAATAATAAACAAATAAACAATAAAAGAATAAGAAAAGATTAAAAAAATACAAAAATAAGAATAAAAAATTCTAAAAATCTGGCAAAAATTTAGAAAAATCCGGAAATCATAGGAAAATAAATATAAAATATAATAAAGAAGATAAATAAATAAAAAATCAATAAAAAATCGTAAAATTCGTAAAAACCTTAAAAAAATTAGAAAAATTGTTAGAACACATGAAAAAAATATATTTTAAAAAAATTAGGAAAAATGTTAGAAATTAAAAAATAAAAATTCCAGAAAATATAGAAAATATTCTGAAAAGTAGGAAAACCCTCAGGAAGTCTTAGAAAATCGTAACAAAATATGAAAAATATTAGAAATTAAAAATAAAAATTTCAGAAATATATAAAATATTCTAAAAAAATAGGAAAAATCTCAAAAGTCATAAGAAAATCCTCAAAAAATAAAAAAAAGTTCAAAAAATATCCAAAAATAGGGAAAATCCTTAGAAAATTCTTGTAAAATTTAAAACATTTCAGAAAAATCCTAGAAAATCTAGAAAAATTTCCTAAAAATCGCGAAAATGAGGGAAAAACCACTTTCAACTGGTTTGACCTATTTTCACGGCTTTGGCTTCCCAAACCCTCTAAAATGACGATTCTGCCCTTCTGGTCAATTTGACCCAAATTATCCCAAACCATCCCAAGTAATCTTTAATCCTAATTGATGTATTTGCAGACTTCTAGGACCCCCTTTTTGTTTGTAATTGACTTGATGTGGTGTGTTTATTTCTTGATTTGATTTTTTGTTTGTGCATTTATTTATTTTTAATTGTGATTGATAGGATAGATAATTCCATCTGCATGAATCCCTTAGGTTCTTAGAACCTACCTTACCCAACCTCGCTTGCATGGATTCCCTAGGTTAGAAAATCACTCAACTTAGGTACCGAAAGGACGTCAATAGTAATATTGGCGTAACTAAGTCCCCGAACCCAAATCTCTAGTTTTCGCAGGATCGAGCGATCTCTCCCAATCGTTCGATAGGGTTTCCAGTCATACCCTCTAATAAATGACTGGTGGCGACTGCTATGGCATGCACACTATGCACATGTCACCCGACCACACTAAGGTCGACCTCGATTTAAATTTTCCTGACGCGATTTGGTATGGGCCTGGAAGGGCCCGAGCTAAGCCCAAATACCTAACGGGCCTAGCAATCCATTAACTCCCTCGGGATCCCAGAAAAAATCTCGGGAGGGTCGCGACAGACTGGCGACTCCACTGGGGACTTAGTTTAACCCATTAGAGGACTTAAGCCGATTAAAAGGTTGAGTGTTTGCTAACATGCTTTTTTGCAGGCGCTCTTGAAGGTAAAGTAAGTCCACTAATAATATGTTAAATGTTCTTGCAGATGGGAGTCATAAGGGGAGGAGTGATTGCTGACGTGTTTTATGCAGGGTTGGAGTTTGAGATTGTTTGTTTATTTCCTGCAAATTAGAAGCGCTATTTGATATCAACTGCTGTGCATGCCTTGCATACTTTGAGGATCACGACACTTGCACACATAAGCGCCTAAACCCGAGCCGCGAAACACTCTCCTTAGGTCACCATAGATAGGGATCGGTATGCAAAGCTCTAGCGTTTGATTGCGCTTGGGTTGGCCATATTTGATCCCGCTCGCTGTCTGGATCAATGATTCTTCCCACTTGACGTTCGATTGCGCTTGTGGGCAAAGTCGTCGAATCAGACGGTGGGAGCCTTGTTGACACCTAAATTTTGAATTTTTAAAATTCATTCACTTAAGTACATAAAAAAATGAGAATTTGTTCTCACCAAAAATTAATTTTTTCATGCATTGCATATTTAATTTTTTGTCGGTCATGCATTTTATTATGGTTAACGACGGAGGATTTGAGTTTAAATTGACAAACGATTGGACTGAGCATGAGGGAGGTGTGCCGAAAGGCTTATGAAGTTTTGAACTTAAAAGAAATTTTTCCACAGGGACTGAATTGCAAATACATAAAACTTCAGGGGCTGAATTGTAAATACATAAAATTTTAGGGATTGTTTAGCAAAGAAGAGTTAGTGGAGAAATTAGAAAGGAAAATGGAGAATGGGAGATATAGAAGGGAAGATGGAGAAATTAGAAGGAAAGATGGAGAATGGAAGATGGTAGAATTAGAAGGGAAGATGAAGAATTAGAATGGGAGATGGAAAGATTAGAATGGAAGATGGTGAATTAGAAGGGAAGATGGAGATAAAGAATGGAGGATGATGGAATTAGAAGGGAAGATGGAGATAAAGAAGGGAAAATGGTGGAATTAGAAGAGAAGATGAAGTTAGTGGAAAAATTAGAATGATAGATGAAGATAGAGAAAGGAAGATGGAGGAGTAGGCTATAAAAGGAGGAAGAATGAGAGCCTTGAAAGAGGGGGGACTTTTGGAGAGATTAGAGAGAAGTGAGGAAGACTTTGGAGATTGAAGAAAACTTGAGGAGAGATTTTGGGAGAGAAGAAAATTTAGAGAGAAAAAGAAAACAAAAAAAAAGAGAGAATTCTTTTAGAAGAGAGAATTGAGGGGAACGAGAGTTCAAAGCTCGGAGTTACCATCTTCATCGACCAATACAATCCGCGAGTCCATCCCCGTCGTTCGACCCGCGATCCGCAATCTTGATCCACGAGGAAATCCGAGGTTCGAGTTCGATAATCAAATCCGTCAAGTCAGGTAACGATTCTAATCATTTAGAATATTCGAAATTGTGTTGCATAAAAGGATTGATTTGAATTTCGATTATACCTTGTTGGACATATTGCATTTCTTTGGAATAAATTGCATATCCAATTTTTGAGATTTTTATTGCACGTTGTAATATTTTTTTAAAAAAATAAAAAAGGGGTTTGCTTTTGTTGCACATTTTCACATCATGTAGATAATTGCACGCGTAATTTATCTTGTAAATAGTTAGATTAAACCGCATGCATTGCATATAATTTAGTTCCTTACCTTGTCATAAAAAGAAAATAAAAAAAATTGCACCTTTGAATCTCAAGTGAAAATTCATCAAAATTGCCAAGTTGAACATTTTCATGAAATTGGTACCGAAAGGGCGCTAGTAGAAATATTAGTGTAACCAAGTCCCCGAACTCATTAATCTCTGGTTCGTAGGAATGGAGTATTTCTCCCGATGCTTTATTTAGGTGTCTAATCAACCTATCCAAAATGATTAGTGGCGACTCCAAGATAAATCCTTCTTTTGATGAAATTGAACCTAAGTCACGATTTGGTAGAACTTGGGAGAGTTCGAGCTAGGCTAGTTAATTCAATTTAATTAACCTGGTAATCCATTAATTTTAAAAATTGGGAAACTACTTTTTTTAGGTCGCGATAGTTTGGCGACTCCGCTGGGGACTAACTTGAATTTTTTGAAATTTATGGAGGACTTAGGCCAGAAAAATTTCATGAAAATTCACTTGGTTTGGCAATTGGTTGAATTTTAATCCTTAGGTGTTAAATGGTTTTATAGAACGGGAGTTATAAGGGGTGGAGTGTTTGGCTAACCCTTTGTTTTGCAGGTTTGGTGTGTGAAACTTGTCATTTAATTTTTGAATTATTGAAGCGGTGTTTGCATTTAATTGTTGTGCATGATTAATCGCTTTAGCACTACATCACACATATCCCGTGGTCGGACCTTGGCCACTAGTTTTAGGATGGTATCGTGATTTGGTTCTAGCGTTCGCCGTGAGATCACGTCGAAAGTTAGTCCAGATTCACTCCTGAACTTCTTTTCAAAAATGAGTTTTAAAAGTTATGCCTCAGGCTTGGTAAGATTACCATAGCGGTGGTTTTAATTTTTGACTCGAGTAGCCGAAGTGGAAAGGCCCGGCTAATCTTGGTTACGTCGCAGGATAGCGACTAATCTTGATTATGTGCGCGAGATTGTCGCCTCGCCGTAAGTTTTTCACTTCAATTTGTGAGCCTTTAGGATAGTTAGAATAAGGTTAACCCACGAGTCATGTGCATGTCCATGTGATTGTTTATTTTCCTATCCCACGGTAAAGTACGCTTCTGAACTTCATCTTGTCTTATGTTATTGTTTGGGTCGGTCCATGACACTTAGGATTGTAGCGCGTGATTTATAGACAATGGGACACATTGATATCCGTTTCGTGTACATTCCAAAGGCCGAGTTGAAGCAGATGTGGAGGCACTTGAGCATTGATGCACAGACCTATACCCTTAGTCGTATGGGTCACGTATTGCCACTTTTGGATATTGAATTATAGACTGGGGTCATGCAGGTACTTGCACATTTCTGATGCCCATATACTGCTACTTTCATTTTAGGTAAGCACGAGCTCACTCCGACTTTGGAAGAGTATAGCCTTGCCATTGGAAAACCTTTGACCATTGATTTAATTTTCCCTTGTGTGGAAATGGATCCAATTTTCATTTTTGCTGAGTTTTTGAAAATTAGCGAAAATAAAATGATGAAAATTTTTAAAAGGAAATTGTCATATGTGCCCTTTCTCATTCCTCGTTGAACTTTTTTATGAGAGCAATTCATACTTGCAAAGCAGGATCTTTATTCTAGCTTTCTTCGGACTTGTGATCTTTCCGCTCCAAAAGTATTTTATTAGTCCATCCATGGCTTGGATAGTTAGGCAAGTTTGCAGTGGAATGAACTTTACTAATGCTATCATGGCCGAGACTTTTATATCTTTGACTCGTTTTAAGCAAAACAAGGAAAAAACATTTCACGCTCCGGTTGGACTTTTGCAAATGTGGTTTTTCTCTCATTATGCTAAGTTCGGCTAAAAAATGACCATTCCACGGGTAAGTCAAGAGGAAAACCCAATTGCAAAATTTTAAGAGTTGCAAAAAAATATTGCTAGATTGTCTTATTCCGAGTGGATTGATTTATTTAAAGATCCGAGTCCCAAGGCTTTTCTATGGCAAGTTATATGGTTTCAAGTCTCTAAGGCTCGTTTGTACCATGGTGAGCGAGAGCCTATACTTCTTTTGGGTATTACCGGTATGACGCAGTATCATTCTCTCCATGTGGTACGGCAATATGGAGTTTTACAGGATATTCCACCACCTTTGGGGCCAAACACTTTTCAAGTTGAATTTGTTGCAGGCGAGAATTATAGAACCGAGATCAAGCATCTTGACCAAACTTGGCTCAAGTCCAAGACTCGCTCACTATCACTACCCAGGGAGGAGCTCGAGGGAAAGGAAAAATGTTATCATGCGAAGGTCCGGTATATTAAGTATCATTTGATACGAACTCACATGCTTCCGAAGTTCCCGTTGGTGATTGTGAAGCCCACCCGTCAAGCTGAGATCGAGACCTATGCAAAGAAGACGCAAAAGGCGAAAAGACAAATGAAGACTTTGGCTAAGGAAAATGCATGACTTCGGAAAGAGTTGGAGGCCCATTTGTCTATAGATTGCGTTACTACAAAGAAAACAAAAACAGCTTGATTTGCCATGTTTAGGATTGTTGTTCCATGTTTAATTGCATTTTCATGACTTTATGAGCTTTTCTTGTAATAAAGGTTACTGTTCAAATATGACTTTCTGGTATTACATAATTTTTATTGAACTTTATAGTTTTAATTGATCCATAGAGTCTTCATAGAAAACATTCACAAGACCCTAATTCATCATTCAAATTTTTTTTTGAATCAATTCAATGTATTTTCCATTTATTACTGAATTTAATGTGAAAGAAAAACTGTCTGGATTCTGGAAGTTTCTCGACTTCACTTTTGTTTCTCCATTTATCACTAGAAAACATGCTCTTTTAAGAAAAATTAAAACATGAAAGTTGTAGATTGGGCTTTTAATTAGTGAACTGGAAATTTTTGGGCATCAATTCACATTTTTGACGACCCATTTATCCTCAAAGTAAAAACCGGATGGATCAGTTTTCTAGGCAGAATTTTTACAAAGAAGTATTAAACTGTATTAATCCACAAAGAATTTGCCTGTGACTAAAGCATGAAAGTTGTTAATCATCATCTTGGGTATCGGCTCCCAAATTTTCATACCATTTTGACCTCTGTACGAATTAATATGATTTTTCTCGTAAAGGTCGACGAAACTGGAATTTGCAGAAATCAACCCTTTTGTCATAGTTGCCTTCGTTTTTCGAGTCTAGAGGATGTCATGGATCGGCTCACTATTCTTGATACTCATACTCTCTTCTTCGTCATTGCCTTTTACAGGTAACTTGCCATAGTCCTTCAGATGAATTCTGCGTACTTAAACCAGATTGAGAAAATGACTAACAAAGCTGAGATTGTAGCCACTATCAAAGGGACAATTGAAGAGCTTCAGGACAAGATGCAAGTCTTCGTCGCGTCGATGAATGAGATGATTGATATCGTGAAACATGATGTCCAATTTCAAGAGTGCCAGCTGGAGGGTGGTATAATTCAAGACCCTGACACGCAGGACCAACTTTCCCGAGACGAGCCTCCAATGCTGAAAGAGTGGGAATTTACTCTATTCCCGGCGTCAATGTCTGTCATATGGCCAATACTCCTCAGCAAAGGGGTGATTTAGTGAGAACTAGGCTTCTCATGGTTTGAGGACATTCACCATTTCACCCGGGGCAAGTTCTGCGATTTTCACCGCGATCAAGAAGGTCACTCCATCGAGGAATGCATCACTCTGAGATTTCAGGTCTAAAATATGATTGATACCGGCGATCTTATGTTTCGCGGGTGGAAATACTGCGACGGGAATCTGGACATGATGGTAGTCCCGAGCATGCGGTTGGAGTACCCCTATATGTTCGAGAATGAGTTGCCTCCGCTCCGTCGTTCTAGAGGTGTCACCTGGAACACATGGGATGATTAGCCAGACCAGGAATCAAGGAAGCTCTTTGAGGAAGCAGGCGTAGACCCAAATCAGTAGCCCATTTTAATTTCTTGCATTCCTCTGCGTAGGAACTATCATTGCTTTTCTAGGATTTAATTTTCATGTTATGCCTTAGGATTTCCTTTCATTTCATGTCGCATTTTAGGATTTCCCTTTCAATAAGGTGTAATTAATTGATTTAATATCAATAAAATTACATATGTCTTTTTTATTAAAATTTTGAATCTTGTTGAAGTATTCCAAACCAACCCAATGACGATAACCAATGATCGAACAATATTGTCATTCATGGTAAGAACTGAGGGTTGGGCTTCTTCAAGCAATTCTTGTCCCGCGGTCTTCAAAAGAAAAAAATTTTTAAAAAAAAAGAATGAAGAATATCATCTGTTTAAACCCTGTTTGTTTTTCTGATTTTGCTACTTTATGTTTCAGGGGCAAATGCGAGGAGGGAGATACGGTGGATCCTACCATATGCCATGCCGATGACCTGGATAGTTCGGATGAATCGGGTTCTGACATCGAAGAAATACAATGGAACCTTAAACACCATGGGAAAGTTAAAGCTCTAACCGGCGAGGAAACCGTAGCAATAAACCTTGGCAGTGCAGAAAGCCCCAAGGAAGTTAAAATCGGGGCGAATCTTCCTAAGAGCATGGCTGAACGTCTGACGAACCTTTTAAGGGACTACCAGGATATCTTTGCCTGATCTTATGCAGATATGCCTGGTCTTGGTCGATCAATCGTCGAACATTGTCTACCGACTGATCCTTTAATTGAGCCTAAGAAGCAGAGGCAGCGAAAAGCTAAACCAGAGCTTGCAAAGAAGATTGAAGAAGAAATCATGAAGCGTATCGATGTTGGGTTCATTGAAGTTACCCAATACCCAAGTTGGGTGGCCAATATAGTCCCGATGTTAAAGAAGGATGGTCGTGTACGGGTTTGTGTGGATTATCGTGATTTGAGCAAAGCTAGCCCGAAGGATGATTTTCCTCTCCCACATATTGATGTGCTCGTCGATAGTACATCAGGTTTCGAATTATTCTCATTCATGGATGGTTTCTCCAGTTATAATCAAATCCTGATGAATGAAGGGGATAAAGAAAAGACGGCATTCACAACCCCATGGGGGGTGTTCCATTACAAAGTTATGCCCTTTTGTCTCAAGAATGCCGGGGCAACATACCAGCGAGCAATGATCGCGCTCTTTCATGACATGATGCATAACGAGATCGAGGTCTATGTCGACGACATGATCGCCAGGACTCAGCGTGGAGAGGATCACGTTGGGACATTGGCAAAATTGTTTGAAAGGTTGCGAAAATTCAAGTTGCGCCTTAACCCCGCCACGTGTGTCTTTGGTACTAGCACGGGTAAGTTACTTGGGTTCATTGTTAGTAATAAGGGCATTGAGATCGACCCGTCCAAGGTTAAAGCTATTTGTGAGCTTAAGCTGCCAACGACTGTCAAGGAAGTTCGGAGTCTCATGGGTAGATTGAATTATATCGCCCGGTTCATTTCTCAGCTATCCGAGACTGCAAAGCCATTTTTAAAACTACCCAAGAAGAATGCACTGGTTAAGTAGGATGGCGAATGTGAAGAAGCTTTTGAGAAGTTGAAGCAACACCTCATGAATCCGCCCGTGCTTGTTCTGCCTACTCCAGGACGCCCTCTGATCTTGTATCTTACAATTCATGATGAGTCCTTGGGCGCTATGCTAGACTCAGGGCGGATCAATTTGTGGCAACGTCGCTGACTGCCATAATGAGAAATGTTGAATGGCCTCACGTAGGGAAATTTCAAGTGAAAAGCCCAAGAGATCGTAAACTATCCCGAGAGCGTCGCAAAATGAAATGGCCCAATGGGACGCGATAGGACTTGTTGCCATAAAGCTAACCCTTAAATTAAAAGGAGCCCTCCATGGACGCCTACGGTTCACGGGCCCGATGGCATGGGAAACGATGATGGTCCAAGGCAACCCAAAAGAGAACAATGCTCAGCCAAGCGAAGTGCTTATGTGACGAGCTTAAAGTGAAGGGTAACTCAGTATCGATTCCAATTTACCCTTTTTAATCTCATGTTTGACATTTCTTCTTTCCATTTTGACAGGAGATTAAAAAAATGAAAAAAAAAATAAAAATAAAAATAAAAATAAAAAAAATTTCCGATGAGCTCAGGTGATGAATCAAGGCACAACCGATCATTGAATGGCCTTGCCTACTCCATGCACGAGTTAGTCAAGCACAAAAATGATTTACCTACCCAAAGGCCATAAAGTCCAACTTTCGACTTAGGCCAAATCAAGGGGCAATTCCAGATGTCGCTCACTTGGCAGATATACAATCCAGCCCGGTCCAGATAAAGAACTTCCTCAATTCAAAGGGACATACAATTCGATCTAAATGGAGAAACTTCTTCAATTCAAATTCATAAGAAGTACATGCAAGGGGACATACAATTCGATCTAAATGGAGAAACCTCTTCAATTCAAATTCACAAGAAGTACATGCAAGGGTAAAGCGGTATCGTTCCAATTTCTCTAGAACGTGAGAACATACATTAATGCATTCCCTTCCAATTTCTTGTAAGGACATACAATCCTATCCAAATGAAGGAACTTCTTCAATCTAAGTCCACAAGAAGTACATACAAGGGTAAAGCAGTATCGTTCCAATTTTTTCAGAATATGAGAACGTATACTAACACATTCCCTTTCATTTTTGCAGGGGTCATCACTGTGCCGGATAGGTAAGAATCCATTCCCCTTAAAGCTCAATAAAATCCAAAAAAATCTTAGAATTCTCAAAGCAGGCGCCAAAGTTTCTACAACTCATTCACATGGACAAAGACAACTCACGATCCCTAGAGTCTTCTTGCATGCTTACATGACTTGTTCATCAAGATTTTCACAAAAAATCTCATGAGTTATTTGATATCGATCGATCAAAGCAAATCTTTGCTTCACCGACTCTTTGACCATGCGACGTCAGCTAAAGGAACACCGGGCAAATTGAAAAGTCCTTGTCCACCAAATTCCCAAAGTCAAATTCCCAGCTGGGGCATGTACGGGGGCAATTTTGGATTTTGCCAAAGCTTGGCCTGATTGAGAACAGGGCAAACTAATGGCGAGCTCCAACTTAAAAAAAAAGGGAAGTGTCCTATCTCTTTATCATATGTCTTTCAAAGTGACACCAAATTTTCTTCTTGCAAGTGCCAAGCTAGAGGACATGCCTTTGATTGCTACTATTGAAGCAAGTTAAAACCAGAGCTTCCCAATATTCGTTCACTCCATCATTTTAAGACCCTATTCATGTACATTCTTTTTATGCAGGGTCAATTGTGGGAATAAGTAATCAACCAGAGTTCAAATTCAAATCCCCAGCAGTGACTATGTCTGGGGCAATTCCCAATTTTGGCAAAAGCCATGATCGCCTGATGCGATCCATCCTGATGGAAATGAGGCAAACAAGGGCATTCAACCAACCATGTTGGTCTTCGCCATATCACAACTAGAGCGAACATATTCTGGGGCAAACATGAGAATGAGCTCGTCCTCGACTCAAACTCGTTTGATCCGCTTGCATGTCTTGGGACAACTTAGATTCCCCTTCATCTGTTTTTGAGAAGCATGGCAATTCTGATTAATTGCTACATCTGCCTGATTGAAAAAAAAATGCTTGCAAATTGTGTGATTTATATATGATTGTTCTTCATGTTTAATTTACCAACTTTGAATAGGGAGCATGAATTGCATATGATGCATCGAATGTACAGAATGGGGGCATGATAGGATGATGAAAGGCAAGCCATTCCCATACACGTCCTGTAATCTAATCCCCAGTGAGATGAGCGGTAGTCAGGATCCGCATTCCTCTAGGCGATGGGTTTTCTAGCAAAAGGTACGATAGCCGAAGTGACAGAGGCATCCATTTCTCTATCTAAACACTACAGGTGTCCATTGCAAATCCCTTGAGTGGCGGTTTCATTCTCTTACCCCTGTCAAGAACCACCCCACATTGGGGCGAGACGAGGTAATTCCAGCAGCGGCATGAGGTAAATAGTTAGAAATTCTCTTACTTAGACTAGCATCAATCTTCGGGTCTTGCTTTGCATTTTACTCGAACTTTAATTCAAGTGCCTTAGGATGATGAAGAGCATTCATTTCTCTATCCTATATACTACATCCATCGTATAGCCCAATTGAGCATGTATATTCATTTCTTAAGCCCATATTGGTGATCATTGCTCATTTCAAAGCAAAGATAACGCCTTCCCCCCAAGGAGCAGAACTGAAGATAATTGGGCCAATAGAGAATTCTCGAATGAGCTCATTTCATATGCTAGACTTTTCATGTAATGTCTAGTATCATCTTTTGAAAATAATCTTGTTGCTAAAATTCAAAGCCACAAGATTGTCAAAGAGAAAAAGAAAAAATGTAGCCTAAAGAAAATGGGCCTGCTCCCAAACAAAAGGAGTCAAGAATAAGAAAAGCAAAGGCTACTCCAAAGAATCTCGGGCAGAAAAAGCAAAGTGCCTATCAAAAGCAAGGCCAATATTGATACATCTGTAATGAATTTCTGACTTCGAACATGCATTTTGAGAATTCCCGAAAAAGGATTCCCAAAAAAGTCAGTTTGCAAAGTGTAAAAGAACTACCACCCCTCAGCCAATGGTGGTATTCATTGAAGACAAATTCAGGAAGGTCAAAGATCGGTGACAAGACTGCAATGATCACCGGCACCAAGCTCTTCTCATATATTTTTCTGAGCCAAAACGAGCCTTTTCGTTTCTCAGTTCCTAAATCCTAACCTATGTTACAACCCTTCAAAGCCTCTTCTGATTAGGGCATATGAATTAACGTAGAGTTGAATGATTTTAAGCATCGCTCGAAGAAGTTCGAGCAAAATTATTTCTCTATCATTTTTGCAGGGTTCTTGACTTGTAAACCCGGATCAGATGATGAAGATGTCTTTCAAAAAAGCCTTGACTCCACAGGAGTCCCATTTGGTAAACCATTGACCTAGCCTATATTACGGTCCCAATCAAGACCTCCAGATTAGCTTGGTCGTACCAATTACGAGTTTACTCAAACCCTTGTTGAATGCGATGATGGTAAGATTGAGTGATTTTTCTTAAATCCTGCAAATCAGGAGAAACAGCTTTTCTCGAGAGTAGGAGAAAGCCCTTTCAGACTGAAGTCCCCCATTCAAAGTACATTCGAGGTATTCACAATGTAATAACCTCTTTGAACAGAATTTGTGATGCAAACTTGACAGAATAGTTTTGCATAAATCCACCAAGTGAATTTCAGCATACATGCCTGTACATGTTACATCTAACATTGTCTGTGCACATGCATTCCTGATATTCATGCTACCTCATGAGGTCTTGAAATTCATCCAAGGATGATTGAATGAACAAGGCGTGTTGGCAAGTGCCCACCTGGCAAGCTTCCAAGCTCCCAGGTAAGTATATCTTCAACATGAGCCTTCTGATGATTGTTAAGGCACTCAAATCTGTTGCGACACATACAGTCATTCAAATGTTCACCTTCTTCAGTGAAGCGTGATTTTTATGAAATACATGTCGCATTAGCATTGATTTGGTCTATGCGCATAATTTTGCTTCAAGAGAATAAGTAGGTATGATGCAGTCAGCCTGTCTACTCCTTGACCATTCGTTCAGAAGACCCATGTAAGTTTTCTGAACCCATTTTTGAATATCTTGTGTTTACACTGACATGGCTTGTGTAGCACACCCTCTCGATGTGGTCACCGCCCTGTGAGATTGGCGGCATATCTTCCTTTCAGATCATCAAAGACCAGTTCTAATGATCTTGAAAGAAATCTACCTCTCAACTACCTAAAAAACCCAGGTAAGTTTTCTGAACCCTTTTCAAAATCGCAAGCTTTAAGTTTGCACCAATGAGAAAGCACACTCCTTAATTTCATCCAGTTCATAATCGACATGCTCTTGTGATCTGCATGAAACATTTGTTCGAACTATGATCGACATACTCTCGTGGTCTCGACAAATTTTATCAAAATCATAATCGACATGCTCTTGTGATTTTGGTACCCTATCAAGTTCATGATCGACACGCTCTCATGTTCTTGATCTTATCCATCTAGTTCATAATCGACATGCTCTTGTGTCTGGATGCTTGTGCGAACCATGATCGACATGCTCTCATGGTCTCGACAAATTTTATCAAAAACCATAATCGACATGCTCTTATGGTTTTGATACCCTTTCAGATCATCAAGGACAAGCTCTAATGATCTTGAAAGAAACTATGTGACTCCTCTTGAAGAGATACAGTGGGCACATCCCCTTACAGATCTTGCACTTTCTCGCATCAGGGGGAAACCTCTGGTAACGGATAGGCACCAGTACCTTAAAATTCTTGCATCCACAAAATGCTTGAAGTTTAAGGGAATCATCAGCATTATGAGGTATTTAGTAAAACGGGTATCTCTATATGCGATCCATGTGCATATTTCTTTAATCCATTCCATGGACGAATGAAGTCTTGACACATGTTATTTTCAGTCCTGCATGTCATGCATCATATTCTCTTGCATAAAAAATGGGTTTAAAACTCCCCCACAAAAAAAAAAATCATCATCATTCATTTGCATTGTCAAAATTTAGGTTCAATTTTGTCTTTGAGCGAAACCTCTACGAGTCTCCACTCAAAGAAGGGCAGCTGTTGACACCTAAATTTTGAATTTTTAAAATTCATTCACTTAAGTACATAAAAAAATGAGAATTTGTTCTCACCAAAAATTAATTTTTTCATGCATTGCATATTTAATTTTTTGTTGGTCATGCATTTTATTATGGTTAAGGACGGAGGATTTGAGTTTAAATTGACAAACGATTGGACTGAGCATGAGGGAGGTGTGCCGAAAGGCTTATGAAGTTTTGAACTTAAAAGAAATTTTTCCACAGGGACTGAATTGCAAATACATAAAATTTTAGGGATTGTTTTGCAAAGAAGAGTTAGTGGAGAAATTAGAAAGGAAGATGGAGAAGGAGAGATATAGAAGGGAAGATGGAGAAATTAGAAGGAAAGATGGAGAATGGAAGATGGTAGAATTAGAAGGGAAGATGAAGAATTAGAATGGGAGATGGAAAGATTAGAATGGAAGATGGTGAATTAGAAGGGAAGATGGAGATAAAGAATGGAGGATGGTGGAATTAGAAGGGAAGATGGAGATAAAGAAGGGAAGATGGTGGAATTAGAAGGGAAGATGAAGTTAGTGGAAAAATTAGAATGATAGATGAAGATAGAGAAAGGAAGATGGGGGAGTAGGCTATAAAAGGAGGAAGAATGAGAGCCTTGAAAGAGGGGGGGACTTTTGGAGAGATTAGAGAGAAGTTAGGAAGACTTTGGAGATTTTAGAAAACTTGAGGCGAGATTTTGGGAGAGAAGAAAATTTAGAGAGAAAAAGAAAACAAAAAAAAGAGAGAATTCTTTTAGAAGAGAGAATTGAGGGGAACGAGAGTTCGAAACTCGGAGTTACCATCTTTATCGACCAATACAATCCGCGAGTCCATCCCCGTCGTTCGAGCCGCGATCCGCAATCTTGATTCACGAGGAAATCTGATGTTCGAGTTTGATAATCAAATCCGTCAAGTCAGGTAACGATTCTAATCATTTAGAATATTCGAAATTGTGTTGCATAAAAGGATTGATTTGAATTTCGATTATACCTTGTTGGACATATTGCATTTCTTTGGAATAAATTGCATATCCAATTTTTGAGATTTTTATTGCACGTTGTAATATTTTTTTAAAAAAATAAAAAAAAGGGGTTTGCTTTTGTTGCACATTTTCACATCATGTAGATAATTGCACGCGTAATTTATCTTGTAAATAGTTAGATTAAACCGCATGCATTGCATATAATTTAGTTCCTTACCTTGTCATAAAAAGAAAATAAAAAAAATTGCACCTTTGAATCTCAAGTGAAAATTCATCAAAATTGCCAAGTTGAACATTTTCATGAAATTGGTACCGAAAGGGCGCTAGTAGAAATATTAGTGTAACCAAGTCCCCGAACTCATTAATCTCTGGTTCGTAGGAATGGAGTATTTCTCCCGATGCTTTATTTAGGTGTCTAATCAACCTATCCAAAATGATTAGTGGCGACTCCAAGATAAATCCTTCTTTTGATGAAATTGAACCTAAGTCACGATTTGGTAGAACTTGTGAGAGTTCGAGCTAGGCTAGTTAATTCAATTTAATTAACCTGGTAATCCATTAACTTTAAAAATTGGGAAACTGCTTTTTTTAGGTCGCGACAAGCCTTTTAGGTCCATACCCTGTCCCTCCTTCTATTTCCTTTTCTAGAGTCAATTCCTCACTTGTCTCATGCGCATGTGATTTGGTCGGTTGGTATACCTAAAACCAAAACATGAAAGGGTCTGGTTGGTAAGGCTTTCTTATTTTCATTTCGTAATTCATTCCTGTATACCATACATCTCATACATCATTTCATGAGTGAGTCGCCACCTTGATAATTGGTCTGAAAGTCACTTTAGGATGGAAGGATATCCTTCTACATACTTTTGGATGTTGTATTTCCGCATCCTCCTCGTCCCATTTAGACTTGATGTATTAGGGATCTTTTGAGATGTATTCGCATACTTTCCCATTTCCTTTTCGAGATCTTTAGATAGGCAATGGCTTTTATTCCAATCATCGAGGGATCCTAGCCAATTGCATAATTTCTTTGGGAGAAATCTGGATTAAAACCCTATGACTAACTTCTTTTGGTCAAGTAGGAATGTTTTAATCTTTATTTCACCTAGAGAGAATATGAAATTGGGCTGGCGCATTTACATTGCATCTTCATTATAACCCATGGTAATTAATTTTAGTACATTCTTGCATATTCATGATAAATGGGGAAATCAGACATCAAGATCATCCCGGTCCCGCGTAAGGAGCTTACAACGTGGTGGAACCGTCTCAACCGAGATAACCAAGCCTATGTTGAAGAACGCCTGGGGCGATTAGTGGATCTCCTCAAGGTCAATTACCAGCCCACCCTCATTCAAGTCTTGGCAAGGTTTTGGGATCCAGAGACCGTGACCTCCAATATTCGATGAATAGAGATCACACCTACCCTGAAAAATAATCAATAGAGACCAGAATAAAACAATGCCCATTAGATGCTTTCGGATTGATAGGTCCGATCATGTCGATACCCCACATAGAGAATGGCCATGGCTCAGATAACTGATGCAACTCACTTGGAGGAACATTAATTTTGTCACCATGGATCTGGCGCTTGTGACAACTCCGGACATGTTGAATGCAATCGCTCTCAAGGGTGAGCCAGTAATATCCCAACCTCATGATCTTCTTGGCCAGCATGTGGCCGTTCATGTGCGGACCACAAATCCCTTCATGCACCTCCATCATCAGACGGACTGCCTTTGTAGAATCAATGCATCTCAAAAGGATCGAATCAAAGGACCGCTTGTACAGGCACTCGCCACTTAAAAAGAATTTTGAGGCCATTTTCTTTATATACCTCCGATCGGTTGCGATACTCTTCTCTGGAAACTCTTGCTTTTGGATATAAGTCTTGATGTCATGGTACCAAGGCTTACCATCCGGTTCCTCGGTCGTAACCATACAATAAACCGATCTTCTCAATAGCTCGATCTTCAAAGGCTCGACTTCTACCCAATCAGTGGCTTGCAACATTGATGATAGGGTTGCTAATGCATCAGCGAACTGATTTTGCGTTCTAGATAGATATTCAAATGAGATGTCATCAAACTCAACCACTAATTCATCAAGATATTCATGGTAAGGCAGCAATTTGGCGCCTCGTGTCTTCCACTTCCCAACGGTTTGCAGAATAATCAACGCTGAATCCCCAAACACCTTAAGCCGGGTTACTCCCATCTCAATTGCGGCTTGCAATCCAAGAATGCATGCTTCGTACTCTGCGATGTTGTTAGTACAAGGAAAAATCAATTTCGCTGCCACTAGATAATGTTGTCCTCCTGGGGATATCAACACTGCACCGGTACCTGACCCGGACAAATTTACGGCTCCATAAAAAAACATGGTCCAAGAATAGTCACCTACCGACATGATTCGATCTTCGGGATGGTCGACATCTTCATGTTGTCCCGGATTTTCGGCCAGGACATCAGCTATTACTCGCCCTTTGACTGACTTTTGTGACAAATACTGGACGTCAAACTCAGAAATGAGAATCTGCCACTTTGCAAGCTTCCCAACTAAGGCGGGTTGATTTAGTAAGTATTTGATGGGATCACATTCCGTCACCAAGAATATTTGGTAATGTAAAGTGTACTGCCGTAGTCGGTGTAACACCCAAACTAGTGCTGCGCACGTCTTTTCCGCTTCGGAGTAATTCAGTTCGGAGGTTGTGAACTTTTTACTCAAATAGTAGATAGCTCGTTCTTTACCATCTTCTTTACTTGTCTGAGCAAGCATAGCACCCAAAGACTCATCATGAATTGTAAGATATAAGATTAGGGGGCATCCCGAAGTGGGTGGAACAAGTATGGGTGGATTCATGAGGTGCTGCTTCAATTTCTCAAAAGCTTCTTCACATTCACTATCCCATTTGACTAGTGCATTCTTCTTGAGTAGCCTAAAAAATGGCTTAGCAGTCTCAGACAGCTGAGCAATAAATCGGGCAATGTAATTCACTTTGCCCATGAGGCTACGGACTTCCTTGACGGTCGTTGGCGGCTTAAGCTCACAAATAGCCTTTACCTTGGCCGGGTCGATCTCAATGCCCTTGTTACTAACAATGAACCCCAATAATTTACCCGAGCTGGTACCAAAGACACACTTGGCGGGGTTGAGGCGTAACTTGAACTTTCGCAGCCTTTCAAACAATTTTGTCAATGTCACAACGTGATCCTCTCCACGCCGAGTCTTGGCGATCATGTCATCAACGTAGACCTCAATCTCATTATGCATCATGTCATGAAATAGCGCAACCATCGCTCGCTGGTATGTTGCCTCGGCATTCTTGAGACCAAAGGGCATAACTTTGTAATGGAACACCCCCCATGGGGTTGTGAATGCTGTCTTTTCTTTATCTTCCTCATTCATCAGGATTTGATTATAGCCAAAGAAACCGTCCATGAATGAGAATAATTCGAAACCCGCTGTACTATCGACAAGCACATTGATATGTGGGAGAGGAAAATCATCCTTCGGACTAGCTTTATTCAAGTCACGATAATCCACACAGACTCGTACACGACCATCCTTCTTCAAGACCGGGACTATGTTGGCCACCCAACTTGGGTATTGGGTAACTTCAATGAATCGAACGTCGATAAGTTTCATGACTTCTTCTTCAATCTTCTTTGCGAGTTCTGGTTTAGCCTTTCGCTGCCTTTGCTTCTTAGGTTCAATCAAGGGATCGGTCGGTAGACAGTGTTCGACGATTGATCGATCAAGACCGGGCATATCTGCATAAGACCAAGCAAAGATATCCTGGTAGTCCCTTAAAAGGTTCGTTAGACGCTCAGCTGTGCCCATAGGAAGATTCGCCCCGATTTTAATCTCTCTGGGGTTTTCTTCACTACCAAGGTTTATTGCGACAGTTTCCTCGCCGGTTAGAGCTTTAACCTTCTCATGGTGTTCAAGATTCCGTTGTATTTCCTCGATGTCAGAACCTGATTCATCCGAACTATCCGAGTCATTGGCATGGCATATGATAGGATCCACTGCATTTCCTTCCTCATGTTTGCCCCTGAACATAAGGTAGTTGAGTCAGAAAAACAAACAAGGTTTAAACACACGGTATTTTACTTCCTTCGAAAAATTTTATTTTTTTGTTTTTTTTAAGACCGCGGGACGAGAATTGCTTGAGGAAGCCCAACCCTCAGTTCTTACCATGAATGACAATATTGTTCGATGGTTGGTTATCGTCATCGGGTTGGTTTGGAATACTTCGACAAGATTCAAAATTTTTTTTTTGATTAAAACATATGTAATTTTATTGATATAAGAATCAATTAATTACATCTTATTGAAAGGGAAATCGTGCAGTGCAACATAAAAGGAAATCTTAGAAAATGACATGGAAACGGAATTCTAGAAAACGATGGAAGTTTCCACGTAGTGGAAAACATAAACACGAAGATGTTACTCCGAATCTAAACCCTCCAGTGGATCGTCGAATATGGCATTGACGGACAGTCTTGGTGGTTTAGGCACCATGTAAGGCTCTTCATCGGGGCTCTCATTAACCTGCATTGGATCTTCAGATATTGCAGCAATAGTTAAGTCTCCAAACTAGTCGGCTGGGCTAGGTATGTTATCCTCATCAGCATCTTTGTTATCGAAAACCATTGGCAGAGGTTTCTGTCCTTTTGAGTCGGGGAAGACTATGCCAAGACCATTGGCGGAGGTTTCTGTCCACGGTGCCTATCTCCCCAGTATCCTAAGCCAGCTGTATGGATTTGTCCACTAGCCTCGATCGGAGTGAGCATTCCTTAACTGCTTTTGCCTAAACCAGTACCAGGCTCGTACCCATTGCCCACCATTACCTTGGCAACCATGAGAGAAGCTTTTGACAGTTCAGGAACCGGTAAAGGGCTATCTGGTGAGGCGTGGATAGTGTGTATCAACTCGAAAGCATGATACGAGTCCTCTTCAATATGGGCTGGTTCAATGTAAGGGATGGCGGTTGCATTGAAAATGCGATGATCTTCCTCGCCATGGACAACCACCAGTTTTTGCTTGACTACAAACATAACTTTCTAGTGAAGACTCGATGGTACGGCACCTGCATTATGGATCCATGGATGGCCAAGCAGCAAATTGAAGGCTGAAGGGATGTCTAATACTTGGAACAGAACATCGAACATGGAAGGTCCGATTTGAATTTCAAGGTTGATCTGTCCCAGAACATTCTTCTTCATACCATCGAATGCTCTAACCGAAGTATTGGCGGTCTGCATTCTGGCCAAGTCAATACCCAGGCGGTTGAGAGTAGCTAGGGGACACAAGTTTAGAGCCGAACCATTGTCGATCAGTACCCGGGCTACATGAGTTTGCTTGTGCTTCACCGTTATGTGCAAGGCCATATTGTGACATCGCCCTTCAATCGGGATCTAATCGTCGGCGAATGCTACTTGATCTTTTAGCAGGATTGTCTCAACAAAGTTCTCTAATTTGTCTTGATCAATATCTTCAGGCACGTGCACTTGCCCCAATACCTTCATTAATGAGTCTCGATGCTTCTCAGATGACTGTAGGAGCTCCAGTAAGGAAACCTGGGCTGGCAACTTTCTCAGCTGATCAACTATATTATACTCGCTGGCTTTGATGATTGCTAAGAATTCCTTAGCCTCTTTCTCATTAACATGCTTAGCTGACTGATCATGATCATAAACCCGTCCCGATCTAGTCACCAATGCTAAATCATAAGACCATGGTACTGCTTTATCATATGCGTACGGGAATGGCTGTGGTGCAGCGACTATAATAATCCCGAGTTCATCATCACAAGCGTCTTCCAAGGGCAGTATGTTAGCTAATTCTGGATCATCTTTAATCAATTCTGTAATATCGTTCTTATTCAGATCGGTTTTTTGCTTGGACACACCTTGTGTCATAGCTAAAGCTGCAAACTCTTGATCCCAGTCTATTATTATCTGTGACGTGGTTGCCACTAACCCATCTTGGCTAGTACATATGATCATCCCTTGGTCGATCAGGGTGAAGACTTTTTTCTTCAGTTGGTCAAAAGATACCACCTCTCCGGTACGATAATAGCCTGCCCTAACTAGAGCATCAAAGGTGTCAACTATGCGCGCCTTGAAACCGCCAACTGGATCAGCTTCCAAACTAAAAATAGCATTGACCTTACCCGAGTGATCAGGCAAAGGATTATTTTGGACATTGGGCTGTTGATTATCCTGGAATGTGAATGCTTTGGACTCGAGCAAGTCCTGGATCCGATTCTTGAGAGCGAAGCATTCATCCGTGTCGTGCCCGGGCTCACCGCGGTGGTAATCACACTTCTTTGACGGGTCGTACCTTGCAAAGGATGCATAGTTCGGGCGCATCGGTTCTGATGTCAACAGCTCTTTCTTACGTAGGACAATCAAGACCTGGGAAAGAGTTCCGGGAAGTGGGGAAAATTGCCGATTATTGCGCCTGAATCCTCTTTGCCCTTGAGTGTCAAAGTTGGCTTGCTGTTGAACTTTTGGCGCTTGAATCGGAGGCCTTTGCGTGTAGGTAAAATTCACCTGTGGGATTGGTTCTTTGTCCTTTTTCATTCCAAACCGCTTTGCACTAGTACCAGCATCTCCGTACCATCCCTTCTTGATTCCAATCTCTATTTCCTCTTCCATTGCAATGAGGTGGCTGAACGATGTTGCCCCAGTCCCCAAAATACGTGATCGCATCGCTTGAGGGAGGGTAGAGACAAACAATCTCATGAGTTCCCGCTCAGGCGGGACTGGCTTTAGCTGGGACGCAGTATTCCCCCATCTAGAGGCGTATTGCTTGATTGTCTCACCCTTCTTCATCTCTGACTATTCCAGGTCCTCTCTAGTGGTCAGGACGTCCAGGTTGAAACTAAAATTCTTGACAAATGCAGTGGCCATCTTTTCCCAATCATCCATGCGATAGATCTGGTAGTCAATGTACCACCTCATGGCTGCATCCTTTAGACTGGCCTGAAAAGTCTGAACCATCAGAGGGCCGTTTGCCACATGCCTGCCTATTCTTGCTTGGTATATCTGGACATGTTGAACCGGATTGGAAGTGCCGTCGTACTTCTCAAAATCGGGTATCTTGAACTTCTCTAGCACATCGACCTTTCAAAAGATAGATAGTTCAATCTGTGGTATGTTGTGCGCCCCTTCCATCTCTCGTATCTGCTGCTTCATTTGAGCAATGGCTTTCATGGCTCTTCGCTTATTCCCCCAGCCACAGGGCTAGCTTGGGGTGCGGGGACAACAAGCGATGTGCCAGAGCTGGCACCAGTGATAATGACATCTTCGAGGGGTGGAACATATATGGGAGCGCGATCAGTGCCTTTGCCAGCGTTGTCTGGTGAAGGAATTGCCTTGGCTGGAAAGACGGAGTTGGACAGTTGCAGCTGGCCTAGGAGATCAGCCGTCAACTTCTCCATCGCATGGGACAGCATTCCCTCGAAATGGTTATTCATCATGTTCGTGTGCTCCTTCAAGGCTCCCTGCAGTGCTTCGTGAACGATAGCGTTGATCTCAACTTTGTCGGCCATTTTTCTCGTCACTGACCGGGTAATATATGGGTGCTGGAGATCCGTGATGAATTACCTACAAAATTAATGATTGGGGTAAGTATAATGTGTGAGAAAAGTGGGTTGGTCCATGACACTCTCTAAGCTCCAAAATGAGGCAAAGATAAAACGAAAGGATTAATTCAGGTAGCTTCCAGTTTCGTCGACCTTTACGAGAAATATCATATTAATTCGTACAGAAGTCAAAATGATATGAAAATTTGGGAGCCGATACCCAAGATGATGATTAACAACTTTCATGTTTTGGTCACAGGCAAATTATTTGTGGATTAATACAGTTTAATACTTCTTTGTAAAACGTTTGCCCAGAAAACTGATCTGTCCGGTTTTTACTTGGAGGATAAATGGGTCATCAAAAATGTGAATTGATGCCAAAAAATTTCCAGTTCAATAATTAAAAGCCCAATCTACAACTTTCATGTTTTAATTTTTCTCAAAAGAGCATTTTTTCTAGTGATAAATGGAGAAACAAAAGTGAAGTCGAGAAAATTCCAGAATCCAGACAGTTTTTCTTTCACATTAAATTCAGTAATAAATGGAAAATACATTGAATTTATTCAAAACAAAATTTTGGGTGATGAATTAGGGTCTTGTGAATGTTTTCTGTGAAGACTCTATGGATCAATTAAAACTATAAAGTTCAATAAAAATTATGTAATACCAGAAAGTGATATCTGAACAGTAACCTTTATTACAAGAAAAGCTCATAAAGTCATGAAAATGCAACATGGAACAACAATCCTAAACATGGCAAATCAAGCTGTTTTTGTTTTCTTTGTAGCGACGCAATCTATAGACAAATGGGCCTCCAACTCTTTCCGAAGTCGTGCATTTTCCTTCGCCAAGCTCTTCATTTGTCTTTTCGCCTTTTGCGTCTTCTTTGCATAGGTCTCGATCTCGGCTTGACGGGTGGGCTTCACAATCACCAACGGGAACTTCGGAAGCATGTAAGTTGGTATCGAATGATACTTAATATACCGAGCCTTCGCATGATAACATTTTTCCTTTCCCTCGAGCTTCTCCTTGGGTAGTGATAGTGAGCGAGTCTTGGACTTGAGCCAAGTTTGGTCAAGAAGCTTGATCTCGGTTCTATAATTCTCGCCTGCAACGAATTCAACTTGAAAAGTGTTTGGCCCCAAAGGTGGTGGAATATCCTGTAAAACTCCATATTGCCGTACCACACGGAGAGGATGATACTGCGTCATACCGGTAATACCCAAAAGAAGTATAGGCTCTCGCTCACCATGGTACAAACGAGCCTTAGAGACTTGAAACCATATAGCTTGCCATAGAAAAACCTTGGGACTCGGATCTTTAAATAAATCAATCCACTCGGAATAAGACAATCTAGCAATATTTTTTTGCAACTTTTGAAATTTTGCAATTGGGTTTTCCTCTTGACTTACCTGTGGAATGGTCATTTTTGAGCCGAACATAGCATAATGAGAGAAAAACCACATTTGCAAAAGTCCAACCGGAGCGTAAAATGTTTTTTCCTGGTTTTGCTTAAAACGAGTCAAAGATATAAAAGTCTCGGCCAGGATAGCATTAGTAAAGTTCATTCCACTACAAACTTGCCTAGCTATCCAAGTCATGGATGGACTAATAAAATCCTTTTGGAGCGGAAAGATCACAAGTGCGAAGAAAGCTAGAATAAAGATCCTGCTTTGCAAGTATGAATTACTCTCATAAAAAAGTTCAACGAGGAATGAGAAAGGGCACATATGACAATTTCCTTTTAAAATTTTCCTCATTTTATTTTCGCTAATTTTCAAAAACTTAGCAAAAATGAAAATTGAATCCATTTCCACACAAGGGCGAATGAAATCAATGGTCAAAGGTTTTCCAATGGCAAGGCTATACTCTTCCAAAGTCAGAGTGAGCTCGTGCTTACCTAAAATGAAAGTAGCAGTATATGGGCACCAGAAATGTGCAAGCGCCTGCATGACCCCAGTCTGTAATTCGATATCCAAAAGTGGCAATACGTGACCCATACGACTAAGGGCATAGGTCTGTGCATCAATGCTTAAGTGCATCCACATCTGCTTCAACTCGGCCTTTGGAATGTACACGAAATGGATATCAATGTGTCCCATTGTCTATAAATCACGCGCTACAATCCTAAGTGTCATGGACCGACCCAAAAAATGACATAAGACAAGATGAAGTTCAGAAGCGTACTTTACCGTGGGATAGGAAAATAAACAATCACATGGACATGCACATGACTCGTGGGTTAACCTTATTCTAACTATCCTAAAGGCTCACAAATTGAAGCGAAAAACTTACGGCAAGGCGACAATCTCGCGCACATAATCAAGATTAGTCGCTATCCCGCGACGTAACCAAGATTAACCGGGCCTTTCCACTTCGGCTACTCGAGTCAAAAATTAAAACCACCGCTTTGGTAATCTTACCAAGCCTGAGGCATAACTTTTGAAACTCATTTTTAAAAAGAAGTTCGAGATTGAATCTCGACTAACTTTCGACGTGATCTCACGGCGAACGCTAGAACCAAATCACAATACCATCCTAAAACTAGTGGCCCAGGTCCGACCACGGGATGTGTGTGATGTAGTGCTAAAGCGATTAATCATGCACAACAATTAAATGCAAACACCGCTTCAATAATTCAAAAATTAAATGACAAGTTTCACACACCAAACCTGCAAAACAAAGGGTTAGCCAAACACTTCACCCCTTATAACTCCCGTTCTACAAAACCATTTAACACCTAAGGATTAAAATTCAACCAATTGCCAAACCAAGTGAATTTTCATGAAATTTTTCTGGCCTAAGTCCTCCTTAAATTTCAAAAAATTCAAGTTAGTCCCCAGCGGAGTCGCCAAACTGTCGCGACCTAAAAAAAATCAATTTCCTAATTTTTAAAGTTAATGGATTACCAGGTTAATTAAATTGAATTAACTAGCCTAGCTCGAACTCTCCCAAGTTCTACCAAATCGTGACTTAGGTTCAATTTCATCAAAAGAAGGATTTATCTTGGAGTTGCCACTAATCATTTTGGGTAGGTTGATTAGACACCTAAATAAAGCATCGGGAGAAATACTTTATTCCTACGAACCAGAGATTAATGAGTTCGGGGACTTGGTTACACTAATATTTCTACTAGCGCCCTTTCGGTACCAATTTCATAAAAATGTTCAACTTGGCAATTTTGATGAATTTTCACTTGAGATTCAAAGGTGCAATTTTTTTTATTTTCTTTTTATGACAAGGTAAGGAACTAAATTATATGCAATGCATGCGGTTTAATCTAAATATTTACAAGATAAATTACGCGTGCAATTATCTATATGATGTGAAAATGTACAACAAAAACAAACCCTTTTTTTTATTTTTTAAAGAAAATATTACAACGTGCAATAAAAATCTCAAAAATTGGATATGCAATTTATTCCAAAGAAATGCAATATGTCCAACAAGGTATAATCGAAATTCAAATCAATCCATTTAGGCAACACAATTTCGAATATTCTAAATGATTAGAATCGTTACCTGACTTGACGGATTTGATTATCGAACTCGAACCTCGGATTTCCTCGTGGATCAATATTGCAGATCGCGGCTCGAACGACGGGGATGGACTCGCGGATTGTATTGGTCGATGAAGATGGTAACTCCGAGCTTCGAACTCTCGTTCCTCTCAATTCTCTCTTCTAAAAGAATTCTCTCTTTTTTTTGTTTTCTTTTTCTCTCTAAATTTTCTTCTCTCTCAAAATCTCTCCTCAAGTTTTCTTCAATCTCCAAAGTCTTCCTAATTTCTCTTTAATCTCTCCTCAAGTTTTCTTCAATCTCCAAAGTCTTCCTAATTTCTCTCTAATCTCTCCAAAAGTCCCTCCTTCAAGGTTCTCATTCTTCCTCCTTTTATAGCCTACTCCCCCATCTTCCTTTTTCTATCTTCATATATCATTCTAATTTTTCCACTAACTTCATCTTCCCTTCTAATTCCACCATCCTCCATTCTTTATCTCCATCTTCCCTTCTAATTCACCATCTTCCATTCTAATCTTTCTATCTCCCATTCTAATTCTTCATCTTCCCTTCTAATTCTATCATCTTCCATTCTCCATCTTTCCTTCTAATTTCTCCATCTTCCCTTCTATATCTTCCCTTCTCCATCTTCCTTTCTAATTTCTCCATCTTCCCTTCTATATCTCCCCTTCTCCATCTTCCTTTCTAATTTCTCCACTATCTCTAAAATTTTATGTATTTACAATTCAGCCCCTGAAGTTTTATGTATTTGCAATTCAGTCCCTGAAGTTTTATGTATTTGCAATTTAATCCATGTGGAAAAATTTCTTTTAAGTTGAAAACTTCATAAGCCTTTCGGCACACCTTCCTCACGCTCAATCCAATCGTTTGTCAATTTAAGCTCAAATCCTCCGTCGTTAGCCATAATAAAATGCATGACCGACAAAAAATTAAATATGCAATGCATGAAAAAATTAATTTTTGGTGAGAACAAATTCTCATTTTTTTATGTACTTAAGTGAATGAATTTTAAAAAGTCAAAATTTAGGTGTCAACAGCTGCCCCTCTTTGAGCGGAGACTCGTAGAGTTTTCGCTCAAAGACAAAATTGAACCTAAATTTTGACAATGCAAATGAATGATGATGATGATTTTTGATTTTTTTTGTGGGGGAGTTTTAATCCCATTTTATATGCAAGTGCAATGATGCATGATGTGCAGGACTGTAAATAACATGTGTTAAGATTTCTCTGCTCCGAGAAAACGGATTAAAGAAACCTACACATGGATCGCATATAAAATGTCGGTCTTACCAGACACTTCATAATGCTAGTGATTCCCTTAACCTCCAGGCATTTTGTGGATGCAAGAATCTTAAGGTACTGGTGTCTATCCGTTACCAGAGGTTTCCCCAGATGCGAGAAAGCGCAAGATCTGTAAAGGGATGTGTCCACTGCATCTCTTCGAGTGGAGTCACATAGTTTCTTTCAAGATCATTAGAGCTGGTCCTTGATGATCTGAAAGGGTATCAAAACCATAAGAGCATGTTGATTATGGTTTAAAATTTGTCGAGACCACGAAAGCATGTCGATCATGGTTCGAACAAGCATCCAGACACAAGAGCATGTCGATTATGAACTGGATGGATAAGATCAAGAACATGAGAGCATGTCGATCATGAACTTGATAGGGTACCAAAATCACAAGAGCATGTCGATTATGATTTTGATAAAATTTGTCGAGACCACAAGAGCATGTCGATCATGGTTCGAACAAGTTTTTCATGCAGGTCACAAGAGCATGTCGATTATGAACTGGACGAAATTTAGAAATGTGCTTTCTCATTGGTGCAAACTCAAAGTTTGCGATTTTTGAAAAGGGTTAGAAAACTTACCTGGGTTGAAAGGTAGAGTTCTTTCAAGATCATTAGAGCTGGTCCTTGATGATCTGAAAGGGAACGAGATCACTAGAGCTGGTCTTTGATGATCTAGAAGAGTTTCGAGATCGCTAGAGCGGGTCTTGGACAATCCGAAAGGGAAATGTGCCGCCAATCTCACAGGGCGGTGACTACATCGAGAGGGTGTGCTATACGAGCCATGTCAGTGTAAACACAAGATATTCAAAAATGGGTTCAGAAAACTTACCTGAGAGCTTGGAAGGTGGCCATGTGGACACTTGCCAGCATGACTTTGTTCATTCAATCATCCTTGGATGGATTTCAAGACCTCATGAGGTAACTCGAATATTAGGGATGCATGTGCTTAAACAATGTTTAGATGTAACATGTATAGGCATGCATGCTGAAATTCATTCAGTGGATTTATGCAAAACTATTCTGTCAAGTTTGCATTACCAATTCTGTTTAAGGAGGTAATTACATTGTGAATACCCCGAATGTACTCTGAATGGGGGGACTTCAGTCCGAAAGGGCTTTCTCCTACTCTTGAGGAAAGCTATTTATCTTAACTGTAGGATTCAAGAGAAATCACTCAATCTTACCATCATCGTCTTCAACAAGGGTCTGAGTAATCTCGCAATTGGTACTAACGAGCCGATCTGGAGGTCTTGATTAGGACCGTAATATGGGCTAGGTCAATGGTTTATCAAATGGGACTCCTGTGGAGTCAAGGCCTTTTTTAAAGAAGATCTTCATCATCTGCTCTGGGTTTACAAGTCAAGAACCCTGCAAAAATGAGAGAGAAATAATTTTGCTCGAACTTCTTCGAGCGATGCTTAAGATCATTCAACTTTACGTTACTTCATGTGCCCTAATTAGAAGAGACTTTGAAGGGTTGTAACGTACGTTAGGATTTGGGATTGAGAAACGAAAAGGCTTACTTTGGTTCAGAAAATATATGAGAATGGCTTGATGCTAGTGATCATTGCTGTCTTGCCACCAATCTTAGCCTTCTGAAATTGATTTCAAAATGTGCCATCACTGCTTGAGGATGGAGCTTCCGCTGATGATTGCAATTTCCCATTTGACTCTCTTGGAGACTTTTTCTTTACAAGTCATCCGGTTGGGATTTACAGGAAGGATAAAATGCACATCCAAATTATTTTACAAATGAACGAGGATTGAATGGGCATAGGCCTTGCTTTTGATAGGCATTTTGCTTTTACTGCCAGGGATTTTTTATGGGACTAGCCTTTGCTTTTCCTTACTCCCGACTCCCATTTTCTTTTCTTTTTTTTTTGAGAGAGAGCTATCTCTCTTTCTCTCTTTTTTTTTTGGAAGAGGTTTTTTTATTTTTCTCTTTTTCGGGAGCAGGCCCTGTTCTTTCAGGCGGAATTTGCTCTTCTTTTAAAATCCCATGATTTTGAATGAGAGATTAAAACAACATGAATATTCACAGACAAAAGTTGTGTCAAACAATCACATGATGTAAAATGCAAGATTTTGGAAATTCTCCGTTGATCTGATCTCTTCAGTTCTGTTCCTTGGTGATGACGTCATCTTCAAATCGGAATGAGCAATGATCACCAACGGGGTTTGAGAAATGAATATACATGCTCAATTGGGCTGTACAATGGATGTAGTGTATAGGATAGAGAAATGAATGCTCTTCATCATACTAAGGCACTTGAATTAAAGTTCGAGTTTAATGTAAAGAAACACCTGAAGATTGATGCTGGTCAAAGCAAGAGAATTTCTAACCATTTACCTCATGCCGCTGCTGGAATTACCTTGTCTTGCCCCAATATGGGGTGGTTATTGACAGGGGTAAGAAAATGAAATCGCCGCTCAAGGAGGTTTGCAATGGACACTTGTAGCATTTGTATGGGGAATTGGATGCCTCTGTCACTTCGGCTATCGTACCTTTTGCGAGAAAACCCATCGCCTCGAGTAATGCGGATCCCGACTACTGCTCATCTCACTAGAGATTAGACCATAGGATGTGTATGGGAATGGCTTACCTTTCACGTCATGCCCCATTTTGTACACTCGATGTATCATATGTAATTTACGTTCCCTATTCAAAGTTGGTAAATTCAATTGGACCAAAGAGACTTTCCCAATTGAACCATCGCAAATGGAGATTAGTAATGCAAGCAGGAATTGAATAGACATGCATTGGAGAATCATGAAAACTTCAGATTATCAATAATGTCAAAACAATTCAAGCATAATACTTCTTTACAGCATCAGAGTTAACATGATTGGTAAAAACTCGACCATCCATCTCTGCCAGAATTAGAGCACTACCTGGGAGTACCTTCTTCACAACGTACGGACCGCCATAGTTTGGCGCAAACTTCCATTCTGGGAGTGGAATTATGGGCAATAACTTTCGCAAAACAAGATCTCTTTCTTGGAATTGTCGAGGCCTGACTTTCTTGTTAAAGGATTTAACGACCCTTTGCTGGTAGCACTGGCCGTGACAAATGGCTTTGAGCCGCTTCTCATCAATCAGGTTCAATTGATCCATCCGCTGTTGGATCCTAGTCGACTACTTCCAGCCCATCTTGGGACAATATGCGCAAGGAAGGAATCTCTACTTCAAGTGGTAACACCGCTTCCATTCCGTATACAAGAGAGTACGGGGTTGCCCTAGTAGATATTCAAATTGAAGTTCGATATGCCATGAGTGCAAATGGCAGTCTCTCATGCCAATCACGATGATTCTCAGCCGTTTTAGCTAAGATCTTCTTGATGTTCTTACTGGCTGCCTCCACCGCTCCATTCATCTGAGGGCGATATGGAGAAGAATTCAGATGCTTGATTTTGAATTCTTTGAACAACTCATCCACTTGCTTGTTATTCAGATTTGAGCCATTATCTGTGATTATGGTTTCAGGCGAACCGTATCGAGCAATAATGTCCCGACGGATGAATTTCACAACATTTCGTGCTGTGACTGCCAAATACGATGCGGCTTTGATCCATTTTGAAAAATAATCAATAGAGACCAGAATAAAACGATGCCCATTAGATGCTTTCGGATTGATAGGGCCGATCACGTCGATACCCCACATAGAGAATGGCCATGGCTCAGATAACTGATGCAACTCACTTGGAGGAACATTAATTTTGTCACCATGGATCTGACGCTTGTGACAACTCCGGACATGTTGAATGCAATCGTTCTCAAGGGTGAGCCAGTAATATCCCAACCTCATGATCTTCTTGGCCAGCATGTGCACGTTCATGTGCGGACCACAAATCCCTTCATGCACCTCCATCATTAGACGGACTGCCTCTGTAGAATCAATGCATCTCAAAAGGATCGAATCAAAGGACCGCTTGTACAGGCACTCACCACTTAAAAAGAATTTTGAGGCCATTTTCTTTATATACCTCCGATCGGTTGCGATACTCTTCTCTGGAAACTCTTGCTTTTGGATATAAGTCTTGGTGTCATGGTACCAAGGCTTACCATCAGGTACCTCGGTCGTAACCATACAATAAACCGGTCTTCTCAATACCTCGATCTTCAAAGGCTCGACTTCTAGCCCATCAGTGGCTTGCAACATTGATGATAGGGTTGCTAATGTATCAGCGAACTGATTTTGCGTTCTAGATAGATATTCAAATGAGATGCCATCAAACTCAACCACTAATTCATCAAGATATTCATGGTAAGGCAGCAATTTGGCATCTCGTGTCTTCCACTTCCCAACGGTTTATAGAATAATCAACGCTGAATCCCCAAACACCTTAAGCCGGGTTACTCCCATCTCAATTGCGGCTTGCAATCCAAGAATGCATGCTTCGTACTCTGCGATGTTGTTAGTACAAAGAAAAATCAATTTCGCTGCCACTGGATAATGTTGTCCTCCTGGGGATATCAACACTGCACCGGTACCTGACCTCGACAAATTTACGGCTCCATAAAAAAACATGGTCCAAGAATAGTCACCTACCGACATGATTCGATCTTCGGGATGGTCGACATCTTCATGTTGTCCCGGATTTTCGGCCAGGACATCAGCTATTACTTGCCATTTGACTGACTTTTGTGACAAATACTGGACGTCAAACTCAGAAATGAGAATCTGCCACTTTGCAAGCTTCCCAACTAAGGCGGGTTGATTTAGTAAGTATTTGATGGGATCACATTCCGTCACCAAGAATATTTGGTAATGTAAAGTGTACTGCCGTAGTCGGTGTAACACCCAGACTAGTGCTGCGCACGTCTTTTCCGCTTCGGAGTAATTCAGTTCGGAGGTTGTGAACTTTTTACTCAAATAGTAGATAGCTCGTTCTTTACCATCTTCTTTACTTGTCTGAGCAAGCATAGCACCCAAAGACTCATCATGAATTGTAAGATATAAGATTAGGGGGCATCCCGAAGTGGGTGGAACAAGTATGGGTGGATTCATGAGGTGCTGCTTCAATTTCTCAAAAGCTTCTTCACATTCACTATCCCATTTGGCCAGTGCATTCTTCTTGAGTAGCCTAAAAAATGGCTTAGCAGTCTCAGACAGCTGAGCAATAAATCGGGCAATGTAATTCACTCTGCCCATGAGGCTACGGACTTCCTTGACGGTCGTTGGCGGCTTAAGCTCACAAATAGCCTTTACCTTGGCCGGGTCGATCTCAATGCCCTTGTTACTAACAATGAACCCCAATAATTTACCCGAGCTGGTACCAAAGACACACTTGGCGGGGTTGAGGCGTAACTTGAACTTTCGCAGCCTTTCAAATAATTTTGTCAATGTCACAACGTGATCCTCTCCACGCCGAGTCTTGGCGATCATGTCATCAACGTAGACCTCAATCTCATTATGCATCATGTCATGAAATAGCGCAACCATCGCTCGCTGGTATGTTGCCTCGGCATTCTTGAGACCAAAGGGCATAACTTTGTAATGGAACACCCCCCATGGGGTTGTGAATGCTGTCTTTTCTTTATCTTCCTCATTCATCAGGATTTGATTATAGCCAGAGAAACCGTCCATGAATGAGAATAATTCGAAACCCGCTGTACTATCGACAAGCACATTGATATGTGGGAGAGGAAAATCATCCTTCGGACTAGCTTTATTCAAGTCACGATAATCCACACAGACTCGTACACGACCATCCTTCTTCAAGACCGGGACTATGTTGGCCACCCAACTCGGGTATTGGGTAACTTCAATAAATCCAACGTCGATAAGTTTCATGACTTCTTCTTCAATCTTCTTTGCGAGTTCTGGTTTAGCCTTTCGCTGCCTTTGCTTCTTAGGTTCAATCAAGGGATCGGTCGGTAGACTGTGTTCGACGATTGATCGATCAAGACCGGGCATATCTGCATAAGACCAGGCAAAGATATCCTGGTAGTCCCTTAAAAGGTTCGTCAGACGCTCAGCTGTGCCCATAGGAAGATTCGCCCCGATTTTAATCTCTCTGGGGTTTTCTTCACTACCAAGGTTTATTGCGACAGTTTCCTCGCCGGTTAGAGCTTTAACCTTCTCATGGTGTTCAAGATTCCGTTGTATTTCCTCGATGTCAAAATCTGATTCATCCGAACTATCCGAGTCATTGGCATGGCATATGGTAGGATCCACTGCATTTCCTTCCTCATGTTTGCCCCTGAACATAAGGTAGTTGAGTCAGAAAAACAAACAAGGTTTAAACACACGGTATTTTACTTCCTTCGAAAAATTTTATTTTTTTGTTTTTTTTAAGACCGCGGGACGAGAATTGCTTGAAGAAGCCCAACCCTCAGTTCTTACCATGAATGACAATATTGTTCGATGGTTGGTTATCGTCATCGGGTTGGTTTGGAATACTTCGACAAGATTCAAAATTTTTTTTTTGATAAAAACATATGTAATTTTATTGATATAAGAATCAATTAATTACATCTTATTGAAAGGGAAATCGTGCAGTGCAACATAAAAGGAAATCTTAGAAAATGACATGGAAACGGAATTCTAGAAAACGATGGAAGTTCCCACGTAGTGGAAAACATAAACACGAAGATGTTACTCCGAATCTAAACCCTCCAGTGGATCGTCGAATATGGCATTGACGGACAGTCTTGGTGGTTTAGGCACCATGTAAGGCTCTTCATCGGGGCTCTCATTAACCTGCATTGGATCTTCAGATATTGCAGCAATAGTTAAGTCTCCAAACTAGTCGGCTGGGCTAGGTATGTTATCCTCATCAGCATCTTTGTTATCGAAAACCATTGGCGGAGGTTTCTGTCCTTTTGAGTCGGGGAAGACTATGCCAAGATCATCCTTGAATTTACTCAATTCATCATAGCCGCCCACCACTCCGGCTGAAATGAAAGTCTGATAAAGAGGCAGTGGTAAAGGTCTATATTCTGACTTTCCACAGCCTATCAGGTTTTGGCATCCATGGTTAATTCGATGATACCAGCAACCTCGTCCACGGTGCCTATCTCCCCGGTATCCTAAGCCAGCTGTATGGATTTGTCCACTAGCCTCGATCGGAGTGAGCATTCCTTAACTGCTTTTGCCTAAACCAGTACCAGGCTCGTACCCATTGCCCACCATTACCTTGGCAACCATGAGAGAAGCTTTTGACAGTTCAGGAATCGGTAAAGGGCTATCTGGTGAGGCGTGGATAGTGTGTATCAACTCGAAAGCATGATACGAGTCCTCTTCAATATGGGCTGGTTCAATGTAAGGGATGGCGGTTGCATTGAAAATGCGATGATCTTCCTCGCCATGGACAACCACCAGTTTTTGCTTGACTACAAACATAACTTTCTAGTGAAGACTCGATGGTACGGCACCTGCATTATGGATCCATGGATGGCCAAACAGCAAATTGAAGGCTGAAGGGATGTCTAATACTTGGAACAGAACATCGAACATGGAAGGTCCGATTTGAATTTCAAGGTTGATCTGTCCCAGAACATTCTTCTTCATACCATCGAATGCTCTAACCGAAGTATTGGCGGTCTGCATTCTGGCCAAGTCAATACCCAGGCGGTTGAGAGTAGCTAGGGGACACAAGTTTAGAGCCGAACCATTGTCGATCAGTACTCGGGCTACATGGGTTTGCTTGTTCTTCACCGTTATGTGCAAGGCCATATTGTGACATCGCCCTTCAATCGGGATCTCATCGTCGGCGAATGCTACTTGATCTTTTAGCAGGATTGTCTCAACAAAGTTCTCTAATTTGTCTTGATCAATATCTTCAGGCACGTGCACTTGCCCCAATACCTTCATTAATGAGTCTCGATGCTTCTCAGATGACTGTAGGAGCTCCAGTAAGGAAACCTGGGCTGGCAACTTTCTCAGCTGATCAACTATATTATACTCGCTGGCTTTGATGATTGCTAAGAATTCCTTAGCCTCTTTCTCATTAACATGCTTAGCTGACTGATCATGATCATAAACCCGTCCCGATCTAGTCACCAATGCTAAATCATAAGACCATGGTACTGCTTTATCATATGCGTACGGGAATGGCTCTGGTGCAGCGACTATAATAATCCCGAGTTCATCATCACAAGCGTCTTCCAAGGGCAGCATGTCAGCTAATTCTGGATCATCTTTAATCAATTCTGTAATATCGCTCTTATTCAGATCGGCTTTTTGCACGGACACACCTTGTGTCATAACTAAAGCTGCAAACTCTTGATCCCAGTCTATTATTATTTGTGACGTGGTTGCCACTAACCCATCTTGGCTAGTACATATGATCATCCCTTGGTCGATCAGGGTGAAGACTTTTTTCTTCAGTTGGTCAAAAGATACCACCTCTCCGGTACGATAATAGCCTACCCTAACTAGAGCATCAAAGGTGTCAACTATCCGCGCCTTGAAACCGCCAACTGGATCAGCTTCCAAACTAAAAATAGCATTGACCTTGCCCGAGTGATCAGGCAAAGGATTATTTTGGACATTGGGCTGTTGATTATCCTGGAATGTGAATGCTTTGGACTCGAGCAAGTCCTGGATCTGATTCTTGAGAGCGAAGCATTCATCCGTGTCGTGCCCGGGCTCACCGCGGTGGTAATCACACTTCTTTGACGGGTCGTACCTTGCAAAGGATGCATAGTTCGGGCGCATCGGTTCTGATGTCAACAGCTCTTTCTTACGTAGGACAATCAAGACCTGGGAAAGAGTTCCGGGAAGTGGGGAAAATTGCCGATTATTGCGCCTGAATCCTCTTTGCCCTTGAGTGTCAAAGTTGGCTTGCTGTTGAACTTTTGGCGCTTGAATCGGAGGCCTTTGCGTGTAGGTAAAATTCACCTGTGGGATTGGTTCTTTGTCCTTTTTCATTCCAAACCGCTTTGCACTAGTACCAGCATCTCCGTACCATCCCTTCTTGATTCCGATCTCTATTTCCTCTTCCATTGCAATGAGGTGGCTGAACGATGTTGCCCCAGTCCCCAAAATACGTGATCGCATCGCTTGAGGGAGGGTAGAGACAAACAATCTCATGAGTTCCCGCTCAGGCGGGACTGGCTTTAGCTGGGACGCAATATTCCTCCATCTAGAGGCGTATTGCTTGATTGTCTCACCCTTCTTCATCTCTGACTGTTCCAGGTCCTCTCTAGTGGTCAGGACGTCCAGGTTGAAACTAAAATGCTTGACAAATGCAGTGGCCATCTTTTCCCATTCATCCATGCGATAGATCTGGTAGTCAATGTACCACCTCATGGCTGCATCCTTTAGACTGGCCTGAAAAGTCTGAACCATCAGAGGGCCGTTTGCCACATGCCTGCCCATTCTTACTTGGTACATCTGGACATGTTGAACCAGATTGGAAGTGCCGTCGTACTTCTCAAAATCGGGTATCTTGAACTTCTCTGGCACATCAACCTTTCAAAAGACAGATAGGTCAATCTGTGGTATGTTGTGCGCCCCTTCCATCTCTCGTATCTGCTGCTTCATTTGAGCAATGGCTTTCATGGCTCTTCGCTTATTCCCCCAGCCACAGGGCTAGCTTGGGGTGTGGGGACAACAAGCGATGTGCCAGAGCTGGCACCAGTGATAATGACATCTTCGAGGGGTGGAACATATATGGGAGCGCGATCAGTGCCTTTGCCAGCGTTGTCTGGTGAAGGAATTGCCTTGGCTGGAAAGACGGAGTTGGACAGTTGCAGCTGGCCTAGGAGATCAGCCGTCAACTTCTCCATCGCATGGGACAGCATTCCCTCAAAATGGTTATTCATCATGTTCGTGTGCTCCTTCAAGGCTCCCTGCAGTGCTTTGTGAACGATAGCGTTGATCTCAACTTTGTCGGCCATTTTTCTCGTCACTGATCGGGTAATATGTGGGTGCTGGAGATCCGTGATGAATTACCTACAAAATTAATGATTGGGGTAAGTATAATGTGTGAGAAAAGTGGGTTGGTCCATGACACTCTCTAAGCTCCAAAATGAGGCAAAGATAAAACGAAAGGATTGATTCAGGTAGCTTCCAGTTTCGTCGACCTTTACGAGAAAAATCATATTAATTCGTACAGAGGTCAAAATGGTATGAAAATTTGGGAGCCGATACCCAAGATGATGATTAACAACTTTCATGTTTTGGTCACATTCAAATTCTTTGTGGATTAATACAGTTTAATACTTCTTTGTAAAAATTTTGCCCAGAAAACTGATCTGTCCGGTTTTTACTTGGAGGATAAATGGGTCATCAAAAATGTGAATTGATGCCAAAAAATTTCCAGTTCAATAATTAAAAGCCCAATATACAACTTTCATGTTTTAATTTTTCTCAAAAGAGCATGTTTTCTAGTGATAAATGGAGAAACAAAAGTGAAGTCGAGAAAATTCCAGAATCCAGACAGTTTTTCTTTCACATTAAATTCGGTAATAAATGGAAAATACATTGAATTTATTCAAAAAAAAATTTTGGGTGATGAATTAGGGTCTTGTGAATGTTTTCTGTGAAGACTCTATGGATCAATTAAAACTATAAAGTTCAATAAAAATTATGTAATACCAGAAAGTGATATCTGAACAGTAACTTTTAGTACAAGAAAAGCTCATAAAGTCATGAAAATACAACATGGAACAACAATCCTAAACATGGCAAATCAAGCTGTTTTTGTTTTCTTTGTAGCGACGCAATCTATAGACAAATGGGCCTCCAACTCTTTCCGAAGTCGTGCATTTTCCATAGCCAAGCTCTTCATTTGTCTTTTCGCCTTTTGCGTCTTCTTTGCATAGGTCTCGATCTCGGCTTGACGAGTGGGCTTCACAATCACCAACGGGAACTTCGGAAGCATGTGAGTTGGTATCAAATGATACTTAATATACCGAGCCTTCGCATGATAACATTTTTCCTTTCCCTCGAGCTCCTCCTTGGGTAGTGATAGTGAGCGAGTCTTGGACTTGAGCCAAGTTTGGTCAAGAAGCTTGATCTCAGTTCTATAATTTTCGCCTGCAACGAATTCAACTTGAAAAGTGTTTGGCCCCAAAGGTGGTGGAATATCCTGTAAAACTCCATATTGCCGTACCACACGGAGAGGATGATACTGCGTCATACCGGTAATACCCAAAAGAAGTATAGGCTCTCGCTCACCATGGTACAAACGAGCCTTAGAGACTTGAAACCATATAGCTTGCCATAGAAAATCCTTGGGACTCGGATCTTTAAATAAATCAATCCACTCGGAATAAGACAATCTAGCAATATTTTTTTGCAACTTTTGAAATTTTGCAATTGGGTTTTCCTCTTGACTTACCTGTGGAATGGTCATTTTTGAGCCGAACTTAGCATAATGAGAGAAAAACCACATTTGCAAAAGTCCAACCGGAGCGTAAAATGTTTTTTCCTTGTTTTGCTTAAAACGAGTCAAAGATATAAAAGTCTCGGCCAGAATAGCATTAGTAAAGTTCATTCCACTACAAACTTGCCTAGCTATCCAAGCCATGGATGGACTAATAAAATCCTTTTGGAGCGGAAAGATCACAAGTCCGAAGAAAGCTAGAATAAAGATCCTGCTTTGCAAGTATGAATTATTCTCATAAAAAAGTTCAACGAGGAATGAGAAAGGGCACATATGACAATTTCCTTTTAAAATTTTTCTCATTTTATTTTCGCTAATTTTCAAAAACTCAGCAAAAATGAAAATTGGATCCATTTCCACACAAGGGCGAATGAAATCAATGGTCAAAGGTTTTCCAATGGCAAGGCTATACTCTTCCAAAGTTGGAGTGAGCTCGTGCTTACCTAAAATGAAAGTAGCAGTATATGGGCACCAGAAATGTGCAAGCGCCTGCATGACCCCAGTCTGTAATTCGATATCCAAAAGTGGCAATACGTGACCCATACGACTAAGGGCATAGGTCTGTGCATCAATGCTCAAGTGCCTCCACATCTGCTTCAACTCGGCCTTTGGAATGTACACGAAATGGATATCAATGTGTCCCATTGTCTATAAATCACGCGCTACAATCCTAAGTGTCATGGACCGACCCAAATAATGACATAAGACAAGATGAAGTTCAGAAGTGTACTTTACCGTGGGATAGGAAAATAAATAATCACATGGACATGCATATGACTCGTGGGTTAACCTTATTCTAACTATCCTAAAAGCTCACAAATTGAAGCGAAAGACTTACGGCAAGGCGACAATCTCGCGCACATAATCAAGATTAGTCGCTATCCCGCGACGTAACCAAGATTAGCCGGGCCTTTCCACTTCGGCTACTCGAGTCAAAAATTAAAACCACCGCTTTGGTAATCTTACCAAGCCTGAGGCATAACTTTTGAAACTCATTTTTAAAAAGAAGTTCGGGATTGAATCTGGACTAACTTTCGACGTGATCTCATGGCGAACGCTAGAACCAAATCACAATACCATCCTAAAACTAGTGGCCCAAGTCCGACCACGGGATGTGTGTGATGTAGTGCTAAAGCGATTAATCATGCACAACAATTAAATGCAAACACCGCTTCAATAATTCAAAAATTAAATGACAAGTTTCACACACCAAACCTGCAAAACAAAGGGTTAGCCAAACACTCCACCCCTTATAACTCCCGTTCTACAAAACCATTTAACACCTAAGGATTAAAATTCAACCAATTGCCAAACCAAGTGAATTTTCATGAAATTTTTCTGGCCTAAGTCCTCCTTAAATTTCAAAAAATTCAAGTTAGTCCCCAGCGGAGTCGCCAAACTGTCGCGACCTAAAAAAAATCAATTTCCTAATTTTTAAAGTTAATGGATTACCAGGTTAATTAAATTGAATTAACTAGCCTAGCTCGAACTCTCCCAAGTTCTACCAAATCGTGACTTATGTTCAATTTCATCAAAAGAAGGATTTATCTTGGAGTCGCCATTAATCATTTTGGGTAGGTTGATTAGACACCTAAATAAAGCATCGGGAGAAATACTTTATTCCTACGAACCAGAGATTAATGAGTTCGGGGACTTGGTTACACTAATATTTCTACTAGCGCCCTTTCGGTACCAATTTCATAAAAATGTTCAACTTGGCAATTTTGATGAATTTTCACTTGAGATTCAAAGGTGCAATTTTTTTTATTTTCTTTTTATGATAAGGTAAGGAACTAAATTATATGCAATGCATGCGGTTTAATCTAAATATTTACAAGATAAATTACGTGTGCAATTATCTACATGATGTGAAAATGTGCAACAAAAGCAAACCCTTTTTTTATTTTTTAAAGAAAATATTACAACGTGCAATAAAAATCTCAAAAATTGGATATGCAATTTATTCCAAAGAAATGCAATATGTCCAACAAGGTATAATCGAAATTCAAATCAATCCATTTAGGCAACACAATTTCGAATGTTCTAAATGATTAGAATCGTTACCTGACTTGACGGATTTGATTATCGAACTCGAACCTCGGATTTCCTCGTAGATCAAGATTGCAGATCGCGGCTCGAACGACGGGGGTGGACTCGTGGATTGTATTGGTCGATGCAGATGGTAACTCCGAGTTTCGAACTCTCGTTCCCCTCAATTCTCTCTTCTAAAAGAATTCTCTCTTTTTTTTGTTTTCTTTTTCTCTCTAAATTTTCTTCTCTCTCAAAATCTCTCCTCAAGTTTTCTTCAATCTCCAAAGTCTTCCTAATTTCTCTCTAATCTCTCCTCAAGTTTTCTTCAATCTCCAAAGTCTTCCTAATTTCTCTCTAATCTCTCCAAAAGTCCCTCCTTTAAGGCTCTCATTCTTCCTCCTTTTATAGCTTACTCCTCCATCTTCCTTTCTCTATCTTCATCTATCATTCTAATTTTTCCACTAACTTCATCTTCCCTTCTAATTCCATCATCCTCCATTCTTTATCTCCATCTTCCCTTCTAATTCACCATCTTCCATTCTAATCTTTCCATCTCCCATTCTAATTCTTCATCTTCCCTTCTAATTCTACCATCTTCCATTCTCCATCTTTCCTTCTAATTTCTCCATCTTCTCTTCTAATTCTATCATCTTCCATTCTCCATCTTTCCTTCTAATTTCTCCATCTTCCCTTCTATATCTCCCCTTCTCCATCTTCCTTTCTAATTTCTCCATCTTCCCTTCTATATCTCCCCTTCTCCATCTTCCTTTCTAATTTCTCCACTATCTCTAAAATTTTATGTATTTACAATTCAGCCCCTGAAGTTTTATGTATTTGCAATTCAGTCCCTGAAGTTTTATGTATTTGCAATTTAATCCCTGTGGAAAAATTTCTTTTTAGTTCAAAACTTCATAAGCCTTTCAGCACACCTCCCTCACGCTCAATCCAATCGTTTGTCAATTTAAGCTCAAATCCTCCGTCGTTAGCCATAATAAAATGCATGACCGACAAAAAATAAATATGCAATGCATGAAAAAATTAATTTTTGGTGAGAACAAATTCTCATTTTTTTATGTACTTAAGTGAATGAATTTTAAAAAGTCAAAATTTAGGTGTCAACACCTAGATGACGAGATGAACGTCCACCGAGCATCCAAGGACTACATCAAGTTGTTCAAGGAATATCGACAATCCCTCGTAGAGCCATACGTACCAGACTACATCGTCCCGCACCTGCCTGGAGTGGAGCCATATGTACCAGAGCACATGAGACCACCGCCGGCCGAAGAAGATGAAGACCCGCAGGAATGGGACCTGGATGAATCGGAAGACAGCGGGGATACCTTAGCCTCCAAGCGTCGTCGGATAGAATAGACGATCTCCCTACTCGATTTTGCTTCTAATTGTAATAGGATCATGACATTTTCATATATGATCATTCATCATCGTTTCCTTAAACTAAGTAATTACCATGGGTTATCCACCTTCTTGATAGTATGCTCATACACGTATAATGAGTAGAAAGACCGATTTCATGAGGCTAAGGCTCATGATCGGGTCTTTCCCCCCATTAACCATGTGTGAACATAGTATCGAGAAGGTTTTAAGTTCCTGCACTTTTATTCAACTCGCGAATCCCTAACTCGCTACTTTTAAAACAGGTAAAATTCTGTAGTCACGAAGACTCGCAGTAAGACGCGAAAGATGGCTGAAGAGCTGACTTCCAGAGTGACTGGCCTCGATGATCAGATTAACTTGATGGCCGCTATGATGGCGGAAATGAAGTTAATGATGACTGCGCAAGGAAAGGCCCCAGCTACACCTGAAGTTAACCCCACCACTTCGAACGATTCCGACACCAACCAGACCACTAGCACTGAATCTGAGAAGGACGTACCCCATAAAACCCCTCCGTTCGTGATCGACTTGGAAAAAGAGAAGAAGGAAAGGCCACCGGCTAAGACTGAAGAAGGCGCGAGAAGGCTCGCGAAAATTGAAGAATGCCTGAGCAGCCAGGGTTACGAACTGGCCAGGTTTGACAAGATCTCTCCGTTCACCAAGATCGAAGTCCCGGCTGGATACAAGGAGCCATAGTTTGTGAGGAAGTATGATGGGACAGGCTGTCCCCGGGCTCATCTGAGATATTACCTGCGCAAAATGGCGCACTACTCGGACTACGTCCCATTGCTGATAAACACCTTCCAGGAGAGCTTGTCAGGCGCCGCGCTGGCCTGGTTCATTGAGTTGGACATGGAGGAATACGATAGCTGGGAGGATTTGGCGGAAGATTTTCTGCACCAGTACAAGTTCCGGAAGATCTGTTGAGAACCGCGAAAGGAAGAAGCGAGATGATCCGCACCTTTGCTCAGAGGTGGCGGGCTATAGCCACTTAGGTGAAACCGCCTATCCTGGAGGAGGAGTTAGTAGACCTGTTTTTGAAGACGCTGCCACTCGATTATTTCGAGAAACTGAACACGTCGGGCTGTCAGACCTTCACCCACCTTGTTAAGGTGGCAGAACGTCATGAGTGGGCGCTTAGAGAGAAGCGCGTGTCAGAATCACCGATCAGACGATCTTATCTAACCAGGAGAGAGCGAGAAAACGTGGGAGACGTTGCATTTGTACCAAACCCCCCGAAGCCAAAGAAGTTCCCAGAATCCACCCCCACTTAGGGTGGGACGTCAGGATTGGCCCCAAAGAAGTTCGAGGCCAGGAAGAAAGCTCCACCATCCTTCACACCACTCCCTCGCCCTCTGTCAAGGCTACTGCCCATGCTGTTAGACGGGCACTTAGTAGTCAAAGAGCCTCCAAGACCGAACCCGCCGAGGTTCCCTGGGTTCGACGAGACCTAGTCATGCGCATACCACATGGGAGAAAAGGGGCATAATGTGGACAACTATCTGGTGCTCACGTATAAAGTGCAGGCGCTGATAGATGGGGGAATGCTGGAATTTGATAAGACAGAGCCGAACGTGCAGCAGAACCCTCTGCCAGACCACGGGAGGGTGAACGCTATTTGGGACAATGGTAATGCAGATAACGGAAGGTTAGGAGAGGCCCCACGTGAACACGGGCCGAGTAAAGAACGCGCCGTTGAGGAGTTTGACGATGAACCAGATAATGAGGACGTCCGTCGTAAAAGGGCACACGAGGCCGACAAGAAGTTCCTACGGGAGGCCCTGGAAAGAGGAGATATAGTAGACACCTTGGGACAGGATAGCGGAGGCTACAACTACCGGGTGCTTTATTCCATCCCGCCAAGCTTTTTTGTCAGGATGGAAGAGATCGTCCCTGATGGGTGGGACGGCATGGATGACCCTGTTAACGAAGAGGAAACAGTAGCCGAAGTGGATAAAACAACCCCGACCCAGGCAAAGGAACAGTGTGATTTGGGAACTCAAGAACGACTCGTCGGTTTAGAGAAAGGCATGGACAGTCTAATGGCCGAACTGTCAAGAATGGTAGAGAACACACAAGCGCCACCCGCGGAGGAGAAGTATCAGATGCTGGAGCTGAGGAAAACCATCGAGTGGCAAAACAGAAAGATAGCTGGATTGGAGGATCAGTGTAAAGACTTGGCCAACACGGTGTGTGAATTAAAGGCAATTGCTACCCGAGAAGGAAGGCAATATCGACCTGACCAGTCGATAACGTTCCCACACAAGTTCGGAGGGGAAGGCTGCCCCTTAAACCACATCTCCTGCTACCTCAGCAGGATGGCTGGTCATCATGAGGATGATCAGATCCTCATCAGCAACTTCGAGCGCAGTCTAGTCGGCCCGGCCCTGTACTGGTATCACTCGATCGACCTCGACTGGATCGCTGCCTGGGAGGATCTCGAAAGGCAGTTCATATAGCGATTTGAGGCCGACGTAAAGTCTATAGTCGGCAAGGACGATCTGATCCGCGTTACCATGGAGGAGGGCGAAGGGTTCAAGGCATTTGCACGTAGATGGGAGCTGTGGGCAAGGCAAGTTTTACCCCCACTAGATGAGAAAGAAATGCTGGAAATCTTCATGCAGGTCCTTCCCCAGAAATACCTCGAGCGTATGTGTGCATATGGATTTCAGTCTTTTGACCATGTGATAAGCATCGGATTGAAGCACGAGCAAATTCTTCAAAGGAGCGAACTTGGAAGCAAAAGGGACTCTGACCTGGCTGGCTCTTCTACTGGATCGGTGCGGACTAATGATCGCCAAAGGCGAAACGACTTTCTGCCGAAATCGATGAGGACGACAACAGGGCAATGGTGCCGAGATTACGATTCAGACCACATCGATGAGGACGAGCTGATCGCGATGATAGGAATGAGGGTTCCTTTCGTGATCAAGTTAGCCGAAGTAGACGAGTGTAAAGACGTCAGGAGTGGTTCCGCAGGACGTGTGGTGATTTCCCTAGCTAATCTGGAGCTAGAGGATTGGAAGACGCAGGGCGACAGTAAGACGAAAAGATCGTGATAAAGGTCCCGCCGCCGATAGAGTATGATCCCAAGGCTGTCCCTTGGGACTATGGGACAGGAGAAATCGATGCGGTCATGAGGTCCGGTAGGTGTTACGCTCCGAGAGAAGGAGAGCCCGAAAAGAGATAGGTGTCAAAGGAGGATGCAGAGAGGGTTTTGTCCATCGTTAGGACCAGCGAATTCGAAGTAATCGAGCAGCTAAGAAAGATGCCAGCCCAAATATCGCTGCTCGATCTATTTGTCAACTTAGAAAAACATAAGAGTGCACTGATGAAGGTGCTGAACGAAGTGCACGTACCGGAGACGATAAATGAGGTGCAGCTGGAGGAATTTGTCGAATCCATTTTGCTGAAGGATCAGATATCCTTCTCAGATGAAGACGTCCCTGTAGACGGGTGGGCCCATAACAAGGCACTGTATATATCAGCCAGGAGTCACGGCAAGCACATCTCCCACGTACTAATCGACAACGGCTCGGCATTTAACATATGCCCATTAGCTACGCTCAGAAACTTGGGCATAAACAAGGAACTCATCCGCACCTCCAAGGCCACCATCAGGGCGTTTGATGGGATGAGGAATACCGTAGTTGGCAAGATCGACCTGGACGTCTTCATCGGACCTGTAGAGTTCTCCATCGGGTTTCAAGTTATGGATCTTCCGAGCGCCTTCGGACTTTTGTTGGGCAGACCGTGGATCCATACGGCGGGCGCAATACCCTCGAGTCTGCATCAGAAAGTCAGATTCGTGGTAAACAGAAAGATGATAACTGTACACAGAGAGACAGATCTGGCAGCGTATCAAAAGAGTGCAGTCCCATACATAGAGTGGGAGCAGAAGGAGGAGGCTAGCTACCACTCTCTCGAGTTGGTGGCCGTTACGCACGCGCCTGCCGGGACTAAAAGGAGAATTCCTGAACATTCCCAGTACACTTTGGCTCCTGGGAAAATATTACTGGCGCACGGGTTTCTTCCCGAACACGGGCTAGGAAGGAATGGCCAGGGAATCAGGTCGCCACTGCAGTTAGAAGTTAACGAGCGACGGACAGGTTTGGAGTATACCAGTAAGTCCAGTGGGGGTTTCGCTTCTAGAGGCCGAGGCCGAGGCCAGTATAGAGGCCATGAAAGCCAGGGAGGCAGAGTTGGGCCGTCCATCGGCTCCAGAGCTTGGAAGGGAAAAGCTAGCACGATCAGCAGCCCTCTAGACCAGTATTTCTCGGGACGCCCCAAGATGCTGGCGGACGAAATGATCCAAAACACAGTAGAACCGGATTTTTCCAACCCGTTCTTAGAGGACACAGTTAATGTCATCATTGAAGGACTCGAGAAGGAATTCAACCAGCCTGAGTAAAGAGGCCCCTTTTTCCCTTTATGCATCTTAATTCCTGCATGTTGTTTTCATTCCTAGGCAATGCATTTCCCTTTTAGTCCATATAAAAAATAAAAAAATAAAAAAGAAAAAAGAAAAAAGAAAAATGCCCTTGGATCTCGGACCGTTGGTCCAAGTGGTATATGCTGTAATGCGGTCTGTTTTCTAATAAAAAACCTCGCGAATTTTGTTGGGGACATGTGGGATGACAAATTGGCCCAATGATGATACTCGGCTTCAAACTTTTGAAGCTTGAGGGCTGATTTCCCACATGATCCTTTATCTTCCTGAAAAATTTTTAGGGGAGCGAGGGCATCCGATGAAATGAGGATTAGTCCCCCTCCTCTCCTTTATTTCTAAAAAAACAAAAACCTTTCTAAAATGTTTTCGTAAAATTCATGCATCTTCATTAGAATCGACGACATACTAACCATGCTTGCAACATTTCAGGCATACCATCCCTCACATGCATAACAGGTTATTATGTGGCTCAGACCGCATCGATGACTTCTCCTACGGGGTTGAAGAAGAGAATGATGATGATAGCAGTGATATCAAGAGAGACTGGGGCAGATATGAGGAGCATAAGCCACTGACCACAGAGGACACTATTACCGTCAATCTCGGAGATTCTGAAAATGTGAAAGAAGTCAAGATAGGAGGAAGGTTATCTTCGTCTGAGGCAGCTCGATTTACTGAACTTCTCAAAGAATACCAAGATGTATTTGCCTGGTCCTATGCAGATATGCCAGGTTTGGACTCGAATATTGTCGAACACTCGCTCCCGACGGACCCGAGTATTCCCGCCAAGAAACAGAAGCTCCGACGCACAAAACCGGAGTTGTCTAAGAAGATCAAAGAAGAGGTAATGAAGCTATTAAAAGTGGGATTCATTGAAGTGATCACCTATCCTGAATGGGTCGCCAACATCGTCCCAGTGATGAAGAAAGACAGAAGAGTTAGAGTCTGCGTAGACTACTGCGATCTGAACAAGGCGAGTCCGAAAGATGATTTCCCTCTTCCACACATCGACGTCTTGGTCGACAGCACAGCGGGGTTTGACATGTTCTCTTTTATGGATGGTTTCTCTGGGTATAACCAGATCCTGCTGAAGGAAGAAGATAAAGCGAAGACCTCGTTTATAACACCATGGGGCACCTTCTGCTACAAAGTTATGCCTTTCGGTTTGAAGAATGCAGGGGCAATTTACCAAAGGGCTATGGTGGCTCTGTTTCATGACATAATGCACAATGAGATAGAGGTATACGTCGACGATATGATCGCGAAATCTAAACTTGGAGACGATCATGTCCAAATACTGAGGAGGTTATTTGAACGACTTCGGAAGTACAGATTGAAACTAAACCCTGCTAAATACATATTTAGAGCACGGTCCGGAAAACTTCTCAGGTTTATGGTGAGCAGTCGGGGAGTAGAGATCGATCCTTCCAAAGTAAAGGCGATACTAGACCTTAGTACCCCCACAACGGTTAAGGAGGTGAGAAGCTTACTGGGGAGACTAAATTACATCGCCAGATTCATCTGTGAACTCTCCGATGTCGCGAAACCATTCTTCAAGCTGCTGAAAATGGGGGCCAAGGTGAAATGGGATTCTGAATGCCATCAAGTGCTGGAGAAGATCAAAAGCTACCTCATCGCACCACCAGTTTTGGTGCCTCCCGTGCCAGGATCTCCGCTAACCCTATACCTTACCGTTTATCAGGAATCCTTAGGAGCTTTGCTTGCTCAAACGAGTCCAGAAGATAACAAGAAGCGGGCGATTTATTATCTGAGCAAGAAATTCACCGCATCAGAAATGAATTACCCCGTGGTGGAAAAGACCTGTGTCGCGTTAATATGGGTACTGCACAGGTTGAGGCAATATACTCTTCATCACCGCATATAGCTGGTGACAGAGAACGACCCAATAAAGTACCTCCTGGAAAAGCCGGCCCTAATCGGGAAGTTGGCTAAGTGGCAGGTTCTTCTTTCAGAATTCGATGTTAAAAGCTCAACTCAGAAGTCTGTAAAGGGGCGAGCTATAGCAGATATGTTGGCTGAGGATGCCCAGGGATCCAGTGTCCCAAGTGGTGAGAAGGCGGAAGATCGCATTTCCAATCTGTTCGAAGGTGAATGGACGATGTATTTCGATGGCGCAGTAAATCTCGCGAGGTCTAGAACTGAGGCAATCCTTATATCTCCTGAAGGACAACATTATCCGGTCGCTGCAAAGTTGACATTCCCATGCACCAACAATATTACTGAGTATGAGACATGTATTCTCGGGTTGCAACTGGCCCTCACTATGAAAGTAAAGAAATTGCAAGTGTACGAGGACTCCATGCTGATCATTTTGCAAACCCAGGGTGAATGGAAGACCAAAGACTCAAAGCTCATCCCCTATCACAGGTTCCTAGAGGAGATGATTGAAGAATTCGAAGAGATCGACTTCGAGTACCTGCCCAGAACTCAGAACCACTTCGCAGATGCCTTGGCCACCCTATCGTCCATGCTGCAGGTCACAAAGGGCTTAGATATTGAGCCATTGAGGGTCGACATTATCAAGCAACCGGCTTACTGCCTGGTAATTGAGGAAGGATTCGACGACTAACCCTGGTATCATGATATCAAGAATTATTTGCTGAAGGGAGAATATCCTCCAGGGAGCCAGGTGGGAGATAGAAAGTACATAACCAAGATGGCTACCAAATTCTTTCTCAGCGGACAGGCACTATATAAGAAGTCATTTGATTCAATCCTGTTGAGGTGTGTAGATGCTAAGGAAGCAAACTTGCTTATGAAAGAGATCCACGAAGGGGAATGCGGACCACATATGAACGGCCACCTCCTCGCTAAGAAGATCATGAGGCTCGGTTATTATTGGATGACCGTGGAGTCAGATTGTAACTAGCACGTAAGATCCTGCCATGAGTGCCATGTGTATGGAGATACGATCAACGCTCCCCCAAATGAACTTCATCAGATGTCTGAGGCCTGGCCATTCTCTATGTGGGGAATCGACATGATCGGGCCAATCAACCCTCACGCTTCAAATGGGCACCGCTTCATCTTGGTGGCGATAGACTATTTCACCAAATGGATCGAGGCCATTTCATATGCCAATGTCACAGCTAAGAGCGTCGTGAAGTTCATTAAAAGGGATATCATTGCGAGGTATGGGACGCCTCAGGCTATTATCACAGACAATGGGTCCAACCTGAATAACAAGGTGGTTGATGATCTTTTGGACCGGTTTAAGATCAGACACCTTAACTCTTCCCCTTACCGCCCACAAATGAATGGAGCTGTGGAAGCGGCAAATAAGAATATAAAGAAGATCCTGGCCAAGACTGCCGAGAACTTTCGAGACTGGCACGAAAGGCTGCCGTACGCACTAATGGCATACCGAACTTCAATCCGAACTTCAACCGGGGCAACTCCTTACTCTTTGGTATACGGCATGGAAGCTGTCCTTCCGGTGGAGGTAGAGATCCCTTCCTTGCGAATATTAGCCTAGGCCGAACTTTCGGAGGCTGCATGGATCCAGCAAAGGCATGAGCAGTTGAACTTAATTGATGAAAAGCGGCTGAAGGCTATATGTCATGGACAGGCGTACCAAAAGCGGGTAGCTAAGTCATTTGACCGCAAGGTAAAGCCCAGAAGTTTTGCAGTCGGGGATCTAGCTGTGAAGAAGGTGCTCCCTAACGTTCCTCATCCCGGGGGCAAGTTCGCACCGAACTATGAAGGTCCATACGTAGTGCAGAAGGTCTTACCAGGCAGCGCTTTGATTCTTTTGAACATGGACGGGGAAGAATTGACATATCCTGTAAATGCAGATGCTGTCAAGAAATACTACCCTTGAATAAGACAAGGATTTGATCGGTTCTCGTAGCCCACTCGTGTCTGAGCCACACTGAGACCCACTACATGCACTTCATGCATACATGCATACATTTGCATTACTCTTTCTTTGTTGCAGATCCAAGAGGAGTCCTCAGATAAAAAAAAAATTCAAAAGACCTCGCCCGGACCAGAGGATCATGAAGAAGAGAGATCCGCAAGACAAGTTGCCTATCGATGTTCCGGGTTCGAAATCAAGGGTAAAAGTCGTATCGTTCCAATTTTTAACACAAAAATGGACGCTAACTCCCGAAACGTTTTACTTCTCTCAGGAATCTCCGGCCACCGCGAGCAGGTAAATATCCCTTACTCTAAGACTTCTCGGTCTGCTACGTCATGAACAATAAATCACATCATCGATGAAATTCGCGAGGTAACTTCATTCACATTCTCATTTAAGGATCTTCCAGGTTACCCAGAAAATCTGTCATTCACATGCATCATGAATCCCTTGTGAGGGCTAATGTTGATGAAATAAAAATGAAATCTCCAAAAGAGAATGATCAAGTCTGTCATGTTGGAGTAGACCGAAATCTGAGGGGCCAACCACGCCCAAACACGTCCCTACACATTTGAGAGGTCGAGCGAAAGAAAGGCAAGATAAAAACCTTTGTCCGTGAACGTAGGGACCATTTGCAGTGATTACATGGATCGAAATGATAGAGGGCATGTTCATTCTTTACTCTAAACACGTAATAATCCCTTGCAAGCCCATTTGAGCCCGTGAATGGAGAATTCAAAAATAACCCTGTCAAGAATCACCCCACATCGGGGCAATTTGGAGGTTCATCGGTTGATTCCTAGGAGAAAAGATCAAGGTAAGACTTTATTGTGCTAACTTACATCAACCTTTTTGTGGTAACTTCAGGTGGTATCCCATGGAGATCTGAAACATCAAAGTGAAGGAGAGCAATTCATTTCTCTATCCTATACACTTTATCCTTTGATGAGGCAATTTGAGCCTACAAATCTTCTTTTCAAAACCCAGTTGGCGATCACCTCCCTACCCTGGGGCAATGCATATGACATGCCAATGAAGAGCAAGACACCTGATAAAGGCAAAGCCAAAAACCATTATTGAAGAAAAGCAACAATGCTTGAAAAACCAGTAGACAAAAAATGCAATGAAAATGTCAAAAGGCAATAGGGCTAACAAGAGCAAAGTGCCTGGTAAAAGCAAGGCCAAAGTCCTTCATAGGAACAAAAGCCATGATGAATGAAGCGCCAAAAAGAAAATCTATTGGCAAACGAGTGACAAAAACAAGGAAAACAAAGAGCTTAGTTGAATATGAGTATCCAGAGAACCTTTGGGGGGGCACATGATACAGATTTAACACCCAGCAACTATGACAGTTGGTAATGATGCAAAGGTGATCGTCAGCATATCCTACCCCTCACTCTGAAAATGGCCTTTTCAAGCCCACCCTGAACCAATGTTACAACCTATCTCGGAAGCCTCTCCTGATTGAGACGTTTCAGATCAACACGGGATTTCACACGAGAAACTACTGCCTAAGGGAGTAAGTACAATCCAGTCTTATATGATCTTTGAGGTTCTTGACTTGTAAACCCGAAGAAATCGCTTTTAGAATGTTGATTCTTTTCTGAAAGCCTCAAGATGCCTACCCATTGCGTAAGCCCTTGACCAAGCCTGCATTATGGTCCTTTAGAAGACTTTCTCTGATCAATCAGGTCGTATACACTGCAAATGGTCCCGAAATTCTTGGTATAGGTTTTGGGTGTTAGTTTGAGTGTTTCTAGAAATCTTTCCCCAATGAGAAAGCAAAATATCTCGGAAATGAATATCTTGAGAAGTCCTCCCTGATAAAGGTATTCCAGTTGATATAACTGATCGAACTCATCTAGTGACCTCAGATTTATTGATTCAAAATTATCCTAGCAAAGGATTTTCGATTACACATGTAGGATGCAAGATTGTCTCGATTAACCATCTTATGCATCCTGCATTTACTGAAACGAGTCCATATGACTCACGGGGGCATGGCTCATGTTGAAATTTGCATATGTCTGATGCATAAGAATTCTTTCCAAACTCTTCATTCACCAAGATAATATGGGTTTGAGCTTCTGCAGGTTTTCTGGTCTCCCCAGATCCTAGAATGGCACCCCAAGTCCTTGATATAGGCGCAAAAGTCCTTGATATAGGCATCAAGTCCTTGATATAGGCATCTCAATGGGCCGACCTACCATACGGGTCAAAAGTCAAATCAAGTTTTAATCAGTAGAATCCTTTCATTAGGAATCTGCCATGGGTTGACTTACCATACGGGTTCGAATCCTTTCATTAGGAATCTGCCATGGGTTGACCTACCATACGGGTTCGAGTCCAATCACCCTAAAGGTTTTCTTATAACGAATCCTTAGGTCTTCATTCCGGAGCAGTCAATGGCGACGCGAGGCAAGCAGGTAAGTTCCAGGTAACTCTCCTGACTCTTTCTTCTCCCTCTCTCCCCACGTGAAAGTGAGCAGCATGAAATATGGACTTAAGCTTTCAAGGAGGAAACTAGAGTTGGATGCCACGACTTTTCATTTTCCCAGTAGAGTCGGTTAAGCTTCAAGTGTCACCTTGTCTTTGAGAGTAATCTCTCACGAGACCCCTCTCAAAGAGGGGCAGCTGTTGACACTTGATTTTTGGCCAATTTTATTTTCAAAAATTTTTAGAAAATTCATAAAAATTTATAAAATTGAAAAACTAACTTTGGGGACCTTGGTTTAGCCTAGGGAACCAATTTTGGATAAAAAATAATTTTCCTTATATTACCGCATTTTTATTTTCAAAAATTCATAAAAAATAAATAAAAAGTGAAAAAATTGAAAAATCAACTTTGGGGACCTTGGTTTAGCTTAGGGAACCAATTTTGGACAAAAAATAATTTTCCTTATTTTTCATATTTTTCTGCATTTTATTTTCAAAAATTCATAAAAAAATCCATAAAAAGTGAGAAAATTACAAAATCAACTTTGGGAACCTCAGCACAGCCTAGGGAACCAATTTTGAACAAAAAATAATTTTCCTTATTTTTTGCATTTTTTATTATTTTCAGAAATTAGGAAAATAATAAAAAAAATTAATAAAAAATAGCATTTGAACTCAGAAAATTACCAAAAATAGTAAATATTTTTTATTTATTTTTCTCCACATTTTTGATGAATAAATTTTGAAAAATTAAGTCTGGAGTATAGGGTTTATTTGTTAATTTTATTTTTTAGAATACTCAAATAATTCTAGAAATTACATTTTAACTTTTTAATTTTCCATTTTTGAATTTTTAGAGTCATGTCATCCTCCTCTATTTTTAAAAATTAAAATCTAGTCCAAAAGCCCTCAGAATTGCCCAATTTCGCTGAAAATGACCAAAATGCAATTTCTGATTTTTTAAATTAGTCCCTAAAATCACTAAAAATGAAATTAAAAATTTTCTAGGGACTAAATTGAAAATAGGGCGACGTCACCCCCTAGTTCTTGACCTTCTGAATCCATTGGTGGCGTCAATTTGTGCAAAAAAGACCATTAAGACTTTGTACTTTGCAAAATGGGTTCTCGGGTCAAACCCAAAAATTGGGGTTTTTGCGCAAATAATGAAGAATTTCTGGGAAAAACATCATTTTCAAGTGGATTCAATGCCCCTGAGTCCAATTTTGGTGTCAATTTTAGAAAAAAGTGGAAATTTTGGGGGTCAATTTGAGATTTTTTACTCTAGGCGGGTCGGTCGGGTCGGGTCAACTCGACTCGTTGACCTGCACTATTCATCATCTTCCCCAAGTGAAGATTGCGCAGAGAAAAGAGGGAAAATCTGATTTTGAACCCGCGCGATTCTCGAACGGAAATTGGGAGATCTTGATAGTTCAGAGGGGCGGTTTGGTGATGATTTGAGGGAGAAATTTTAGGGAATTCGGTTAAGGGAGGCTCGGTTAGGGCGAATTTTCGAGATAAAAGGGGGGACTCTGTTTTTTCAAAAGGAAGAGGCCCAGAGCTTAAAAGGCCGTGCCATCGCGATTCGGAGGACACGGAGCTTCTTCGACGTCATCACGAGTTTTCTAGCAGTCCAAGGAGCAAGCGGGGCCATTTCGCGCGGAGTTTCATCAAGAAACAAGGTAATCGCCATTAACACCCTCAAATTCAAGCTTCAATGGCAAAATTGCAGCACTGCAGTGTTTCTTCATTTTATTTAGCTTAAATGAGCCCTGAACCTTCCCTGCGCTTCCCCCCGTGTTTGTTTTGCATTAATCTTGCCTGAAACCGAACGTCGACCTTCAAACCCCCTTGGCCTGCGTCGGGCCCGTGAGCTCAAATCCGGCATTCTCGAGCTCCAAGGATGTTCAGGTAAGCTTCCTAAAGTCTCTGTGAGCTTGCTCGATTATTTGTTTGACTGTTTAGATGAAAAATGGCTTGGATAGGATTCGCCGGAGCATCGCTCTCGGCCGACGTCGACATAGGCAGTTTAGACGTATTTTTGGCCTGGAATGGTGGTATTTTAATGTCGAATTAATCAGGATGAGATAAGGCTTGAAATTGGCAAGAAATATTGTAGTTTTAGGTTCGTTTTGATGTCACCGGTGAAGCTCCGTCAAGGTCGCCAGAGATCGGAGCCGTCCCGGTCGTCTTCTCCGGTAGCAATTTAGGGTTAGATGATCTAACGGCTAGGATTTAGTCTCGGGTTTAATCTCGACCGTAGGTTTAGTATAAAGAATGAGCGACTGAGATCATGGCACGTGGCAAATCTAGGACCATCGGATCGGAAATAGGTGGGAAAATAAAAAAATAAAATGAAATTCAAAAATTCAAAATAAGTACCTAAAACTACGTCGTTTTTGTATCAGGTCTGATTCGGCCCGTTCCATATAACAAAAAATAATAATAAACAATAAACAAAAATAGAAAATCCAAAAAAAAAAACTAATCCAAACGGAGTCGTTTTAGGTTTAGGGTTTTAGCGTTGGGTTCGGGTCATTGGGCCGGGTTGACCCGACCCGGTCCAAAAAAATATAAAAATAATAAAAGATAAACAATAAAATAATAATAAACAAATAAACAATAAAAGAAATAAGAAAAGATTAAAAAAAATACAAAAATAAGAATAAAAAATTCTAAAAATCTAGTAAAAATTTAGAAAAATCCAGAAATCATAGGAAAATAAATATAAAATATAATAAAGAAGATAAATAAATAAAAAATAAATAAAAAATCGTAAAATTCGTAAAAACCCTAAAAAAAATTAGAAAAATTGTTAGAACACATGAAAAAAATATATTTTACAAAATTAGGAAAATTGTTAGAAATTAAAAAAAAAATTCTAGAAAATATAGAAAATATTCTAAAAAGTAGGAAAACCCTCAGGAAGTCTTAGAAAATCCTAACAAAATAGGAAAAATATTAGAAATTAAAAATAAAAATTTCAGAAATATATTAAATATTCTAAAAAAATAGGAAAAATCTCAAAAATCATAGGAAAATCCTCAAAAAATGAAAAAAAGTTCAAAAAATATCCAAAAATAGGGAAAATCCTTAGAAAATTCTTGGAAAATCTAAACAAATTCAGAAAAATCCTAGAAAATCTAGAAAAATTTCCTAAAAATCGCGAAAATTAGGGAAAAACCACTTTCAACTGGTTTGACCTATTTTCACGGCTTTGGCTTCCCAAACCCTCTAAAATGACCATTCTGCCATTCTGGTCAATTTGACCCAAATTATCCCAAACCATCCCAAGTCATCTTTAATCCTAATTGATATATTTGCAGACTTTTAGCACCCCCCTTTTGTTTGTAATTGACTTGATGTGGTGTGTTTATTTCCTGATTTGATTTCTTGTTTGTGCATTTATTTATTTTTAGTTGTGATTGATAGGATAGATAATTCCATCTGCATGAATCCCTTAGGTTCTTAGAACCTACCTTACCCAACCTCGCTTGCATGGATTCCCTAGGTTAGAAAATCACTCAACTTAGGTACCGAAAGGGCGTCAATAGTAATATTGGCGTAACTAAGTCCCTGAACCCAAATCTCTAGTTTTCGTAGAATCGAGCGATCTTTTCCAATCGTTCGATAGGGTTTCCAGTCATATCATCTAATAAATGACTGGTGGCGACTGCTATGGCATGCACACTATGCACATGTCACCCGACCACACTAAGGTCGACCTCGATTTAAATTTTCCTGACGCGATTTGGTATGGGCCTGGGAGGGCCCAAGCTAAGCCCAAATACCTAACGGGCCTAGCAATCCATTAACTCCCTCGGGATCCCGGAAAAAATCTCAGGAGGGTCGCGACACTTTACCATTAATATGGAATTGTTCTTCCCTGACATAAAAATAGGAGGAAAATAGAGAGATGGAGAAAGTGTATACAATTTGTGCTAATTTGCGACTAAAACCACAAATAAATGAATAAATAAAACACTTAGCTCGAATTTGCTTGCTCGTTGACGAGGATGAACTCTTGATTTATGTTGATCAATGAAGGAATTTGTGATGATAATTCCTAGCTTTAAACTCACATCATCTTAAAAATTCTCTCTCTCTCTCTCTCTTTTGTATTTTCTTTTTCTCAAATTTTTCTTCAATCTTCCAAAATCCTCTCAAACATCCAAAATTTTCTCTAAAAAAAAAAATCCCCCTCTCAAGCTCACTTCTTCCTCCTTTTATAACCTACTCATCTATCTCTCATTCTAATTTTTCTACTAACTCTTCTTCATTTTCATCTTCCCTTCTCTATCTCTATCCCATATTTTAATCTCTACACTAACTCTTCGTCATCTTCATCTTCCCTTCTCCATATTTATCTCCCATTCTAATCTCTCCACTAACTCTTCTTCATCTCCATATTCCATTCTCTATTCTTATCTTATTTTCTCCATCTATCCTTCTCAATTTTCTCTTCTCCATCTCCTCTTCTCCATCTCCCATTCTCTATTCTAATTTATCCACTAACTCTTCTTTTTGTTATTTGCAAAATAATCCCTCAAGAGTTAGGTATTTGCACTCTAGTCTCTGAATTTTAAGTATTTACAATTCAGTCCTTGAAAAAATATTTCTTTAAGTCCAAATCTCCTCACAATTTTTGACACACCTTCCCTATACTTAGTCAAAATTCACCACATGTCAAATTTAAGCTCATTTCTTGTCGCTAAAAATAATGTAGAATTTAATTAAAGTCCTTTTGTACAATTGTGTCATTCTGGGTATAGTTGGGCCAATATAAAAATTTAAAATATTAGAGAACAATGTCATAACTCCTAAAAATGAAAAAATGAAAATAAATTGACTCAAATTGAATTTTTTTAGGCCCGGCTCGAGATTATGCTCGTGAAGGAATACATGAACCCGAATTGGATTTTTTAAATTTGTGATGGGCAACATGGAAATGGATTTAAAATAAAAATATTGACTATTTTTATATATTTGGTGGCCTCAAATGCTATTATTTATTAAATATTCTCCTAATTTCTAAAACAATTAAAAAAATACAAAAAAAAAATTTTACTCAAAAATGGGTGCCTATGCTTGGCCAAGGTTCCAAACTTGATTTTGCCATTTTCTCATTGTTTTGTTTTATGAATTTTCGAAAATAAAAATGCCGAAAAAATACTGAAAATATGAAAGATCAATTTTTGGTCTAAATTGGTTCCCTAGGCTTGGCTAAGGTCCCCAAAGTTGATTTTTCAATTTTATGAATTTTTATGGATTTTCTATTAATTTTTGAAAATAAATAAATAAAAAATACGTAAAAATACTGAAAATATGAAAAATCATTTTTTGGTCAAAATTGGTTCCTTAGGCTTGGCTAAGGTCCTCAAAGTTGATTTTTCAATTTTATGAATTTTTATGGATTTTGTATTAATTTTCGAAAATAAATAAATAAAAAATACGTAAAAATACTGAAAATATGAAAAATAATTTTTTGGTTAAAATTGGTTTGCTAGGCTTGGCTAAGGTCCCCAAAGTTTATTTTTCAATTTTATGAATTTTTATGGATTTTGTTTATTAATTTTAAAAAAGAAAAATTGATTAAAAATCAGGTGTCAACAGTTGCCCCTCTTTGAAAGGGATCTTGGCAAAGGTTCATTTCAAAGACAAGGTGACACCTGAATCCTAATCGGCTCCACTCCATGAAAAGAAAAAGAGTCATGACATTTGTTCCCTAATACTCCCTTTAGCAAGTTCTATTCTAGACCTGTCTGCTTTGAAGTTGTTGATTGACATGAATGCTCTACCGAAAGTGGAATGAGAATCTAAGGATTGGTTATAAGAAAACCTTAGGGTAGTTGAACTTGAACCCGTATGGTGAGTTAACACATGGTAGATTCCTAATGGAAGGATTCTACTGATTAAAATTGGATTGAGATTTGACCCGTATGGTAGGTCACCCCATGGTAGATTCCTAATAAAAGGATTCTAGTAATTTAAAATTTCATTGAGATTTGACCCATATAGTTGGTCACCCCATGAAAATGCATGTAAGAAGGACTTTGTGCTTGTAGAAAGGACTTGATGCATGTAGAAAGGACTTTGGTGGGTGTAAGAAGGACTTTGGTGCCTATAAAAAGGACTTTGGTGCATGTAGAAAGGACTTGATGCTTGTAAAAAGGACTGTGGTGCTTGTAATAAGGACTTTGGTACCTGTAGAAAGGACTTGGTGCCTGTAAAAAGGATTTAGTGCCTGTAAGAAGGACTTGGTTTGCCTGTAAGAAGGACTTGACTTGCCTGTAAGAAGGACTTGTTTTACTTGTAAGAAGGACTTGATTTGCCTGTAAGAAGAACTTTATGCCTGTAGAAAGGACTTGGTTTGCCTGTAAGAAGGACTTGGTTTGCCTGTAAGAAGGAGTTGATTTGCTTGTAAGAAGGACTTGGTTTGTCTGTAAGAAGGACTTGATTTGCCTGTAAGAAGGACTTTATGCCTGTAAGCAGGACTTGGTTTGCTTGTAAGCAGGACTTGGTTTGCCCGTAAGCAAGACTTAATTTGCTTGTAAGAAGGACTTTATGCTTGTAAGAATGACTTGATTTGCCTGTAAGAAAGACTTGGTTCGCCTGTAAGAAGGACTTGGTTTACCTGTAAAAAGGACTTGATTTGCCTGTAAGAAGGATTTGGTTTACCTCAAAAGGTGCCATTCTGGAATCTGAGGAGACCAGGAATCCTGTAGAAACTCAAAGCCAATTTTATATTCTTCTGTCGCTTTAGGAATAAACCAAAGAGGCAAAGATCAAAAGGTCTCGAACATTTTTGTCTTTGAGACAAATCACACTTCAATAAAGAAGGTGGATACTTGTATGTGCCGCAATGGATTCCAATACCCTAACAACCGTCAGAATTCATTCTCTTGAAAGGTTCAGGATGAAGATATACTAACCTAAAGATTTGGAAGAAACGCCTGGTGGCTTCTTGATAATCAGGTTTGTTCATTCAATAATCGCCGAATGAATTTCAAGACCTTGGAAGGTAACTCGAACATTGGGAACGTGTTGCCTGTCAGGCGGTGTCAGAGGTAACATGTGCAAGCATTTTCATCAATGAGTTGGTCGGTTCATGCAAAATTATTCAACCAAGTTGGCAATGATTAGAAGTAGTCTGTGTGGTAACTCATGATGTAATCAATCAAAATGTGGATCATGCAAAACTATTCTATCACGTTTGCATTACCAATTCTGTTTAAGGAAGTTCTCATAGTACGAACACCTCGAATGTAATCTGAATGGGGGACTTCAGTCTGAAATGGCTTTCTCTCACTCTGGGGAAAGGCTGTTTATCTGCAGATTAAAATGTTAAACTTGTGTGGAAATGGTTTGCCTTTCCTTATCCTGTCATGCCCCATTCTGCACATTTGATGTCTCCTGTGCAGTTTATTCTCTAAGTTGAAGTTGGTAAATTAAACACGCGGGATAGTCATGCATAATTCATGAACTGTGTAAACATAATGCAGATGTGACAATTTTTTTAGCATCATGTGTGTTTATATAATGTGCAAATATGGGCAGATTTGAATTACCCTTGGTATGTGGGCGGACTAAACAAATTAAGAAGCCTACTCCTTATGTCAAGGGGCGGTTCGTCTCAAATTTTGCCCCTGTGCGATGAAGCATATGGGTGAGGGAGCATATTGGTTTGTTTAATGACAATGACCGCCATGATTTAGCGGTTGAATGTCCCTGCAAAAAGCAGAGAAATTATTCTTGAAATCAAACGAGATAAGGAAGACATATTTGCTTTTTCGCTTCAGAGGTTGCGATCAATTTGCCCCATTGTTCACCAGAATAGATCTTGTTAGATGATCATAATTTTCTTTTGGATTTGTCTCCTTCAACATGTTAAATGTTAGTATAAATATTTCCTGTAAAAAGAAAAGGAGACATGTCAGCCAGTATTAAAAGAGATAAATTGGAAACGATACTGATTTACCCTTCGTCTTGAATGCCTTGCACGAGTCTTTTACCAGTTTTGCTAGATTGAATTTTTCTCGACTTTTGTTGGGCACCGCACCATTATGGCAAGACTATGGTAAAATACTGACTTTGATATTACTCGTCGAGTATTCCTGTTTGTAAAAAAGAAATGCACAAAAAGTTGTTTCATTTATTTATAATACATACAACATTCCCCACCCTTGGGGATCGAACTCGGGATATTTCGGACCTACTGTTATCCCCTATACCATTCGGTCCATTATACCGTAGGTGTCCATAGGGCTTCCCTTTTAAAGGTTAATTCTTGGGGGTAATGCAGCCCTGTTGTTTCACATTGGGCCATGTTACGGTATTTCTCGAAGTAATTTGTAATCCCTGTTAAGAATGGAATAAAACAATTCAGGACTCGAGATGATTATGTGCAAATTAAAACGATATAGAATTACCCATGTCTGAGATTGTTCGAGTCTTTCGCTTGTATTTTTCTTTATTCGAAGCTTCCATCCCGTAGTAATGTCCATGAGTTGATTTGCCATCAATTTAGCCCGATCAGGGAATTTTGTTTTTGGGTACAATTGTATTCTCGGGTCGCTTTTGCAAATTCCCGAAAATAGAATGGATCAAATTTAAAACCGGAGCAATTTGAGGGTAAATTGGAATGATATGGATTTACCCTTTAGATTTACGCGAATTTCTTCTCGATATTACTTTTTTCGAGTTTGGTGTGGTAACGGTTCCGAACATTTAATAGGGGGAAGGGAAACCATTACATTCGGACATTGATAAAAGTAGAAGACGTGCAATGAAACGAAACAGATGCATTCGTCCAGGTTTGATCTTCCTTCATTTGCAAGCTCTTAAGACATCAACTGGTTTCGTTATGGATCAGGTACGCGTCGGTCATATTAAAGGTCTCATGATCACTATCTTTGAAATACAGGCTCCGTATACACATTAAAGCCCTGGTGCTTCATTAGCATCAAACTGGCTGATCATGGCGGCGATCTCGTTGTCGACACTACTTACTCGGTCATGATGTATGCCCTCCTCAGAAGGTATCAATGCTGGTTCCATAGGCTTGGTCTTTTTGTACATTGCTCCAACAGAACTTGATCCTGCTATGAACTGATCTAACTCACCTCTTAAATGGGCATTTTTGATCCTCAGATATTGTCTTTCGTCGAGGGTGAGGAAGCTATTGCAGTTGGGGCAGGTAGCGGAGTCGAAAGATTCTTTATACATCTTGTTTTCTGCTCGGATCCCTTCATTTTCAGCTCTTAGAAACTCGGCATCACTGCGTTCATATCAAGTCTTCATTCGGGTTCGCCTATTTTGAAACCAGAACTTGATTTACGAAGATTCAAGTCCTAACTCTTGACTCAGTTCCATTTTCTGTTTACCGTCTAGCATAGGGCACGTTTTGAAGAAATCCTCAAGCTTTTGTACTTGCTCTTCAGTACGGCGACGGTAACGCTTCTTTTGAACCTTACTGTCGTTGTCCTTATCTTTACTGCGATCTTGGACGTCGTCAGTGGAAGGGTCGGGCTCCATGGGCTCGATCCCAAACATGACTTCGAACTTTTCCTCTCCCATATTCAGCAGGTAATCATAGATCTCAAGTGTGTTTGGTTGAGCCATCTTCGATAGTTCCTTAAGGTTTGCTAACTCTCCTAGCGTTTTCAACCTCTCTGTAATTTTTTGAGCAGTTTCGTATGCCTTAAGACCCTTTTCTAAGCATGGCGTCTCCTTTAAAATTAGGCGTGGGTTTAGAAAACTCTATTGCTTCGCTCTAGGATTCTGTCTTTCTCGGCTCATCTTTCTTCATTTTTTCATGGTAAGGGGGCCTCTACCGTTATCCCCACCGTTGATTTCGCTAGCGGGCCCTCCGATAAAGACGAGTCGTGCCTTCTTTGTTGTCAAAAAGTTTTTTGTCTCCCACTTAGCTTGTCTTTTCCTTCTTTCTTTTTTCAAAGTAGTAGCGTCCCTTTCATCTTTTTCGCAGAGACATCGGGTTTGCTTGGCTCGAGGTTGTCGTCTGACTGGAATTCGAGCCAACGAGCGTGTTGCCGATAGAGAATGGCAGATAGGAAAGTCTGCCCAATAAAGACTACCTCGGTGAAGTCAATATTTAACTTGGAGCAGATTATAATCTTCGCATTCCAATCCTCCGCTTCACCTCTCTCCTCTTTTGTTTTGTATTCTGCTCGTCGGCCTTAATTTTCTCCTCTATCTCTTTAATGAGAATGGCCAATCTTCCCACACAGATTTTCTCGACTGAAGTTGTGTTCAAATGGGAAAACTTTACCATCTTCTCGGCCGAGGGTATATTTACATAGCCTATCATCCAAGTGTTGAAGTTGAGATCCTCAGTCTTTTTAGGGAAATAAATGCTTCTTCAGTAGAAGGCACAAATTTGGAGAAAGAATACAGGTCGTTCCCATATGTCTTCATCAATTTTCTGGAGGCTTGTCGGAACACCCAGGAGACGATCACCTTAGCCCGCGTCATGAAAGCTCGCTACCAGGATTGATTTGAGTGCCTGGAGTTTGCGGAGCACTCGGTTATTCAATACAAGAAGGCCGTCAAGTTTGCTAATGAACGGGTCTCACTGTTGATTCACGAGAGGGAGAAATTGGTGGAGGGCCTAGCTTTGAACTAAACTTACTTTGAGCATAACCCAAGCGACATCGTGATGAAGTTCCGATGTGAGTGGCTGGAGGAGAGGCTCGATGACTTAACGACGAATATAGCTTTCGAGAGAGACCTGATCGATAATCTGAAACACGCCGTCGAACACCATGAGATTAATGCGGTCAGGTACAAGGAGAAATGTACTTGCCTATTCTTCAAACCTGCAGATCTCAAATCCCAGGTCGCTCAATGTAGGCAGAGCATTAATTTCATGGAGAGTCAGTTGAACTCTTTTGTAATGCTCATCAGGGCTCATTTCGATTTTACTTTTCCTCCCCAGTGATTATTGTAAAGTTCGTTGTTGAATAGAATGGAAGGAGAGCTTCATACGTTTTCTTTTTCTTTAGTCTTCCTGCTATCGCTTCTCCTATATGATAGAACGATTTAGGGTATTAAAGACGTTGAGGCTTAACATCCTCCTTGATGCTTTTGTTACTTGCTCTAGATGATGATATCAAGAACATTAAAGAAGGATCCGACAGTGGTTCCCACTGCCCACCTAGAGACTCGCATTAAATCATGTAAATTGATAAAGCTGCCATCACTTGATCAGTGTGCCGAGAAATTCAGCCATTTGTTGCGTGCCCCTACTTCAACTCTGTTTTATTTCTTTCGACGCCCACTTGCTCGTGTCGGTAGGAAAGGCTGTGGGCCTTGTCTATTAATAAAAACATTAGCCCTCCAGAGACCTTTACGTGTTTTGGGTTCGAGGAAATTTTAAGACCGGTCTCTGGTTGATTTAATCAGGTTAAGGTACTTGTTTCATGGGTTCTGATTATATAATCCATATTGTCTTTCAAAAGATGCGGGATCCTCTGCAATACACTAAATATGCCCCCGTATTTAGTTCGTATAAATCTACCGTCATATCAGAATACATATCCCATACAAGCTTGTGGGTTGACACAATTCTGTCTGTCAAAGATGGACTTGTTTGTTTGCCCCTTGAATTAACGGTTGAAGCCTCGGTATTTTTCGTCCTTTAGTATTTCTGAAGATGATTCTTGATATATTATTGAACTTAATTTTTATACCCGTCTGGGGTACCTAGGATCCCCATGCAAAAGAAAAGGATATAATTAGCATGCGACACAAGGAGGGTTGGTCGGTCCATGACTCCTATATTAGTCCAATTTGATCTTTCTATTTTATAGAGAAATCAGAAAAAAAAAATTTCCTTAGGAAAAACATGGGTTAATTTCTGATACAGAATTTTCCTACAGATTTTTATAACTTAAAAAATGTGACAAAATCTCTTGATGTTTACCAAATTTTTTTAATGAATTTTCCTCTTTTATCGTAATGATTTTGCAGTGGTAAATTTGTTAGGAAAATCTCATTTTTATTGAGGCAGGAAAGATGGTACAAAGTTCTTCATTGGTCAATAAAATTCCCTTGAAGGGATTTTCCACATTCATTATTTTTCAAAACTTTTTAGAAATGGGGTTCAAATTAGATTCTTGTTTTCTTCTAAAAACATAGTTGTGATTTCAAGTTCAAAATCTGACTGACACCTAGCATGGACCGACCGAAAATAGATACAAGATAAAACTAGATAACTTACTTTTACCTTGGAGAAATGCAAATCACATAGTCATGCGCATGACTCAAGTGAGGAGTGGACTCTAGAAAATAAAAAGAAGAGACAAGGTATGGACCTAAAAAGGCCCTCACTATCTGAATTGACACCTTACCCTCCGCACAATCAAATCACAATGGGAAGAATTGTCAATTCAGATAATGAGCGGGATAAAATATGGTCAACCCAAGCGCAATTAACGCAAGAGCTTTGCATATTCGATCCCTATCTATGGTTATTTAGGAAAAATTTCGCGACTTGGGTTTAGACGCTTGTGTGCACAACAATTGATATTAAAACATCGCTTCTAAAAATGTGCGAAATTAAATAAATAATCCCACTGCCGAACCTGCAAAACAAAGGGTTTAGTTAAACACTCTACCCCTTATAACTCCTATCTGCAAAAACATTTAACATCTAAGGATGAGTTCCAAACAAGATCGCCCGAAGCGAGATATCCATGAAATTTGTATTGGCCTAAGTCCACTAAGACTTTTAAAATTTCGAAAAAATTCAAGTATTTCAATTAGTGTCTTTTTTCGAAAATTTAAAAATTCCTCTTCTCAGTGGAGTCGCCAGTCTGTCGCGACCCTCTAAAATTTTTTTTAAAGGGTTAACGGATTATTAAGTTGATTTAATCAACTAACCTAACGCAGACCCTCTCAAGCCCTACCGAATCGCGACTTTAGTTTTTGTTGAAATAATTTTAGAGTTTGGAGTCGTCACTAATCATTCTTGGTAGGTCGTTTAGGAACCTAAATAGATTAGCGGGAGAACTAATTTATTCCTCCAAACCAAAGATTATGAGTTCGGGGACTTGGTTACACTAGTTAATTAAAACTAATGCCCTTTCGATACCTTAATTTCATGGATATCTTAATTTGACAACTCAGATTTGGTTTATTCCTAAGGCTTTAGTAGGGTATTCTCTTTTGTGTTTTTACTTTTTAAATAGGATGCATGGATGGTATATATATATTTTTATTTATTATATTTTTTAAGTGTTAAAAATTCCCTGAAGCCGAAAGAGGGAGTGTGTGAATGACTTCTGTGCAGTGTTACGACCTACTCATTTTTTTGGGTCTGGTGATTTAAAAATTAAATTACAGGAAGTAAATGACGGTGAGTAAACACCTCCAATGGATGGTCCAGGCTTGGATTGTCCTTTTCTTTTGGGGTTTAATGATACAGGAATTAAATTACAGGTATTTAAATTACTGTAAGTAAAAACCTCCAATAGGAGGCCTAGCATTGGCTTGGCTCTTCCCTTTGGGATTTAAGGTGCAGGTATTTAAATTGCATGTATTTAAATTACTGGAAGTAAAAACCTCCAATGGGAGGCCTAGCATTAGCTTGGCTTTTCCCTTTGGGATTTATGGTGCATGTATTTAAATTGAAGGTATTTAAGTTACTGTAAGTAAAAACCTTCAATGGGAGGTCTAGCATTGGCTTGGCTCTTCCCTTTGGGATTTATGATGCATGTATTTAAATTACTGTAAGTAAAAACTTCCAATGGGAGGCTTAGCATTAGCTTGGCTCTTTCCTTTGGGATTTAAGGTACATGTATTTAAATTGCAGGTATTTAAATTACTGTAAGTAAAAACCTCCAATGGGAGGCCTAGCATTAGCTTGGCTCTTCCCTTTGGGATTTATGGTGTAGGTATTTAAATTACTGTAAATAAAAACCTCCAATGAGAAGCCTAGCATTAGCTTGACTCTTTCCTTTGGGATTTAAGGTGCAGGTATTTAAATTAATGTAAGTAAAAACCTCTAATGAGAGGCCTAGTATTAGCTTGGCTCTTCTCTTTGGGATTTAATGTGCAGGTATTTAAATTGCAGGTGATAAACGATCTCCAGTGAATGCGCTTTGCCTTTCCATTCTCGAGTTTGAGTTTTTTTAAAAAATAAATTACAATAAATTGATTCAACAATTCGAGATTTGTGCGCGCTTGGGGACTCCTCTAAGCCAATTTTGTGCTTCTGTAGGATTGACCATTGATGTAGATCTGCGACTCCCTGACATAAAAATAGAGTGAAGTGTCAATATACAAAATATGTGCTAATCTGCATCTAAAACGAGAAGAGTGGAAATAGTACTTATTTTCCATTTTTTTGGGAGGGATTTCTAGAATTGGTTTTTGCTCTCTCTGTTCTTAACATAGAGAGTCTCTTTTTGAATTAAGAGAGACTTTTAATCACATATCAGCTGGGAAATTGGTAGGCACTTAGGAGCTCGTCTGGGTCAATTTTGCACCTCTGTAGGCTTTGCCATTAATATGGAATTGTTCTTCCCTGACATAAAAATAGGAGAAAAATAGAGAGATGGAGAAAGTGTATACAATTTGTGTTAATTTGCGACTAAAATCACAAATAAATGAATAAATAAAACACTTAGCTCGAATTTGCTTGCTCGTTGACGAGGATGAACTCTTGATTTATGTTGATCGATGAAAAAATTTGTGATGATAATTCCTAGCTTTAAACTCACATCATCTTTAAAATTCTCTCTCCCTTTTTTGGTATTTTCTTTTTCTCAAATTTTTCTTTAATCTCCCCAAACCCTCTCAAACATCTAAAATTTTCTCTAAAAAAAATCCCCCTCTTAAGCTCACTTCTTCCTCCTTTTATAACCTACTCATCTATCTCTCATTCTAATTTTTCTATTAACTCTATCTTTCATTCTAATTTTTCTACTAACTCTTCTTCATTTTCATCTTCCTTTCTCTATCTCTATCTCACATTTTAATCTCTCCACTAACTCTTCTTCATCTTCATCTTCCCTTCTCCATATTTATCTCTCATTCTAATCTCTCCACTAACTCTTCTTCATCTCCATATTCCCTTATCTATTCTTATCTTATTTTCTCCATCCATTCTTCTCCATCTCTTCTTCTCCATCTTCCATTCTCTATTCTAATTTATCCACTAACTCTTCTTTTTGTTAATTACAAAATAATCCCTCAAGAGTTACGTATTTACACTCTAGTCCCTGAATTTTAAGTATTTACAATTTAGTCCATGAAAAAATATTTCTTTAAGTCCAAATCTCCTCACAATTTTTGACCCACCTTCCCTATACATAGTCAAAGTTCACCACATGTCAAATTTAAGCTCATTTCTTGTCGCTGAAAATAATGCAGAATTTAATTAAAGTCCTTTTGCACAATTGAGTCATTCTGGGTATAATTGGGCCAATATAAAAATTTGAAATATTAGAGAATAATGTCATAACTCCTAAAAGTGAAAAAATGAAAATAAATTGACTCAAATTGAATTTTTTTAGGCCCGGCTCAAGATTATGCTCGTGAAGGAATATACGACCCCGAATTGGATTTTTTAAATTTGTGATGGGCAACATGAAAAGGGATTTAAAATAAAAATATTGACTATTTTTATATATTTTGATGGCCTCAAATGCTATTATTTATTAAATATTCTCATAATTTCTAAAATATAAAAAAACACAAACAACTATTTTTTGCTCAAAAATGGTTGCCTAAGCTTGGCCAAGGTTCCAAACTTGATTTTGCAATTTTCTTATTTTGTTTTATGAATTTTCGAAAATAAAAATGCCGAAAAAATACTGAAAATATGAAAAATCAATTTTTGGTCAAAATTAGTTCCTTAGGCTTGGCTAAGGTCCCCAAAGTTGATTTTTTAATTTTATGAATTTTTATGGATTTACTATTAATTTTCGAAAATAAATAAAGAAAAAATACGTAAAAATACTGAAAATATGAAAAATCATTTTTTGGTCAAAATTGGTTCCCTAGGTTTGGCTAAGGTCCTCAAAGTTGATTTTTTAATTTTATAATTTTTTTTGGATTTTCTATTAATTCTTGAAAATAAATAAATAAAAAATACGTAAAAATACTGAAAATATGAAAATCGTTTTTTGGTTAAAATTAGTTTCCTAGGCTTTGCTAAGGACCCAAAAGTTGATTTTTCTATTTTATGAATTTTTATGTATTTTTTTTATAAAATTTAAAAAAAGAAAAATTGATTGAAAATCAGGTGTGAACAACACCCCAGAGATTGTCTAGCCGACTTAAGGTTGGGCACGGTTCCAGGTTAGAGTGAGGCTGGTGGGATCTGGTTTGGTTCAAGGTTTTAGATTATGTAGTGTAGATTTTAGGTTTCAGGACCTAGACCGAAAAAGTAGCTACTTCTTCGGCGGCTAATTACTACGAAAATAAGTAGACCAATGACAACTCGATTGGTCGATGGATAGTGGCTCATGGATCGAGCCTCAGTGGTATCCTCGAACCCCTATAAAAAGTCCCTGAATAAGTTCAGCAACACTCCGATCATCTTGCTATTAGTGGCTGAATACTGGCAGCCTCTGTATAGCGGAAGGAAAACGATGTCAACACATCTATCTGATCGGAGGCCTGCCTTTTGGAGTTCCCTTCCATGTTCCATGGACAGCATCTCCATCTCTTGTGCTCTTCAGGAGACGAGAGTATCTGTAGCGAACACTTCGGCATATGCAACTTACAGGTTCTCAAAATTCTTTCAAGGCCATCTTGTACGAGAAAGATTGATAAGAGGGCAAGTGCAGTGTACATGAAAGCATTGGCCATTGCGGACTAGCCTCATTTGTGTGACCATGTTCTTAGCAACTGGTGTGCCAAGGGCCAACAATGGCCTCATCCAAAATAATGAGAATATATTGTCCGAAATGCCAAGGACATGATATTCGCATAAATATTGTCTGATCTGTATGGATACGTGTGCTTTTTAACGACATGCTTTTAGGCCTCCTCATCTCTGAGGGGAGGGGTGGTGCCTTGTGGAGGGGGTACTCCCCACTATTGCATTTGCGTATGATTGTTGGGTCATCATGTATGTCATCGTCATTAGGTTGTTCTTGTGGTTCAAGTGAGGTGGGCAAGTGTTGACACCTAAATGTTGATTTTTCTTTTTTATTTATATTGCACAAAAATGAGGATTTATTTTCACAAAAAATATTTTCTCATGATTTGCATATTTTATTGCATTGCATTTTTATTTATTTATTTGCATCGATGGTGAAGTTTTGAGCTTAATTGAATTATTTGGACCGAGCCCACAAGAGCACAAGATTCGGCTAAAGTCCATGATTATCATTAGGGGGCCGAAAATTGTAATTAAAATATCAAGTGAAAAACTAATTTATTAATTGGAAACTTGTGAACAATTAAGCTTTTTATTCTAGGGTTGCTTAACCTAACTCTATATAAGGACTTGTTGTCACACGCCAAAAGATCATCGACAATAGCTCAGAAATTCTGAAAATCACGTAAGAAGAGAGAGAGAGAGAGAGAGAGGCGAGTTCTCCGGCAACAAGGACGCATCAAGCTTTGGCTGCCCCTTTCCTAGCGCTTTTCTAACTTATCCCTGTGGTTTTTCCACTTTGTCACTACGGTTTTAGCACCTATTGCTGCAATTTTCCCTTTGTCTCTGCGTTTTGTTGCTGTCCCACTGCTACTGCTGCTGTCCCTTCCTTCCTGAGGTCAATGACGCTGCCATAAAAGATCCAGTGTTGAGCAATTCTGTGATAAGCAAAAATGGAGCTGATTTCAAGCTGTTGTCAATTTCTTTTCTAACCGCTGCTGTGCGCCAAAATCAGTGCTGATCGGTATTTGTTTGTGCTGGATTTTGACGTGGGAAGTCCTTGGGTTTGGTACCCGAGATTCCTGCTGTTCGGATATCAATTTGCTGCTGTTTGTGGCTAAAAACAGCACTGTTTTTTGGACAGTTTCACCAATTATTCAATGCAGGTTTTACCCGCTATCCATGGTTGATTCTACTGCTGTTTACACTGTCACGACCTAAAAATCGGTTTTCCCAATTTTAGGTTAATGGATTACTAGATCAATTAATTAAATTAACCAACCTAATTCAAGCTCTCCCAAACTTTACCAAATCGCAACTTAGGTACAATATTTAATATGCAAAGATCTTTAACTTGAAGTCGCCACTAATCATTTTGGGTAGGTTGATTAGATACCTAAATAAAATATCGGGAGAAATACTTTATTCCTACGAACCAGAAATCAATGAGTTCGGGGACTTGGTTACGCTAACATTTCTATCAACGCCCTTTCGGTACCTTTTTATTTCATGAAAAAAAAATCTAATCATGCAGGTTCAGCTAACATTTCTATCAACGCCCTTTCGGTACCTTTTTATTTCATGAAAAAAAATCTGATCATGCAGGTTCAACCTAAGTCACTAACAAAGGTTATCAGACAGGAGCTCAAACAATTGAATTAAACACTCAGCACTCAAGACAATTAACAAGGAGCATGCGCCAAACAATCTTCTTTCTTTTTTATTTTTGCTTTTTAATGAAAAAATGAACTAAGTACAATGCATGAAATTATTCTAAATGCAATGACATAAATAAATGCAATCTACCCTAAGAATGCATATGAATTTAATTAAACCCCATGATTAAATCTATATGACATGTAATTAAAATTGAATCAATCCTAGCATGCAATCTGCATGATGAATTAATTAACCTAAACATGTAACTCTAAATGGCATGGAAAATGACATGGAAATGCATGATGACATGGCAAAGATGATTTTTATTTTCATTTTCTCGGATTTAATTATGGCCTTAAAATAAACTATGTCTAAACATGCATATCCTAACCTAGAATGAAATCTAAATTAATTTATTCCAAACAAATTAATTAAATATGCAATCCTATTTAATATGATTTTATCCTAGAATGCAATTTAATTTAAACATGTCAATTCTAATCTATATGCATCAATTATCTACATGCAATATTTTTTAAGGATTTCCAACATGCATTCAGATATCACAAAAAAGATAGCAATCTAATTAACTCAATTCAAATGTGGAAAGCCAACCAATCAGATATGCAAAGATAGCAATCCGATCAGATAAGCTTAAATGTAGAAAATAAATCAACTTAAATATTTCGCAATTTCTTTCGAGTTAAGTTTCGATCTAAAGCCTGATAGATCGACCCTAAAATTCGAAATACCCGCTATAGAAATAATTCTATCTAAAGCCTGATAGGTAGACTTATTTCCATGTATGCGGTTGCGGATTAGGAAATTTTCCTAATCGAACTTTTTGATTATATTCAGGAAAATTTTCAGTTATTGCCTGAATATCACAAAATCTCTAGAATATTCAAATTTGGATCACAATTCCCAATACAAAACGTGCTACAAGATACCTTCGGAGTTTTCAGTTTCCAAAAATTAACTTGCAATCTTTCAATCCAAACAATTAGACATTTGAAATTTTACGTACAATCTTTGTGATATGCGGTCAAATATCTCAAACCTCAGATTAGGCAAAATATCTAGGTTTGCAAGATAAAAATTGATTTTTTTAAATATGCGATCTTTCAATTTAGGCAATTGGATATTACATATTTTAAATCAAATAACGCAATTCATCAAGATATGCACTCAAGATCATAGTCGCACAATATTGGAAACACAACATTTAGAATTTTCAATTCAGAAAATATATCTAAACCGACAAGATTACCTCTTCGAAATTTGATTGCAACGAAACTTTGACAATCAAACTTGACACTTTCTCGGACTGTGGATGTCACCAACGTGGGATGGCAATTCAGTGGGTGGCTTGCGGCTGTTCTTGGTTCTTCATGGGGCTGCAATTTGCCTTCGTGGATGCCTATGGTTAGCGATGATGAATTGTGGTGGCGCAAGGCAATTCGCGGATGAGCTTGTGGCTTGAATATGGACGATCTCCCTCTCCTTGCTCTGAGATTGAATGTGCCGTGAATTATTCTGAATTGTCCTCTTGGGGACACTGCAAAGGAAGACCGAGAGAAAGAGTTGATGGTCCAAGTCTTCAGGCGTGTTCTTTTTTGGATGAAGCTCTCTGATGAAGACTCTCACGTTACCTCCCCTCACTTGTCAGACCATGTTCTCCTTTTTTTTTGCTTTTTGACTTTTTGACTTTTTGAGGTTTGCTCTCTTTTCTCTATGGTTTTCTTTTCCAGACTCTCTCGCCTTGCTTGTTCGTTCCCCCTCCCCTTTTATAGGCAATTAAGTCTGAGTTACCAAGAAATCGAATTCTGCTCCACACGTGATGAGCAAAATCTGTTGATATCCCTGGCTTTCCTCAACAAAAATCAGGTAAAATCCCAAGCTTCGCTAAAAAAAAAATCAAATAAAATCCTGATGTTGCAGATTGTGTAAGGATTTTTTTTCTTCTTTTTTTTTCTTTTTCTTTTCTTTTTCATCCACCGCCGGTCCAAATGCACATGCATGAATGCAAAAGGTAAAACTATACTAAAAATGCAGACCAAATTATTTTGTAGGGACTAAAGTTAGTCTCTAATTTTTTATGAAATAGAATGATCTAAATTTAGGTGTCAACATACACAAGAATTCTTCGCTGTTTTGCGCTGGTTCTAGGTGGATTCATGCTCGAATTTGTCGCTACAAGTCAAGCCTCGATAAGTTGCAAATTCGCCTCCATCAAGCCTCCTAGACATGCATGATTCTCGTTTTCCGTAGTCCAAATACGCAAGCTTGTTCGTCAAGTTTTCATTCGGCTTCAAACTAGGTAATTTTCTAATCCATAATATTCTGAATATACGTAAATATTTGCTGAATTTCTATGGATTATGGTTGCCTAATGAATTTTCAAACTTAAGAACATATATTTGAAAGTTGTGCATACATTGAGGATATTCAACTATTTTGATTTTGGATATTTATCTTATGGATTGATTTTTGCTCAAATATTTAAATCATATCTTGAAAATATATCATTCATGACTCTTTGGAATATTTGTGAATATTTTGGGAAATTTTGTGTAATCTCGTGATAATTTGAAAATTTCCAAAAGATACTCGAATATACCAAAATATTTCAAAAAAACGTGATTGATTAGGATAATTTCCTAATCCGCAATGCACACATGGGAATAAATCTATCTATCAGGCTTTAGATGGAATTATTTCCATAGCGGGTATTTTGAATTTTTAGAGTCGATCTATCAGGCTTTAAATCTATCTATTAGGCTTTATTCGTTTTCCATATGTGAATTGATTTGGATTGGATCGTTATCTTGCATATCTTTATCTGTATGCTTCAAAATCCTAAAATATTCTACATGTAGATAATTTTCCTTTCAAAATAGATTTGCGTATCACTCTAGGTAGGCAGCATATTTAGTTCTTGAGTAGGATTTTCTAGATAATTTTCCATTTAGATAAATATTGCATTTTAAAATAGAATTCACATGTTTAGGTAAGTTTGCATGTTTAAAATAGTCTATTCTAGATAGGATAGGATTAAGATAGATTTCATGCATAATCTAGTTCAAAATAACCACTTTCTTGAGGTGTTTTATTTTTGGTCTTCCTTAAATCCGAAAATCATAAAAAAAAATTGTCATCATGCATTACATGTCATTTTTACCATGTCATTTTTGAAATTGCATGTTGGATTTGCATCGCATATAGAATTCCATGTTTAAGTCTTTTAATTAATTCGGATACAATGTAGTTGATTTAATTAAACCATAGCATAACATTGTACCTTAGTTTAATATAATTACATGTCATATAGATTAATCATGTTAGTTAATTAAATTGATTACATTGCATGTCATTAGGGTAGTCATGTGGTTTAATTTAACCTCATATGCATGCTTAAGGTAGTCTTGCATTCAATTCATGTCATGGAATTTTAGGATAATTTTATGCATTGCATATAGTTTATTTTTCATTAAAAAAAGTGAAAACAAAAAGAGAGAAGATTGTCTGGTGCATGCTCTTTGCTAATTATCTTGAATGCTCATTGTTAGTTTGATTGATCGTGCTTCCCTCTGATAACTTTTGTTAATGACTTAGGTTAAAATTTAATCAAACTTGCATGATCAAATTCTTTTCATGAAATAAAATATACCAAAAGGGCATTAGAGTAATCTAGCGTAATCAAGTTCCCAGGCTCATAATCTCTGGTTCGTAGGAATAAAATAGTTCTCCCACTATTTTATTTAGATTACTAATCAACCTACCTTAAATGATTAGTGGTGACTCATATTGAAAATCTTCTGCATCTAAATATTGAATCTAAGTTACGATTTGGTAGAGTTTGGAAGAGCTCGAACTAGGTTAGTTAATTCACTTAATTAACTTGGTAATCTATTAACCTAAGAATTGAGAAATTGATTTTTAGGTCGCGACATCAAGTATGGTCTCAATCGCATATATGGTGAGCCACCCAAGATGTGGGTTGGATGCTATAATTGCTTTGGGTCCAATGCGAGTTCGAATACTGGAAACATTGCCCCTAGACTTTGGGATTTCTTGAGAAGTTATAAGAAAGTTATAAGGAAGGATAAATTGATGAAGGTGAAAAGTTGACTACAATAATTTGCACATAGTTTAGCTTATTAGGGGCTACTTTAGCTCTTGCTCAAAAATATATTAAAAGAGGTTTAGCTTATTCTATAATGTCTCAAATGGGTTATATGATGTTAGGTCTAGGTATAGGGTCCTATCGAGCCGCTTTATTTCATTTGATTACTCATGCTTATACGAAAGCATTGTTGTTTTTAGGATTTGGATCAATTATTCATTCAATGGAAGTTATTGTTGGATATTCTCTAGATAAAAGTTATGGGAGGTTTAAAAAAGCATGTACCAATTACAAAAATTGCTTTTCTAGTGGGCACACTTTCTCGTTGTGGTATTCCTCCACTTGTTTGTTTTTGGTCAAAAGAAACTCATCTCAGTCATATATAGCTCATACAAAAGAATATATTGCCAAAAGTTCGCCACAGGAAGCTTTGCAAAACAATTTGGTGACATCGACTTGCCTCGTACTGTGGATGTGGACTGCTCAATTGGTTTGGATGATAGTAGTGACAATATGACAAAAGGAATAGAAGATCCATCAAGAGTTAATAGAAAGCGAAGTTGTGCCACTAATAAGGATAATAAGTTCGCAATGCTCTCGAAGCAAATTGAAGAGGTTGCTTTTGCATTAAAAAAGATGAGTAAAAATCAGTTGGATGTTGCTGAGCTCTACAAAGAAGTGATGGAGGTTGAATGTTTCGATGAAGCCACCCTTGTCTATGCCTTTGATTATCTTGTGGAAAATGAGAGAGTTGCAAAAGCATTCATTATCAAGAGTGCCAAGCAAAAGAAGTTACGGCTCGAAGATTTCGTAGACAGAAGAGGAAATGGAAATTGACAAGTATCAAACTTTGGATGTTTGCTCTTCATTCTATCTGATACTATCTGAACAATCGACTTGTTCTTTGATTAGTTGTTGCAGTAGCTATCCAAGCAGCTTTTTGTGGCACAATTTATTCTAATGTTTCATGGAAAGATAAACATTGGTACTAACCTAACTATGAAATGTTTTCTATCTGTTTGCTTTTCGGAATCAAGTCCATTTTCTATTTTAGGAGAACACATCTAGAGATTTTGGTTTCCTTTTCATTTTGTGAGTTCAAATACTAGATTTGCTAGACTCATCAAGAAAATCCATTTATTAAGTAACGTTGACTCAATAAATTAATTTGGAAGTGAGAGCCCCACTATTGTGGCTGCGCTAGTCATCAACGAGGCTCGGCGACTGGTGGAGAAAGAAGAAAAAGAAAAAAAAGAAAAGGAAAATAAAATAAATAATTAACAGTTAATAAAGAAATGATATAATATAAAAAATAATATAAACCCTTGGTGTTAATAAAATCATTTTTTTCCCGTGAGATTAAAGCCGTTTTCTAAATGAGAACCAAACACCAGAAAATATTTTCGGTAATATATTACCAAACAAAGGAGAATAAATCGTTTTCCGGGAAAATGAATTATGGGAAATCACTTTCCAGAAAACGAATTCCCGAAAAATATTTTCTTTGAAACAAACACACCCTAAATAAAATACTAAAAGAGCCAAATGTGTGCTATTTCACATTTTGCAAGATTGACTTCTTTACATACTTAATTTTAAAATATATATTTTTAGAAAATTCCTCTAGCACGAGATGGAGGAAACTATCACGAGAATCCACTAACAATGGGGGATATTGCCATCAACTAGAAATCGGAGGAAAATAGTGTGTAGGAAGATGGACCACCCTATACATATATAGTTTTACTAGATCCAATGAAAAAGAAATTCCAACTAAAAAAAAGAAAAAAAAAATTGAATTAAAAATAGAAAAGTTCAAGGCCACGAATTAGAGCTATTAGTCCTTCGATGCTTCTCAAATTCGCATGCATGCAAGCCTTCAACCATAACAAAATTAAAAAAGAAAAAAAACAGAAGGTTTTCACCGTTTCAGTGCATGAATGGAGGGGATCAGTGCCAGTCCATTATTGAAACATTATCGATATTGTACTGAAATAGTATCGGTATTCTATCGAACGGTACCAAGGTTTGGCTCAAAAATTTCCTAAATTTTTGAGCTTGGCTGGGTTGGGTCAGTGTTGGCCTTTTTGACAGCTCTATGGAGCCGGATGACTTTCAAATCCAGTTTAGAGGAAATTCCTCTCACAATGTATCAAGTAGCGTGTACGCCTCGGAGATTGTCTAGCTGACTTAAGGTTGGGCATGGTTCCAAGATAGAGTTAGACTGGTGGGATCCGATTCGGTTCAGGGTTTTAGATTATGTAGGGTAGATTTTGGGTTTCAGGACCTAGACCGAAAAAGTCGCTACTTCTTCCATGGCTAATTATTGCGAAAACAAGTAGACAAACGACAACTCGATTGGTCGATGGACAGTGGCTCGTGGATAAAGCTTCAGTGGTATCCTCGAACCCCTACAAGAAGTCCCTGAACAAGTTCAGCAACACTCCTATCATCTTACCATCAGTGGCTAAATACTGGAAGCCTCCGCATAGCCGAAGGAAAACAACGCCAACACATCTCTCTGATCGGAGGCATGCCTTTTGGAGTTCCCTTCCATGTTCCATGGACAACATCTCCATCTCTCGTGCTCTTCGGGAGACGAGAGTATCTATAGCGAACCCATTGGCATATACAAGTTACAGGTTCATAAAATTCTTTCAAGGCCATCTTGTGCGAAAAAAGATTCATAAGAGGGGCAAGTGCAGCGTACATGAAAGCATTGGCCGTTGCGAACCGGCCTCATTTGTGTGACCATGTTCTTAGCAACTGGTGTGCCAAGTGCCAACAATGGCATCATCCAAAATAATGAGAATACATTGTCCGAAATGCCAAGGACATGATATTCGCATAAATATTGTTTGATATGTATGGATAAGGGTGCTTTTTAACGACAGGCTTTTGGGTCTCCTCATCTCTGAGGGGAGGGGTGGTGCCTCGTGGAGGGGGTACACCCCACTGTTGCATTTGCGTATGGTTGTTGGGTCATCGTGTATATCATCGTCATTAGGCTGTTCTCGTGGCTCAAGTGGGGTGGGCACGTATGGTCCTAATGGCATATATGGCAAGCCCCGAGAAGTGGGTTGGATGCTACAATTGATTTGGGTCCATTGTGAGTTTGAATACTGGAAATATTATCCCTGAACTTTGGGATTTCTTGAGAAGTTAAAAGAAAGAGATGAGGAAGGGTAAATTGATGAAGGTGAAAAGTTGACTAGATGAAGAACTAATTGTGGTCAAAAGGCCACATCTATTTCCTTTTTCTGAAAAAGTTGGCTTGGGCTGGCCGAGGCCATCTGGGCTAGAGCCCGGCCAATGGCCCGAGTGAGAAGGGACTGTGCCTCCAAATGGGCTGGGGACTGTCCAATCCCTTGCTAGGCTGGGGCCCAAATGGACTGGGCCATGCCATGCTTGGGCAACACTGCCCAGTGGCCATTGCTAGCTCAGGCCCTTCACATAATGCAAGTAGTTATCTAGAGTAATTTGCACATAGTTGCTAGGATTCAAATGTGCAAGTTGTAACCGCCCGTTCCTCACCTGAAAATTCCCCATGCCCCTCCCCTATCAATCACACCGAATTGCATTCAAGCCCCTAAATTTGCGTGCGCAGGTGCTTAGGACTTGTTCCACCAGTTGAACGACTCCAACGAACCCGAGTCGGCTCGATTCCTGGTTTCGTTTTCTTTAAGCTGTTAGATCTGTGTACATATTGTACAACACGTACCAACCTGAATTTTAAAGACTTGGGTGAACTCGAGTCAGCTGTTAGATCTGTGTGCGTCCCGTGCAACACAGTCCAACCGGGTTTTGACGACTCGGACGGCTCCCAACGAAGTCTCAGACAAAAGAAAGGAGGAGGGCCGATGCTCGTCAGACAAGGAACGAGCTTTGCTTCATCCACAAATGGACGTGCTTAAATTAAGGAGCTTCATTGATTGAGAAAGCTAACATCACTGTTTGCCCGTGAGCTAATTAATTACAAAGGCTCCCTAACACAGAGAGAGATCGGGGGATGTTTTTTTCTTCCGATTCTCAGTTACAGACATGTCCTTATATAGGACTTGGGCACACACTACAAACGGACGGTTCGGTTGGTGGCTGAATTATTTGCACACATGTGCTGGAAAATAAGGAAAAATGCTACAGTAAAAGTGCAGAAAAGGTAAAATTACAATGTCGTCCGCCTCTATGACCCAAATCTAGTTCATAATCATCAAGATAATGCTCGATGATAAGAGAACCAACATGGATAAGGTGCCGACAGCGGTCGAGGATGCCGAGCTACTGGGTGACTTGGCTGTTGTGACGTTAATGGCAAGCTTTTGCCCATTTTCACAGTGCGTATCAACAGTGCAAATGAAGTAGTACGGGCCATTCGTGTCCGCGGGAAGTGCGTAAATGACTGGTGTGTCGACCCCAATAACCAAGTTCACTTTGGTGCAGTTGTCGTATTCTTCTTTTGTAACGTTCATAAAGTTGTGCGTCCCATTCCCCAAAAACTCTACATTACATGATAGGAAAAGGTTTAGATTCGATATGCATTACCAACGTAACCGCTCCTCGAATTTTAGAAAGATATTCGATTAATGCTGATTACTGTCCAAGTTAATTTGAGCACCCATAATAGCTGACATGAAATTGTTCATATGCATATCTAATTGAGGAGAGAGAATAGATATGGTCATTAGAGGGAGAATAAGAAGATGAATCCTTACCCAAAGTGTCGCCGCCCGTGAAATTTTTGCCGGCGGCCCACTCGTCGTAATACCCAGCCATGATGTTCAACGGTGCGGTCCAACCTCGGTCACCGCCGACGACGTACTCCGTCGCCACCGCTCCCCCAAGGCAAGCCAGCATTGCAACGGCCAAGAAACCCACGAAAACGGCGCCTCTATCCATCTTTTTTCTCCCGAAGTGGGTTCACCAGGTCGTCCCTCACCAATTCACGAGCCTCTCTCCTCTCCTCTCGAACCCAAAATGCTTCAAACAACCTCAAAATCTTCTTCCACAACTGCAATTTCTAGTAGCTGGGAATTGTACAGGACGATTTGGAACCGATGTAACTCTTTAGTATTGAAAATATTAAAATACACTTTGGAAGAAAGTCAAAAAAAAGAAGAAGCCTCAATTTTTGACTATTAATGGACAACTTAGGTGTGCTTAAGCCTCAATTTTTTACTATTGATTGTCAAAAATTGACAACTTAGGTGTGCTTGAATTTGATAAAATTAAGTGTAGTCAAATAAAGACATTTAAGTTTGGCAAAAATTAGGTATAGAATTGGCTATAAATATGTGTGTTTTTTCTTGTAAGTTTCATATCAAGGAGGAGAAGAAATAGAGAGAGAGAGAGAGAGAGAGAGAGAGAGAGAGAGAGAGAGAGAGAGAGAGTTCTTGTAAGAACAAGCTTAGAGCAAAGCTTGATTTTCTTTGTGTAAAACCTTGGCAAAGGTATTTTGTAGTATTGCTCTCTCATTTGCATTTTTGTTATTCTCTCCAAATTAAATCCTCCAAGCTTCCGCAAAATTCCTCCTTCCCTTTTTATTTGGTTCCTACATTTGGTATTAGAGCCAAGTTATGGCGTCCACAAGTTCCGTTCAATTTCAACTTCCAAAGTTGAATGGAAAGAATTTCAACAACTGGTCCGTCCAGATGAAGGTTTTGTTCAAATCGCAAGATTTGTGGAACCTGGTGAAGAATGGCTACATCGAAGTAGCTAATAACGAAGAATTCAATGCCATGAGAAAGGAGGAGAAGGATTCGTTGGTGGAGTCCCGGAAAAAAGATCAGAAAGCATTATATGCGATCTTTCAAGCCGTGGAGGAGACGATATTTGAAAAAATATTGAATGCCGAGACCGCCAAAGCAGCGTGGGATATTTTGCAAAAATCCTACAAGGGCGACGATCGTGTTCGAAGAGTTCGGCTTCAAACACTTCGAGGTGATTTTGAGTCTTTACGCATGAATGATTCTGAATCTATCTCTTTGTATTTTGATTGTGTACAAAACATCGTTAACCAATTGAGGGTTAATGGTGAAACACTCCAAGATGTACGAGTCGTAGAAAAAATCTTGAGGTTTTTGACTGAAAGATTTGACTACGTTGTTGCGGCAATCGAAGAAGGCCAAGATATATCAACCATGACGTTGGAGCGGTTGATGGGTTCATTATGCTCACATGAGCAAAGAATAAATCAGAAGTCCGTCGGTTCATATCCCGAACAAGCTTTGCAAAGTCGTATCGCTCCATCAAATCGAGGAAGCTATCAAGGAGGAAGTGGAAATTCCAATTTCACCGGGAAATTTAAAACACGTGACAAATCAAAAGTCAAGTGTTTTAAGTGCAACAAGTTCGGGCATTACAAATCCGAATGCCATGCAAAGGAGACTTACGAGCAGGCAGAGCACGCACATACCACTGATGCTGAAGAATACATGGTGTTAGCATGTACGAAGGATGACTCAAGTACTGCAGACACTAACATATGGTATCTAGACACTGGTTGCAGCAATCATATGACTGGCCGGAAGGAATTATTCTCACGATTGGATGAGACGAGTCGTGGTGAAGTCAACTTCGGGAATAAATCAAAAATTCCCGTGATGGGCAAAGGTAACATTAATATCAAGTCAAAAGATAGTACTAATGTTGCTATTGCAGATGTTTACTTTGTGCCAGGACTTTTTTGGGATTTGCTAAATGTTGGGCAACTTTCCGAAAAAGGCCACAAAGTTCACATTGAAAATGGAATTTGCACCATCAGAGTTGTCAACAACAAGTTGATCACAACGGTGCAAATGACAAAGAACCGGATGTTTCCCATGACTCTTCAGACGAAGAATCTCTTGAGTTTTCAAGCGATGATGAAAGACAACAACTGGTTGTGGCATCTTCGATACGGTCATCTAAATTTTCGTGGACTAAAACTACTAGTCCAGAAAAGGATGGTGATCGGCATGCCTTTAATCGAATGTCCAGATCGTCCATGCGAAGGATGTCTCGTTGGAAAACAACATCGAGAATCATTTTCAGTAGGGAAAGCCAGAAGAGCAAAACAACCTTTGGAGCTGGTACATACAGATATATGTGGCCCTGTTGAGGTTGAATCAGTCGGACAAAAAAGGTACATGCTGATTTTTGTTGATGATTTTACCAGAAAAACTTGGGTATATTTCTTGAGAGAAAAATCTGAAGCATTTGCCAAGTTCAAAGAATTTAAAGTCTATGTTGAAAAACATAGTGGCTTTAATCTGAAGACGTTGAGATCGGATAGAGGGGGAGAATTTACCTCAAATGAATTTGACAAATTTTGTAAAATTCATGAAGTAAAACGTCAGTTGACTGCCAGCTATACACCTCAGCAAAATGGTATAGCAGAAAGAAAGAACAGAACAATTTTTGAAATGGTAAGAAGTATGTTAAAAGCCAAAAATTTGCTTAAGAATTTTTGGGCAGAAGCGGTTGCTTGTGCTGTATTTGTACTAAACAGATGTCCAACAAGGAGTGTTCTTGGAAGAACCCCAGAAGAGGCTTGGAGCGGCAACAAGCCAGATGTTTCGTTTCTACGAGTATTTGGGTGCGTGGCATATCCTTATATACCAGATGAACGAAGAAAGAAGTTGGATGACAAAAGCGAGAAATGCATCTTTATTGGCTATAGTGACACAACTAAAGGTTATAAGCTGTATAACCCAGTCACTGAAAAGGTAATTATCAGCAGGGATGTCCAGTTTTTTGAAGATGAAGCTTGGGACTGGAACCAAAAAGGTGACCAGAAAAGCATCACCATCGAAGATGAACCATTGGAGAGAGAAATAGAAGAGCCTCCATCATCTTCAACTAGTGGTACATCTTCATCAACAGCAGCTTCAGAACCACCACTACGTCGTTCACAACGACTGAGGGAGACGCCAGCAAAATTCAGGGATTACGTGGTCACAGGAAGCGATGGCAGTGATAATAACGGAATCACTAATGAAACATTGGTAAACTTTTGTTTGTTTGCTGAATGTGATCCTGTAACCTATGATGAAGCGGCTGCAGATGAAAGGTGGATTCATGCAATGGATGAAGAAATTCACTCAATTGAGAAGAATGACACATGGGTGCTAACTTCCTTACCACCTGGTAAGAAACCCATTGGTGTCAAGTGGGTGTACAAGACGAAGTACAAACCCAACGGTCAGGTGGACCGTTACAAGGCCAGACTGGTTGTAAATGGCTACAAGCAAAAGCCAGGTATTGATTATTTTGAAGTATTTGCACCAGTGGCTCGGATGGATACCATCCGGATGATCTTAACACTTGCAGCTCAAAATCATTGGAAGATCCATCAAATGAATGTGAAATCAGCATTCCTTAATGGTGTTCTTGAAGAGGAAGTCTACGTAGAGCAACCACAGGGTTATGAGAAAGGGCATGAAAATCAAGTTTACAAACTGAAGAAGGCTTTGTATGGGCTAAAATAGGCACCCCGTGCTTGGTACACGCGTATCGACATATATCTGTTAGAGCGTGATTTTCAAAAGTGCCCGTATGAGCATACACTGTATATCAAGTCAAATACTAACGGTGACATAATAATTGTGTGCCTTTATGTTGATGACTTGATATTTACAGGCAGCTGTGAAAAAATGTTTTCAGAATTCAGGGAGGCTATGACTAGCCAGTTCGAGATGACTGATTTAGGATTGATGTCCTATTTTCTTGGGCTTGAAGTGAAGTAGACAGAGAATGGCATATTTATTTCACAGCAGAAATATGCTAATGATATTCTGAAGCGATTAAAAATGGAATCGCTCAAACCAATTCGAACTCCCGTAATTGAACGTTTGGAGCTGAAGAAAGAAGGAACTGGTGAATTAGTAAATCCCACTTATTTCAAAAGCATTGTTGGCAGTTTAAGATATTTGGCTTCTACAAGACCAGATATTACCTATGGAGTGGGAATTATTAGCATGTTCATGGAGAAACCATACCAATCACATTTACAGGCGGCAAAAAGAATTTTGCGGTATGTCAGTGGAACTCGTGATCATGGAATTTTATATTCTTATACTAACAACTTTGATCTGTTAGGGTATACAGATAGTGATTGGGCAGGTGATATTGAGACTCGAAAGAGTACTTCAGGGTATGCTTTCTTTCTTGGATCAGGAGTAATTTCTTGGTCTTCGAAAAAACAGCAGGTTGTTGCACTCTCGATAGCTGAAGCAGAATACATGGCATTAACTTCAGGGGCTTGTCAATCAATATGGCTTCGATGGATGCTGCGTGAATTGATGCATGAACAAGCAGGTCCTACTCAATTAATGTGTGACAATAAGTTGGCTATTGCGTTAGCTAAGAATCCTGTATTTCATGGCAGGAGCAAGCACATCGACATCAAGTATCATTATATTCGTAAGCAAGTCAAAGATGGTGAAATTGAACTTAATTTCTGCAGATCAGAAGACCAGATTGCAGATATCCTGACAAAACCATTGAAGGCTGATTTGTTCGAAAGATTGAAGACGATGCTTGGCGTTATGAACTTCCAAAATTAATTTTAAGGGAGGCTATTGAAAATATTAAAATACATTTTGGAAGAAAGTCAAAAAAAGAAGAAGCCTCAATTTTTGACTATTAATGGACAACTTATGTGTGCTTAAGCCTCAATTTTTTACTATTGATTGTCAAAAATTGACAACTTAGGTGTGCTTGAATTTGATAAAATTAAGTGTAGTCAAATAAAGACATTTAAGTTTGGCAAAAATTAGGTATAGAATTGGCTATAAATATGTGTGTTTTTTCTTGTAAGTTTCATATCAAGGAGGAGGAGAAGAAATAGAGAGAGAGAGAGAGAGAGAGAGAGAGAGAGAGATAGTTCTTGTAAGAACAAGCTTAGAGAAAAGCTTGATTTTCTTTGTATAAAACCTTGGCAAAGGTATTTTGTAGTATTGCTCTCTCATTTGCATTTTTATTATTCTCTCCAAATTAAATCCTCCAAGCTTCCGTAAAATTCCTCCTTCCCTTTTTATTTGGTTCCTACGTTTAGGGGGTATTTACAGAGATGGGAATCACAGAAGAACTATCAGAAGCAAGAGTGAGAAGGGGCCAAAGACTGATTCAATACGCACTCTTCCCGGGTCCTCTTGTAGAACAGTTTGACCATCTGGTCTTATGAAAACAATCTAGGACGTGCTGAGATTTTATGGAGCCACGTGCCATCTTCTAACCGGGTTTGCGTGGAAGCTAAGCGTGCACGAACTTTCTAGCTTTGAGAGGAGATCGTCATCGTCAATCGGCCATCCTTGTGGTTATCCGAGAGGTCGCTGCATCCATCTCTCTCTCTCTCTCCCTCCTCTGGATAAAATTCCAAACAGCTCACCGGGACGGTCCGGCTGCTGATTGTCAAAGAACAACTCAGCCACGTTTGCTTTGCGAGTCGGTAGCAAATACGTCCGTAAATTGTCGTAGTGCCCGCCTTCAAGGGTTTTATTGAAAAACCATAGGAAATTTCAAATCACGTGAGACATTTAAGCACATACTTACATACATAGTACTTGGTCCTTCTTCGCTGCTGAATAGAAAGAGTTTCATTGACCTCGACTGGTCCTGATTGATTATAATAAATATTTTATTATTTTAGATAGTCGTTCCGCAAAGTTTATAAATAGATTTGTGTACTTTTCAAGTTTTAGTTGATGTGTTAATTACCGTAGCCACGCTCGAGCTGCGGCAAATGCTCACGACCATTTCTTTTCAGAGAGGCCAAAGGGAGGACGAAGGAATAAGAAATGATTTGAAGTAGAAGAAGAAGTCAATAGGAAACTATTATTCAATTATTTCTAACCACATGGTCTCTTAACCAATGAGTGTTTTATGCAAAATACATTTATGATGGCATGTGAACTTATGGTTGAGATTGTATCGTCTCTGACAATATTGTTGGGGAAGCATTTCCCAAGTCAATATGAGAGCTCTGGAGAGAGAACATTAAGAAAGGAAAATAAATACAAGTTAGCAAATTTTTAATGGCCCCCTATGGTAATGCTTAGATGGGGACGCTAGCACTGGTCGTCCTCTCCACCCTTTACCTTAAAAAAAAAATCTATTATTTAAGTTTACCGTGCGAACACGGACCAACCGAATTTTATCGACTCAGATGACCAACCGAATTTTATCGACTCAGATGAATCCAAGTCGTCTCCCAACGAAGTTTCAGAAAAGAAAAGGCGAAATGGCCGAAGATGTTCGTCAAACGAGGGACCAACGAACTTATTTGAAAACTGAGAAGGCTAGCATCACTGTTTGCCTCTTTTTATTCCATACAATACATGAGTATGAATGAACGACCCATGAACAGACCAAATTAACATGAGCTAAGAAGGGAAAATTACAGTATTCTCTTCCTCTATGACTCTAATCTAGTTCATAAACATTGCTATGATGCTTGATGATACGAGAACCAGCATGGACAAGACGCCAACGGTGACTGAGGACGCTGAGCTATTCGGTGCCTCGGCTGGGGTCAAGCTGGTGACGTTGATGGCTAGCTTCAGCCCATTCTCGCAGTCGGAACTGACGGTGGAGATGAAATAGTACGGGCCATTCGCGTCCGTTGGAAGCGTTAAACTGAACGCGACGCCACCTGAGAACGTCGAGATCACTTTTGTGCAGTTGTCATATTCTTCTTTTGTAACGTTCGCAACGTTGTGCGTCCCGTTCCATACAAACTCTGCATAATGAAGAGGGTTTAACAATGATGAGTATGATATGACGCGAGAAAAGAAAATTTAAAATTGATATAAATCGACACGTTTTGACGACTTGAACTTTAGAAAGATAGTCAGACTTATGTTGGTTAACGTCCAAGTAAATTTAAACACCAATATAAGCTGAGAGAAGTCTATTGTCTCCATCAAACAATTGAACTAACATGTGGGAGATGAAATTGTTCCTTGCATGATGTCTAATCGAGGAGATACAATATGTTCCTAAGAAGGAAAATAATTAGACGAATGCTTACTCAAAGTGTCGCCGCCCATGAAAGTTTTGCCGTCGGCCCACTCGTCGTAATAAGTGGCGTTTGGCGGTGTGGTCCAACCTCGGCTATCACCAACGACATACTCTGTCGCCGCCGCACCTCCGAGGCAAGCCAGCATTGCCACGACCAAGCAACCCGCCAAAACGACGCCTCTCCCCATCGTTTTTTTTTTTTCCAAACTACGAGTCACCCCTCTCAAACCCGAAACGCTTCAATGCCCTCGAATCTTCTTTCACAATCGCAGCTTCTGATGACAAAGGAGTGTGTAGGGATGATTTGAAATCAACGCAGCTCGTTGGGGGTATTTATAGAGATTTGAATCGGGATAAAGAATGAATGTCAAAGCCGGCACGAGTGAAAAAGGTGGCAAAAAGACTTATTCAATGCATACGTCTTTTGACAGGCATGTCTTTCTACTTGGTCTTCTTTTGGAACCATTCAGACATTTTGACCATCCGATCATGTAAAAGCAATCTAGGACAGGCTGATCATTTGACGATGCCAGGTGCCGCCTTTTTAATCGGGTGTGACTAAGCTAAACGTACGCGTAACTTTTCAGCTTTGGCTGTAAAACTGTCGCCGTCAATCGGCAAATGTTGTAATTGTCCAAAGTGGGAGCTCCCGGTCCTTTTGTCTCTTTCTTTTCTATATGAAAATTCCAAACGTCTGTTTTGGGACGTAGGCTAGTAATTGATTGTCAAAGAACAAATTAACCACGTTTGCTTTGGGTGTCCGTAGCAAATTCATTGGTCAAATGTCGCGTGGGCGTTGGCGCAGGTGGAGGTAATGGATCATCATTACCCCTTAGTTTTATCCACGGAGCCGCAAGGGTGTCAATGGGCCGGGTCGCTCTTGAATTATCTAAATATAAAGCGAAAATAAATAAAAGACTGAAGGAGCCAAATATGTGCTACAACATATTTTGCAAAATTGACTTCTTCTCATACTTATTTTTAAAATCTAATTTTTTAGAAAATTTCTCTAGCACGAGATGGAGGGAATTATCATGAGAATCCACTAACAATGGAGGATGTTGTCATGGGCTAGAAATTGGAGGAAAATGGTGTGGAGGAAGATGGACCACCCTATACGTATATAGTTTTGCTAGATCCAAGGGAAAACAAATCCCAACAAAAAAAAATAAAAAAATTAAATTAAAAATAGAGAAGTTCAAGGCTATGAATTGGAGCCATTAGTCCTTCTATGCTTCTCAAATTCGCATGCACGCAAGCCTTCAACCATAACAAAAAGAAAAACAAGGGAAGGTTTTCACCATTTCAGTGCATGGCTGGAAGGGATCAGTGCTAGCCCATTATTGAAACACTATTAGTAATGTACCAAAATAGTATCGGTATTGTACTGAAATTCCAACAAAAAAAAAGAAAAAAAATAAACATAAACTGAATTAAAAATAGAAAAGTTCAAGGTCATGAATTAGAGCTATTAGTCCTTCCATGCTTCTCAAATTCTCATGCATGCAAGCCTTCAACCATAACAAAAATTAAAAAAAGAAAAAGTTTTCACCATTTCAATGTATGAATGAAGGGGATAAGTGCTGGCCCATTATTGAAACACTATGGTATTGTACTGAAATAGTATCGGTATTGTACTAAAACAGTACCAATGTCCGGTTCGAAAATTTTCTAAATTTTTGGATTGGGCTGGCGCGGGAATTTTTGATGGGCCTAGGGAGCTTGTTGACCTTCAAATCCAGTTTGGAGGAAATTCCTTTTGCAATGTATCAAGCAACGTGTACGCCCCAGAGATTGTCTAGCCGACCTAAGGTTGGGCATGGCTTCGGGATAAAGTTGGACCGGTGGGATCCAGTTTGGTTTCTTAAGGTTTTAGGTCATGTAGGGTAAATTTTAGGTGTTAGGATCTCGACCAAAAAAGGCAGTAGATTACTGAGAAAGCAAGTAGACAAATGACAGCTCGATTTGTCGAAGGATAGTGGCTCGTGGATCAAGCCTCAGTCGTATCCTCGAACCCCTACAAGAAGTCCCTGAATAAAGCCAGCAACACTCCGATCATCTTGCCATCGGTGGCTGAATACCGGCGGCCTCCGTATAGCAGAAGGAAAACGACGTCAACGTATCTATCTGATCGGAGGCTTGCCTTTTGGAGTTCCCTTCCATGTTCCATGGACAGCATCTCCATCTCTTGTGCTCTTCGGGAGACGAGAGTATCTGCAGCGAACACTTTGGCATATGCAACTTACAGGTTCACAAAATTCTTTCAAGGCCATCTTGCGCGAGAAAGATTGATAAGAGGGCAAGCGCAGCGTACATGAAAGCATTGGCCGTTGCGAACCGGCCTCATCTGTGTGACCATGTTCTTAGCAACTGGTGTGCCAAGAGCCAACAATAGCATCATCCAAAATAATGAGAATACATTGTCCGAAATGCCATGGACATGATATTCGCATAAATATTGTACGATCTGTATGGATACATGTGCTTTTTAGCGACGGCCTTTTAGGTCTCCTCATCTCTGAGGGGAGGGGCGGTGCCTCGTGGAGGCGGTACTCCCCACTGTCGCTTTTGCGTATGATTGTTGGGTCATCGTGTATGTATGTCATCGTCATTAGGTTGTTCCCGTGGTTCAAGTGAGGTGGGCAAGTATGGTCCCAATCGCATATATGGTGAGCCACCCAAGATGTGGGTTGGATGCTATAACTGATTTGGGTCCATTGCGAGTTCGAATACTGGAAACATTGTCCCTAAACTTTGGGATTTCTTGAGAAGTTATAAGAAAGTGACGAGGAAGGATAAATTGATGAAGGTGAAAAGTTGACTACTGCAATTTGCACATAGTTTAGCTTATTAGGGGCCACTTTAGCTCTTGCTCAAAAAGATATTAAAAGAGATTTAGCTTATTGTACAATGTCTTAATTGGGTCACATGATGTTAGCTCTAGGTATGGGGCCTTATCGAGTCACTTTATTTCATTTGATTGCTCATGCTTATTCGAAAGCAGCATTGTTTTTAGGATCCGGATCAATTATTTATTCACTTGAAGCTATTGTTCGATATTCTTCCGATAAAAGTCAAAATATGATTCTTATGGGAGGTTTAAAAAAGCATGTACCAATTACAAAAACTGCTTTTTTAGTGGGTGCACTTTTTCTTTGTGGTATTCCTCCACTTGCTTGTCTTTGGTCCAAACAAACTCATCTCAGTCATATATAGCTCACGCAAAAGAATATACTGCCAAAAGTTCCCTACCGATAGTGCGTTTGCCCTACTTGTCATTAATTGAAGAATCCGAAAAATATTTAAGACGAACGATATGAGTCAGCACAACCTAAGGAGTAGTAAATATCTTCTCTAAGGAGGTTGATCATCCTCTATGCATGTATATAAAGCCATACTGGGTATTCATAATGCAAACTCATGATATAGTCTATGTACCAAATCAAAAATGAGTTGTTTAATTTCAATAGAGATTTATACAAATTAGAAATATTTATTTTTTTCGCCGTAAGAAATCAAACATCAATGGCCATAACTTTTGATAAATCTTTATCAAATTGAATTTCAATAGAGATTTATACAAATTAGAAATATTTATTTTTTTCGCCGTAAGAAATCAAACATCAATGGCCATAACTTTTGATAAATCTTTATCAAATCACACGTCAATGGTCCATTTCATCAACTAACTTATCATTTAATACAGCTAGTGATAGGGCGATCAAGATTTCTTTGACAGGGTTTCCATCTATTATCAGCCGGTGGCTCGATCTAGAAGAAAATCCTGAAGCCAGTATGCATGCTCAGAAAGCCCTCATCGGGTCATAGGGATAATAAACATCAAATCATTATCCCCTAGTAACCCACAAAACTAACCCAAAATCCGTTATCTTGAATTGATTTTACAACACAAGATAGATAAATCGTCACGTGCGAGTTCTCCTTTCTTTTTTACTTTTCCCTTGCTTTTACTTTACCCTTTTTATTTCTTCCTTCTCTTTACATCTCTGTACGTGCCGTCCTTGAAAACTCTCATTTTTCTAGCCGCCAACCAAAAATTTCAGGAAAAAAGCCAACTTTTCCTTAATACAAAGCAGGTCAAATTAAAATTACTGTTCAAATATTGAAGTGTACCGTGCAAACACGGAACAACCGAATTTTCGTCAAATGAGGGACGAGCGAACTTATTTGAAAGCTGAGAAGGCTAGCATCATTGTTTGCCTCTTTTTATTCCATACAATACATGAATATGAATGAACGACCCATGAACAGACCAAATTAACATGAGCTAAGAAAGGAAAATTGCAGTATTCTCCTCCTCTATGACTCAAATCTAGTTCATAAACGTTGCTATGATGCTTGATGATACGAGAACCAGCATGGACAAGACGCCAACGGTGACTGAGGAAGCTGAGCTATTCGGTGCCTCGGCTGGGGTCAAGCTGGTGACGTTGATGGCTAGCTTCAGCCCATTCTCGCAGTCGGAGTCCACGGTGGAGATGAAATAGTACGGGCCATTCGCGTCCGTTGGAAGCGTTAAACTGAACGCAGCGCCACCGGAGAACGTCGAGATCACTTTTGTGCAATTGTCATATTCTTCTTTTGTAACGATCGCAACGTTGTGCGTCCCATTCCATACAAACTCTGCATAATGAAGAGGGTTTAACAATTATGAGTATGATATGACACGAGAAAAGAAAATTTAAAATAGATACAGATCGTTACATTTTGACTCCGTGAACTTAGAATGATAGCCGACTTAAGTCGGTTGACGTCCAAGTAAATTTAAACACCAATATAAGCTGACAGCAGTATATTGTTTCCATCAAACAATTGAACTAACATGTGGGACATGAAATTGTTCCTCTGCCTAAGAAGGAAAATAACTAGACGAAAGCTTACTCAAAGTGTCACCGCCCATGAAAGTTTTGCCGGCAGCCCACTCGTCGTAATAAGTGATGTTTGGCGGCGTGGTCCAACCTCGGCTATCGCCAATGACATACTCCGTCGCCGCCGCACCTCCGAGGCAAGCCAGCATTGCCACGACCAAGCAACCCGCCAAAACGACGCCTCTACCCATCCTTCTGATTTTTTTTTTTTTCCAAACTTCGAGTCACCCCTCTCAAACCCGAAACGCTTCAATGCCCTCGAATCTTCTTTCACAATCGCGGCTTCTGATGACAACGGAGTGTGTAGGGATGATTTGAAATCAATGCAGCTCTTTGGGGTATTTATAGAGATGGGAATCAGGATAAAGGATGAATGTCAAAGCCGGCACGAGTGAAAAAGGTGGCAAAAAGACCGATTCAATACGTACGTCTTTGGACAGGCATGTCTTTCTACTTGGTCTTCTTTTGGAACCATTCAGAGATTTTGACCATTTGAACATGTAAAAGCAATTTAGGACAGGCTGATCATTTGACGATGCCAGGTGCCGCTTGTTAATCGTGTGTGGCTAATTAAGCTAAACGTACGCGTAACTTTGCAGCTTTGGCTGTAAAACTGTCGTCGTCAATCGGCCAATGTTGTAATTGTCCAGAGTGGGAGCTCCCGGTCCTTTTGTCTCTTTCTTTTCTATATGAAAATTCCAAACGTCTGTTTTGGTACGTCGGCTAGTAATTGATTGTCAAAGGACAAATTAACCACGTTTGCTTTGGGTGTCCGTAGCAAATTCATTGGTCAAATGTCGCGTTGGCGTTGGCGCAGGTGGAGGTAATGGATCATCATTGTTCCCTAGTTTTATGCACGGAGCCACAAGGGCGTCAATGGGCCGGGTCGCTCTTGAATTATCTATATATAAACCGAAAGTAAATAAAAGACTAAAGAAGCCGAATACTTCTCCTCATACTTAATTTGCAAAATCTAATATTTTAGAAAATTTCTCTAGCACGAGATGGAGGGAAGTATCACGAGAATCCACTAACAATGGAGGATGTTGTCATGGGCTAGAAATTGGAGGAAAATGGTGTGGAGGAAGATGGACCACCCTATACATATATAGTTTTGCTAGATCCAACGAAAAAGAAATCCCAACAAAAAAAAGAAAAAAATTGAATTAAAAATAGAAAAGTTCAAGGCCATGAATTGAAGCCATTAGTCCTTCAATGCTTCTCAAATTCCCATGCACGCAAGCCTTCAACCATGACAAAAAGAAAACAAGGGAAGGTTTTCACCATTTCAGTTCATGACTAGAGGGGATTAGTGCCAGCCTATTATTGAAACACTATCGGTAATGTACCAAAATAGTATCGATATTGTATTGAAATAGTACCAAGGTTCGGCTCGAAAATTTATTAAATTTTCGTGCTTGGCTGGGCCGGGCCAGGGTAGGCCATTGCGATAGCGCTATGGAGCGGATTGACTTTAAAATCCAGTTCAGAGGAAATTCCTCTCGCAATGTATTAGGCAGCGTGTACACCCTGGAGATTGTCTAGTTGACTTAAGATTGGGCACGGTTCCAAGATAGAGTTAGACCAGTGGGATCCGGTTCGGTTCAAGGTTTTAGGTTATGTAGGGTAGATTTTGGGTTTTAAAACCTAGACCAAAAAAGTCGCTACTTCTTCGGCAGCTAATTACTGCGAAAACAAGTGGACGAATGACAACTCGATCGGTCGATGGATAGTGGCTCGTGGATAGAGCCTCAGTGGTATCCTCGAACCTCTATAAGAAGTCCCTGAATAAGTTCAGCAACACTCCGATCATCTTGCCGCCAGTGGCTGAATACTGGCAACCTTCGCATAGCGGAAGGAAAAGGACGTCAACACATCTATCTAATCGGAGGACTTCCCTTCCATGGAGAGCATCTCCATCTCTTGTGCTCTTCGGGAGATGAGAGCATTTGTCGCGAATCCATTGGCATATACAACTTACAGGTTCATAAAATTCTTTAAAGGCCGTCTTGCACGAGACAAATTGATAAGAGGGCAAGCGCAGCGTGCATGAAAAGCATTGGCCGTTGCGAACCGGCCTCATCTGTGTGACCATGTTCCTAGCAATTGGTGTGCCAAGTGCTAACAATGGCATCGTCCAAAATAATGAGAATACATTGTCCGAAATGCCAAAGGCATGATATTGTCTGATCTGTATGGATAGGGGGGGTGCTTTTTTAACGACAGGCTTTTAGGTCTCCTCATCTCTGAGGGGAGGGGTGGTGCCTCATGGAGGGGGTACTCCTCACTGTCGCATTTGCGTATGGTTGTTGGGTCATCGTGTATGTATGTCATCATCATTAGGCTGTTCTCGTGGCTCAAGTGGGGTGGGCACGTATGGTCCTAATGACATATATGGTGAGCCACCTGAGAAGTGGGTTGGATGCTATAATTGATTTGGGTCCATCGTGAGTTTGAATACTGGAAATATTATCCCTGAACTTTGGGATTTCTTGAGAAGTTACAAGAAAGTGATGAGGATGGATAAATTGATGAAGGTGAAAAGTTGACTAGATGAAGAACTAACTGTGGTCAAAAGGCCACATATATTTCCTTTTTTTCTGAAAAAATTGGCTTGGGCTGGCCGAGGCCATCTGGGCCAGAGCCCGGCCAATGGCTCGAGTGAGAAGGGGCTGTGCCCCCAAATGGGCCGGGGACTGTCCAATCCCTTGCTAGGCTGGGGTCCAAATGGACTGGGCTATGCCATGCATGGGCAACACTGCCCAACGGCCATTGCTAGCTCAGGCCCTTGGCATTATGCAAGTAGTTTTAGGGCTTGTTTGGTTCAGTATTTGCAAGAGGTTTTGGGGCTCTAAAGTCCCTTGTCTAAATACAAATAATATTTGGTTCATTTTTTGCTCAACTTTGAAGAAATGTAATTGCATTTTCAAAGGGTTCTAAAGACCTTTAGCCCAAAGTAACTTCGGAGGTACTTTGAGAAGTTGCATTTTTGAAGTGAAACTATAATTTTTTTTATTTTTAATCTTTTTATTTTCTGTTTTCTTTTAAAGAAATTAATTAAAAAAATAAAAAAAAATAATTTTTGAAAAAAAATTAAAAATCTAAAAATTTAAATAATTAAAAAAATTATTAAAAATAAAAAATAATTTTTTTCAAAAAAAGAAAAATTTTATTCGAAATAATAAAAAAAATTAAAAAATCGAATCATTTGCAAAGGGTTTTTTTTTTTAATCAAACGGCATTTATGTCAAAGTTGCATCCAAATCCATTTTTTAATTACAGTTTACTAAATATTATTTGCATTTCACCAAACCCTTTAACTTAAAGGTGTTTTCATTTTTCCAAAGATATTTGCCAAAAGCCAAACTAAAGAGGCCCTTGATCTAGAGTAATTTGCACATAGTTGCTAGGATTCAAACGTGTAAGTTGTAGCCTCCCGTTCCTCACCTAAAAATTCCCCATGCCCCTATCAATTACGCCGAATTGCATCCAAGTCCCTAAAAATTGCGTCCGCAGGCGCTTAGGACTTATTCCGCCGGTTCAACGACTCCGACGAACCCGAGCCGGCTCGATTCCTGGTTTCGTCTTCTTTAAGCCGTTAGATCTGTGTACATATTGTACAACACGTACCAACCTGAATTTTGAAGACTCGGATGGACTCGCGTCAGCTTGATATCTGGTTTCGTTTTCCACAAGCTGTTAGATCCGCGGGCGTCCCGTGCAACACGGTCCAACCGGGTTTTGACGACTCGGACGAACCCCAAGTCGGCTAACATCACTGTTTACGCCGTGAGCTAATTAATTAATTACGGAGGCTCCCTAAAAACAAACAGGATAACCCTTTTTATTCCATACATCACACGAATACGAATAATCAGAAAAAGGTAAAATTACAATATCGTCTGCCTCCATGGGCCCAAATCTAGTTCATAACCATCGAGATAATAATGCTTGATAATAAGAGAACCAACACGGATAAGGTGCCGACAGCGGTCGAGGAAGCCGAGGCTGCTGTTACGTTAATGGCAAGCTTTTGCCCGTTTTCGCAGTGGGTACCGACGGTGCAAATGAAGTAGTACGGGCCATTCGCGTTCGCCGGAAGTGTGTAACTGAGTGGTTCGCCGCCCGCAAAAACCAAGCTCACTTTGGTGCAGTTGTCGTACTCTTCTCTCGATACGGGCGCGAAGTCGTGCGTCCCGTTGAGTACAAACTCTGCAGTGCACGATCAGAAAAGATTTAGGATCGATATGCAATTCCCAACGCAACCGCTCCTCGATTTTCAGAAAGATATTCGGTTAACGCTGATTAATGATCCAAGTTAATTTGAACACCCCAATAATAGCTGACGTGAAATTGTTCATATGCATATCTAGTCGAGGAGAGAGAACAAATATGGTCTTTAGAGGGAGAATAAGAAGATGAATGCTCACTCAAAGAGTCGCCGCCCGTGAAATTTTTGCCGGCGGCCCACTCGTCATAATACCCGGCCGTGATGTTCGGCGGTGCAGTCCAACCTCGGTCACCGCCGACGACGTACTCTGTCGCCGCTGCGCCCCCAAGGCAAGCCACCATTGCAACGGCCAAGAAACCCACGGAAACGGCGCCTCTCCCCATCCTTTTTCTCCCGAAGCGTGTTCACCAGGTCGTCCCTGACCAATTCACGAGCCTCCCTCCTCTCCTTTCGAACCCAAAATGCTTCAAACAACCTCAAAATCTTCTTCCACAACTGCAATTTCTGGTAGCTGGGAACTAACTGTACAGGATGATTTGGAACCGATGCAGCTCTTTGGGGGGGGGGGGGGGGTATTTACAGAGATGGGAATCACGGATAAGAACTATCAGAAGCAAGAGTGAGAAGGTGGCAAAGACTGATTCCGTCCGTACTCTTACCGGGCCCTCTCGTAGAACCATTCAGACAGTTTGACCCTCTGGTCCTATGAAAACAATCTAGGACGTGCTGAGATTTGATGAGGCCACGTGCCATCTTCGAACCGGGTTTGCGAGGGAGCTAAGCGTGCACGAACTTTCTAGCTTTGAGAGGAGATCGTCATCGTCAGTCGGCCATCCCTGTGATTATCCGGGAGGTCACTGCATCCATCTCTCTCTCTCTCTGTCTCTCTCTCTCTCCCGCTCCTCCGGGATAAAATTCCAATCAGCTCTCCGGGACGTCGGCTGCTGATTGCCAAAGAACAACTCAACCAAGTTTGCTTTGCGCGTCCGCAGCAAATTCGTCCGTAAATTGTCGTGGAGTACGCTTAGGACGAAATTATTTTCATCCACAAAAATATTTAATTATAAATTATTATCGATAATAAAAATATTTTTTTTTTATTAATTTGCTTTCTCAAACCAAACATATGATATTTCAATAAAAATATTTATTTATTTTTACAAATAAATGAAGACTTTTCTTTTCTTTGAGGGGACTATACGGCAAAGGACGTTTTGATTTACTGCTTTTTTTGGGGGGGGACAGGAAACACAACTAATAATTAAGTTTTTTTTTGTTACACGAAAAACTTTTCATTTCGATCGAAACACTATATAACTTAAAGATAAAGATATAAAATAAATAAAGCAAATAAATTTGAAAGATAAATTAAGTTAGTGCGACTTTGAGAATCACTCATTCCATAAAGAATGAGTTTGTCAAGACATCAAAGTAAAATCGGCGGCCGTTTACCAAATCTCTCATCAATAGTATTAATTAGCATACGACGAGATTTCTTTCTCCAAGAGTTACTACTTTTGCCAAAAGGCAATGCATTCGTAGGTTCAGCGTCTTCAACACCACCACTGTAAAGTGATAACACCACCACCACTAATGGGTTGAAAACGCAAAGAAAACGCATTGTAAATCTCAAACTATTACTAGATTAGAATAGAAGAGTACTCATACCAGAATTTAGCTCTAGATCGTGAGAGAAGACATGCAAAATAGATATACTTAATCACAAAATCACTTTTGGATAAGTCGACTGTTGAAGCACTAGAGGAGTTGTGCTCGATTATTGGAGCAAGTACCGGAGTCGGAGCTATCGAGACGATCCAAAATAGCATGTTCTTTCGAGGCGTTCGCGTGGTGAGCTTCTGAGCTCATCGTGAAGAAGTTAGACGGGTCGTCCAAAAAAGTCTTAAAGAAGATGATGATATAGATAGATAGTAAGACAAAGAGGGGGAGGCTCGCTCAGAAAAGCGGCTACAAAAGGAGAAGAAAAAGAAGAGAAAGGGAGGAGGAGGAAAGGGGGGGGGGGCGTGGTGTTTGGGCTCAGTCTTCTGATCTAAAGCAACCAATAATCAAGTTAAAATCACATGAATTTCTTTCCGCAACTTTTTATGACATTGTTAGTAGATAACCATAATTACTTCAAAGAATAGGGTGAGGGTTTGGTTGAATCGTCCTTTGGTAATATCCAAGCACGTGTTTCGATCTGTGATTGGCTAATTCAATTGCTCAATTTTTGGCGCCGGGTCAAAGCCAAACGTTGAAATTTTTGTTCGAGTGATTGGCTAGATCAGCTGGTCGACAACATTGACTTCGAGAAGCTTTGACAAAATTGAGATGCGTTCACATTTAGTTACCTGTAGCTAGTCTAATACGTAGTTCACTGAAAAATAGATTTTATTGTATGAAATCAATCACAATCAACAAGTATGTGTCTCAATTCTAGAAGGAAAAAAAAAAAAACATGAGCGACTCGCAACAACCCTGTAAATAAATGGAAGGAAAAATATCAGATAGCTAATCTAGTACAACAACACTAGGGCGATCGACAAAACCCCCGAAAACAAGCCGGTGACGGACAAAGAGGCGGCGGAGTTCCCCTCCGGCGGAGGTGTGGTGGAGCCTGCTGGAGAAGGCGAGGTAGTGGTGGAAGGTGGAGGAGGACTGGTAGAGGTGGAGGGCGGCGTGGCAGTGGACGATGGAGGGGTGGCAGTGGACGATGGAGGGGTAGCAGGGGATGGCGACGGTGGTGGTGGGGTGGTTGCTGGGGCTGGTGACGATGGGGTGGCCGCGGGAGACGGCGATGGGGTTGTGGCGGAGCTGCCAGTAACGTTGATGGCGAGCTTCTGGCCTTGGGAGCAGTGGTTCGAGTAGGTGGAGGTGTAGTAGTGCTCGCCGGAGTTGGAGAGGGTGATTCTGACTGGCGGGACCGTCTGGACGGAGATGGGGGAGGTGGTGTTGCAGGAGTCGAACGCGGATTTCGTAACCTCGGCGACGTCTTGCGTCCCATTGATAAAGTTGAACACTGCGTACACAAAAAGTCGAATGGCGTAATGGTTAATAGCCAAATCAATGTCTTATTTCACTTAGCCCAACAATATTTGTGCATGCTAAGTTTTAGCTATCAAATCCAATTATATCTTTAGTTTAAAAGCTAGAGCAAAAAATCTATTTCATAAGGATAGGTATTGATGTTTCTCTAACACCAATATTTGATTTTCTATTTGGTGAAATCACTATTGGTGATTTAACAACTTAAAGCCGCCAGATAAAAACTCGTGATTCAATGCTCTCTGAGGGAGACATGAATAGGAAAAATAGACTTACCTAAGATGTCACCAACCATGAAGGTCTTGTTGGCAGCCCAGCGCTCATAGGCCTGAGTGGTGTTGACAAGCACATTCCATCCAACACCATCACCCACAGTGTAAGTCATCGGTGACCTTGTAGGAGTCGTCGCTGGTGCCGGCGTAGAAGCGGCCGGTGGTGTTGGTGCGGTTGTTGGGGTCGGGGCGGGAGCCGAGGCGGCAGCGCTCACGTTGATGGCGACCTTCTGGCCGAGGCTGCAGTGTTGGCGGAACGTGCAGATGAAGAAGTGCTCGCCGGATTGGTTGAGGGTGATGGTCGCCGGCCCGTCGGTCTTGAGCGAGATGGGGCTCGCGGAGTTGCAGCTGTCGAATGCGGCTTTTGTGACCTCGGCCACATCGTGACTCCCCGTCGTGAAATTGAAGACTGCATAGAATAGGAAACTTTTAGAGCGTTCGCCGCTTATTTTGTCGAGTGAGCGAGCGCGCTCTCGAGAACAACGCAAAGCGCGAGTCTTTCGATGATTTCACCATTGTCCTCACTTTTCAATAAGCGCTTGAACAAGTTGAACTAAACACTAAAGGAGTTGTTTCTAGCATATACTTCAAAGTCCTTTCTAGGGCGGGAAAAAAAATCGGAAAACAAGAATGCCGAAGTTAGTGAAGAACTCGTACCCAGTGCGTCGCCGACGACGAAGGTCTCGTTGCCGGCCCAAGTGGAGTAGGCTATCGGGCCGCCGGGCGGGACGACCCACCCGAGCGAATCGCCGACCACGTGCGTCGTCTGAGCGCCGCAACACTGGATCGCGGCGCCCAGGAACACCATCGACACAAGCATGTTCATTTTGCTCACCATTTTCCTTTCCTTTCCTTCCTTCCTTGTTTTATCTCTCCCTCGTGTGTTCTGAAATTGGTCTGGCCGCCCCTGGTCGCGCTCCTCTGTGGACGTGCTTTCGAGCGCTCCTCTGATCAAACTTTAGGATAATGAGAGGGAAGGGACAGGGAAGTGAGAGGCTAATTTGGCCCCGGGCTTCAATTTATAGGATTCTGGGGGGTCCCCTGCATTGGGCGTGGAAAATTCAGCCGCTCGACACGTGCCCGCGTCCATGATTAAGAGCGGAGGGGAAGAGGAGGTTGTCGAGGTCAGCACGACACGGCGCCACGCCTTGACCACATGACATTCTAATATAACGTGAATCCATTCAATCGCATGCCGTCCATCATCTCGGATTCCATTTATTTCACGAAAAAATAAATAATTTAAAAGATATTTTTTAAAAAGAAATGATCGCTTATGTTTTTTTTATAAAAATTAAGGAATAAATTTTTCACCGTTAGGAGAAAATTTTTAGATATAAATTTCTATCGATTTGAAAGCCCTTTTTTTTATTAATATTTTTCAAAATCACTCGTTCCTTTCGAAACAAATGGAGCACTCCTTCGAGATTGCCACGCGTTAGGTTGGAGACATGTATAGCAGATAATTTCATCCATCTTTTCCGCGACACCGAATCGAATTTTGCTAGAATTTGTTTTGTCTTTATTGATTCCATATATCTAACTCTGGGTAGACATCCAATTTTAACTAATCTAATGATGGTTAGATATCATATTAATCGGAGATCCAATTAGGTCTTGGTCCTTTCCTTTTTTTCCCACGATCAAATCGAACCGAAACGAGCCGGAACGGAACGGCTACGGTCCTCGTTTGCTATTTGAACGAGTACGAATAGGCTGGTCACAATACGGAAATACTGTTAAAAATAGAGCAACGTTCTCGAACGTATTTGGGGGGGGGGGGGGGGGGGGGGAGACTTGGACCGGCAGCATTCCAGAAAAGCAGGTTGCCGCGTGAAGACTTCACCGAACGCAAAGACTTGAGCTTTTCACCAAGCCAATCCTTTTCCATTGAATGCCATCGAGGAAAAGTCCATGCAAGGCACCGAAATTGACCTCAAATTGCCAATACGACAAAGGGAAAGGTTTGAACGTTTGTGAATGTATTGACCCACACCGCTTGGCCAGTTTATTCCGTCGTGATATTTCCCATCGTCCCTTTAGGGGGAAGATCTCGGATCGTTCATCTGAAGGGTTTACACACTCTTTATATCCTTGTGCTCTTTATCTACCCATGAGCTTAAGTCGACATTGCATTGGTATTGAGCTTATGTAAACCGCTTAGGCTATAGTTCTTCCCTTTAGAGAGTTCAAATTCTTGCACGCCATTGATGCTCATCTAGAACGCTCGGTGCTAACGACTTTTCTGTATTGCTCCAAGTTGGTTGGGGGGAGCCAAAATGGGAAATTGGAAGCATGGAATACGTCAAAGAAGGCAAGACCTGCCATGGCAACTTGGAGTCAACTCACTTCATAATTCTGCATTTCGGGCAGTCTTTGAAGACCCGGCTTGCGCGGGGCTTTTCTCATTTTTCTTTTCAAAATGATGATTTTTTCCCTTATGAAAAAAAAGTGTTCACGAAAAAAATAGTCAGTATTTTAAATGGTCCAACATGAAAAGGTTTTTAAAATAAAATTGTGGCAATTTCTTCATAGTTGTAGTCTACAAAATCTATTTTCTTATTTTCGGATATTTTCTTAATATGAAAAATAATATTAAAATTTACGACAAATTTCAAAAATTACTTTTCTTCCTAATTGGATCCTTAGGCTTCGTTAAAGCTTCTAAATATGATTTTTCAATGTCTATAGATTCAAAATTGGTAAAATAAACTTTTTACATCATAAATATAATATTGCTATGAACGTTTTACATCATAAATATGATATTGCTATCTATTGACATCGTTGATGTCGATCTGCTATGTGGTTGTCAATGTCTGTTCAACTTCCAAGATGCTGGTACTGCGACCCTCCTACTAAAAGTGGTGTTAAGAGTAGGGTTTTGGAAATAAAGGGGTCTAAGAATGATTTGGCCAAGAAAAAGGGCAATGTTTGAGTAATTTGCAGGAAGATTAAAAAGAAAAAAGAAAAATGAATCCCATAGTGCCTAGTTTTACTCCCTTCTTTTGGCAAAATGACTCCACAAGAAAAATCCGTCCACCGCACATGGGATGGAAAGAGAAAAGGACAAAAGAGTGGAGAAGGACATTCATAAGACCGAAAGATGGTAGCTAGGCCATAAAACTTCCTCAAGAAGATGAAAATAGTCTTGAAGAAGTCGGCAAAGAGGACAAAAGTGAAGGAATCAACAAGGACAGATGCAGGGATCCATCAAGCACTGTGGATTAACTTCTCAAGCAAGGGGGAGACTTCACCAGATGGAGTTGCTTGGCATCAAGCAAGTGTCTACTATAAACTTAGCATTTCCACGCTCAGGTTTAACATACATCTGTGACCAAAGTCACTCTCTTTCTCTTTCTCTCTTTGTTAGGTGTCCTTGTTATTGTCTACCACCTTCTTCTTGGGATTTTCAGTTCTTGTGGGAGTCCTCTAATTATTCCATTTTACTCATCTTTTGATTGTTAATGAAAGTATGGAGTAGAAAATAAGATATGGAAACTAGGATCTATCCGATGAATTTACTACCCATAGAAAATGGACTCACCGAGACGGCACTATCCCTTCAGCAGGCAATACCCGGCTATGGATTCCGTCTAACCGAGAAGGTTTTAATCAATCACGGAAGACTAATGTTTTCTTGGAACCGATCTTTTCGCCTTCGTTTCTAGCCTTAATATATTGGTGTTTACCGGTGATCTTCCAGGAAAAACCGCAAGGTATTTGTGGACATATGGACAACCATTTTTGATCTGTGGATGGAATGTTTGATTTCTCTGCATGCACATGAAAAACACTCTTTGGGTCATAAGGGGGGGCTACTGCTCTTTTTCTTAGGCACTCTTTCCGAAGTTGCGAAAAACTTACCATTGAACTTGGCTGGAATTCCAAGGGCGCGAAATCCAACTGGGTCATGCACGAGTTACATCTTCATCCAGGCAATGTGCGTATTTCAACTTTTCGCTATTTATTTCATAGCAATTCATAAGATTTCTCGAGAAAATGGTTTAGGCAATTAGAATGTCTTGGATGTGCTGACATTTGCTTTCAGGTGAGTAGTTTCCTTGCTACCGTGCATTTATTAAATGAGTTTTTACAGGTTAAAAACCTTGGCTTTAAATGATCTTTTTCTCTAGGAACAATGGCCTTGGAGTACCCATTTGTAAAATATCTTCCACAACGTACCTTTTCCACTTAATTTCCATGTTTGACCATTTAAAGTACTGATTATTTTTTTCGTGAACACGTTTTTTTTTCATAAGGGACAAAATCATCAATTTGAAAAGATAGATGAGAAAAATCCTTAAAAGTAGGATTGATCAATTAAAATGGCCAATTTCCTAATTTTTGAAATTTTTTTTGGAAACTTTTGAAATTTTTCGAGACAATTTGCTCGTAAGGGGCAAAATCGTCATTTCAAAATGTCTAAAAGGTAAAACCATCAAAAATAGGACCGACCCGTTAAAATTATCAATTTCCTAATTTTTGGGATTTATGGAATTTTTTAGAATTTTTTTTTGATGTTTTTTTTATAATTTTCTCAAAAACCCCTCCCCCCACCCCACCCCACCCCCTCCCCTTTTTTCTTGTTCGGCACTAATAGTGCCGAACAAGGCTTTTTTCTTATTTTTTTGTTTTTCCTTGTTCAGCGCTTGTATCACCGAACAAGGGCTTGTTCGGCGCTCCCACTATCGAACAAGCCCCATTTTCGTATTTTTTTCACTGCAAAACCTAAATCGGTAAAAAGGTAAATTTTTTAACCTATTTTCGTAAAAAGCCCACTTGCGCGAGTGTAAGCAAACCGTGGACCTAAGTATGTCCTAAAACTACTTCATCTGAATTCTAGGATGTAAAATTCGGGGATATTCTCTGAAATAAAAGGTAAAAAAAAAAAAATTCTCCCAACTTAGAAGGCTAACGGTGGAGAAGGTAGATTCCACGTTAACTTCGGTTGGTTTATCACCGAGTAGGCAAGTATAATAGCCTCCTACGCTTGGCGCGAGTCATCGGAGTGTAATCATACCGAAGAACCTAAAGAGGAAGGAGATAGCAAAGAGCAGACGGTGGTTGAGATGAGATTTATTGACTTTGCATTCAAACTGGAGAGGACTTAGAAAATTTTGCATGCAGAAATTCTAGACACGGCGGACAAAAGGGTTACCATTTTCCATTGGGAATTTCGTTTTCGATGAGAAGATGTCTAAGTTCATGTTAATTGCGGATTTGACTAAGAAGAGACTTTAGTGATGCACGGAAATAATATTCTATGAGTTAGGTGGAACTTTGTCCTAATGTTGGATCTGTCAACTGACCTATTTGCTTGAAATCTCAAACCATATGGGACGTGCTCTTATCGTAAAACAAATGCGTTCCTTTAGCACTAACGAGCAGCTGCTCGATGATACGTGGGAAATGGAGGTAAAGACATGATCAAGCAGATAGGTAGCTGGAGAACCGTCGCCCCAAAGAAGGTTTGGCGATATCTTGTAAAGCAGTCCATCCGAAAAGAGCCTAACATACCAATGGAAATCGAATTTCATTTGAGTAACAGAACATTGTAATCAACATATAACTCAAATTGAAGCAATCAAATTGGCAATCATCAGTACACTCAAACCAAATCCTGGACATAGCAAATTAAGTTTACTTGGGAAAGATCACACAACCAATAATAAGTTTACGCGCCCAATTACGAAGAGGTATTGACTTTAAGACCGGAGAGAGGTAAAAGAGCTACCAATGCTTACTATACCACCGGCGAGGTAGCATATGACTTGTGACAGCCAAAAACCAGAGTACACATAAGCACCAGATAGAATGAAAACAAAGAAAACTTAAAGTCCACAGAGCGTCTAGACATCAGCTGCCTTCACAAAAGCAACTTAATATTAACTGTGCAAAAATTTAAAAAAAAAAATTGCAGAGACAGGGCAAATACCATGAATACCAAATGCTGTGTAAAATGGAGATTACATTAGGGTTCACAATCAGATCCGACTTTATAACATGGATACCAAATGTTGTGTAATTCATCATCAGCAAACACAACTCAATGGCGAGAAACATTAAGGATAACCGAACAGAGGTGTTTATCGGACCCAGTCTAGATCTTATCAATGTCTTCGTCCTCGAATTCAATGTAATCATCACCAGGGCCTTCATCCTCCTCATCAAGACCACCAGCAATACCCTCATTGAGACGGGTGTTCTCAGGAAGCTCTCCATATGCCTTAAGAAGCCTGGCCTCATCAGGCATGTACTTCAGTATCACATCAGCCTTGTCATCTTGGTAATCGCGAAGGCCCACAAGTATGATATCACCTGCTGCGATCCAAACCTTCTTGTGCATCTTCCCTCTTATGTGGCAAAGGCGCTTGGTCCCATCGATACACATTGCTTCACATCGGCCATTACCGAGCATGCGAAGTACTTGGGCATACTCCTGCCCATCTTCCTTGAAAACAAGTTCACGCTTTTCATCGTCGGCTTCATTCTTTCCTCTCTTCCGGTTCTTTCCTCCCTTTCCCTTGTTCTTCGGCATGGTCAGAAAATCTGGCAAATCCAGACTGAAATCAGAAAAGCAAACAACTTCGAAAGTATCACAAAACTCTCAATAATGAAGCAAGCAAAGTTTTAAGCCAACAAACAGGGAAAAAAGGACCTTGCAAATCAGGAAATAGAAGAACCACAAACATTGCAACCTAACAGGTAGATCAACGTGCATAGAAGAAAGATCCACAATAACATCATTTTTGAATTCAACAATTTGAATCCGTATTTTTCTCAATCGTAATTATTATCTAAATTTCAAAGTTTTCTCATTTTCTTTATTGAAGAAAGATCCACCATAGTATTGGACAGTGCCCATGGCTTTGTTTCTCAAGAGATCCAGTGCATCGGATGATCCTGAATTTGTATTCTGTTAAACAAAGGTATTCGTGCTTGGATGGCAGCTCAAGATCAACCTCATGAACGCAGTATAATGGAGAGTTGTAGCTTGCATTCAGGAAGTAAGAATCGCTCCCCAAAAAGAAATCTATTGATTTTCTCCCAATTGGTTGGACCGTAGGTAGATAAATACTTCACAGGCAAGGTCTCTGGTTTATTGCTTACCGTGTCAATTTCCAATTAGTGGTCATCCAGATTCATGGGCAATGCTAGTTAATATGTAGGAGTAGATATTACCAGTCCTTTTTCCCTTCCAAAAAAATCGTAATGATTTAAGTTTTTCTATTTGGAATTTCTTAATTCTAATATAGTAAGTTTTTCTCCATTCACCTTTGTGGTGGGGCCCTTCCCCGGACCCCCACCTCGCGGGGATACTATCGTGCATCGGGCTGCCCTACTATATTGTCCAAGAACCTCTATTTTCACTAAGAAGCCTACTGTTGGATGGAAATCGAAAAGATGATCTCACTTCTTTCCCTTACAACTAGTAGGAGTGCCCTGGATTTATTGAGTCTTTCCTAGTTTTGTTGTCTCCAGTCTTCATCCCTTCCCTTGAACTTGAAAGAATTGAAGTCATTTAAGGGAAGAACAAATTATCTAGTATCCTTCTACATGAAGATAACAAATCTGGTTGTTATGGTCGCATTCATTGCTTTCCAACGTTTCTAGAAACCAGAAAAGGTCCAAACCAAATGTAAGTTTATCCAAACACAACATCCCAACCACAGATTTAACTGAAGAAACTCAATGCTCTCCATATTTCACCATTGAAAACCCAACGGGCAAAACAATTTTTCAATGAATGACCACTAAGTAATAGTTCTCAAACATGAGTCGTCCAATTCCGTCAACCAGAAGTACAAAATCTATCTGATTGCAAACATCATCACCCAAATAGTTATAAGAAATTCTATCATTCCACCGCAATCCCCCCCTCTCAAAAAAATAAAAAAAAAATCCCTGAAATTGAAATCTTAGAACCTGAAACATACGCAACAACTCAATCCCAATTTCTGACCCAACTTTGATTTTCTTTTTTCTCAGCACCAGCGAGCAGCTCGACCGAAAAAAATTAGCTAGACAAACAAACACAGAATTGTGACAACATCAGGATAAAACACCGACAAACCGCAGAAGCAAACCCAAGTTTTTTCAATCAATCGACCTTAAAGCACACGAACACAGCACGGAGCTCGAGCTTGGTCTCCCAAGATTGATCGCACGCACTTCGTAAAATTAAAAAGAAAAAACACGAAATTGAGGACAAATTATGAGATATAGGGCAAAGAAAAGGAGGCGAGCTTCTACTTACAGAGCAAACGCGCGGCGGTGTCCGACGATGCTCTGCTGCCCCTTCTTCCTTAGGGTTTCACTGAAGAGGAGAGGAGAAGAGGGAGAGCGATCTGACCAGTGAAGGCCTCGGTTTCGTATTAATATAAGGATATTTTAAGGAGAAAGAGTAGAAATCGAGGAAAATAACGAAAAATAATCCTTAAATTTTTTGACAAAAGGTGCAATCTGGATAATTGTATTTATAATTCGTCGAACGTATTTCTTAAAGTATTCTTAACTTTTTTTTTTGGGCCGGAAACTGTTTATGAAAAGTTGAGAGCTGAAATTAAACAAATTTATAGATCGAGGATTAGATTGAATATTTAAGAATACTTCAAAAAATACAATTAGCTATAAATTTTTTTAATTTTAACTCTCAACATTTGAAGAATAGTTTCCAACAATTTTTCATAAATAGTTTTTCATCAATTTTTTTTTCATAAATATTCAAATGAGTCATTCGATATTATCAACAAAGTTTTACTATTATTTGGGAAAATTTTAAATAAGTGCATAAAATTGTGTTAATTTTCTTAAATAAGAGCATGATCTCGCTGGTGGAGCTAATATTTTGATCGATGAAAGTCATTTGTCCAAATGTAATTTAAACCTAAATTTGAATTAAATAAGATTAAAAATTGAAGTGATTATTTTTTTTAAAGGAGAAAAGAGAATGCATGCCATCGCCCCATCGCCAAAAGGGGGAGGGGGCCGCGACCCTCTCTCAGGTCTCTGGCAAGGTTTACTGGCGACAAGGTAGTATCCACAAGTAGCGGCCCTTAGTTTTTTTCATTTTTCTGGTTTTTTTTTTAAATTTTAGCCCTTTTTAAATTTGTCTTTTTATGGTTTTTTGTGTGTGGATCTTTTAACCTAATTTAATTAAGATTATGCGTAAAAAGTAAAGTAGGGCCTATGGCTTTCAAGGGCAGCCTCACCCTGCCCCCTCCGAGCATCCTCGATGGTCGACAATTTGAGACAGGCCAGCACGAGAAAAAGGAAAAAAGAAAGAAAAGAAAGAAAAAATAAAAATAAAAGTAAATAACGAAAATGCCATTAACTGGCGGGTGAGGTCAGGCCCTTTTTTTGAGACTAACATGATCACTTCGGATTTTTATTTGAAATAATATCTACTTTACGCTCTTATTTGAGAAAATAGAGGCATTTCAAACATTTATTTGATATTTTTAAAATATATTTTTTTATTTCAATCCAAAAGAAAGCTATGTATTTATTGTACTTTACCTTTCTAGTCTTTATAAACATTACACTAGTTCAATTTAAATATTTCTTGGTTTATCATCTCTACAGTACTGAAAATCGATCCTCATCAAGAGTTGCATCAAATTTATATTCATGCAAATTTAGCTGAAGTTAATTAAGAAAACACAAAATACAAAGGTTTGAGGGTTTTTTCTATTTAAAATATTAAGAACAATATTTAGATTAGTGTTGCATTTGAGATATCGCTATAGTAACATTTATCTTTAAAATAGCAGGAATAGAACCATATACAACTTTAAATATGGTTTTTGTTATAATATCATAGTAGTTAAAGATACATAAATAGAATTACCATAACACTTAGAAAGATAAAAAAAGTAAAAAACAATAAACGGATTTCATGTTTTTATCAATTAAGGAAATTAATTTAAATGAAAAGTATTCTAACACTTGGGCAATATTGCAATTATGAAAATTTGTGAATAGTAACAAATATGGCGTGCAACCAGACTGGGTTTACTTAGAAACTGGATCGGATCACCTAAAAAATAGGCCCAAAAATTGGTTCTTGTTCAAACTGATCCGGGTATAGGTTTCAATTTTTGGGAACCGATTGGAACTAGTCCGGTTCCCAATTTCAAGTGAAGACTGGACCAATTTTGAAAGTGTTTTTAGTTATTGTTAAAAAAAAACTAGTCTCGCTCACCTCATTTTCTTTATTTTTTGTGAATTGTAATTTCTATTGCTCACATTAGGAATGATTGCTTTTAGCAGATAGTAAGTTTTATTTTTAATTTTTTACTTTAAATCGTTTAATTGCTACTCATATAATTTTTTAAAAAAATAAAATCAAAAAAGAAATTAAAAAAAGGGTTTTCGAGTAGACCTTGAAACCCAACAAAAAAAAGAGAATATGTTCCAAAATAAGTTTCAAGACAAAAAGGATGGGCTCCAAGTTTCAAAAATTAAGAATCAATTATGACATAGTATCTTCTAGGTTCTAGGTTTGGGAGCTATCCACCTAGACCATGCTCACCCATAGTAAGGGGTGATCGGTTTTCCGTCCAGTCCAATTTTTCGCAAGAATAGAGGTGTTCTCAGTTTCCAACTTGTCGGAACCAAGAACCGAACCTGACAGAACCGATCGGTCCGACTCGATTCCCGAACGGTTCCATTGAACTGGTAACATGACAAAATTATTTGGGGTTTCAACGGCCTGGTTCAATTTATAAGTTCATTGATGCTGGTGATGGGAATAGAAGAGTTGGTTCTCTCATCTTTTCCTTTCACTTACTTTGTCTTTTGAAAGTTTTGATTGGTTTAGTTATGTCGTCTTTAGTTTATTGCAATTTGGTGGGAAAATGCGTGTCTGCAGGAAGAGAGTGTTGTGGGAGCCGTGCTTTTGTTAGTGGCAACTTGGGGCATTCTCTATTGGAACCGCGGTTCATGTATTCATTTGGATTGGTGGATAGAGAATTTTGAGATGATTACATGTAGCTAAAAAAAAAAAATCGATCGGTCCGGTCCTATCCTACATCTCGACAATTGGGAGCTGGACCACTTAGTTACCGGTTCCAATAATCAGAAATCGGATTGGATCTCTCTAGAACTGGGAACTGTCTTATTGGTTCGATCTGCTCACCCATACCCCTAGTAACAAATTTGACTTTGCCTTGAAAAATTAGGAGATTAGATCATATAAACGCAAAGTCTAAGTATTAGATTGAATATTTAAACATAATTTAAAAATCCTATTGAACAAAATAAAAGTTCGAGAATGACAATATACATTAGGCTAAAATTTAGAGGTTGTTAGTATCAGTTTCCCGAAAAACTATACTTCAATCTTCTCCTTCTTTTTTATTTTTTGGATAACATGTTGTATATTAACTATTATATTAGACTGTGTATATATTCTTTGGCGACGTGATTTGGGCTTAGCTGTCCAATGCATCTTGATTTACATGAGCTGGTAAAACGGTGATCTATCTTATATCTCCATAAATCTCAATCATTAACAATAATCTCATTTGTTAGAACTAGTAATTGACATATATTAAAATGTCGATTGGACTACTATGCATGCATGATGAAGGATCCTCACCCTTCAGTTGTGACCAAAGATTATTCGGAATAATAGAAGTTAAGTTAAAACAAGGGATGTTTTCAACCTAATTATTTCATTTAGCCAATTTTCTTCAAAAAGTTTATCGTGTCTAACTCATCATTGAACATTGTATTTATATTTAGGATAGTGTTTTAATCTTATAATACGTGGTCAGCACCGAATAACTATTCACAGACTTTGCATGACAATGATAATTGAAATATGGGATAAAATGAATAAAATAATCCCTAAAAATGGAAGAAAAAATAGTACACTCACGAATACATTTCTATTGGCGAAAGGACAGTGTCAATATTTGTTTATGATGCTCACTTAGATGCAAATATTTTTTTGGATCACCTAGGTGCTATTTTTTTAAAAAAATAATTATTTCAATGTCAGTTCTAATGTGTTTCATAAAAAATCATACATGGCATTTATGTGACTTACCGGAGGATCCAGTCAACAATTAAAAAAAAAGATAAAAATCAATAAAAAAATCCATGTCAGATTAAATGAATTTTAAAAAAATAAAAAAAGAAAAATTTGCCATAAAAAAAAGTGTAGCGACGAGGGAGGGGGGTCACTAGCCCTAGCGACCCTTGCCCACTAATGGATCGGAGACAGCTAGGAGAGTCATTGGTGGATGAGATAGGCCTTGCCCAGCCATAGCCAAGCCTAATCGACCCTAGCGAGGTCATAGCCCTAGCAAACCCCCTCCCTGATCCCCTACCCTCCCCAGTAATGGCTAGCGAGGGTGGGGTGGCAAGCCCTCGCCATTGTACTTGTATTTTTTTTCTTTAAGTTAAGTTTTTTTTTTTAAATTTAATGTTTAAGTATGGCGTCCATGTGGTCTAATTTCTTTTTTAAAATTGTCACATAATATTAAAAAATTAAAAATAAATGACACGTAATTAGTTGGCTAGGATTTTTCACTATTGGCACTAAATTGATCATTTTTTTTATTTGGCACTTAAATTTTCGCTGTACACAGATATTAACACTGCAAATGTTCTATGATATATCATATTAAAAGCGACTTTTGCACTTCAAAGACATTAAATTGTGATGAGTGGAGTCAACTCTTTTCTAAATGAAAATTAAGATTTCTTCCATGAAAAAGTGGAAGTTTAAAGGAAAATCTCATGACATAAACTTAGAAGTGTATCACTTTCGTGAGGACTCAAAAAGATTTCTAGAAATACTAAAACAAAACGTGTCATAGTTCATCCAAATCCTAACCTCCATCACCACAAAAGGCAGAGTCCCATTTCTCCCTTCCGTCATGCACCTCCGTCTGCCACCGTCGACAACCCAACGCACCATAGCCATCGCGACCATTGATCTCCTCACCGTCATAGCCACCACCTCTACTCTATGTTGTGTTCCTACACAAAAAGTTATAAATCAATTGCAATTGTGCCAATTCAGTGCTAAATTTTTTTTGGCCAATTGAGTTCTAAATCTTTTGCATTTATGCCAATTTAATCCATATGATCAATTTTTTCTGGAAATGGATGACATGACATGTCCTTATGGCGGAGATGTGGACATTTTCAATGATATATGGCTATATTTTTGGATTTTTTTTGTTTTTTTGTCCTTTTTTTTTCGTTCCCATCTTCCTCTAGCCAATTGCCAGACCTAGGCGACTGGCCAAAGGGGAGACTCGAAAAGGTCGAGCCTCATGGCTAGGTTTATTAGTGAGGAAAAGCTTGGCCTAGCGATAGCAAGGTCAAGGCTCACCCCTTGTTGGCCCTCGCCAAGAGGAAGAAGGGAAAAAGAGGAAAACTACATAAATTTAAACTACTAAAAATTATCTATGTCAACGTTAGCCGAGCCATGTAGGACGATCAATATCCATGTTAATGATTTCCAATCAAAATTAGTAGGATGAACTAGATTGGTATAAGTAGAAAAGATTTAAAACTCAATTGATATATATATAAATGAATCGACATAATTATTATAAGTTTATGATTTTTTTGGTAATCTTCTCCCTTATAGATCCATGGACATGGTCGGTATATGGCCGCTGGTGGCACTCTCTTCTTTGTAACTCCCTCCATCTCCCTATCTGTTCACGGTTTCTTATAGACCCATGGACTCGGTTTGTCCATGGCCACATGTGGCCCGCGACCTCGTTTTAAGGCCGCGAGCCACCATGGGCGACCTCGACTTAGGCCGATTGAGAGAGATGGTTCTTGGAGTAGGCACGCACCAAGAGGGGCGTCAGTGACGACCGACGCTAGTGGCCAAGCTTAGGGTTGGGTTGGGTGGTTAAGTTTCGAAATGCTCCAAGGTTTTGGGTGCTCTTGGGTATTCCGGATTCGGATGGTGGCGTTTTCGAAAGAGATATGGCTTTGTGGGTATGTAAAACCCAAAAGCACAATTGATAGGAAGGTGCAAAATGGTCACAAAAACAAAATTCAGGTAGCAAACTGATTTTTTTTTTTAAATATTGGAAGGAAGGTGATATTTCTTTTTTTGGCATCCTTTTCAATTTTGAAGTTGACGGTTTTGTTGCCGTTACCATCTCAGTCGACATCCTCGACATCTATGAGAGTACGTTCTATGCGTGAGCCCCCATAATTTTTTCAAGGGATAAAGCCAATGATAAAGGGAAGAATAGTCATCGAGCATGTCTTTCACACATTAATTTCTCACTAGGAATTGGAAATTTCAAATAAAACACTAAAAAATTCCCTTCAATCACATGAATCTTTAATTAGACCAGTTCGCATGACGACCCAAAATCTCATTTCTTTTTGGGTAGAAAACAACCCTTAATTATATGTTTAGGAGATCCCTCTTTAATCAAAAGGTTTTAACAAAGAGGGTCTTACTTGACAACACATGATACGAACCGTGTTAAGCTTGTCATTAATTTTTTTTTTTATAATTTCCTGTTTTTTTGGCTGGCATTTGACCTGTGGACGGTCAAGCTCGCAAGACTCTTGTAACAATATAAAGCTTTGTTGAAGTCTCATGTGGGGTGGCTATATTCTTAGGATTTCACATTGAACATCTGCCCCGTGAATAGGAGTCGTTTGGACTGACGCTTGGAACCATAAAGCAAGTCCGTGCGGACCGACTTATACACACGTAGGTTCTCACTTGATTTGGGTGAGGGCCGCGACCCCGCTGAACATTTGCATCTTGTCTCCAGCCCTTCCTGGGGGACGGTGGGGTGGCACCGTCGAGGGCTACACTTGCAACCCTCGCATGTATCGGTGCCCGCCACCCCCCTCCTTTCTCTCTCTCTCTCTTGCTATTTTGAATATAATTTAAATAAATTTTATATTAAAAAAAATTAAATTTTGCTCAAAACGACGCCATTTTAGTAACACGTTCAATATTTTAGCCACATTGGCACCAATAAGATATAAAAAAATAATAATAAAAGCCAAGCTTCTTCCTTTAGCCACATTGGACGGAGTTAATGGAGGGATTCGATTGCACCAATTTAACAAGTTTTATGATTTGATTGGATCTTTTTTTTTTGCAAAATTTTGAATTCAATTGTATTTTTGTGATAAATTTTAGGACTTTAGCTCACTTCATATATGTATAGGCATGTATATTTGTCTATGACTATGAGTTTATACACACACATATATATGTGGGGATGTGTGTGCCATTTTATTTTTGTGTTTTTTCTTAATCGAATATCACATATATGCAAAGAACGGACGGGGAAGAGTGTTAAAATCGGACGTTTATTGATTCATAGGGGGGAAAATCACAAGCAATTCACTACAAAAGCATATGATATAATCTCCAATAATTCACATGAATTTAGTGCACCGATCAACCTTTATTGTCCTGAATGGACTCACAATGAATCTAGGTGCACAAAGGACTAAAATTCTGGTGGATACCTTATTTTGCTTAAAGTATAAACAAAGACGTGAAGAAAAGGTGACCGAGACAAATGACGTGTGCGGTGTATCTGTTGAATTCCGTATAGACGATATTGTATTTACTAGATTCTAGTAAAATTTTCAATGAACAAGAGCCAAGGCAATGAGCAACAACGTGGATGAGACGCCGAAGATGGCCCTAGCGGGAGCCGAGCTTTCGGGGAGGTGGAGCGGAGGGGCCACCAGCCATCGGAGATGGAGCAGGGGAAGATGGGTTGCTGGACGGCGTCGGGGCTGTGGGAGTGCAAGGCGGAGTGGCGGAGCTAGAGGCAGCGACGTTGATGGCTAGCTTTTGACCAAGGAAGCAGTGGCGAGCGTAGGTGCTTGTGAAGAAGTATTCACCCGCAGTGGTAAGGGTGTACTTGACGGGGCTTCTCGTATAGACCGCGATGGCGGCGGAGGTGTTGCACGAGTCATAGGCCTCTTCCATCACCACGGCGACGTCCTGGGTTTCATTTTTGAAGTTGAAAACTGCATAACAGAGATAGAATCAATTAGACTACGGTAATTAATTGAATCGTTCGCATGCTACTTGATCCCATGGAAACTCAAGTGATATAAATAATCAGTTTTAGAACCAGTTAGGGATATATGATTGTTCATTTGAAAATAATATTATTGATTTTTTTTTTCAAGTGACAAAATTTTTTAAATTGTTCATTAGTTTTCTTGAAACAAACTAGTCTCTCTCTCTATTTTATATATATAAAGATCTAACATGATGTGTTTTCGAAAAATAAAAGGTGGCACCTAGCACTCAACTTTTTTTTTATGAAATGCGTAACAAGTTTTGCGATGAGACTGAATTGTTTGAAGACATAAAGAAGCATTGTTTCATAGCGTTATTGAACTTACCTAAGACGTCTCCAACCAAGAAGGTCTTGTCATATGCCCAAGTTTCATAAGCGATGTAGCCGCCGGGAGGAACTACCCAACCCAAGTCATCGCCAACAACGTACATCACGGGACCTCGGGCCGGTGTTGGGGTTGGAGCCTGTGACGAAGGTGTAGGGCCGGTGGAGGCAGAGACTTTGATGGCCAGCTTTTGACCAAGGAAGCAGTGCTTGTCCATGGTGCCGATGAAGTAGTACTCACCGGCAGCATCCAGAGTGTAGTTGAACGGGCCGGTTGTTTCTAGGAAGATGGGGCTTGTGGAGTTGCACGAGTCAAATGCCTCTTTAGTGACCCTGGCCACATCTTGCTCTCCGGTTGTGAAGCTGAACACTGAAATTTTGGGATCACAATGAGAAGAAAAGTTAACTAACGATCATAACCGTGCCATAGGTTGCATCTCCGGATGAAAACGGTCTATTCAGGCTCGGTTCGATGATTACTCGAAACTGATTCACCTCATTTCAAATTTCTCTTGAGATCGAATTTGAACTACTCGAGTATCTTAAACTAAACTTGATTCAATTCGACTTAATTACACCCTATGATTTGAACTTGCTAAAACTTCTTTTCTAGAAAACAAATTTTAATCCACTAATATTTGGTAAATCATGGAGAGAAACTCTTTATGCAAAACATTTAAGAGGGGCAAGCAAAGCTAAAAGTACAATAAAAGTGTAGAAAAGCTTTCGTTTCGTATCTAGTGTACTTACCGAGAACATCGCCGACGACGAAGGTCTGCATGTCAGCCCACGTCTCGTAGGCGATCTTACCGCCAGGCGGGACCAACCACCTGAGGCTACCCCCGACGACGTGCGTGGTCTGCGCCCCAGAGGTCTGGAGAAGGGCCGCCACCGCCAGTACCGCAGCTATGGCTACACACATTTTGGCCATGTCTTCTTTAGACCCTTTGATCGGCTTTCCTGTCTTGACTCTTTGCCCCTGAATGTTGTGGTGCAAAGAACTAATCTGATGATCTGAGTGCCAAGTTAAACCCATCTGTTGCTTCTTATATAGCGAAGCAGATCACGTGAATGTTTTTCAGTGAACCGAGGGACGCGCTATGAGATTCAAGCAATGACACAAAAGTCAAAACGTCACATCATTTGAAGAGGAACCTTCTGCTTTGAATTCGGGCAGCAACGAGAAGGAGAAATGTCCTCCTCTCTTCGACGCGTTCCACGTCTCCAGAACCTGAGAATCTTTCCGTGGCCGAAGGGTTAAAATGAGATAGACGTCCGGAGAAATTGGAGAACAATTTTGCCACGGCATGGAGGACTTTCGTTCAGTTGCAGCAACGAGATTAAATTAGCAGCTGTTACATACAAAACATCACATGTAGTTTAAGATTAAGCAAATGATAAAAATCTATTATGGGAATGCAATTGGTTTATTGATTACCCACCATGTTAAATCAGAACTAGGCCGGCTAACTGATAAAATGAAATTTTCCTTGCTTGAAAGCGCCTAATTACGGTCTTACAACCCGACCCGAGATGATAATTGTACATTTAAATTTACTTTTTTTTTCTTTGTGCAATATAACTTTTTCAATGAGTGCATAAGATTAAATCTAGAAAAACCTATTCAGAGTAAGATATGTCAAGCTAGAGCATTTTTCCCCTTAAATGTTGCGTACAAAGTACAAACTACAAAATCAACACGTTTTGCTACAATGACTGGGAAAATGATGGAGGGTTTCTCTCACATTTTGGGAATTGTTCAATGCGCCATTAAAGTTGAATAGGCCTTCATGCTAATTAAAAATAATCAATTTTCAGAAAATGGATTTAAAATCATAGTCAGTCCAGAACAAAAAGAAGCGAAAGCAGTAGTAGTTATGGCACAATACTGCCCTTTTGAGCTTCATCGCCTAATTTAAACCAAACTAGTGAAAAAAAAATACGACGGATTTATATTGACATTCGAGATAACTTGACTATTTAAATGTCCGTCAATAATCTATCGCATCTGTTGATAAATAATCTTTAAGTATCAACTTAGTAAACCTACCGTAACTAGGTTTGATTTGAACAAATTCAAGCATTGCCAATCGTAAGACGTAACCATCACGTTTAGCATTTCGATTCAAAGTAAGAATAAACCAAAATTATCATATTGGTGCACTTTGTCATCTTCACTTATTTTCTCGTTATGACCAATCGTCCCATTGGATTTCTCATGCTTTTTATGTAGTTAGGTACAATAGAAGGTTCATATGTGAAACCCACTAGTTTGATTATTATATTTATTGCACAAAAGTAAATGATCGAATAATAAAATAGACAGAATAAAAAATATAAATTAGATATCAAATGTATGCAGTTCGATTGTAGAGATCTTTGTCCACTAGAAGAACAACAAGGAACTTCATTATAGAACAAGCGATACAATTCAGAGATTACAAACCACGCTTAAGTCACTCAAACATTTTCGATATTTTTAGCTCAAATTACATCCAATAATTCATGCAGTGTTTATCCCGTACGTAATTTCTCACGAAATAATTTTTTAATCTCACGAAGAAATTATACACAAATTCTTATTACAAGAATTTCTCGACTAGAACACAAAAATTATAGATGTAATTCTACGAAGTAAAACCCCCACGAACAAGCACTCAACAAAAGGCGCTTCAAGAAGAACATCACGTGACCAACCGTCTGAATATATAAAGATAGAAAAGAAATCTTCACTCAATGGCTTCATGGATTAAGGAACCATATATTCCGCTACAAAAGAAAAAAAAAGGTTTTAGCAACCAAATTAGCGACGGAAAATTTGACAACATTCATTGCTACACGAAGTTGCAACGAATTTTGTGACGAAAAAATTTCGTCGCTAATTCGGCGTTGCAAAAATTTGCGACAACAAATTTTAACTTTCGTCACTAATTTACGATGAAATCTATTCGTGAAAAATTCGTCGCAAATTTGCGACGAACAGTATTTGTGGCAAAATTCGTCTCTAATGAGCAACAAAGGTTTAGCAACGGCATTTGCCACGAAAGTTGCGACGAATTTAGCAACAAAAAGAATTTCATCACCAATTTCGATCACAAATTTGGCGACAAAAAAATTTAACTTTCATCGCTGAATTCAGACGAAAATAAATTTGTCGCTAATTTACCACGAACCGTATCGTGGAAAAAGTCGTTGCCGATTAGCAACAATACGAATTTAGCATAGTTTAGCAACGACATTTGCCACAAAAATTTTCATTGCTAATTCGTTAGCCACAAAAAATTATAACTTTCGTCGCTAAATTGCAACGAAAATTCTGCTACAAAATCCATCGCTAATTTGCCATGAACGCTATCCGTGGAAAAAATCATCACCAATTAGCTGAAATTTGAAATAATTTAGTGACGAAATTAGCTTTCATATATTTGAAGGGCCTCCCGATGATAAAACCAGAGAGGATTCTTATTATACTTGCCCAACTATAATTTTATCTTTTCTCCACAAAAAATGTGCATAAATATTAAAACCTGATAAAAGTGTCTCCATAATATCTCAAAAAAAATATAATGTTCCTGAAGAAGTCAATAATATATTTGTACATACGGATTTTTCTCCTTTTCAACTTAAATGACGAAAGCTAACAATCCATACTAATAGCGATTGATGCCATAGAAGAAAAGGAGGGAAAGTTACTTGGAGTTGGAGCAATACAAGAATGCATTCACATGATAAATGCTAACAATCCACACAATGAATGCATTCACATGATATACAAAAAGGAGACAATAGATTAACCATTTACGCTGAAGATGCCATAGCCCCAGTTTCTTCTCAAAAACACTAGCTCTAATCATTGGTTATCATCTATTGCAATGCCTGTTCGAGCCTGAGAGATGCAATTAGTGTAGCTAGTCACCAAATGCAACCGCATGCTCTATTGAGTCCTTCCAAGTAGGGTAGGAATGCTTTATCTAGCATGATATAGATATCCACCAGGTAAAAAATGACAGTCTGTTTCGCAAAAAAAAAAAAAAGGTTAATGAAGAAGGATTTTTATCAAGTCACCAAAATGAAATGAGAAGTGAAATTTCATTGTGATTGCACTGATTCTTAGATTATTTTGAGGAAATTCTATGGACAAACCCAAAGCATCCAATATAGAAAGGACCTAAGGTGTCTGTTTGAATATAAACAAATTGCAGCACTCATTCTTCCTGGCATATCTACAAACTGGCAAGCAAGAGCTCCATGGAAGACGGCAACAGTATAATTTGTAATAATTTCAGTTATGCTAAAAGTAATTTATGAGATTCAACTTCCACAATTCTATACGAACTTCGACCTATCAATGAGCAACTGTATACAAAGTCATCTATCTAATTCTCGCTTCATGGTAAAGAGAAAATTGTAGAGCATTTTGTCATCTAACTCTTACTTCATGGTAAAGAGACAACTACAGAGCATGTCGACCTTCTTGGAGTGGAAAAATTTACTTCCAAATGAAAGCCATCGCACATGACGGTTAAAAATCTGAACGGGTGGATTGTTATTAAAGTCACATGTTAAACAATGGTATAGCCAGAACGACATTTGCCACAAATTAACCCAATACACATGCTCCATGGTTCCACATTATCTATATCATTTTCCTACATATCTTCAATATTAGAACTGCGTAGAGTCAAAATACTAGGAAAATCAAAGCAATCTTGTAATATCGGTCAATTTACGACCAAACGAGTACTTTTATATAGCCATGTGCTCAATTCCATAGGATAAGCTCAGTTCTATAGGATAAGCACATTTGATAAACAATTACCAGGTACTATAGTTATTAAAGTCACATGTTAAACAATGGTATAGTCAAACCGGCGCTATGTTGAGATAATTTTTCCCACCTTAGGTCAATCGAATTCACTTCTTTTATCATAAATCATTTTGAAATTCAAAAGTTCATAGAAAATATTTATCACATGATACAAAATATGGTAAGCAAATAATCCAAGTAAACTAGTTCATCTCTCTAGAAAAAATGAGAACAACGAGAAATATTCACAAGCAATATAAAAAGCCATTTGATGCCATTATTTACACAAAAAAAAACAAATCATTCTTGAATAAGACTAAGCAACATTACCCCAAGACACCCAACACAAGCTTTACTAGATACCCAAGTACAGTCAAAGCCCAAGTTGCCTTATCCTAAAAAGGAGAAGTACACAATCGTCAGCAAAGTATACTTAGAAATCAATAAAAAATGTTTCTTAGTGCGCAAAACTAAGTTCTCACCTTTTCTCCTTGAGGATACATTTCTCCTAGAAGATTAACATCTTCTTTCAACTGCAGCAACTTTTGTATGTTTGTAAAGCATGACATTAGTTGCAGCAACAAATTAAGAGTAAAAAGAGGCACATACCAAGGAACCACATTTCATTATATCAATATCCAATGGTGTTTACAACCCTCCCAATTTAAAAACAAAACCAGAAAGAAAAAAGTGCAAGTCAACTTATAATTTCTGTTGTTGACACTTGATTTTTAATCACTTTTTCTCTTTTAAAATTAATAAAAAAGCCATAAAATTCATAAAATTAAAAAAAATCAACTTTGGGGACCTTGGCTAAGCCTAGGAAATCATCTTTGAACAAAAAATGATTTTTTGATATTTTCAGTATTTTTCAGCATTTTTTATTTTGGAAAATTCATAGAAAATCAAGAAAAAAATGAGAAAATTAAAAAATAAAATTTGGAAGCCTTGGCCAAATCTAAAGAACCAATTTTGAACAAAAAGTGATTTTTCATATTTTTATTTTTTTTGAAAAATAAAAAATACTTAAAAATTCGGGAAAAATAACATTTGAGGCAAAACAAAAACACAAAAATAGTCAATATTTTTCTTTTGATTCCCTTTTCATGTTGGCCATCACAAATTCAAAAAATACAATTCGGGGTCATATGTTCCTTCTTGAGCATAATCTCGAATCGTCTCTAAAAAATTTAATTTAAGTCATTTTATTTTTACTTTTCACTTTAAGGAGTTGTGAGGTAGATTTGGTGAACGCTTCTGATGAGTTAAATAGAAGGTTTGTGCGTAGAATTAGAGTACAAGAAGTTAAGGATGCTTTAAAGAAGATGAAGACTAGTAAAGCCTTAGGACCAGATGGTGTCCCTATTGAAGTATGGCGATGCTTAGAGAATGTGGTAATAAGTTGGTTGACTAAACTATTTAATAGGATTCTCCAAGCTAATAGGATGTTTGATAAATAGAGGAAGAGTATGATTGTGCCTATCTACAAGAACAAGAGGGATATTCAGAACTGTTGCAACTATAGAGGCATTAAGCTTATGAGCCATATAATGAAATTGTGGGAAAGAGTTATTGAGCATTGTTTAAGAGTAGAAACTAACGTCTCTGTAAATCAATTTGGATTTATGTCAGGAAGATCTACCATGGAGGCTATCTTCTAATACGACAGTTGATGGAGAGATATCAAGAAAAGAAGAAGGGTCTACATATAGTGTTTATTGAGCTTGAGAAGGCATATGATAGGGTTCCAAGAAAAGTTTTGTGGTGAATTCTTGAGAAGAAAAAAGTATCCTTAAAGTATATAGAGACAATCAAGGATATGTATGATGGTGTTACCACATGTGTGAAGGCCTGTAATGGCACATTAAGTTATTTTCCAATCACAGTGGGTTTACATCAAGATTCAACTTTGAGTTCTTATCTTTTTACACTAATTATGATGAGCTAACAAAAGATATCCAAGATGACGTGCCATGGTGTATGCTATTCGCAGTTGATATTGTGCTTATTGATGAGACCAAGGCTGGGGTCACTGCTAAATTAGAACTATGGAGAAACACGTTAGAGTCCAAAGGATTTACGTTAAGTCGGAGTAAGACGGAATACATGAAGTGTGAGTTCGCCATGACAAGAGGAGATGATCAAAAATCTGTGGATATGCTTACACATAAGGTGCCTAAGAAAGATGTTTTCAAATATTTAGGATCAATTTTGCAAAAGAGAGGAGAGATTGATGAGGATGTTAGCCATAGAATCAAAGCAGTTTGGATGAAATCGTGCAGTGCATTAGGGTTTCTGTGTGATCGTAAAATCCCTCTTAGGTTAAAGGAAAAATTTTATAGAACAGCAATAAGACCTGCAATGCTATCCGGAGTTGAATGTTGGCCAGTACAGAAGCAACACAAGCATAAAATTAGGATAGCAGAAATGAGGATGTTAAGGTGGATGTGTGATCATATAAGGATGGATAAGATAAGAAATGACGATATTCGACGAAAAGTTGGAATAGCACCGGTGGTAGAGAATATGAGAGAACATAGATTAAGATGGTTTGGACATATTTTCCGTAGCTCCTTAGATGTTCTGATAAAAACAGAAGTGTGTTACCAAGAACACGATATGAAAAAAGGACAAGGTCGGCCGAAATTTACTTGGGGGAATGTAGTAAAATAAGATTCAATGGAGTGAGAAATAGATTAGTGTACGATCTATCTTAGGACGGAGTGGAGGAAGGCTATCCGCATTATGGAGGGGGGATTTTCTATGTTCCAAATTGCCATGTTTAGTCATTTCTATTTATTTATTTATTTATTTATTTATTATTATTATTATTATATTTTTTATACCCATATTTTTGCCTTTATTTTTAGTATATTTTTAGTACATTTTAAGCTTTTATATCTTAGGATGGGTTCATCGACCGCCGACCCTAACTAGTTTGGGATAAAGGTGATGTTGATGTTGATGTTTTAGAAGTTGTGACATTATCTTCTAATAGTCTGAATTTTCATCCTGGCCTATTGTACACAAAATGATTCAATTTTGTAAGAGGGTCTTAGTTGAATTTTGCATTAAAATCTCAAGGACTAGTAATACATTTAATGTTTTAGTTACATTAGCACCATGTAGGATATAAAAAATAATAAAAAATGAAGCATTTTCCTTTAGTCAAATTGGATGAAGTTAACGAAAGGATTCGACCACACCAATTTGGTAAGTTTTATGATTTGATTGCATTTTTTTTATAAGTTTTAGGACTCAATTGTACTTTCGTGATAAGTTTTAGATCTTTTAGTACATGTATCCGCATATACACACACAAATGAGCATGCATATTGGCATGGATAGCTGTCTACGAGTATGAGATTATACACACATACTATGTCATTTTACTTTTGTATTTTTTTGTTAATCGAATATCACATATATGTAAAGAATGGGGAAGAGTGTTAAGATCGGATGTTTATTGATTCATAGGAGGGAAAATCAAAAGCAATTCACTACACAAGCATATATATATATATAAAATATAATCTCCAATAATTCACATGAATTTAATGCACCAATCAACCTTTATTGTCCTGAATGGACTGACAATGAATCAAGATACAAAAAAGCCTAAAATTCTGGTGAATACCTTATTTTGTGGAAAGTCTCTAAAAAAACACGTGAAGAAAAGGTGACCGAGGCAAATGACGTGTGGTGTATCTGTTGAATTCCGTATAGACCAATATTGCATTTACTAGGTTCTAGAAAAATTTTCAATGAACAAGAGCCAAGGCAATGAGTAACAACGTGGATGAGACGCCGAAGATGGCCCTAGCAGGAGCGGAGCTCACGGGCGGCGGAGCGGAGGGGCCGCCGGCCATCGGAGATGGAGTGGAGGAAGAGGGGTTGCTGGATGGCATTGGGGTTGTGGTGGTGGAAGGCGGAGTGGCGGAGCTAGAGGCAGTGACGTTAATGGCTAGCTTTTGGCCAAGGAAGCAGTGGCGAGAGTAGGTGCTTGTGAAGAAGTATTCGCCGGCAGCAGTAAGGTTGTACTTGACCGGACTTGTCGTGTAGACCGCGATGGTGGTGGTGGTGTTGCACGAGTCATAGGCCTCTTCCGTCACCACGGCGACGTCCTGGGTTCCATTTTTGAAGTTGAAAACTGCATAACAGAAATAGAACCAATTAGACTACGGTAATTAATTGAATGGTTCGCATGCTACTCGATCCCATGGAAACTCAAGTGATATAAATAATCAGTTTTAGAACCAGTTATGGATAGACTATTGTTCATTTGAAAATAATATTATTGATTAATTTCGTCAAGTGACAATTTTTTAAAATTATTCATTAGTTTCCACGAAACAAACTAGAAATTTTTTTATTTAAACATATTTAACATGACATATTTTCAAAAAATAAAAAGTGGTACTAAGTACTCAACTTTTTTATGAAATGTGTAACAAGTTTTATGATGAGACTGAATTGTTTGAAGACGTAAAGAGGCATTGTTTCATAGTGTTATTGAAATTACCTAAGACATCTCCAACCAAGAACGTCTTGTTATATGCCCAAGTTTCATAAGCGATGTAGCCGCCGGGAGGAACTAGCCAACCCAAGTCATCGCCGACGACGTATGTCATGGGGCCTCGGGCCGGTGTTGGGGTTGAAGCCTGCGGCGAAGGGGTAGGGCCAGTGGAGGTGGAGGCAGAGACATTGATGGCCAGCTTTTGACCAAGGAAGCAATGCCTGTCCATGGTGCCGATGAAGTAGTACTCACCGGCAGCATCCAAAGTGTAGTTGAACGGGCCGGTTGTTTTTAGGAAGATGGGGCTTGTGGAGTTGCACGAGTCAAATGCCTCCTTTGTGACCCTGGTCACATCTTGCTCTCCAGTTATGAAGTTAAACACTGAAAAATTTTGGAGTCACAATGAGAAGAAAAGTTATCTAACAATCATAACAGTGCCATGGATTGCATCTCAGGATGAAAATGGTCCCTTCAGGGTCGGTTCGATGATTACTCAGAATTGATTGACCTAATTTTGAATTTCTTTTGAGATCGAATTCGAATTACTCAAGTAACTTAAACTAAACTTGTTTTGATTCGAGTTAATTACACCATTTAGTGTATGATTTGACTTGCTAAAACTTCTTTTCTAATAAGCAAATTGTAATCCATTAATATTTGGTAAATCATGCAGAGAAACTCTTTACGCAAAATGTTTAAGAGGGGCAAGCAAAGCTAAAAGTACAATGAAAGCGTAAAAAAGCTTTCGTTTCATATTGAGTGTGCTTACCGAGAACATCGCCGACAACGAAGGTCTGCGTGTCGGCCCACGTCTCATAGGCAATCTTACCGCCGGGCGGGACCAACCACCCGAGGCTATCCCCGACGACGTGCGTGGTCTGCGCCCCAGAGGTCTGGAGAAGGGCCACCACCGCCAGTACCGCAGCTATGGCTACACGCATTTTGGCCATGTCTTCTTTAGACCCTTTGATCGGCTTTCCTCGTCTCGCTTCTTTGCCTCTGAATGTTGTGGTGCAAAGAACTTATCTGATGAAGAGTGAGTGCCAAATGAAACCCATCCATGGCCTCTCATATAACGAAGCAGATCATGTGAATGTTTTTCAGTCAACCGAGGAGGCGTGATGAGATTCAAGCAATTACACCAAAATCAAAACGTCAAATTGTTTAACAATCTTTTAATGCCGCCGATGTTTTCATTGTCAAATCATTTGAACAACAACCTTCTGCTTTGAATTTTGGGCAGCACGAGAAAGAGAAATGGTCTCCTCACTTGACACGTTCCTTCGCCGAAGGGTTAACATGAGCAAGAGGTTCGGAGAAATTGGAGAACAATTTTGCCACGGCAGGAGGACTTTCGTTCAGTTGCAGCAACGAGATTAAATTAGCTGCTACATATAAACATAGTTTAAGATTAAGCAAACAATAAAAATCTATTATCGCAATGCAACAATTCATTTATTCACTAGTTACTATACTAAATTAAAACTATGCCAATAAATCGATAAAATGAAAATTTCCTTGCTCGAATACCTTTAAGTACAGTCTCACAACCCAATCCGAAATGATAATTTTATTTTATCTTCGAGTTAGAATATAAAAAAATTTCCCGATTTCGTCTGCTAAGTTTCTTTGTGCAATATATGCTTTTCAATGAGTGCATAGATTAAATGTAGAAAAACCTATGCAGAGTAAGATATATCATATTTTTTTTTGGGGTCAAAGATACATCATACCTGAGCATTTTTATTTTCCCCCTTAAATTTTGCATATAAAAGTCAACACGTTTTGCTACGATGACTAGGAAAATGATGCAGGCCTTCTCTCACATTTTAACAATTGTTAAATGCTCGATTATTAAAGTTGAATAGGCCCTCATGCTCATTAAAATAATCCATTTTCAGAAAATGGGATTTAAAATCATAGCCAGTCCAGAACTAAAAGGAAGCAAAAGCGGCAATAGTTATGGCACTATACTGCTCTTTTTGCCCTTTTGAGCTTCATCTCCTAATTAGCCTTTTAGAGAGCTGGGAGGAGCACTCAATGTTATAGTGGATTAGGATTAGGCATTATCAAAGCATGAATTCGATTTAATAATACTAGATGTATCAATGTTTAATTTACAAAATTGAAGTGCTCGATAATATGACAGATTTATGTTGACATCTAGGTATGACTTGACTTTTTAAATGTCTGTTAATGATCTGTCACGTCTATTGATATATTATCTTTAAGGATCAACTTAGTGCACATACCATAACTAGGTTTGATTTGCGCCAATTCAAGCATTGCCAACCATAAGACATAACTGTCATGTTTAGCATTTCGATTCAAAGTAAGAATAAACCAAAAGTCTCGCACCGGTGCACTTTGTCGTCTTTCGCTTATTTTCTCATTATGACTAGCTCAATCATCCCAATGGGTTTCACATGCTTTATATGTAGTTAGGTACAATGGAAGGTTCATAGTTGAAACCCATCAGTCCGATTATCATATTAATCTCATCTTAACCATTAAAACCAAATAATAACGTTTTCACACATGCACATATTTACGTAATACATAAGTCATGAAACAAAGGTCTTCTGGTCCTCCCTTTATTCTATCTTTTTATATAAATATCATTTAATTATAAAAGTGCTCTAGGGAGAACATTCTTGTCAATACCTCCGGCTAAATTGCAAACGTGATAGACGGGTTTCTAGAAACTTTTCAATTTAGCTTGGTAAAGTGTCATTTTCACGTTTGACTTGGTAAACTTTTGAGAAAACGACTTGAAGATTTTTGGCTTGTAGATTGATCCGCCAAGAAAGTAAGAAAATTTGGTACATGCAACTCTCGAGTACTAAGAACCATACAAACTTTCGTTCTCCACACTCAAGCTCTTAATGCTCAAACTTCACGTGATTAGCGCAGCAATTCCGTCGTTATATGCTTAATTTTCATCTTGAGCTTGGAAACGTACAATCGAAATGGAAAGTTGCGCTATGCCAATAGAGCAAAGTCAAATATGGGGAAAAGTACAAAAAAAAAAGAGACTAAACCTATTGCATTTGTGCCAATTCAGTCATAAATCTTTTAATTGGACCAATTCAGTAATAAACATTTTGTATTTATATAAAAATTAAGGCCATCTGATCAATTTTCGCCAAAAATTGGTGATGTGGATGCTGGCCGTCCTACGTGGTGTAGTCTGCACTGATAAGGACATTTTTTTTGATGATTTTTTAAGTTGAATTTTCAACTGTTTTATTCATTTCATTATGGCCGACGAGGGTCGCCGACGAGGGTCGCCGGCGAGGGTTAGCCATTGTGGCCTCACCTAGATCTGACAAGGGCTTGCTAACCCTTGCCCACAGCCGGTGAGGATTGCCAATTGGCGCCGAAAAAATAGGTTTATGATGGTTTTGTTATTTTTTTTGTGTGTGCGTGGGAATGAGCTACAAATTACGTGTATGAGTTGTAATTTCCTAACTTAGAGGTTATGCCTTGTTAGAAGTCCTTTCTTATGTTGTGTGTGTATATATCTAGGTCATTGTAATTAATATTAAAGAAAGATATACAGAAATTGAGCAACGGTTTTTTCCTCTAAAACTCTCTGCATTAACATTTTTCCCCTCAAATATTGTGTCTGCTCCTTGAGTCTCATTACCCAACAGAACTCTCAATAAAATAATTAATTAGACAGTTCTAATGAGTTCTTCTAAATAGAGGAAGATACATTGACATGGTTTACAGTATTACTAAGTAATAGCGCATCAATAAAAATCTGAGGCTAAGCATACTAAAATATGCTGCGCTTGTTTACAAAAGCAAGCTTAGCATCTCGGACCTCAGCAATTGCGACACTAAGGTGAACATGGAGCTTGTAACTTTGCCGATGGCGAACAAAGGTGAGCTCTGCACATTGGACTTCAGACATCTTGAATGTGAGCTCAATGATGGAGAGATTTTGGTTTGAGGACCATGTTTTCCAGACTTCATGGCTAAATATTGAAATTTGCTTATTTATGCAAACATGAGAGAATGCTTAGGTTTAAGAATCTTTGGGGAAGCAGATATTTGTGGGATATCAAAACTTTGAACGTCAATTGCTGTGCGGAGCGAAGGATGCAAAGTTAGCGATTTATGTGAGGGTTGGTTGTTGTTTTTGTGCTGCTTCCTTTTGCAGTTTATGAATGATGTCCTTGTTTGACTGATACTGGTTTGATGATAGCCTTCTGCGGAAGAACGGTTTAGCGTGGAAAAATCTGCGTGAAGGCATGTTGTTTTAAAGATACCTCCAAGCTCCTTTGCTAACAGCGGATGATAAGATTACTAATTAGTTGAGTGCCGCTATCGGTTACAGGGACCGCCATGTTGAGAATCAAGTAGATATCTCTACTTAAATAAAACTCTCTTTATTAGAAAATCATTCAATTTACACAACCCTCACAAGTACACATGATGGACTCTCTCACTTGCCCACCTCACTTGTTTGAACTTCTCACACCACACCCAACATATGGAGCACTACCTCCTATTTATAGCCTAGCCAACATTCTACACACTTCCACTATTACTTGCTCAATAAGTATAGAACATTCTAGATAGAACGTTCTAGAAAGCCTAGTCTAGGAATATAAAGAAGATTCTAGAACATGGAAGAGATACAAAGTTCTAGACTATCTAGGAAAATCATGAATGTTCTAGAAAGTTCTGGAAAAATCTAGAGGAATCGGTGCTTCTCATACCATGTCCTGAATGCCAGTTTAGGGGCTTCCGATGGGATTAATATCATATCCTTAGACTTTATTTTTGTCAAGAATGCATGCAATTTCAGTAACAAAGTAAACTGAGTTCTTCTTTCCCGGATGAGTAGTTATGACTATAACCAGGGCAAATCAACCCACCATTTCAATTCCAAGTAAATTGCTGAGTTGAATTATATGCTTATCTCACTTCACATACGCACTGGGCGCGAAAGCAATCGGGAGCAGCAAGTGGTGTTGTCCACGTTGTGTATAGGACCTGATCGAGTCACTTGCAGCGGGTTTTAAGGTTAGGTTAGCACGTTCACTTCATTCTACCAGGAAATCACTGTACATTTTCTTGTATTGCTTGATTAATGGGATAGTGAGAAGAGAACAAAATCCATGAAACTTCATCGGCTTGAACACAAACAAAGTTTTCGCAATGGAAATTCAAGGTGAAGATTCATATAAAGGAAACCGGTGCCATTGAAATTTAAACCGAAGCTTGACTGTCGCGACCTAAAATTCATTTTTAGGTTAATGGATTACCAGATTAATTAATTAAATTAACTAACCTAGTTCGAGCTCTCCCAAGCTCTACCAAATCGCAACTTTGATTTTTTTTCACATGATTTTAGAATTTGGAGTCGCCACTAATCATTTTTGGTAGGTTGATTAGAAACCTAAGTAACCTAGCGGGAGAACTAAATTACTCCTGCAAACCAGAGATTATGAGTTCGGGGACTTGGTTACACTAGTTAATTAAAACTAATGCCCTTTCGGTACCTTAATTCCATGGATATCCTATTTTGGCAACTCTCACTTGATTTATTCCTAAGACCCTGGTAAGGTGTTCTTTTTATGTTTTCACTTTAAAATGAAATGCATAAAGGGTATGAACGCAAACGTTGACATACAAATACGACACACAAATACGGACATACGAATATGATATACGAATACGTAGATATGCGAATACGAATACGTGCGTGACGTGCGAATGACATACGTATATGACATGCGAACGACATACGTACGTGACATGTGTATGAATACGATATGCATACGAGATAGACGAATACATATACGTGCGTTACATGCGAAGGACATACGTACGTGGACATGCGAATGATATGCGTACGTGACATGCGTATGAATACAACATGCATGCGGGGATAGACGAATACGAATACGTATGTGACATGCGTATGAAGACGCACGAATACGATATGTAACATGCATACATACACCATACAAATACGTGACATATATATGTGACATGCATAGTGATATGTGTATGTAAATACGTACATTTCGATTTTGCCCATAAAGGGCAAAGTCGTCATTTTGAAAAGATGGGATAAAACCCTCATTTTTGAAAAAGAGGGGATAAAACCCTTATTTTGAAATTTTTGATTTTTCTGAATGAATATGCATGGGTTAATAACATATCATAACAGACAAATGTGGATTTGCAAACGTCGCGTACGTGACGTGCATACGAGAACAAACAAATACGATATGTCTATACGAACATACGGATAACATAACAAACATACATGAGACATACTACATGAGATGCACATGAATGGCATTTTTTGTATTTTCAGATTTTCCATTTTTTTTTTTGGTTTTTTGGATTTTCTACATTTTTTTTTTGTATTTTGGATGTATTATAAAAGAATGCAAAATCACCCAAAGCAAATGAAGATGTGAAGAGAGAGCAGGTAAAGTAAAACTACCATAAGGACAGTGAAAATAAAACCCGCAACTCGTCGGGTGAATAATTACAGACCAATTAAATAAAACCCGAGACATGATCGGGAATACAACAAAAATGGACCGGAATGGACATCGGTCAAACACCCGTCGCCAAGCCTCGTGGGTCGAGAGTACAACAAAACGGACCGGAATGGACATTGGTCATCCTCCAGTCTTCAAAGCATCGGGCCGAAAGCCAAATGAAAATAATGAACTTATCCAATCGGACATGCACAATCACAAATGAGTTAAGACAATTCAAAAACTCAAAGAGAGTTTAACACGTGCTGATTAAACTTCATTGAGACCATTTTTTACATTTTCCAATGCATTAACACAAAAAATACGAATTAAATCATACTGTCCATGAACATTCTTAGGGAGAAAGCAGTAACCATAAAATACAAAAGAAATAATGAAATGTATGTAAAAATTCTGAGCTTTTTTATGTGGATGGGAAAATGTGTCTTTGACAACTTTCATGTTTTACATTCTTATTGAAGAGACACTCATTTTCGTGTAGAAAATGGTCTTTCATGAGAGCTCAGCAGCAAACAAACAAATTTCACAGAACAGACATATTTCAGGATTAAGCTTAAATGGACACTCAAATCTCAAAATTAATGCACCAAACTTTCCAGTCTACTAAACAAGACCCCAATGAACAACTTTCATTTTTTGTGAAGTTTCAAAAGAAGACTCTAAACATAAGATAACTACAAATCAATATGACCACGCACAGAAAAACACTCAGACTCAAGGACGCCAACAGAATTGCATGATTTCATTAAATGCATTAAAAATACGAAACGTGCATGAATATTTTTGTATTTTTTATATGTTATGCATTAAGATCTTATGAACAAATGTCATGAAAAGGTCTTTATGAAACAAAGTCTAGAATAACCCATGGAAAATCATATAGCGTGAAAGGTCAGATCAGAAAAATTCCATCTCAGGTTCTGATCACCATATTTTCAGATTTCTGCTTTCAATTTCGGGACCCTTTTGACATAGCAAACGACGTCAATTTTCGTGCCATAATATATCAAATCGAAGATCTCGAAGTCATCTACGAATGTTCAGTACATTTATTTTCGAGATTTCGTCATCTAAACATGAAAAATTGAGTTACCAGATAATTGCACATGCTGATGCGCCTAGAGCTCGTTGGAGATGAATCCGTCGCGTCGCCAAGGCTTGTTCCACGGCGGCGAATTTTTCTCTCTCAAAATTTTTTTTCTCTTGAAATCTCTCCAAAAAAAATTTTTTCTCCAGTTTTTCTTCAATCTCCCAAAACTCTCTCAAACATCCAAAATTTTCTCTCCAAAAAAATTTCCCTCTCAAGCTCACTTCTTCCTCCTTTTATAAACCACTCATCTATCTCCCATTCTAATTTTTCCATTAACTCTATCTCCCATTCTAATTTCTCCACTAACTCTTCTTCATTTTCATCTTCCCTTCTCCATCTCTATCTCACATTCTAATTTCTCCACTAACTCTTCTTCATATTCATCTTCCCTTCTCCATATCTATCTCACATTCTACTAACTCTTTTTCATCTCCATCTTCCCTTCTCTATTCTCATCTTATTTTCTTTATCTTATCTTCTCCATCTCTTCTTCTCCATCTTCCTATCTTCATCTCCTCTTCTCCATCTTCCTATCTTCATCTCCTCTTCTCCATCTTCCCTTCTCTATTCTAATTTCTCCACTAACTCTTCTTTTTGTTATTTACAAAATAATCCCTCAAGTATTAGGTATTTGCACTCTAGTCCATGAGATTTTAAGTATTTGTAATTCAGTCCCTGGAGAAATATTTCTTTAAGTCCAAATCTCCTCACAATTTTCGACACACCTATCGCATGTTGGATTTAAGCTCATTTCTTGCTATTGAAAATAATGCAAAATTTAATTAAAGCCCTGTTTGTAAAATTGAGTCATTCTGGGTATAATTGGGCCAAGATGAAAATTTGGAATATTAAAGAACAATGTCACAACTCCTAAAAGTGAAAAATGAAAATAAATTGACTCAAATTGAATTTTTTTAGGCCCGATTCGAGATTATGCTCGTTAAGGAATACACGACCTCGAATTGGATTTTTTAAATTTGCGATGGCCAACATGAAAAGGGATTTAAAGGAAAAATATTGACTATTTTTATGTATTTTTGTGGCCTCAAATGCTATTATTTATTAAATATTTTCCTAATTTCTAAAAATTATATTTAAAAAAATACAAAAAATATGAAAAATTATTTTTTTACTCAAAAATGGTTGCCTAAGCTTGGCCAAGGCTTCCAAAGTTGATTTTTTAATTTTCTCATTTTTATAGATTTTCTATCAATTTTAGAAAATAAAAATACCGAAAAATACTGAAAATATGAAAAATCATTTTTTGGTCAAAATTGGTTCCCTAGGCTTGGCAAAGGTCTCCAAAGTTAATTTTTTCAAATTTATGAATTTTTATGGATTTTCTATTAATTTTAAAAAAGAAGAAAAGAAAAGGTGATTGAAAATCAGGTGTCAACAGCTGCCCTTCTTTGAAAGGAAGCTCGGTAGAGGTTCATTTCAAAGATGAGACGACACCTGAATCCTAATCGACTCAACACAATGAAATAAAAAAAGTCATGACATTCGATCTCCAATACCCCTTTTAGCAAATTTCGATCCAAACCCGGTTTGAGGAGGCTTTCATGCGATGAGGGAGAGACAAAGATGAGAATTTACCTGGCACTTACCTGCTCGTTGTATGGCGGTTGCCTGACATGAGTGCTCTGCTGAAAATGAGATGAGAACCTAAGGATTCGTTATAAGAAAACCTTAGGGTAGTGGAACTTGGACCCGTATGGTAGGTCACCCCATAGTAGATTCCTAATAAAAGGATTCTACTGATTAAAATCGGATTGAATTTTGACCCGTATGGTGGGTCACCCCATGGTAGATTCCTAGTGAAAGGATTCTACTGATTAAATTAAGATTTGACCTGTATGGTAGGTCACCCCATGGAAATGCCTGTAAGAAGGACTTTGGTACCTGTAAGAAGGACTTTGGTGTCTGTAGAAAGGACTTTGTTTTGCCTATAAAAAGGACTTTGGTGTGCCTGTAGAAAGGACTTTTGGTTGCCTATAGAAAGGACTTGGTGTCTGTAAGAAGGACTTTTGTGTGCCTGTAGAAAGGACTTGGTGCCTGTAAAAAAGACTTGGTATGCCTGTAAAAAGGACTTGATTTGCCTGTAAGAAGGACTTGGTTTCCTGTAGAAAGGACTTGGTCGCCTGTAGAAAGGACTTTGGTTGCCTGTAAAAAGGACTTTTGATTGCCTGTAGAAAGGACTTGCTCGCCTGTAGAAAGGACTTTGGTCGCCTGTAAAAAGGACTTTGGAAATGGACCGTTCCGTATTGGGGTTTCCAATGGAAGGGCTCCGGAGATAATATACCCTAGATTTCACCTTTTTTGGGTAGACTGAAGAGGTATTGATTGAGAAAATGATTTTTGGGTATATCTGGGATCTAAGGAGATCAAGAATCCTGCAGACGCTCTAACCCAATTTAACTTACCATGAAGGGTGCCATTCTGGGATCTGGGGAAACCAGGAATCTTGCAAACGCTCAAACCCGATTTAACTTACCTTGAAGGGTGTCATTCTGAGATCTAGGGAGACCAGGAATCCTCAAAATCCGACTTAACTTACCTTGAAGGGTGCCATTCTGGGATTTGGGGAAACCAGAAATCCTGCAGACGCTCAAATCCAATTTGACTTATCATGAAGGGTGCCATTCTGGGATCTGGGGAAACCAAAAATCCTGCAGAAGTTCAAACCTAATTTTTGTTGTCCCATCACTTTAGGAATAAACCGATGAGGCAAAGATCAAGAACACGAGAGTTGGTCAATCATGATTTGATAAAGCTTGAGAACACGAGATTGTATCAATCGTGAGCTGATGAAGACTTCATGAGAGTATGTTGATCATGAGTTGCAAGGGTTCAGAAGACTTACCTGGATCTTCTGAGTTAATGATCGAGGCATAGACAGACCGATTGTATCGTGTCTGCTTGCTCACTGAATGACCTTATGTGCTGCAATGGATTTGAGCACCCAGACAATCATCAGAATTGAAAGGTTCAGGTTGAAGATATACTCACCTGAAAATGCTTGGCGAGCATTAGCCAACAGGGCTTGTTTGTTTAATAGCCTCTGGATGAATTTCGAGACCTCGGAGAGTAACTCGACTATTAGGAATGCACTACTTGTCAGACAGTGTCAGAGGTAACATGTGCAAGCATTTTTATCAATGAGTTCATCGGTTCATGCAAAACCATTCAGTTGAGTTTGCAATGATTAAAACCATATGTGTATGCTCATAATATGGATCATGCATGACTATTCTATCGAGTTTGCATTTCCAATTCTGTCCATGGAGGTTATCATGTCATGAATACCTCGAATTGAACCTGAATGGGGACTTCAGTCCGAAAGGGCTTTCTCTCACTCTCGAGAAACGCTATTTATCCGGATTGCAGGATTTGAAAAGAAAGCACTCAACCTTACCATCATCGCATTCAGCGAGGGTCTGAGTAATCTCGCAATTGATACGATCAAGCCGATCTAGAGGTCTTAATTAGGACCGTAATGTGGGCTGGGTCAAAGGCTTATCAAAGGAGACTCATTTCGAGTCAGGGCCATTGACAAAAAAAGGTCTTCATCATCTGCTCCGGGTTTACAAGTCAAGAACCCTGCAAAATGAGAGAGAAATAATCTTGCTCGAACTTCTTCGAGCGATTCTTAAAGTCATTCAACTCTTACATTAATTTAGGTGCCCTAATCAGAAGAGACTTTCAAGGGTCGTAACGTAGGTCGGGATTTGGGTCTGAGAAACGAAGGGCTCGTTTTGGCTCAGCAAAATATATGAGAAGGGCTTGGTGTTGGTGATCATTGCAGTCTTGTCACCGATCTTTGACCTTCCTGAATTTGTCTTTAATGAATACCATCATTGGCTGAGGGGTGGTAGTTCTTTTACACTTTGCAAACTGACTTCTTTGGGGATCCTTTTTCGGGAATTCTCAAAATATATGTTCGAAGTCAGAAGTTCATTACAGATATATGGGCATTGGCCTTGCTTTTGATAGGCACTTTGCTCTTTCTGCCCGAGATTCTTTGGAGTAGCCTTTGCTTTTCTTACTCCCGACTCCCTTTTGTTTGGAAGCAGGCCCATTTTCTTTAGGCTACACTTGTCTCTCTCTTTTTTTTTGTTTAATAATCTTGTGATTTTGAATTTTAGCAACAAGATGATTTTTAACAAATGATACTAGACATTACATGAAAGTCTAGCATATGAAATGGGCTGATTCGAGAATTCTCTATTGGCCCAATTTCTTCAATTCTGCTCTTTTGGGAGAAGGTGTCGTCGTTACCTTGAAATGAGCAAGGATCACCAACATGGGCTTGAGAAATGAATTTGCAGGCTCAATTGGGTTATGCAAAGGATGAGTGTGTAGGATAGAGAAAATAAATGCTCTTCGTCATCCTAAAGCACTTGAATTAAAATTCGAGTATCATGCAAAGAAACACTCGAAGATTGATGTTAGTCCAAGCAAGAGAATTTCTAACCATTTATCTCCTGATATTGTTGGAATTACCTCTGTTTTGCCCCAGTGCGGGGTGGTTCTTGACAGGGTCATGAAATGAAATCACCGTTTAAATGGGTTGTCAATGGTTGCCTGAAGTGTTTGGAATGGAGAATGAATGCCTCCTTCACTTCGACTATCGTATCTTTTGCGAGAAAACCCATTGCCTTGGAGAATGCGGAATCTGTCTACCGCTCAACTCACTGTGGATTAAATATAGGACATATGTGGAAATGGCTTGCCTTTCATCGTCCTGTCATGCCCCATTTTGTACATTCGATGCATCGTGTACAGTTTATACCCCCAGTCAAAATTGACAAATTGAACATGCAGAACAGTCATGCATAAATCATGGAATGTGTAAACATCATGCAAATATGGCAATACAAGTACAAGTATGGAAATTGCCCATGGCTGTGTGGGCGGATCAGACACGTTGGGGGCCTATTCCCCGAGTCGAGGAGTAGCTTGTTTCTGGTTTTGCCTCTTTTCGATCTAGGGTTCGCCATTGATTTCCCTTATTTCATCGGACGGATCGCATCAGGCGATCATAACTTGGCCCATTTGGGCTGTTTTCTTTGAAGTATCAGGTGTTAGTTTAACATTTCCTGTAACAAGGAAGGAGACCTGTTAGCCAGTATCAGAAATGATGAACTGGACACGATACTGAGTTACCCTTGAGTGCTTCGCGCAACTCCTTTACCAGTTTTACCACTCAGGATTTTCTCCGTGGGTATGTCAAGTTAGACATTTCCTGTCAAACAATGGAGAAGGAGACGTATTAGTCAGTATTAGAAATGATGTATTGGATACGATACTGGTTTACCCTTCATCTTGAATGTTTTGCGTGACGCCTTTATCAAGTTCACTGGATTGAGTTTCCCTTGGCTTTCGCTGGACACTTCAACGTTAAGCTAAGATCGTAACAAAATACTGACCTTGGTATTGCTCGTCGAGTATTCCTGTTTCTTTTTGCAAAAAGAAATGCGAGAAAAAGTTGTTTTATTTATTTACAATACTTATAACATTTCCATCCTCGAGGATCGAACGCGGGACGTCTCGGATCACTGTCGTTCCCTATGCCATCTAGTCCACAAGACCGCAGGCGCTCATGGAGGTTCCTTTTAAGAGTCAATCCTTGAGATGACATAGTGTTGTTGTATTGTACTAGGTAATTCCAGGTCACTGTATTTTTCGGGGCGGTTTACAAACCCTGTTAAGAATGGAATAAAATAATTCAGAACACGAGACGAGTATGAGCAAATTAGAACGATACAGAATTACCCTTCTTTGAGATTATTTGGGTCTTTCGTTCACATATTCCTCATTTGAAGCCGTCCATTCTGTGGCGATGTCCACGAATCTATTTGCCCAAAGTTTTGATTAATCGGGGAATTTCGTTTTTGGGTCAATTTGCAAATTCCTGTAAACAGAAGGGATCTAATTTAGAATCGGGACAATTTGAGGGTAAATTGAAACGATACTGCTTTACCCTTCTAGTTCGCGCGACTTTTTACTCGCAATAAATTCACTACGAGTTTGGTGTGGTAGCAGACTCGAGCATTTAATAGGAGAACAGGAAATTGCTGCTTCTTGCTTTTGCGTTCATTCTGAACATCAATAAAAGTAGAAAACATCACATGCAAGGAAATGAAGCGTCTGCATTCGTTCAAGATCGATTTTGCTCCCTCAGCAGGCTCTCCCATGATCAGCTGGCTTCATTCTGGACCAGGTATGCATCGGCTATGTTGAAGGACCCGTGATCTCAGCTTCGAAATACAGACTCCCTGTGCATATTACAGTCCCCGTGCTTCATTAACATTAAACTGGTTGATCATGGCGGTAAGTTCATCGTCAATGCCGCTTGCCTGGTGGTGATACATCTCCCCTTCCCCGGGAGGTATTGATGCTGATCCAGTAGCATTAGTCTTTTTGTACCCTGCTCCAATAGAACTCGATTCTGTTATAAACTGGTCTAACTCGCTTCTCAAACACGCATTTTCAATCCTCAGATCATGCATTTCATCGAAGGCGAGGAGGAGGCTGTTGCAGTTAGGGCAGGTGGCGGAGTCAAAAGCCTCTTTATACATCTTGTTTTCCGCTCGGAGGTTTTCATTTTCAACTCTTAGAAACTCGGCTTCGTTGTGCTCATGACGAGTCTTCATTCGGGTTCGCCTATTTTGAAACCAGAACTTGATTTGTGAAGGTTCAAGTCCTAGCTCTTGACTTAGTTCCATTTTCTGTTTGCCGTCTGGCATAGGACATGTTCTGAAGAAATCCTCAAGCCTTTGTACTTGCTCCTTAGTATGGCGATGGTAACGCTTCTTTTGACCCTTACCGTTGTTGTCCTTATCTTTACTAAGATCTTGGACGTCGTCGGCGAAAGGGCCAGGTTCCATAGGCTCGATCCCAAACATGGTTTCGAACTCTTCCTCGCCCATATTCAGCAGGCAATGATAGCTTTCGGAAGTATTGGGTTGAGACATCTTCGATTTGGTCGATGATTTCTCAAGGTTTACTATATCTTTCTGTATTTTCACTCTCTCTGAACCGTGTATGCTTTAAAACTCTCTTCAATGTATGAATAAAGATTATCAGGAGGATGTCTCTTTTAAAATTTGGCGTCGGCTTAGCATATGTATCGCTTCTCCCGAGATTTCTGTCTTTCTCAACCTTTCCTGCGTGTTTCTTGCTTGGCTCGTCTTTTCTCATCTCTTCATAGTGGTAGGGTCCCTATCAACGTCTCTACCATCGATTTGCTGGCGTGTTCTCCTATAAAAACGAATCTCATTTTCCTTGTCTCCCACCCAAGTCACCTTTCTTTCTCCTTTTTCAAAGTTGTGTCATCCCGTCAAACTTTTGGCAGAGATGTCGGATTTGCTTGGCTCGAGATTGGAGACGAGTAGTGGAGGTGATGCTGATAGGGAATGGTAGATAGGAAAATCTGGCCAGTAGAGACTTTCACTGCAAAAATGAAAGGGAATGCGGCAGTATATGTTCTTCATATTCTAGAAAAATTGGAACGATACTGTTTTACCCTTGTATGTACTTCCATTGAATTTGAATTGAGGAAGTTCCTTCATTTGGATTGGATTGGATTGTATGTCCCGAGTTGCCCTTCACTTTGAGCTTGCCACATAAGTGCTTTGCTTAGTTAGGCCTTGTTTTCTTTCGGGTTGCTTTGGACCATCATCATTTTTTATGCCATCGGGTCCGTGGATCGGAGGGCTCCTTTAATTTAAAGGTTACCTTTAAGGCAAATGAGTCCTATCGCATTCCATTGGGTCATTTCATTTTGCGACACTCTTGAGGCAATTTGCAATCCCCTAGAAGAGAATGGAACAAATCCAATTTAGCATTTTGCGACGATTGAGGGGAAATTGGAACGACACACAGTTACCCGTCTTCGAGCTCGCCTGGGCTTTTCACTTGAAATTTCCCTACGTGAGGTCATTCAACATTTCTCATTATGGCAGTCAGCGACGTTGCCACAAATTGATCCGCCCTGAGTCTAGCATAAAAAGGGATTCACGCATTCGACGGGATAAAAAACAAATTACCCCATGCCCCTGAATTAAATCTAGACACCTAGAAAGCTGGAAATATCACACGCAGGGGAATTAAGCATGAAATGAAATGTGCACTTGTTCAAGGTCAGTTCTGCCTCTCCTGCGGCTCTTCGATAATCAGCTAGTCTCATGCTGGTTCAGGCATGGATGACCGATGTTTGAGAGTCCTTAATCACTGGCTTCCGATTATGGCTTCGGATGTCTGTCAACCTTAAACTGGTTGACCAGGGCAGTAAGCTCATCATCTGGGTAATCTCTTGAACCTTCCAGCAACTGATGCTCGAATTGGGCATTATTGTTGGCAAATGCTGGCGGTAGATTTCTCATTCTGTCCTTGCCATGAGCAATTTGACTTCTCGAGCTGAAGTCTTCATCATTACTCCAGAAAGTGTGGGGATCACCAACTGTCCTGCTGCCAAGAACTCCTTCCATTTGAGGATTAGAGAAGTGGAAGTGCTCAGGATAATTTCTTGTCTGATTCTCTGGCTGCGCAGGCGCGCTGATCATGGGATGAATTCTAGCCACGGGTTGGTGCTCAAACCAAGGAGTCTGAATACACTGCCCCTGCGGTCTATACTCTTGAAGAGCATTAGGGTGATTCTGGGGGATACTTTGATTAACGCCTGGGGGATTGATGGCACGGTTACTGGTTTGGTTGATGATGGGAAGTGGCTCGCCCCATGCTAACCTGTGGAACTTATGGTGGCGAGGAGACTCGACGTTCAGGCTTGGATCAGTCCCGCCTTGGTTTTCTTGATTCTGAGCTGCATTGTGTTCTCTCACCCTTTTTCTGTACTTCTGAAGATGACTCGAAACATTTGCTTTAGTGAGTCCCTCTACCTTCATAATTTCCAGTATATGTTGCGGCCGTGCCGAATCGATTCCTAGTTGCTGAACTGCATTAACAAACATACGATGCAGCTCGGGAGACCAACTCATCTTCTTTCTCCAGTTGCTTGGAATAAAATTGAAGGCTTGATGCTTGTTCTCATGGTCGTGCAATTGCTTCCTTACCACGTGCTGCCATATGTTTTGAAGCATCTGAACCCTAACTGGTTTCGTTACGACGTCTTGGGCCCCGTTTAAGACAGCCTTCATCATGGCTTGCTGATCATCGCTTGCCGATATTACGAGGACTGGCATGTTTAATTTAGAATTGATGACTTCCAAGAGAGTGAAAACATCCATGTCAATCCCTACCATGGCGGTGACGACGATATCAAACTGGTCACTACTCCTCTTTAATATCTCTAAAGCCTCTGTCGCCTTTGCTTGAGCTACAACCTTATACCGGCATTTTCTTAATACGGTAACAAGGATTGATAGAGAGACTGGATTACCGTCAATGGCCATGACCAGTAGACCCTCAGGGTAAGGAACTTCATCAGCTTCGACCAGGGTTGAACATGCGCCCATTTCCCTAATGCTCGACATATTTCTGGATCTAGGACTGCCGATTCGAGACCGCCTCAGGATGTCTTCTCGGACTTGAGGGATCACGGGATCGTTGATGGCTTCTCGTAACAGGCTTTGAAAGCCAATGCTTTGATGGTGAAGGTTTTGAATTCCTCTCCCACGAGAACTCCTTCCTCTCTATCTTTCTCCTGCGAGTTCGTGCAGATGAACCCTCACTATCAAATGAGGATAAATTCTCTCTCTGGCAATAGCAACGACTTCCCCCTTCACGGGCAGTGCTATTAGATTTACCGAGGGGAAAATCTGACATTCAGCTTTTGATTAAAAGGGAAATCCTCGTTTATCGCTCAGTTTGTCTTCTTCTTTCTTTTCGCGATAGAGGGCCCCTGTCAAAATTTCCACCGTCGATTTACTGGCGGGTCCTCCAATGAAGACGAGTAATATCTCTCTTTCTGCCGAAAATTTCTTTGTCCCCTACTCAGCTCGTCTTTTCGTTCTTTCTTTTTTCAAAGCGGTGGAGTCCCGTCCAGCTTTTCCACAGAGACGTCAGGTTTGTTCGGCTCGAGGTTGCCACTTGACTGGAATTTGAGCCACCGGGGGTGTTGCCGACAGAGAATGGTAGATAGGAAAACCTATAAGGACTGCCCCTGTGAAATTAGTATTTAAATTAAAGCAGATTACCATCTTCACATTCCGCTCATCTGCCTCATCTCTCTCCTTTCTTTCGTATTCTGCTTTCAAAAATGGCCAATTCTCCTAACCACACCTTATCCGCCGAAGTCCTGGCTGGGTGGGAGAGACTCTACAATCTTCTTGGTAGAGGTTACGCTCATATAGCCAAAAACTCTACCGTTGAGGTTGAAATCCTTGGTTTATTCAGGACTGTGGACGCTGCTTCTGTTGAGGGTACCCAACTGGGGAAGGAGTATCGGAACTTCTCGACCGTCTTCATCAATTTTCTGACTGCCTATAACCGCGCTTATGAGACGGTCCTTGTGACCGCCGTCGTGAAAGCTCGTTACCGAGACCGGCACGAGCGTCTGGCAACAGTTACATTTGTGGCTGATAATCACAAAAAGGCCCTCAAGTTTGCCAACGATCAGCTTTCCTGGCTGGTTCGTGAGAGGGGAAAGCTGGTGGACCGTCTGGCCTTGGTCCGAACTTACGCCGAACAGGAGCCAGGCAATATTGTGATGAGGTACAAATGCGGTTGGCTGCAGGAGAGGCTTGATGACATTACGGCAGACATTGCTTTCGAGAAGGCGGCGATTCCGGACCTGGAGTTTGCCGTTGAGCATTACGAGGCCACTATGGCCTAGGTTAAAGAGAAGTGCGATCGCCTCTTCTTTAGGCTCGCGGAGCTTGATCCCGAGAACGCCCGGTGCACCCAGAGCATCAACTTTATGGAGAGCCAGCTGAGCTCCTTTGTGACGCTTATTAGGGCTCAATTTGATTTCACTTTTCCTCCCCAGTGAGTTGTTGTAAGGTTTGTTGGTGAATGGAATGAAGAGAAAGTTTCACGTGTTTGTGCTTTTCATTTTCCTGCCATTTCTTCGCCCATATAGCATGATAGGACGATTTACCGTACTGAAGACGTTGAGGCTTAACACTCTTCTCGGTATTCTTGTTATCTGCTGCCGGCGATGATATCAAGGACATTGGCGAAGGGTTCGGTGGCGGCCCCCACCGGTCATAGCGCCGTGAGTCAGTCGTGTGAATTATTGCAAATCGACCACTCGATTAGTGCTCCAATAAACAAACCGGGCTGCCCGTTGCGTGCCCCACTTTACTCCTGCCTATCTCTTTCGGCGTCCACTTGAATGTGTCGGTCGCCTGTAGCGTTGGGAGAAATGATTGCGGGCCATGCTCGGTAATAAAATACTAGTCCTCCAAAATCTTTTATGTGTTTTGAATCCGAGGAAGGTAAAAAGGCAAGCCTTTGTTCAATTTAATTAGAAAGGCGTCGCAAGATCGGGTTCATAATCTTGCCCCATGGGTTTTGATTACACAGTCTCGACTTTCTCAACAAAAATACATGAACCCTTCTAATATATTAAAAATGTCCCCAGGCCCGATCTGGATGCATTCACTACCCCTCATCAAAATACATGGCCCATACGTGCTGACTTATTGACACGATTCTGTCTCCGGAAGAATTGGCCTCTTCATATGCCCCTAGGGTTAACGATATCTTCGCTTGCCCCCTGATTGTTATCACCAACGAGCCCGATTTTTCTCCACCCCAGGGTACCTATAATTCTCTGCAAAAGTAAAGAAAATAATCAGTATGTGATCCAATAGGGGTCGGCCCATGATTCATACATTAGTCCAATTTTATTTTTCAATTTTAGAGAAAATTTTCTTAGAAAAACATGGGTGAATTTCTCAAAAAGAATTTTCTTGCAAATTTTTACAACTTGAAAAATGTGATAAAATATCTTAAAATTTAGCAAATTTCCCGAAGGGATTTTCCTTTTATCAGAATGAATTTTTAGGGATAGATTTGTCAAGAAAATCTCATTTCTATTGAAGTAGAAAAATGTAACAAAATCTTTTACTGGTCAACAAAATTTTCCTAAGGGATTTTTCACACTTATTTATTTATTTATTTATTTTTATTTTTTTCAAAAATGGGATACTAATTTGATTTTCATTTTCTTTTGAAAAATGACCTTGATGTTAAATTCAAAATTTGACCGACACCTAACATGGACCGACCAAAAATAAATACAAGATGAAGTTAGAAAACTTACTTTCACCGTCAAAAATACCATGTAAGTCGCATAGACATGCACATGAATCGTGAGTTTAAATCTTAGCCTATCTACTCTAAAGGCTGACAAATTGAAGCGAAAGACTTACGGCAAGGCGACAATCTCGCGCACATAATCAAGATTAGCCGTGACCCCTACGACGTAATCAAGATTAGCCGGGTCTCCGAACTTCGGCTCCTCGAGTCAAAAATTAAAACCACTGCTTTGGTAATCTTACCAAGGCTGAGGCCTAACTTTTAAAACTCATTTTTGAAAAGAGGTTCGGGATTGAATCTGGACTAACTTTCGACGTGATCTCACGCCGAACGCTAGAACCAAATCACAATACCATCCTAAAACTAGTGACCCAGGTCCGGTCGCGGGACGTGTGTGATGTAGTGCTAAAACAAATAATCATGCACAGCAGTTAAATTCAAACACCGCTTCAAAATGTGCAAAAATTAAATTCCAATTTCCATACACCAAACCTGCAAAATAAGGGGTTAGCCAAACACTCCACCTCTTATAACTCCCATCTAAAAGACCATTTAACACCTAAAGATTAGAATTCAACCAATTGCCAAACCAAGTGAATATTCATGAAATTTTACTGGCCTAAGTCCTCTAAGTTCTTAAATTTTCCAAAAATTAAGAACAACTCCCCAGTGGAGTCGCCAAGCTGTCGCGACCTAAAATTCATTTTTAGGTTAATGGATTACCAGATTAATTAATTAAATTAACTAACCTAGTTCGAGCTCTCCCAAGCTCTACCAAATCGCAACTTTGATTTTTTTTCACATGATTTTAGAATTTGGAGTCGCCACTAATCATTTTTGGTAGGTTGATTAGAAACCTAAGTAACCTAGCGGGAGAACTAAATTACTCCTGCAAACCAGAGATTATGAGTTCGGGGACTTGGTTACACTAGTTAATTAAAACTAATGCCCTTTCGGTACCTTAATTCCATGGATATCCTATTTTGGCAACTCTCACTTGATTTATTCCTAAGACCTTGGTAAGGTGTTCTTTTTATGTTTTCACTTTAAAATGAAATGCATAAAGGGTATGAACGCAAACGTTGACATACAAATACGACACACAAATACGGACATACGAATATGATATACGAATACGTAGATATGCGAATACGAATACGTGCGTGACGTGCGAATGACATACGTACATGACATGCGAACGACATACGTACGTGACATGTGTATGAATACGATATGCATACGAGATAGACGAATACATATACGTGCATTACATGCGAAGGACATACGTACGTGGACATGCGAATGATATGCGTACGTGACATGCGTATGAAGACAACATGCATGCGGGGATAGACGAATACGAATACGTATGTGACATGCGTATGAAGACGCACGAATACGATATGTAACATGCATACATACACCATACAAATACGTGACATATATATGTGACATGCATAGTGATATGTGTATGTAAATACGTACATTTCGATTTTGCCCATAAAGGGCAAAGTCGTCATTTTGAAAAGATGGGATAAAACCCTCATTTTTGAAAAAGAGGGGATAAAACCCTTATTTTGAAATTTTTGATTTTTCTGAATGAATATGCATGGGTTAATAACATATCATAACAGACAAATGTGGATTTGCAAACGTCGCGTACGTGACGTGCATACGAGAACAAACAAATACGATATGTCTATACAAACATACGGATAACATAACAAACATACATGAGACATACTACATGAGATGCACATGAATGGCATTTTTTGTATTTTCAGATTTTCCATTTTTTTTTGGTTTTTTGGATTTTCTACATTTTTTTTGTATTTTGGATGTATTATAAAAGAATGCAAAATCACCCAAAGCAAATGAAGATGTGAAGAGAGAGCAGGTAAAGTAAAACTACCATAAGGACAGTGAAAATAAAACCCGCAACTCGTCGGGTGAATAATTACAGACCAATTAAATAAAACCCGAGACATGATCGGGAATACAACAAAAATGGACCGGAATGACATCGGTCAAACACCCGTCGCCAAGCCTCGTGGGTCGAGAGTACAACAAAACGGACCGGAATGGACATCGGTCATCCTCCAGTCTTCAAAGCATCGGGCCGAAAGCCAAATGAAAATAATGAACTTATCCAATCGGACATGCACAATCACCAATGAGTTAAGACAATTCAAAAACTCAAAGAGAGTTTAACACGTGCTGATTAAACTTCATTGAGACCATTTTTTACATTTTCCAATGCATTAACACAAAAAATACGAATTAAATCGTACTGTCCATGAACATTCTTAGGGAGAAAGCAGTAACCATAAAATACAAAAGAAATAATGAAATGTATGTAAAAATTCTGAGATTTTTTATGTGGATGGGAAAATGTGTCTTTGACAACTTTCATGTTTTACATTCTTATTGAAGAGACACTCATTTTCGTGTAGAAAATGGTCTTTCATGAGAGCTCAGCAGCAAACAAACAAATTTCACAGAACAGACATATTTCAGGATTAAGCTTAAATGGACACTCAAATCTCAAAATTAATGCACCAAACTTTCCAGTCCACTAAACAAGACCCTAATGAACAACTTTCTTTTTTTGTGAAGTTTCAAAAGAAGACTCTAAACATAAGATAACTACAAATCAATATGACCACGCACAGAAAAACACTCAGACTCAAGGACGCCAACAGAATTGCATGATTTCATTAAATGCATTAAAAATACGAAACGTGCATGAATATTTTTGTATTTTTTATATGTTATGCATTAAGATCTTATGAACAAATGTCATGAAGAGGTCTTTATGAAATAAAGTCTAGAATAACCCATGGAAAATCATATAGCGTGAAAGGTCAGATCAGAAAAATTCCATCTCAGGTTCTGATCACCATATTTCCAGATTTCTGCTTTCAATTTCGGGAACCTTTTGACATAGCAAACGACGTCAATTCTCGTGCCATAATATATCAAATCGAAGATCTCGAAGTCATCTACGAATGTTCAGTACATTTATTTTCGAGATTTCGTCATCTAAACACGAAAAATTGAGTTACCAGATAATTGCACATGCTGATGCGCCTAGAGCTCGTTGGAGATGAATCCGTCGCGTCGCCAAGGCTTGTTCCACGGCGGCGAATTTTTCTCTCTCAAAATTTTTTTTCTCTTGAAATCTCTCCAAAAAAAAAATTTTCTCCAGTTTTTCTTCAATCTCCCAAAACTCTCTTAAACATCCAAAATTTTCTCTCCAAAAAAATTTCCCTCTCAAGCTCACTTCTTCCTCCTTTTATAAACCACTCATCTATCTCCCATTCTAATTTTTCCATTAACTCTATCTCCCATTCTAATTTCTCCACTAACTCTTCTTCATTTTCATCTTCCCTTCTCCATCTCTATCTCACATTCTAATTTCTCCACTAACTCTTCTTCATATTCATCTTCCCTTCTCCATATCTATCTCACATTCTACTAACTCTTCTTCATCTCCATCTTCCCTTCTCTATTCTCATCTTATTTTCTTTATCTTATCTTCTCCATCTCCTCTTCTCCATCTTCCTATCTTCATCTCCTCTTCTCCATCTTCCCTTCTCTATTCTAATTTCTCCACTAACTCTTCTTTTTGTTATTTACAAAATAATCCCTCAAGTATTAGGTATTTGCACTCTAGTCCATGAGATTTTAAGTATTTGTAATTCAGTCCCTGGAGAAATATTTCTTTAAGTCCAAATCTCCTCACAATTTTCGACACACCTATCGCATGTTAAATTTAAGCTCATTTCTTACTATTGAAAATAATGCAAAATTTAATTAAAGCCCTGTTTGTAAAATTGAGTCATTTTGGGTATAATTGGGCCAAGATGAAAATTTGGAATATTAAAGAACAATGTCACAACTCCTAAAAGTGAAAAATGAAAATAAATTGACTCAAATTGAATTTTTTTAGGCCCGATTCGAGATTATGCTCGTTAAGGAATACACGACGTCGAATTGGATTTTTTAAATTTGCGATGGCCAACATGAAAAGGGATTTAAAGGAAAAATATTGACTATTTTTATGTATTTTTGTGGCCTCAAATGCTATTATTTATTAAATATTTTCCTAATTTCTAAAAATTATATTTAAAAAAATACAAAAAATATGAAAAATTATTTTTTTACTCAAAAATGGTTGCCTAAGCTTGGCCAAGGCTTCCAAAGTTGATTTTGCAATTTTCTCATTTTTATAGATTTTCTATCAATTTTAGAAAATAAAAATACCGAAAAATACTGAAAATATGAAAAATCATTTTTTGGTCAAAATTGGTTCCCTAGGCTTGGCAAAGGTCTCCAAAGTTAATTTTTTCAAATTTATGAATTTTTATGGATTTTCTATTAATTTTAAAAAAGAAGAAAAGAAATGGTGATTGAAAATCAGGTGTCAACATTGACTACAACAGTTATAGGTTCCATGCCATCTCAAGCAGGTATGTTGTAGCATTTGACAGTTCTGACTAAAGTGGTGCGCCCGCTAGAGCCTTCAGAGACAACCCGAAAAATACTCTATTCGAGCCGGTCCATGTCGTGACTACATAGAGCTGAGAATTCTACCAACAATCTGATCAAGAGTTAGCAGCTTATTTACCCAAGTCCTTGACCCAAATTCTCCAATCATCAAAACACCAAACCATCCAATGTAAAGATGGTTTTCGGTGCTAGTTATCCAATTACAGAAGCAACCCCATAGGCATTCACTTTTGCATCTCTCTAAAATTGCAGTCAAGGCAAAATCCTGAAGAAAATTGGAAAACATTTTTTGAGAAGAGCCAAGGATAGGATAGATGAATAGGTTGAACCTTTATCTGCTTGGAGGGATGCATTTACAATTTCGAAGGCTTCGTTTTTATTTGGCAAGCTGATAGGGCTTGGTGTTTTGATTGATGCCTTAGTTCGCTCTGAGATAGAAAAATACTAATAATAGAATAATAGAAAAAGATATGCTCTTTAACTCCAAGAGCATTAAGTTACATCCTTCTAAGTCAGGAGAGATTATCTAGTCAAACTACTTGTCAAGATCGATCTATTGACTTATCTATTTCAAAAACCTACATTGACTGAAAGGACTGCAAGGTGACAATCTTGGATTGGGCTATTTACAACTAACCAATTAAGAATTTTCAGATGTATTAGTACTATTAAGTTTATCAAAGATGCAATTATCGATTCTCCTAAGAGGTCACAATTATCGGGACCAATGTGAATGTTTTAGAATGGGGATGTTTGCCTTTTGTAACAAGTAGGCCCACGGTATAGACTAATAGATGTTCCTCACTCGAGAGTAAAGCCTAATCAAAGCGAGCAAACAGAAAGATCGTGTAACTTGACAGGTGCAGCCACGACGGCTTGTTCCTCAACCGCAGTAGTTCTTGTTCTTCTTCTTTCTCAGAGGTCGATTCAGCAGCTTCAGTGACCTCCATGGTTAGTCTTTGTATTGCAGGTTCTAATCCTGAAATGGATTCTTGTGGGCCAGTCTCAGGAGGGATAGCTTCGCTCCTGGGTTCCAGGGATGGCTCCATCTCGGTTGTGGATCTAATCAGCTCCATCAGATCGCCCACCTCCACAGTAAGGCTTCCAGCCAAAGAAAAATTTAAATTATTAAAGGGTTAGTTCAATTTGAAAGTGTTTTTTTAGTTATTATTTTTCATTGGTATAATTCAGTCCCCTTGGAAGATGGACCAACTCCACGTTATTGAAGAAGTAGAGTTTGTCCAAAGCCAACTTCTTATAGGTAGCCAAAGTTGTGTCCGTTGCCTTGTAAACCCCTATGATTACCAATTGCAAATCTCCTTTAAATACCACTTTTGGCAAGAGGAGATCTATAGCCAACTGAACAGCAACTAGATAGTTAGTAGCCACGATGGCTTGCTCCTCAATCGTAATAGTTCTTGTTCTTCTTCTCTCAGAGGTCTTTTTCCCTTTTGGAAAATAGAGGAGTGAAACAATCCACCTATTGATATTGGAAGACCCAAAAGACGCTACCTTGAAGGATTGATTACCTAGAAACCGATCTATTGCCCACCACATGCGACCATATGGAGAGTTTGATTTATGCTTCTCTTAGAGCTAAAGGAGGTAAGGGAGAACTAAAACAAAAATAAATAGGAACATAGTTCCAATAAAAAGAACCCATGGACCGTATTCTTCTCCAATTTGAGTTTTAGGGAAAACAAGCACACTTGGAGAGTGTAGGACAATCGAGAGTTATATACTACGTTCGAGAAGGATGAATTCGCTTATGGTGCGGCCCTCTTAAAAAAATTGATATAGGCTCCGTTTGTTTCATGGAAAATGGCCTCCTGGGGGAAAACATTTTCCAGGAAGTCATTTTCCAAGAAAATAACTATATTTTCCGGTGTTTGATTAATACTTAAGAATGAATTGGAAAACAATTTCCGTCGTTTGGCAAGGAATTGATTTTCCGGCGGCGGCGACCAGCGGCGGGTGGCCGTGGGCGGCGATTGATGGCCGGGGACCGACGGCCGCGGCCGACGGAAAATGATTTCCGTTTTTAAAAAGAGGAAATCGTTTTCCAAAATTTTCAAAGGGATTTTTCCATAGGAGGAAAATGTTTTCCGGGGTTAATCTATTTTCCGCCTCCCAAACGCCGGAAAATCCGGAAAATATTTTCCAGGAAAACTTTTTTGCCCCAAACAAACACAGCCATAGTCAATCTTGCTTTTTGGTCACCCAATAACCTATAACGCTAGTCACTACTTCCATTGGGGCTAGGAAGTAAGCCCCACAACCCAAAGCGGTGAAGAACAAATAGAATTTGCTACAAAAGCCAACTAACAGGGGTATACTTGCTTATGAAAACATAGTAATGGAGAAGGTGATAGCTGAAATATGATTCATTCTGGCTATCGATCCCCAAGACGCCTTTGGTTGAATGTTCATACCTAATTCGCCATCTACACTTCCTACATTAAATCCCAAAAATTGAAACAGGAATTGTAATCTCCCATCCAGAAAAATATGTGGTTATGAAATAGGAATTAAGTGGAATAGAATTGATCGAGTGGTAGAATTGTGGAAACACCTGTTTCTTCCCTATTTTGGACCTTAGCTTCGTGGAATAATATGGTATCGTTTTTTTTTTGTCAGAAAGGATTTCTTTATTTATCACCCAGAATTCAAGGAAGCCAGCCTCAAAGAGGGGGCATCTACACAAAGATAATCCCAAAGGACATGGGGGGTTTTGATAACCAAAACGCAGGCAAGGATCCTACACGGGCTTTTTTGGCAAGCCAATCGGCCACCTGATTTGCCGATCTATGACAATGGGCCAGAGTAACGTTTTCAAGATTCCTGAGTTGGGCCTGGGCTTCGCGCACAATCGGTTCAATCTCCCACGGGATTGGTTCTGTGCCAAGTACAGCCCCACTAAGTGAACTGCAGTCAGTTTGCAAGTACATCTTCTCCGTCGAACTAGTTTTGAGCGAGAGGATCTTCAGAGCTTCCAGCAACGCTAGCGCCTTGTTGACACCTGATTTTTAATCATCTTTTCTCTTTTAAAATTTTTCAGCATTTTTCGGCATTTTTATTTTTTGAAAAATCCATAAAAATTCATAAAACTGAAAAATTAACTTTGGGGACCTTGGCCAAGCCTAAAGAACTAATTTTGACAAAAAAAAAAGATTTTTCATATTTTCAGTATTTTTTAGTATTTTTATTTTCGAAAATTCATGAAAAATAAAGAAAAAATGAGAAAATTGCAAAATCAACTTTGGAAGCCTTAGCCAAGCCTAGGTAACCATTTTTTAACAAAAAATAAATTTTCATATTTTATATATATATATTAATTTTTTTAAAAAAAATACAAAAATACTTGAAAATTTTGGAAAAATAACATTTGATGCCAAAAAAATACACAAAGATAGTTAATATTTTTATTTTAAATCTATTTTCATATTGGCCATTGCAAATTCAGAAAAATCCAATTCGAGTCACGTGTTCCTTCACGAGTATAATCTCGAATCGGGCCTAAAAAATTTAATTTGAGTCAACTTATTTTTAATTTTCACTTTTTATGAGTTGTGACATTGTCTTCTAATATTTTAAATTTTCATCTCGGCTCAATTATACCCAGAATGACTCAATTTTACAAAAGGGTTTTAATTAAATTCTGCATTATTTTCAGCGGCAAGAAATAAGCTTAAATTTGACATGTGGTAAATTTTGGTGTGTAAAAAATTGGGAGGAGATTTGGACTTAAAGAAATATATTCTTTCATGGACTGAATTGTAAATACTTAAAATTCAAGGACTAGAGTGCAAATACCTAACTCTTGAAGAATTATTTTACAAATAACAAAAAGAAGAGTTAGTGGATAAATTAGAATAGAGAAGGGAAGATGGAGAAGAGGAGATGAAGAAGAGAAGTTGGAGAAGAATAGATGGAGAAAATAAGATAAGAATAGAGAATGGAAGATGGAAATGAAGAAGAGTTATTAGAGAAATTAGAATGGAAGATAAGAATAGAGAAGGGAAGATGGAGATGAAGAAGAGTTAGTGGAGAAATTAGAATGAGAGATAAATATGGAGAAGGGAAGATGAAGATAAAGAAGAGTTAGTGGAGAGATTAGAATGTGAGATAGAGATGGAGAATGGAAGATGAAAATGAAGAAGAGTTAGTGGAGAGATTAGAATGGGAGATAGAGTTAGTGGAAAAATTAAAACGGGAGATAGATGAGTAGATTATAAAAGGAGGAAAAAGTGAGCTTGAGAGTGGAATCTTTTTGGAAAGAAAATTTTGGATGTTTGAGAGAGTTTTGGGAGATTGAAAAAAAATTTGAGAGAAAGAAAATACCAAAAGAGAGAGAATTTTGAAGATGATGGGAGTTTAAAGCTAGGGGTTATCATCACAAATTCCTTCATCGATCAATATAAATCAAAAGTTCATCCTTGTCAACGAGCAAGCAAATTCGAGCTAAGTGTTTTTATTTATTCATTTATTTATGGTTTTACTCGCAAATTAGCACAAATTGTATACACTTTCTCCATCACCCATTTTTTCCCATATTTTATGTCAAGAGAAAGATATCTCTATGTCAACAGCAAAAATCTCGTAGAGATGCAAAAATCGGCCCAGACAAGCTCCTAAGCTGTCCACCGATTTCTCAACTGATCTGTGACTAAAAGTCCCTCTTAATTCAAAAGAAACTCTCTATAATGGGAACATAAAGAGCGAAAATCAATTATAGAAATCCCTAAAAAAAAACGGGAGATAAGTACTCTTTCCACTCTTCTGGTTTTAGGTGCAGATTAGCACATATTTTGTATACTGACACTTCACTCTATTTTATGTCAGGAAGCCGCAGCTCTATATCAATGGTCAACCCTATGGAAGCACAAAATCGGTTTGGATGAGTCCTCAAGCTCGCACAAATTTCAAATTGTTGAATCAATTCATTGTATTTCATTTTAAAGAACTCATACCCTAGAATGGAGAGGACAAAGTCCATCCGCAATTTAAATACCTGCACCATAAATCCCAAAGGGAAGAGCCAAGCCAATGCTTAGCCTCCCATTGGAGGTTTTTACTTACAGTAGTTAAATACCTGCAACTTAAATACATGTACCTTAAATCCCAAAGGGAAGAGCCAAGCCAATGCTTAGCCTCCCATTGGAGGTTTTTACTTACAGTAGTTAAATACCTGTACCTTAAATCCCAAAGGGAAGAGCCAAGCCAATGCTTAGCCTCCCATTGGAGGTTTTTACTTACAGTAGTTTAAATACTTGCAACTTAAATACCTGTACCTTAAATCCCAAAGGGAAGAGCCAAGCCAATGCTAGGTCTCCCATTGGAGGTGTTTATTCACTATCATGTACTTCCTATAATTTAATTTTTGAATCATCAGACCCAAAAGATGAGTAGGTCGTAATACTGCACAGAAGTCGTTAACACACTCCCTCTTTCGGCTTCAGGGAATCTTTAACACTTAAAAAAATATAACAAATAAAAATATATACCATCCATGCATCCTATTTAAAAAGTGAAAACACAAAAGAGAATACCCTATTAGAGCCTTAGGAATAAACCAAGCCTGAGTTGCCGAATTAGGATATCCATGAAATTAAGGTACCGAAAAGGCATTAGTTTTAATTAACTAGTGTAACCAACTCCCCGAGCTCATAATCTCTGGTTCGCAGGAATAAATTAGTTCTCCCGCTAATTTATTTAGGTTTCTAATAGACCTACCAAGAACGATTAGTGGCGACTCTAAATTTCAAAATCATTTTAAAAAAAACCAAAGTTGCGATTCGGTAGGGCTTGGGAGGGTCCGCGTTAGGTTAGTCAAATATGATTAACCTAATAATCCGTTAACCCCCTTTAAAATTTAAAATTTTTTTAGAGGGTCGCGACACGCCTCGGTTTGGAGTGGAGATAAAGATTGGATTTTTCTAGCAATACCGTCGATCAACATACCTGAGGAGTCACGGACGACACCAGCAATTCCTCCGAAGGTACTCCTTGGAACAAAAGACCCGTCGATGTTCATTTTCAGATCTAGGTTTTGAGGTGGATCCCAGATGCGAGGAGTTCTGGAGTTTCCTCTGTTCGTCTCAGTGTGTTTTTTGTTCCATCTTCTATAGCTGTTAATAGTAGTTTCCATTGCTTCAATTAGGGTCTCAAAGTTGGGATTTTTATGCCGAAACACACTATTGTTGCGAGCCTTCCATATCTCCCAGAGGGTCACTGCTATTTCCTCAAATCCGAGGTGAGTATTTAGCTTTTCCAGTAGTTGGTCAAGCCATTTATCCATTCTTGAGCAGTCGGTATCCATTATTTGAATACTGATTTTCGGGTGTTCCCAAACATTTTTGGTCCAGGGGCAGAGTAGAAATATATGCTCGGATGTTTCTGGCTGGGATTTGCATAAGGAGCATATGGCATCATCGATGATCTTCCTTCTGAGCAGATTGTCCTTCGATGGGATTGTGTTGCGGCAAAGTTTCCAGGTAAAAAATTTTATTTTTGGGGGGACCTGGTGTCGCGACAATCTAAAAAAATTTTACTCTTCTAAAGGGGTTAACGGATTATTGGGTTAATTAGATTTGACTAGCCTAACGCGGACCCTCCCAAGCCCTACCGAATCGCAACTTTGGTTTTTTTTAAAATGATTTTGAAATTTAGAGTCGCCACTAATCGTTCTTGGTAGGTCTATTAGAAACCTAAATAAATTAGCGGGAGAACTAATTTATTCCTGCGAACCAGAGATTATGAGCTCGGGGACTTGGTTACACTAGTTAATTAAAACTAATGCCCTTTCGGTACCTTAATTTCATGGATATCCTAATTCGGCCACTCAGGCTTGGTTTATTCCTAAGGCTCTAGTAGGGTATTCTCTTTTGTGTTTTCACTTTTTAAATAGGATGCATGGATGGTATATATTTTTATTTGTTATATTTTTTAAGTGTTAAAGATTCCCTAAAGCCGAAAGAGGGAGTGTGTTAACGACTTCTGTGCAGTATTACGACCTACTCATCTTTTGGGTCTGATGATTCAAAAATTAAATTATAGGAAGTACATGACAGTGAATAAACACCTCCAATGGAAGGCCTAGCATTGGCTTGGCTCTTCCCTTTGGGATTTAAGGTACATGTATTTAAGTTGCAAGTATTTAAACTACTGTAAGTAAAAACCTCCAATGGGAGGCTAAACATTGGCTTGGCTCTTCCCTTTGGGATTTAAGGTACAGGTATTTAAGTTGCAGGTATTTAACTACTGTAAGTAAAAACCTCCAATGGGAGGCTAAGCATTGGCTTGGCTCTTCCCTTTGGGATTTAAGGTACAGGTATTTATGTTGCAGGTATTTAACTACTGTAAGTAAAAACCTCCAATGGGAGGCTAAGCATTTGCTTGGCTCTTCCCTTTGGGATTTAAGGTACAGGTATTTAAGTTGCAGGTATTTAACTACTGTAAGTAAAAACCTCCAATGGGAGGCTAAGCATTGGCTTGGCTCTTCCCTTTGGGATTTAAGGTACATGTATTTAAGTTGCAGGTATTTAACTACTGTAAGTAAAAACCTCCAATGGGAGGCTAAGCATTGGCTTGGCTCTTCCCTTTGGGATTTATGGTGCAGATATTTAAATTGCGGATGGACTTTGTCCTCTCCATTCTGGGGTATGAATTCTTTAAAATGAAATACAACGAACTGATTCAACAATTTGAAATTTGTGCGCGCTTGAGGACTCCTCCAAGCCGATTTTGTGCTTCCATAGGGTTGACCATTGATATAGAGCTGCGGCTTTCTGACATAAAATAGAGTGAAGTGTCAGTATACAAGATATGTGCTAATCTGCACCTAAAACTAGAAGAGTGGAAGGAGCACTTATCCCCCATTTTCTGGGAGGGGATTTCTATAATTGATTTTCGCTCTCTATGTTCCCAATATAGAGAGTTTCTTTTGAATTAAGAGGGACTTTTAGTCACAGATCAATTGAGAAATCGGTGGACCCTTAGGAGCTTGTCTTGGTCGATTTTTGTGCTTCCATGGGATTTGTCGTTGATATAGAATTGCCCTTTTGCCTGGCATAAAAAAAATATGGGGAAAAGAGGAGCGGTGAGTGTGTATTAAAACAGACCGGGTTGGGTATCGGTCTTCAATCACCGAACCACAATGGGCTATCATTTACATGGGCATCACCGTCGATTGCCAAAGTGAAATATCAATTTCCTGACTGCGTTTAACTCGGAAGAAATAATTAGTGAAATTTAGGCGGTTAAAAGGTAAATGAACAACTTGAATTAAACTCTAGCTATCATGCAAGCAATATATAGCAATTTATTCAGATATTTATATATTCATATGTAATTGAGTCATGCAAATTAAACATAGAAAACAATTAATGCGGAAGCATATAAGCCTAATTAAACAAAATAAGCAAATAGTGGCATTTCCTAATTATTTCCCTTTTTTATTTTTTATTTTTTTTTATGTATTTTCTTAAGTACGTTTCCTGAATCTTTATTATATACATTCTTACGATCATTTCAGGAATTTAGCAAGAATAATAATAAAACGGGGACAAAATCCAATAACCCAACCCAAAAAGAAATTCGAGTCCAGTTTCTATAGTTTGGGTACCGATTTGGACAGGGCTCAGAAGGGATTCCAACCCGTGTGCGCAAGACTATATTTAAGCCCAATTTCTCTCTAGATTCTCACGTAATGGCCCACTCTACTTTCTATTTTCCATTAAAATATGCCTCAATTCAAGAGGCCCAAATTGGTAAAAACGAAATTAGTCCACTCATCTCAATCAGCCCAAACAAAATTAAGTCTGCTTCCTGTTCACCTTGCCCCTTTACGCATACTTCGCACGGACATTGCTAAGGGACCTCCGGCCGGACCAAACAACTCGCACTCGTGACCGACAATGACGGGTTTCGCCAACTAGATCCCGCCGACCGAACCTTTTCTTCTTCCTCTGGATGTGCAACAACGCGTCTTTTTTTTGGAGCTCGGGTTTCGAATCTAGGTGGCGAGGGCTGCGTTTGTTTTCGAGGAGGAAGTGGAATTTTTACTCAAAGAAGACATAATAATGGGAGTATGTTTATGCATGACTCGCAAAACACTAAATCAGAAAGTAGATTAATCATACACTGGAACACTAAAGACAGATAAATCGTGGGAAAATGTAAAACTAGCAAAGGAAAGCAGCAGAGATATTGAACCAGACGATCTCGGTGCTTCGGAGAAGAAATTCTCGGATAGCTTCAACAGAGGGTTGCGCTGGAGACTACCCGAAATAGAATATACTCACCGAAGACGAAATAACAGTCAAATGATCGCACGGTTCATGGTCGACATCAATAGCGAAGAACATAACATCTGGGGACGTCGAGGCCAGCACACTCGTGACCTGTACCGCTGTTCTTACCCTTTCATTCTTACCGTTCTTATTCCATCATCATCGCTGCCGCCTCCGTTTCGCAGCCCGATGATGATTAGCATCAGCCTACCCAGCACTCGCGCCGCGTTCGTATCCTCGGCGTCCGATTCGACCCGCCTGGTCACGACATCTATACGTCATCACGATTGCTGGGTAGGATCTGGGTTCTGGTCTTCAAGATGGCCACCGAGAACGTGTGTGCATGCGTGCTTATGCGATCGAGAGGGGAGATGACTGAGAATGTGATTGAAAAAAAAAATGAAACAGTGGTGACCAGGGGAGGTTTGATCCATCTCCAGAGGTTCGCTCGGGGATTTTGCGGAGCTCCCAGAAAGAGCCCCCGATCTCTCCTCTGATCACCATTTTTTTTAAAAAATAAAACCCCCTGGTGACTTATCAACGGAGGAGACTCTTGAATGGAGGTTGGCAAGATGGTCTCGCCAGATGGTCTGCCATCTAAAGAGGAAGAGTAGAGCCCCAAAAATGCAGATGATTTTTTATTCCTCTCTCCCCCAGTAAACTCCTCTTCTTTTTTCCTTTGTCGTCCACTGTGAACTTCCCTTCTAACTTCCTTTTGCTCTCCACGTCCGCGTCCCCTTTTCTTCTCCTTTTTTTTTTCTAATTCTTTATTCCCTTCCCCCATTTTTATTCTTTTCAAGCCTCCCTTCTTCCCCTTCTTCGTGGGTTTTTCCTCTCCCCCTCCATTAAAATAATCTACCCCCCTTTCTTTAATCTTTCCCCTAAAGTCCACCAGCCATTATCTTATTCTTCTTCATTTTTTAACCTTTCTTTCCTTTCTTTTTTTATTCATTAATGCCCCCCTTCAATTGCCTTTCTTCTTCATCATTTTATTGGATTCCTAGGAGCTAACCACCCTTCCTCTCCTATGGACATCCACTGGTCAAAGTATTATTTTTTTCTCTTACTTTCGGTGCCTTTGTGTTTCTCTTTTTCCAGATTTTTATGGTGGCTTTTTTTCGCACCGCACCATGTTTTCTTCATCATTTTATCATCTTTTATCTACTTTCAGCCCACTCAGGGTTTTCTTTATTGTCTTTGATGCCATGCGCAAACTTCAGGAGTATCATCTATATTTAACAAATTTTCACGTGGAAATGCTTCGAACGATGAATTGAATTCGGGAAATCAAACGCAACCATGAAAAATATATTATCAGGCCATTGAAAATTTTGAATTATTGGAAGATAATGTCACGACTCTAGAAGTGCAACAATTGAAAATTACAGAGCTAAAATGAAATTTTTATAATAATTTTTTTATGATCTGAAAATGAAGTTAACAAAGAAATTCTCAATTCTAGATTGAATTTTCAATATTTATTTGGCAAAAATGAAGACAAAATTAAAATAAAAATACTGACTATTTATTCACACTTTTATGGCATCAAATGCTATTATTTGTTAAATATTCTCCTAATTTCTAAAATATAAAAATAAAAAATAAAAAAATAAAAAAAAATCATTTTTGGTCAAAATTGGTTCCCTAGGCTTGGCTAAGGTCCCCAAAGTTGATTTTTCAATTTTATGAATTTTTATGAATTTTCTATTAATTTTTAAAAATAAATAAAAAAAATACGTAAAAATACTGAAAATATGAAAAATTATCTTTTGGTCAAAATTGGTTCCCTAGGCTTAGTCAAGGTCCCCAAAGTTCATTTTCTAATTTTATGAATTTTTATGAATTTTATATTAATTTTCGAAAATAAAAATACCGAAAAATACTGAAAATATGAAAAATCATTTTTTGGTCAAAATTGGCTCCCTGAGCTTAGCCAAGGTCCCCCAAGTTGAATTTCCAATTTTATTAATTTTTATGAAATTTTTTTAATTAATTTTAAAAGAGAAAAAGTAATTGAAAATTAGGTGTCAACAGCTGCCCCTCTTTGAAAGGAAGCTCGGCAGAGGTTCATTTCAAAGACGAGATGACACCCGAATCCTAATCGACTCAACATAATGAAATAAAAAGAGTCGTGACATGAATGTTCCACTGAAAATGAAATGAGAACCTAAGGATTCGTTATATATATATATATATATATATATAAAACTTTAGGGTGGTTGAACTTGAACCCGTATTGTGGATCATCCCATGATAGATTCCCAATAAAAGGATTCTACTGATTAAATTTTGACCCGTATGGTAGGTCAACCCATGGTAGATTCCTAATGAAAATATTCTATTAATTAAATTTTGATTGAAATTTGATCCGTATGGTAGGTCACCCTATGGAGATACTTGTAAGAAGGACTTGGTGCCTGTAGAAAGGACTTGGTGCCTGTAAAAAGGACTTTGAGTGCCTGTAGAAGGGACTTTAGTGCCTGTAAAAAGGACTTTGTGCCTGTAAAAAGGACTTGCGCCTGTAAAAAGGACTTAATGCCTGTAGGAAGGACTTAATTTGCCTGTAAGAAAGACTTGATTTACCTGTAAAAAGGACTTGATTTGCCTGTAAGAAGGACTTGATTTGCCTGTAAGAAGGACTTACTTTGCCTGTAAGAAGGACTTTGTGCCTGTAAGAAGGACTTACTTTGCCTGTAAGAAGGACTTGATTTGCCTATAAGAAGGACTTGCTTTGCCTGTAAGAAGGACTTTGTTTGCCTGTAAGAAGGACTTGATTTGCCTGTAAGAAGGACTTTATGCCTGTAAGAAGGACTTGATTTGCCTGTAAGAAGGACTTACTTTGCCTGTAAGAAGGACTTTGTACCTGTAAGAAGGACTTGCTTTGCCTGTAAGAAGGACTTGATTTGCCTGTAAGAAGGACTTGCTTTGCCTGTAAGAAGGACTTTGTTTGCCTGTAAGAAGGACTTGATTTGCCTGTAAGAAGGACTTTATGCCTGTAAGAAAGACTTTGTGCCTGTAAGAAAGACTTTGTTTGCCTGTAAGAAGGGCTTGGTGTACCTCAAAGGGTGCCATTCTGAAATCTGGGGAGACCAGGAATCCTGCAGAAGCTCAAACCCAGATTATATTCTCCTGTCGCTTTAGGAATAAACCAAAGAGGTAGAGATCAAAAGGTCTCGAACATTTCTGTCCTTGAGACAAATCATGCTTTATTGAAGAAGGTGGATACCTGTATGTACCGCAATGGATTCGAGTACCCCAACAACCGTCAGAATTCATTCTCTTGAAAGGTTCTGGTTGAAGATATACTTACCTGAGAATTTGGAAGAAATGCTTGGTGGCTTCTCGACAACCATGCTTGTTCATTCAATAATCGTCGAATGAATTTCAAGACATTGGAAGGTAACTCAAACACCGGGAATGTGTTGCCTGTCGGGCAATGTCAGAGCTAACATGTGCAAGCATTTTCATCAATGCGTTCATTGGTTCATACAAAATTGTTCAGCTAAGTTTGCCATGATTAAAGGCAGTCTATGTAATAACTCATGATGCAATCGATCAACATATAGATAATGTATTGCATTACCACTTCTGTTTAAGGAGGTTCTTATAGTATGAACACCTCGAATGTAATCTGAATGGGGGACTTCATTCCGAAAGGGCTTTTTCTCACTCTGGAGAAAGGCTGTTTATCTGTAGATCAAAATGTTAGACCTGTGTGGAAATGGTTTGCCTTTCCTCATCCTGTCATGCCCCATTCTGCACATTTGATATCTCCTGTGCAGTTTATGCTCTAAGTTGGAGTTGGTAAGTTAAACACACGAAATAGTCATACATAATTCATGAACTGTGTAAGCACAATGCAGATGTGACAATTTTTTAGCATCACGTGTGTTTATATAATGTGCAAATATGGGCGGATTTAAATTGCCTTGGTATGTGGGCGGACTGAACAAATTGGGAAGCCTACTCCTTATGTCGAGGGGTGGTTTGTCTCAAACTTTACCCCTGCGCGATGAAGCATATGGGCGAGGGAGCATTTTGGTTTGTTTAATGCCCCTGCAAGAAGCAGAGAAATTATTCTTGAAATCAAACGAGATAAGGAAAACATATTTGCTTTTTCGTTTCAGAGCTTGCGATCAATTTGCCCCATTTTTCACCAGAATAGATCTTGTCAGGTGATCATAATTTTCTTTTGGATTTGTCTCCTTCAACACGTTAAATGTTAGTATAAATATTTCCTGTGAAAAGAAAAAGAGACATGTCAACCAGTATTAAAAGGGATAAATTGGAAACGATACTGATTTACCCTTCATCTTGAATGCCTTGGACAAGTCTTTTACCAATTTTGTTGGATTGAGTTTTCTTCGACTTTTGTTGGATGCTTCACTATTAAGCCGAGAATGTGGCAAAATATTGACTTCGGTATTACTCGTCGAGTATTCCTGCTTGCAAAAAGAAATGCACAAAAAGTTGTTTCATTTATTTATAATACATACAACATTGCCCACCCTCGGGGATCGAACTATGGATATTTCGGACCTACTGTCATCCCCCATACCATTCGGTCCATTGGACCATAGGTGTCCATGGGGCTATCCTTTTAAAGGTTAATCTTTGGGGATAAAGCAGCCTTGTTGTATCACCTTGGGCCATATTACGGTATTTCTCGAGGTAATTTGCAATCCCTGTTAAGAATGAAATAAGACAATTCAAGACTTGAGATGATTATGTGCACATTAGAACGATACAGAATTACCCATTTCTGAGATTGTTCGCGTCTTTCGCTTGTACTTTCCTTTGTCCGAAGTTGTCCATCTCGTGGTAATGCCCATGAGTCGATTTGCCCCCAAATTTTGTTCAACTTGTATTCGGATATGATTGCGTTCTCGGGTCGATTTGCAATTTCCTGGGAATAGAAGGGGCTTAATTTTAAAACTTGGAGCAACTGAAGGTAAATTGAAACGATACGGAGTTACCCTTCAGGTTTATGCAGCTTTTAACTCGCCATCAATTCGTCGCGAGGTTGGTGAGATGGCGGATTCGAGCATTTAATAGGGGGAAGTCGGATTATTACTCCTTGCTTTTACACATTCACAAAAGCAGAAAAACACATTACGCAAGGAAATATTGAAGGTCTCCCATGATCAGCTGGCTTCATCCCAAATTAGGTATGCATCGGCCATATTGAAGGTCTCATGGTCACTGGCTGAACAAGTGCATCACAGTCCCGATGCTTTACCGATATCAAACTGGTTGATTATGGCGAAAAGATCATCGTCAATGTCCGCTTGGTGGTGATCTGTCCCTTCTTCCTCGGGAGGTAATGATGCTGATCCAGTATCATTGGTCCTTTTGTACCCTGCTCCAACAGAACTCGATCCTGTTATAAACTGGTCTAACTCACCTCTTAAACGTGTATTTTCGATCCTCAGATCATACATTTCATCGAGGGTGAGGAGGAGGCTATTGCAGTTGGGGCAGGTGGCAGAGTCAAAAGTCTCTTTATACATCTTGTTTTCCGCTCGGAGGTTTTCATTTTCAACTCTTAGAAACTCGGCTTCGTTGTGCTCATGACGAGCCTTCATTCGGGTTCGTCTATTTTGAAACCAGAACTTGATTTGCAAAGGTTCAAGTCCTAACTCTTGACTCAGTTCCATTTTCTGTTTGCCGTCTGGCATAGGGCATGTTCTAAAGAAATCCTCAAGCCTTTGTACCTGATCCTTAGTATGGCGACGGTAACGCTTCTTTTGACCCTTACCGTTATTGTCCTTATCTTTACTGAGATCTTGGACGTCGTCGGCGGAAGGGCCAAGCTCCATAGGCTTGATCCCAAACATGGCTTCGAACTCCTCCTCTCCCATATTCAGCAGGCAATGATAGCTCTCGGGAGTATTGGGTTGAGGCATCTTCGATTTGGTTGATGATTTCTCAAGATTTGCTACTCGCTTCCGGTGTTTTCACTCTGTTTGAATTTTTCTGAGCGATTGCCTATGCCTTAAGACCCTCTTCCGAGCATGGCGTCTCTTTTAAAATTAAATGTGGGTTTAGCAACTGTATTGCTACTCCCGAGGGTCCGGCCTTTCTCAATCCTCTTTTCTTATCGTATCTCTTGCTCGGCTCGTCTCCTTCCATCTTTTCGTGATAAGGGGCCCCTATTGTTATCTCCACCGTTGATTTTGCTGGTGAGTCCCTTAATAAAGACGAGCCATCTCCTCTTTTCTGCCGAAAATTTCTTTGTCTGCCACTCGGCTCATTTTTTCTTCTCTCTTTTTCAAAGTGGTGGCGTCCCCTCAAACCTTTTTTTTTTTTGCAAAGATGTCGAATCTGATTGGCTCGAGATTGGAGACGAGTAGCGGAGGTGATACTGATAGGGAATGGTAGACAGGAAAATCTGGCCAGTAGAGACTTCCCCTGCAAAAATGAAAGAGAATGCGGCAGTATATGTGCTTCATATTCTAGAAAAATTGGAACGATACTGGTTTACCCTTGTGTGTACTTCCATTGAATTTGAATTGAGGAAGTTCCTTCATTTGGGCTGGATTGAATTGTATGTCCCGAGTTGCCCTTCACTTTGAGCTTGCCACATAAGTGCTTTGCTTAGTTGGGCCTTGTTTTCTTTCGGGTTGCCTTGGACCATCATCATTTTCTATGCCATCGGGTCTGTGGACGGGAGGGCTCCTTTAATTTGAAGGTTACCTTCAAGGCAAATGAGTCATAACGCATTCCATTGGGTCATTTCGTTTTGCGACACTCTTGAGGCAATTTGCAATCCCCTAGGTGAGAATGAAACAAATCCAATTTAGCATTTTGCAACGATTGAGGGTAAATTGGAACGACACACAGTTACCCGTCTTCGAACTCGCCTGGGCTTTTCACTTGAAATTTCCCTACGTGAGACCATTCAACATTTCTCATTATGGCAGTCAGCGACGTTGCCACAAATTGATCCGCCCTGAGTCTAGCATAAAAAGGGATTCACGCATTCGACGGGATAAAAAAAACAAATTACCCCCTTGCCCCTGAATTAAATCTAGACACCTAGAAAGCTGGAAATATCACACGCAGGCGAATTAAGCATGAAAGGTGCACTTGTTCAAGGTCAGTTTTGCCTCTCCTGCGGCTCTTCGATAATCAGCTAGTCTCGTGCTGGTTCAGGCATGGATGACCGATGTTTGAGAGTCCCTAATCGCTGGCTTCCGATCATGGCTTCGGATGTCTGCCAACCTTAAACTGGTTGACCAGGGCAGTAAGCTCATCATCTGGGTAATCTCTTGAACCTTCCAGCAACTGATGCTCAAATTGGGCATTATTGTTGGCAAATGCTGGCGGTAGATTTCTCATTCTGTTCTCGCCATGAGCAATTTGACTTCTCGAGCTGAAGTCTTCATCATTACTCCAGAAAGTGTGGGGATCACCAACTGTCCTGCTGCCAAGAACTCCTTCCATTCGAGGATTAGAGAAGTGGAAGTGCTCAGGATAATTTCTTGTCTGATTCTCTGGCTGCGCAGGCGCGCTGATCATGGGATGAATTCTAGCCACGGGTTGGTGCTCAAACCAAGGAGTCTGAATACACTGCCCCTGCGGTCTATACTCTTGAAGAGCATTAGGTTGATTCTGAGGGATACTTTGATTAACGCCTGGAGGATTGATGGCACGGCTACTGGCTTGGTTGATGATGGGAAGTGGCTCGCCCCATGCTAACCTGCGGAACTTATGGTGGCGAGGAGACTCGACGTTCAGGCTTGGATCAGTCTCGCCTTGGTTTTCTTGATTCTGAGCTGCATTGTGTTCTCTCACCCTTTTTCTGTACTTCTGAAGATGACTCGAAACATTTGCTTTAGTGAGTCCCTCTACCTTCATAATTTCCAGTATATGTTGCGGCCGTGCCGAATCGATTCCTAGCTGCTTTAACAAACATACGATGCAGCTCGGGAGACCAACTCATCTTCTTTCTCCAGTTGCTTGGAACAAAATTGAAGGCTTGATGCTTGTTCTCATGGTCGTGCAATTGCTTCCTTACCACGTGCTGCCATATGTTTTGAAGCATCTGAACCCTAACTGGTTTCGTTACGACGTCTTGGGCCCCATTTAAGACAGCCTTCATTGTGGCTTGCTGATCATCGCTTGCCGATATTACAAGGACTGGCATGTTTAATTTAGAATTGATGACTTCCAAGAGAGTGAAAACATCCATGTTAATCCCTACCATGGCGGTGAGGACGATATCAAACGGGTCACTACTCCTCCTTAATATCTCTAAGGCCTCTGTCGCCTTTGCTTGAGCTACAACCTTATACCGGCATTTTCTTAATACGGTAACAAGGATTGAGAGAGAGACTGGATTACCGTCAATGGCCATGACCAGTAGACCCTCAGGGTAAGGAACTTCATCAGCTTCGACCAGGGTTGAACATGCGCCCGTTCCCCTAATGCTCGACATATTTCTGGATCTAGGACTGCCGATTCGAGACCGCCTCAGGATGTCTTCTCGGACTTGAGGGATCACGGGATCGTTGATGGCTTCTCGTAACAAGCTTTGAAAGCCAATGCTTTGATGGTGAAGGTTTTGAATTCCTCTCCCACGAGAACTCCTTCCTCTCTATCTTTCTCCTGCGAGTTCGTGTAGATGAACCCTCACTATCAAATGAGGACAAATTCTCTCTCTGGCAATAGCAACGACTTCCCCCTTCACGGGCAGTGCTATTAGATTTACCGAGGGGAAAATCTGACATTCAGCTTTTGATCAAGGGGGAAATCCTCGTTTATCGCTCAGTTTGTCTTCTTCTTTCTTTTCGCGGTAGAGGGCCCCTGTCAAGATTTCCACAGTCGATTTACTGGCGGGTCCTCCAATGAAGACGAGTAATATCTCTCTTTCTGCCGAAAATTTCTTTGTCCCCCACTCAGCTCGTCTTTTCGTTCTTTCTTTTTTCAAAGCGGTGGAGTCCCGTCCAGCTTTTCCACAGAGACGTCGGGTTTGTTCGGCTCGAGGTTGCCACTTGGCTGGAATTTGAGCCGCCGAGGGTGTTGCCGACAGAGAATGGTAGATAGGAAAACTTATAAGGACTGCCCTTGTGAAATCAGTATTTAAATTGAAGCAGCTTACCATCTTCGCATTCTGCTCATCTGCCTCACCTCTCTCCCCCTTTCTTTCGTATTCTGCTTTCAAAAATGGCCAATTCTCCTAACCACACATTATCCACCGAAGTCCTGGCTGGGTGGGAGAGACTCTACAATCTTCTTGGTAGAGGTTACGCTCATGTAGCCAAAAACTCTACCGTTAAGGCTGAAATCCTCGGTTTATTCAGGACCGTGGACGCTGCTTCTGTTGAGGGTACCCAACTGGGAAAGGAGTATCGGAACTTCTCGACCCTCTTCATCAATTTTCTAGCTGCCTATAACCGCGCTTATGAGACGGTCCTTGTGACCGCCGTCGTGAAAGCCCGTTATCGAGACCGGCACGAGCGTCTGGCAACAGTTACGTTTGTGGCTGATAATCACAAAAAGGCCCTCAAGTTTGCCAACGATCAGCTTTCGTGGCTGGTTCGTGAGAGGGGAAAGTTGGTGGACCGTCTGGCCTTGGTCCGAACTTACGCCGAACAGGAGCCAGGCAATATTGTGATGAGGTGCAAATGCGGTTGGCTGCAGGAGAGACTTGATGACATTACGGCAGACATTGCTTTCGAGAGGGCAGCGATTCAGGACCTGGAGTTTGCCGTTGAGCATTACGAGGCCACTATGGCCCAGGTTAAAGAGAAGTGCGATCGCCTTTTCTTTAGGCTCGCGGAGCTTGATCCCGAGAGCGCCCGGTGCATCCAGAGCATCAACTGTTTGGAGAGTCAGTTGAGCTCTTTCGTAATGGTTATCAGGGCCCAGTTTGGCTTTACCTTTCCTCCCCAGTGAGTTGCTGTAATACTTTTTGATGAATGGAATGAAAGAAAAGCTTCACGTGTTTTGTTTTGTTTTTTTTTAATTTTCCTGCTATCGTTTCTTCCGCATAGCATAACAGAACGATTTGAGGTACCGAAGATGTCGAGGCTTAATGTTCTTCTTGATGTTCTTGTTTAATTGCTCCAGACGATGATATCGAGAACATTGATGATGGGTTCGGCGGTGGCCCCCACTATCCATCTTGAGATCATGAACAATAACGCTATGACAACTCGATCAGTGCGCTGGTAGTAAATCCGGCCACCTGTTGTGTGCCCACTTTTATCCATATTTTGTTTCTTTCGGCGTCTACTTGCTCGTGTTGGTCACCTGTATCGTCGGGAGAAATTCCTGTGGGCTACGTTCATTAATAGAACCTCGGTCCTCTGAAGCCCTCCGCGTGTTTCGGATAAGAGGAAATTTTAAGACCGGTCTCTGGTTGATTTAATCAGGTAAAGGTATTTGTTTCATGGGTTCTGATTATATAATCCATATTGTCTTTCAAAAGACGCGAGATCCACTGCAATACATTAAATATACCCCCGTGTTTAATCAGTATAAATCCACCGTCATATCAGAATACACTGCCCATACAAGTTTACGGATTGACACAACTTTGTCTGTCAAAGATGGACAGTGTTCGTTTGCCCCCCAGAATTAACGGTTGAAGTCTCGGTGTTTTTCGTCTTTTGGTATTTCTAAAGATGATTCTTGATATATTATTGAACTTAATTTTTACACTCGTCTGGGGTATCTAGGATCTCCCTGCAAAAGAAAAGGATATAATTAGTATGCGACACAAGGAATATCGGTCCATGACTCCTATATTAGTCCAATTTGATTTTTTCTATTATATAGAGAAATCAGAAAAAAAAAATTCCTTAGGAAGAAATGGGTTAATTTCTGATACAGAATTTTTTGCAGATTTATTACTCTTTTTTTATTATTTTTTTAATAAAATATGACAAAATCTCTTGACGTTTACTAAAATTTTTGAAGGAATTTCCTTTTTATCAAAATAAATTTTCAGAGGTAAATTTGTCAGGAAAATTTTATTTTTATTGAAGCAGGAAAGACATGACAGAAATCCTTTATTGGTTAACAAAATTCCCTCGAGACATTAGTCTAATTTTATTTAGAGAAACTTTTCTTAGAAAAACATGAGCGAATTTCTCGAAAAGAATTTTTGTTGGAAGTTTTTATAATTTGAAAGAATGTGATAAAATCACTTGATGTTTTTTTTAAGGAATTTTTCTTTTTATCGAAATAAATTTTCAGAGGAAAATTTGTCAGGAAAATTTCATTTTTATTGAAGCAAGAAAAACATGACAAAAATCTCTTATTGGTCAATTAGGTTAATTTTTTTTAGAGAAAATTTTCTTAGAAAAGCATGAGCGAATTTCTCGGGAAGAATTTTCTTGCAAGTTTTTATAATTTGAAAAATGTGATAAAATCACTTGATGTCTACTAGAGTTTTTTTTTAAGGAATTTTTCTTTTTATTGAAATAAATTTTCAGAGGAAAATTTTTTCAGGAAAATTTCATTTTTATTGAAGCAATAAAAACATGACAAAAATCCCTTATTGGTTAATAAAATTCCCATGAAGGGATTTTTTCACATCAAAAATTTTTTTTTAAAAGAAATGAGGGACAAATTTAATTTTTATTTTCTTTTAAAAAGAATGGTCGTAATATCAAGCTCAAAAACTGACTAACACCTAGCATGGACCGACCGAAAATAAATACAATATAAAATTAGAGAACTTACTTTTACCTTGGAGAAATGCAAATCACATAGCCATGCGCATGACTCAAGTGAGGAGTGGACTCTAGAAAATAAAAGAAGGAGAGACAGGGTATGGACCTAAAAGGCCCCCACTATCTGAATTGACAAACTTACCCTCCGCGCAATCAAATCACAATGGGAAGAATTGTCAATTCAGATAATGAGCGGGATAAAATATGGTCAACCCCAGCGCAATCGACGCAAGAGTTTTGCATATTCGATCCCTATCTATGGTTTTCTAGGAAGAATTTCGCGACTTGGGTTTAGACGCTTGTGTGTGCAGGTGTCGTGATCCTCAGAGTATGCAAGACATGCACAACAATTGATATCAAAACAGCGCTTCTAAAAATGTGCGAAATTAAACAAATAAACCCAATACCGAGCCTGCAAAACAAAGGGGTTAGCCAAACACTCCGCCCCTTATAACTCCCATCCTGCAAAAACATATAACACCTATAGAATGAGTCCCAAACAAGATCGCCAGAAGCGAAATATCCATGAAATTTTTATTGGCTTAAATCCACTAAGACTTTTAAAATTTCGAAAAAAATCAAGTATTCCAATTGGTATCTTTTTTCGAAAATTTAAAAATCCTGTCCCCAGTGGAGTCGCCAGTCTGTCGCGACCCTCTAAAAAAATTTTACTCTTCTAAAGGGGTTAACGGATTATTGGGTTAATTAGATTTGACTAACCTAACGCGGACCCTCCCAAACCCTACCGAATCGCAACTTTGGTTTTTGTTTAAATAATTTTGAAATTTGGAGTCGCCACTAATCGTTCTTGGTAGGTCGATTAGAAACCTAAATAAATTAGCGGGAGAACTAATTTATTCCTGCGAACCAAAGATTATGAGCTCGGGGACTTGGTTACACTAGTTAATTAAAACTAATGCCCTTTCGGTACCTTAATTTCATGGATATCCTAATTCAGCCACTCAGGCTTGGTTTATTCCTAAGGCTCTAGTAGGGTATTCTCTTTTGTGTTTTCACTTTTTAAATAGGATGCATGGATGATATATATTTTTATTTGTTATATTTTTTAAGTGTTAAAGATTCCCTGAAGCCGAAAGAGGGAGTGTGTTAATGACTTCTGTGTAGTATTACGACCTACTCATCTTTTGGGTCTGATGATTCAAAAATTAAATTATAGGAAGTACATGACAGTGAATAAACACCTCCAATGGAAGGCCTAGCATTGGCTTGGCTCTTCCCTTTGGGATTTAAGGTACAGGTATTTAAGTTGCAAGTATTTAAACTACTGTAAGTAAAAACCTCCAATGGGAGGCTAAGCATTGGCTTGGCTCTTCCCTTTGGGATTTAAGGTACAGGTATTTAAGTTGCAGGTATTTAACTACTGTAAGTAAAAACCTCCAATGGGAGGCTAAGTATTGGCTTGGCTCTTCCCTTTGGGATTTAAGGTACAGGTATTTAAATTGCAGGTATTTAACTACTGTAAGTAAAAACCTCCAATGGGAGGCTAAGCATTTGCTTGGCTCTTCCCTTTGGGATTTAAGGTACAGGTATTTAAGTTGCAGGTATTTAACTACTGTAAGTAAAAACCTCCAATGTGAGGCTAAGCATTGGCTTGGCTCTTCCCTTTGGGATTTAAGGTACATGTATTTAAGTTGCAGGTATTTAACTACTGTAAGTAAAAACCTCCAATGGGAGGCTAAGCATTGGCTTGGCTCTTCCCTTTGGGATTTATGGTGCAGATATTTAAATTGCGGATGGACTTTGTCCTCTCCATTCTGGGGTATGAATTCTTTAAAATGAAATACAACGAATTGATTCAACAATTTGAAATTTGTGCGCGCTTGAGGACTCCTCCAAGCCGATTTTGTGCTTCCATAGGGTTGACCATTGATATAGAGCTGCGGCTTCCTGACATAAAATAGAGTGAAGTGTCAGTATACAAGATATGTGCTAATCTGCACCTAAAACCAGAAGAGTGGAAGGAGCACTTATCTCCCATTTTCTGGGAGGGGATTTCTATAATTGATTTTCGCTCTCTATATTCCCAATATAGAGAGTTTCTTTTGAATTAAGAGGGACTTTTAGTCACAGATCAATTGAGAAATCGGTGGACCCTTAGGAGCTTGTCTTGGTCGATTTTTGTGCTTCCATGGGATTTGTCGTTGATATAGAATTGCCCTTTTGCCTGACATAAAAAAAATATGGGGAAAAGAGGAGCGGTGAGTGTGTATTAAAACAGACCGGGTTGGGTATCGGTCTTCAGTCACCGAACCACAATGGGCTATCATTTACATGGGCATCACCGTCGATTGCCAAAGTGAAATATCAATTTCCTGACTGCGTTTAACTCGGAAGAAATAATTAGTGAAATTTAGGCGGTTAAAAGGTAAATGAACAAGTTGAATTAAACTCTAGCTATCATGCAAGCAATATATAGCAATTTATTCAGATATTTATATATTCATATGTAATTGAGTCATGCAAATTAAACATAGAAAACAATTAATGCGAAAGCATATAAGCCTAATTAAACAAAATAAGCAAATAGTGGCATTTCCTAATTATTTCCCTTTTTTATTTTTTATTTTTTTTTATGTATTTTCTTAAGTACGTTTCCTGAATCTTTATTATATACATTCTTACGATCATTTCAGGAATTTAGCAAGAATAATAATAAAACGGGGTCAAAATCCGATAACCCAACCCAAAAAGAAATTCGAGTCCAGTTTCTATAGTTTGGGTACCGATTTGGACAGGGCTCAGAAGGGATTCCAACCCGTGTGCGCAAGACTATATTTAAGCCCAATTTCTCTCTAGATTCTCACGTAATGGCCCACTCTACTTTCTATTTTCCATTAAAAGATGCCTCAATTCAAGAGGCCCAAATTGGTAAAAACGAAATTAGTCCACTCATCTCAATCAGCCCAAACAAAATTAAGTCTGCTTCCTGTTCACCTTGCCCCTTTACGCATACTTCGCACGGACATTGCTAAGGGACCTCCGGCCGGACCAAACAACTCGCACTCGTGACCAACAATGACGGGTTTCGCCAACTAGATCCCGCCGACCGAACCTTTTCTTCTTCCTCTGGATGTGCAACAACGCGTCTTTTTTTTGGAGCTCGGGTTTCGAATCTAGGTGGCGAGGGCTGCGTTCGTTTTCGAGGAGGAACTGGAATTTTTACTCAAAGAAGACATAATAATGGGAGTATGTTTATGCATGACTCGCAAAACACTAAATCAGAAAGTAGATTAATCATACACTGGAACACTAAAGACAGATAAATCGTGGGAAAATGTAAAACTAGCAAAGGAAAGCAGCAGAGATATTGAACCAGACGATCTCGGTGCTTCGGAGAAGAAATTCTCGGATAGCTTCAACAGAGGGTTGCGCTGGAGACTACCTGAAATAGAATATACTCACCAAAGACGAAATAACAGTCAAATGATCGCACGGTTCATGGTCGACATCAATAGCGAAGAACATAACATCTGGGGACGTCGAGGCCAGCACACTCGTGACCTGTACCGTTGTTCTTACCCTTTCATTCTTACCGTTCTTATTCCATCATCATCGCTGCCGCCTCCGTTTCGTAGCCCGATGATGATTAGCATCAGCCTACCCAGCACTCGCGCCGCGTTCGTATCCTCGGCGTCCGATTCGACCCGCCTGGTCACGACATCTATACGTCATCACGATTGCTGGGTAGGATCTGGGTTCTTGTCTTCAAGATGGCCACCGAGAACGTGTGTGCATGCGTGCTTATGCGATCGAGAGGGGAGATGACTGAGAATGTGATTGAAAAAAAAAATGAAACAGTGGTGACCAGGGGAGGTTTGATCCATCTCCAGAGGTTCGCTCGGGGATTTTGCGGAGCTCCCAGAAAGAGCCCCCGATCTCTCCTCTGATCTCCATTTTTTTTAAAAAAATAAAACCCCCTGGTGACTTATCAACGGAGGAGACTCTTGAATGGAGGTTGGTAAGATGGTCTCGCCAGATGGTCTGCCATCGAAAGAGGAAGAGTAGAGCCCCAAAAATGCAGATGATTTTTTATTCCTCTCTCCCCCAGTAAACTCCTCTTCTTTTTTCCTTTGTCGTCCACTGTGAACTTCCCTTCTAACTTCCTTTTGCTCTCCACGTCCGCGTCCCCTTTTCTTCTCCTTTTTTTTTTCTAATTCTTTATTCCCTTCCCCCATTTTTATTCTTTTCAAGCCTCCCTTCTTCCCCTTCTTCGTGGGTTTTTCCTCTCCCCCTCCATTAAAATAATCTACCCCCCTTTCTTTAATCTTTCCCCTAAAGTCCACCAGCCATTATCTTATTCTTCTTCATTTTTTAACCTTTCTTTCCTTTCTTTTTTTATTCATTAATGCCCCCCTTCAATTGCCTTTCTTCTTCATCATTTTATTGGATTCCTAGGAGCTAACCACCCTTCCTCTCCTATGGACATCCACTGGTCAAAGTATTATTTTTTTCTCTTACTTTCGGTGCCTTTGTGTTTCTCTTTTTCCAGATTTTTATGGTGGCTTTTTTTTTTTCGCACCGCACCATGTTTTCTTCATCATTTTATCATCTTTTATCTACTTTCAGCCCACTCAGGGTTTTCTTTATTGTCTTTGATGCCATGCGCAAACTTCAGGAGTATCATCTATATTTAACAAATTTTCACGTGGAAATGCTTCGAACGATGAATTGAATTCGGGAAATCAAACCAACCATGAAAAATATATTATCAGGCCATTGAAAATTTTGAATTATTGGAAGATAATGTCACGACTCTAGAAGTGCAACAATTGAAAATTACAGAGCTAAAATGAAATTTTTATAATAATTTTTTTATGATCTGAAAATGAAGTTAACAAAGAAATTCTCAATTCTAGATTGAATTTTCAATATTTATTTGGCAAAAATGAAGACAAAATTAAAATAAAAATACTGACTATTTATTCACACTTTTATGGCATCAAATGCTATTATTTGTTAAATATTCTCCTAATTTCTAAAATATAAAAATAAAAAATAAAAAAATAAAAAAAAATCATTTTTGGTCAAAATTGGTTCCCTAGGCTTGGCTAAGGTCCCCAAAGTTGATTTTTCAATTTTATGAATTTTTATGAATTTTCTATTAATTTTTAAAAATAAATAAAAAAATACGTAAAAATACTGAAAATATGAAAAATTATCTTTTGGTCAAAATTGGTTCCCTAGGCTTAGTCAAGGTCCCCAAAGTTCATTTTCTAATTTTATGAATTTTTATGGATTTTATATTAATTTTCGAAAATAAAAATACCGAAAAATACTGAAAATATGAAAAATCATTTTTTGGTCAAAATTGGCTCCCTGAGCTTAGCCAAGGTCCCCAAAGTTGAATTTCCAATTTTATTAATTTTTATGAAATTTTTTTAATTAATTTTAAAAGAGAAAAAGTAATTGAAAATTAGGTGTCAACACCTGGAGTTGCCATATCTTGTGCCAGAGTCTGCGGGTGGGAGTAAATGATGTAGATGGCTGGTTTCTGTCTCTGATGCGATCTTCTTCACATATCACATTGTAGGCACTTTTAGCTGTGAAAACACCAGATTTTGTTGCTGTCCACACTAGATTATTCTTTTGGGACAGAGAGTTCAGAGGAGTAGCTAGGATCTCGTTTGCTAGTTGAGTGTCAAATAGTCCCCTTATGATAGGCTCGTCCCATTCTAGAGGCATGTTGGTTATCAATTCAGATACTGTATTTGGATCATCCTTATTTGCGGGACCTCCAATAGTGCCCCTTTCCAGCCACCTATCTTCCCGAATAGAGATTTCTTCGCCTGATCCAACGATCCACAGGACTTTACCTTTTATAACTTCTCTACCTGTCAGAATACTTTGCCAACCCCAGGATGGATGAGAGCCTCTTTTTGCATGCCAGAATTTACTTGCTGGGAAATAAAGGCCCTTAAGTACCTTACTCCATAGAGAGTTTGCATTTTGGGATAGTCGCCATGCCTGTCTTCCCAATAGTGCTTTGTTGAAAGATCTGAGGTCTCTGAAACCCAACCCCCCTTCGATCTTCTTCATTTTTAATTCTTCTCATCTCTTCCAATGGAGGCCAGCAGTGGCTTCTTTATTTTTCCACCAAAACGATGCAATTTTCCTTTCGATCATTCTGCATAAGGATATGGGGATTTTAAATACTGACATAGCATACTGAGCGAGGGCTTGAACAACAGATTTGATGAGGATTTCCTTCCCCGCCGTGGAGATCAGCTTTTCCTTCCAGCCCTCTAGCTTCGAATTAACTCTTGCCAACAGCCATCCAAACATTTCTTTTTTGGAACAACCCCAATCCGAGGGGATTCCCAAGTATTTACCAGTTTTTTTCCAACATGGGAACCCTTAGCTCGTAAGCCATGTTTCTTTTAAGTTCCAGAGGACAGTTAGCACTAAAGAAGACCCCCGACTTGTTCAAATTAATGGATTGGCCCGAGGCATAACAATATTGGTTTAGAACCATCATAAGATTCTGGCACTCTAGCACCCTTCCATCTAAGAAAAATATCGAATCGTCTGCAAATAGGAGGTGAGATAAAGTAGGGCAGTATCTGTTCAGCTTGATACCTTTAATAGTGCCATAATGAATAACTTTTCTCATAAGGGCAGAAAGAGTGTTGGCCATAAGGATGAAGAGGTATGGGGAGATTGGGTCCCCTTGGTGAATCCCTCTTGTCGGCTGAAAATATGAAAGAGCTTCCCCATTGAGTTTAATACTCAAAGATGCAGATGTTACACATTTCATAACCCTTTTGATCTACAGCTCACAGAAACCCATCTTCGTTAAGCATGCTTCGAGAAAATCCCACTCCACCCTGTCATGTGCTTTTTTCATATCCAACTTAAGGATAGCTTGGAACTTTTCCTTCCGTTTTCGAACCCTAAGCTGATGTAGTATCTCTTGCACCATTAGAATGTTATCTTGGATTTGTCTTCCCTTCATGAAGGCACTTTGCTCCTCTGCTATAATCTCATTCAGCTAGGGTTTGAGACGGTTCGCTAAAACCTTAGATATCACTTTGTAGGCGAAGTTACAAAGGCTAATGGGTCTAAAATGGTCCAGCTTCTCGGGATTTTTGATTTTGGGTATTAAAGTGATATGGGTTCTATTCAGCTCAGGGTTTAGATATCCCGTAGTAAAGAACTGCTTGACTTCCTCAAAAACATCCATTTTGACAACCTCCCAGTTCTGGTGATAAAATAGGCCATTAAGACCATCTGGACCCGGGGCTTTAGAGTCTCCCATTTGAAAAACAACCGTCTGTACCTCTAGGAAGGAGATTTCAGCTGATAAAAATTCGTTCATCTCGCTTGTGACAAACTCTGGGCACTGCTGTAAAATAGGTTCAAAGTCTCTAGGCCCTTCAGAGCTGTATAACTTCGTGAAAAATTCCATTGTCATCTCCTTTAGCTTTGAGGGGTCTCTAAACCAGTTCTCATCATTGTCTTTCAGCATGGATATTCTGTTCCTCTGCCTTCTTTGAATTGTAGTCGCATGGACAAAACGAGTGTTCTTGTCTCCCCATCTCAGCCAGTTAATCCGCAACCTTAAACCCCAATACATTTCTTCCCGTCTCCATAAGCCTTCAATGTCTGTAATTAGTTTTCTTCTTTTCCCCTGTTCCATAACCAGATTTTGGTCATTTGTGAGATTTTGAAGTTCAGATTGGAGTAAACTGATCTGCGTATAGCTGTTTTTAAACACTCCCCTGCTCCATTTAGTTAAGGATGTTGAGACAGCTTGGATTCTTCGTGTAATATCAGTTTTTCCTAATTTGGAGTCCTTCCAGGTCTCTTTTATGACTCTTCCACAGTCTTCATGCTCCAGCCAGAATGCCTCAAATCTGAATACTTTCCTCCTTCTCACTGGGGTTGTGTGCAGGGTAAGTAATAACAGACCGTGGTCGGACCCAATAGCTGGAAAAGCAAATACTTCTGCATCTGGGAACTCAACCCTCCACTCTAAGTTACATACAGCTCGATCTAGTCTTTTCTTAACTAGTTCCTCCCCTTCTCGGTTATTGGACCAAGTGAACGCGCATCCTTTACTCTCTAGGTCCATCAAGTTGCATTCGTTAAGGAAATTCTGAAAAGCAAACATCCGATACCGCTCAGAATCTCTCTTCCCCACCTTCTCCCAAAGATATAGTGTCTCGTTGAAATCCCCTATACAAACCCAAGGTAAGTTGTTCAAGGAGCTGATCTGTTTTAATTGTTCCCAAGTGTGCGTTCTCTGTTGAAAGGATACTGGCGCATAGATAAAAGTCGCCCTAAAAGGATGTATCATTTGAGGATCGAATAATATGGTATCGTTGAAAAACATGGAAAAATCACAATATTAGATCAAGACACTATGTATGGATAGTATGAACCGCCTAAACAAGAATTTTTGAACAACAATAACCAAATTATGAAAAATTATGAATAGCAACAAATGACCGATTTGACTTTTCTTTGGAAAATTAAGAGATTAAACTGAATAAACTGAAATTTTAAGGACTAGATTTAACATTTAAACATAACTTAAGAATCATATTGAATGAAATAAAAGTTTGATAATGAAATTACACATTAGGCTAAAATTTGTACATTGTTAGTATCGTTTTCCAAAAAACTATACTTCAATCTTCTTTTTTCTATTATTTTTTGGATAACATGTTGTATAATAACTATTATATTATACCGTATATATAATCTTTGGCAATGTAATTTGGGCTTAGCTGTCCAATGCATCTTGTTTTACATGAGGTGGTAAAACGGTGACCTATCTTATATCTCGATAAATTTCAATCATTAGCAATAATCTCATTTATTAGAATTAGTAATTGACGTATATTAAAATTTCGATTGGAGTACTATGCACGATGAAAGATTATTCAAAATGATAGAATTTAGGTTAACACAAGAGATGTTTTCAAGCTAATTATTTCGTTTAGCCAATTATCTTCAAAAAGTTTATCATATCCAACTAATCATTAAACATTGTATTTAAAAATAGGATGGTGTTTCAATCTTATAATACGTCGTCAGTACCGGACAACTGAATCATGGAATAAAATGAATAAAATGACGAAGATAATTGAAATATGGGATAAAATGAATAAAATAATGCCTAAAAATGGAAGAAAAAAATAGTCTAATCGCGAATACATGTCTATTCTATAATCTATCATATTAAAAGCGACTTTTGCACGTCAAATACATTGAATTTTAATGAATGGAGTATATTCTTTTCTAAATGAAAATGAAGAGTTCTTCCATGAAAAAGTGGAAGTTTAAAGGAAAATCTCATGACGTAAACCTAGACTTGTATGACATTCAGGACTCAAAATGTTTTCTAGAAATACTAAAACAAAGCCTTTCATACTTCATACAAATCCTAACCTCCATCGCCACAAAGGCATAATCCCTTTTCTCCCTTCCGTCATGCACCACCATCGGCCTCCATCGACCCCCAACACACCATAGCCATCGCCACCATTAACCCTCTCACCGTCGTACCTGCCACCTCTACTCAATTATGTTGTGCCTCTCTCTCTCTCTCTCTCTCTCTCTCTCTCTCTCTCTCTCAATAGGCAAGAAAATTACCAAAAAAGTCATAATCTATTGAAATTGCGTCAATTTAGTTTTTTTTTTTTTTGCCAATGGAGTTTTAAACATTTTGTCTTTGTGCCAATTCAGTTCATCCGATCAATTTTATCTGAAAATCACTGACATGATGCATTTTATATAGTGGAGACGTGGATCTTTTTAATGATATATAACTAGGAATTTTGTTTTTAGTCTGTTATTTCTCTTTCTTTTTTTTTTCCTTCCCTTCTCCCTTTAGCCAATTACCAACTCTCGGCGACTAGCTAAAGGCGAGGCTCAGCAACTCGAGCCTCACTAGTGGCTGGGCTAGGCTTATCGACGAGGGTGAGGCTCGCCCAGTGATGACAAGGTCAAGGCTCACCCTCATTGGCCCTCGCCTGGAGGAAGAAGGGAAAGATAAGAAAATAAATAAAATTTTTAAAAATATATTAAAAATTGTCAATGTCAGCACCGGCCACATCATGTAGGACAATAGTCGTCCATGTTGGTGATTGCAATAGGTTTAGGAATTTTTTGGTAATCCTTCCCTTTATAGATCCATGGACATGGTCTGTCTATGGTCGCTGGTGGCACTCTCTCCTTTGTAACTCTCTCCATCTGCCCCTCTATTCACAGTTTCTTATAGACCTGTGGACTAGGTCTGTCCATGGCCACAGGCTCGCAACCTCACTTTAAGGTTGTGACCCGCCGCGGGCGATCTCGATTGAGGCTGACTGAGAGAGAGGGTTCTTGCAGTAAGCAGACACCAGGAGGGGCGTTAGTGATGACCAGTGCTAGTGGCCGAGCTTAGGGGTTGGGTTGGATGGTTAAGTTTTGGAATGTTCAGAGGGTTTTGGGGGTCTCGGGTATTCTGGATTTGGACGGTGGCATTTTCAAAAGAGAAATGGCTTTCTGGGTATATAAATCCATAAGCACAATTGCTAGAAAGGTGCAAAATGGTCACAAAAGCAAAATTGGTAGCAAATTAAATTTTTTGAAAACAGAGGTATGAAAGTGATAGTGAAAGGAAAGTAATATTTTTTGGCAACCTTTTCAATTTTGAAGCTTAGGATTTTGTGGCCGTTACTATCTTAGACTACATCCTTGACCTGAATTAGAGTAGGTTCTATAGGCAAGTTCCCACAATTTTCATGGGGAGAATCACAAAAAAAAAAAAAGGCTTAAGCCTATTATAATTGTGTCAATTTAGTCCGCTTTACTAGCAAGCGTTGACATAGATAATTTTTAATAGTATTTTATTATTTATTTTTAAAAAAAATCTTTCTTCTCTCTTCATTCTTCCCTACAAACCTACTGTATTATCGCCGGTGAGCTTTGGAAGGATTGCTGGAGCTATAGGCCATTGCACCCCCAACTGGCCTCGCCATAGTTGCCTTTGGTTGAGGCCGCGACTAGGCTGGTGAGTTACGGCCACTAGAGAAGGCGGCCATGGCCTCGATTGGGTTGATAAGGCGCGGCCACTAGCGAAGGCGGTCGGCGAGGGCTTCGCGGCCCTAGCACAATGGTTGGAAGCTCCAACGACCCTCGTCGGGGCTGGTGGGCCATAGTACAGCAAGTTAGTTGGGAAGAAGGAAGAGAGAAGAAAGAGAAAAAGTAAGTAAAAAAAATATTATTAAAAATTGTCCACATTTGTGTCAACTAACAAAGTGGATTGAATTGGCACAATTGCAAAATGTTTAGGTTCAATTGATAAAGAAAAAGAAGTTTGAGATTAAATTGCCATAATTACAATAAATTTAGGACTTTTTAAATAATTTTACTATTTTCATGTGATAAAGCCGATGATAAAGAGAAGAATAGTCATCCACCATGTCTTTCACACATTAATTTCTCATTGGGAATTGGAAATTTCAAGTAAACCACTAAAAGAATCCTTCCAATCAAATGCATCTTTAATTAGGCTTGTTGGCGTGACGACGCAAACACTCATTTTCCACTTGAAAACGACCTCTATACATGTTTACATAAAAATTTGTTGAACCCAACACCTGATCGAAACCCTTGAAATATGAGCCCGATACACTTTACTTGCAAAAGATTTGGACGACTTAAAGGTGCATGGAAGTCTCGTGTGGGGGTGGCTACATATTCTTGGGGTTTCATATTGAACATCTGCCCCGTGAATAGGAGTCGTATGGACTGACATCTGCAGCAATACCGGAAGTGCGTGTGGACCGACCTATATACACCCAGGTCTATCCGAGGGCTGCCGGCGACAGCGGTGGGCGGCCCTTGCCTGATTTGGGTGAGGGCCACGAACCCCGTTGACCATTTGTAAACTGTCACCAGCCCTTCCTAATGGCGGTGGACGGCAATTGCGAGGCCTGCATAGTTGCAGCCCTCACTTACATCTTCCTTTTCTTTTTCATCGTCGTCGTCATTGTTGATGTTGTTGTTATTATTGCTGTTGCTATTTTGAATATAATTTAAATAAATTTAGTATTAAAAATTCAAATTTTGCCTAAATTGATGCCGTTTTAGTATTATGTTTAATGTTCTAGCCACATCAGCACCACGTAGGATATAAAAAATAAGAAAAAGCCAAGCATTTTCCTTTAGCCAAATCGAACGTTGTGACAGTCTGATTTTTTGTTTTTTTCACAAATGGATTTTTGAGCTGAATAGTAAATATCGGGCTTGGATTGTGGCAAAAATTGAGTTGGGGGATTATTAGTATTTTGAACCGTGGAATATCGAAAACTATGTTATAATGGGGCACGATATTTTTAGACGGACCGCTGCATTAAATTTGAGTGAATAGCTTTCGAAGCCGGTCCGACTCGCGATTGAACCATGAAGCTTTATTATTAATCCCCCACGCCACTTGCCCTTTTCCATTTGCAGCTCCCCCTCCCTTTTTCCCTCCACGGGAAGCCTTCTCCTCCCCCTTCTTTATTTGGACAGCAACTCCCCCTCCCCCACGAGATCTTCCTTCTTTTTCAACCTCTTCTTCATTTTTCTTCTTCGCCGAGAGAGCTCTCTCGCTCAAGCTCGCGCCGGGGACTTCCTTGGCTCGACGGCGGCTGTTCACAAGGTCTTCTAGCTATGCTCAGATCACCCTCGACGCCGTTGCATCCTTCTCCGCCGGTGCGATTTGCTAGAACGACCTACCTCGGAAAAGTTTCGGTGTGAGCTCATCCGGACAGCAATTCCAGCTCCGTTTCATCATGTGTCATCCTCAGGCAAGTAGCCTACAAATCCCTACCACTAGATTAGCTTTTTGTTTGTGCATCGGGTTAGCCGGCACGAATTGATCTCTTGAAGTGCCGAGATTGAGGAACGGTTGCGTGACCAAGTAGACGGCGATGCAAGTCGATCTTGGTCGCTGAACTGGGGCCTTATGGTCTTGGGTAGTTGGGATCCGAAGGTTCATCGTTGTTATCGTGCTGAATTGAAGGTGGAGATGGACAGAGGACTGAGAAACCCACGAGGGATACTCTTGATAGTTCTTGCTTGCATGTTGGCTTCCACTAGTGGATCGTACATCTCAAGCCGTCGGCGGTCAGGCTCTGAGGCGTCGTTGTGGTAAACATTGTCGTAGCGATAGAATCTCGAGTTGTGGTATAGATGGTGGATAGGCCGACAAGCCTATGGAGGCGATGATGCTTCGTATACTTTACATATGAAGATTGGGGTGTGAACTGAAGATTAGCGACCTCAAGCGGGCGTCGTGCGGGCTCGAGCGTGGTCGGGGATGGTAATTGACGTCGGGTGGTGGCGATCAAAATAAAGAGAATCAATGAGAGATCGACCAAGGGCGTCCGATCGTGGACCGTGAAGGTAACTTATGGGGGCCATGGATGATGGGTCTTACTTGGACCACTAATTTAGTTGGTCGTGGTATTGGAGAATTGAGTGTCGACATAATCCCTTCTATGCCATAATCTCTCTTTTATGTGTTTTATTTATTGCTGGTTTGCCTTGAGATTGCCCGGGCGCCATGGTCATGTGACCTTTGTAGTCTTGAAACGCAAATGCCCTTTTAGTCGTTGGGATTTGGTAGTCTAATTGCCGAGTTTCACAACTCACTCTCGTGGATCAAACTTTTCTTTATTTTTCAGCTAGCCGATGTAGATGGAGACGAAGAGTAGCGGGCATAGATATGATGGCGTCGATAGAGCACGTTGATGGTGGTTGATGAGACGGGGAGTATTTATAATTTTTTTTAGCATCCCAGTTAATCTTTTATGCCTTTGAAATGAAAAGTGTAAGAAACTGATTAATACATATGTGGCAAATATTTTCCCCGAATCTGTCTATCCTCTTAACGTGTGATTGCTACAAGTAGTTGAAACCTATAAGAGGCCATATCCTTCGGGCATTGTGCCTATGTCTTTTGGAGTGCACCCGTAAGTTAATGTATGGCCGATGTTTGTTTCGTTTAAGGTCTTGCGCATGCGTTTTCTGTATCATATGTAACATCGAGATTAGCATAAGGATGGATTCAATTGCACCAATTTGATAAGTTTTAAGATTTGATTGCATTTTGTTTTTTTACAAATTTTGGGATTCAATTACCCTTTCGTGATAGGTTTTAGGACTTTTATGTATACACATTTATTTTGGTATTTTCTCTAAATTGGTTATCAGATATATATAAAGAAAGGGAAAGAGTGTTAAAATCGATGTTTATTGATTCATAGGCAGCAAAATCAAAGGCAATTCACTACACAAGCATATATATAATATAATCTCCAATGATTTACATGAAATTAATGCACCGATGAACCTTTATTGTCCTGAATAGACTGACAATGAATCAAGGAACAAAAAAGCCTAAAATTCTGGTGAATACCTCATTTTGTGGAAAGTATAAACATACACGTGAAGAAAAGGTCACCGAGACAAATGACGTGTGTGATGTATCTATTGAATTTCGTATAGACCGATATTGTATTTACTAGGTTCTAGAGAAATTTTCAATAAACAACAGACAAGGCAATGAGCAACAACGTTGATGAGACGCCGAAGATGGCCCTAGCCGGAGCGGAGCTCTCGGGTGGCGGAGCGGAGGGGCCACCGGCTGTCGGAGATGGAGCAGAGGAAGAGGGGCTACTGGACGGCGTCGGGGTTGTGGTGGTGGAAGGCGGAGCGGCGGAGTTTGAGGCAGTGACGTTGATGGCTAGCTTTTGACCAAAGAAGCAGTGGCGAGAGTAGGTGCTTGTGAAGAAGTATTTGCCGGCAGCGGTAAGGGTGTACTTAACTGGGCTTGCCGTATAGACTGCAATGGTGGTGGTGGTGTTGCACGAGTCATAGGCCTCTTCCGTCACCACAGCGACGTCCTGGGTTTCATTTTTGAAGTTGAAAACTGCATAGCAGATATAGAACCAATTAGACTACTGTAAATAATTGAATGGTTTGCATGCTACTTGATCCCATGGAAACTCAAGTGATATAAATATTCAGTTTTAGAACCAGTTAGGAATAGATAATTGTTCATTTGAAGTTAATATTATTGATTTTTTTTTCAAGTGACAAAAAATGTTAAATTATTCATTAGTTTTCATGAAACAAATTAAAACATCTTTTATTTAAACAGATCTAACATAATGTATTTTTCGAAAAATAAAAAGTGAAACCCAGCAGTCAACTTTTTTATGAAATCCGTGACAAGTTTTAGGACGAGACTGAACTGTTTAAAGAATAAAGAAGCATTGTTTCGTAGCATAATTGAACTTACCTAAGATATCTCCAACCAAGAAGTTCTTGTCATATGCCCAAGTTTCATAAGCGATGTAGCCACCGGGAGGAACCAGCCAACCCAAGTCATCGCCAACGATGTACGTCACGGGGCCTCGGGCCGGTGTTGGGGTCGGAGCCTGTGGGGCAGGGGTAGGTCCGGCGGAGCCGTAGACGTTGATGGCCAGCTTTTGACCAAAGAAGCAGTGCCTGTCCATGGTGCCGATGAAGTAGTACTCACCGGCAGCATCCAAAGTGTAGTTGAACGGGCCGGTTGTTTCTAGGAAGATAGGGCTTGTAGAGTTGCATGAGTCAAATGCCTCCTTTGTGACCCTGGCCACATCTTGCTCGCCGATTGCGAAGTTGAAAACTGCATAACAGAGATAGAACCAATTAGACGACGGTAATTAATTGAATGGTTCGCATGCTACTTGATCCCATGGGAACTCAAGTGATATAAATATTCAGTTTTAGAACCAGTTAGGAATAGATTATTGTTCATTTGAAGTTAATATTATTGATTATTTTTTTTCAAGTGGTAAAAAATGTTAAATTATTCATTAGTTTTCATGAAACAAACTAAAACATTTTTTATTTAAACAGATTTAACATAATGTATTTTTCGAAAAATAAAAAGTGAAACCTAGCACTCAACTTTTTTATAAAATGCGTGACAAGTTTTAGGACGAGACCGAACTTTTTAAAGAATAAAGAAGCATTGTTTTGTAGCATTATTGAACTTACCTAAGACATCTCCAACCAAGAAGGTCTTGTCATATGCCCAAGTTTCATAAGCGATGTAGCCACCGGGAGGAACCAGCCAACCCAAGTCATCGCCAACGATGTACGTCACGGGGCCTCGGGCCGGTGTTGGGGTCGGAGCATGTGGGGAAGGGGTAGGTCCGGCGGAGCCGTAGACGTTGATGGCTAGCTTTTGACCAAAGAAGCAGTGCCTGTCCATGGTGCTGATGAAGTAGTACTCACCGGCAGCATCCAAAGTGTAGTTGAACGGGCCGGTTGTTTCTAGGAAGATAGGGCTTGTAGAGTTGCATGAGTCAAATGCCTCCTTTGTGACCCTGGCCACATCTTGCTCGCCGGTTGCGAAGTTGAACACTAAAAAATTTTGAAGTCACAACAAGAAGAAAAGTTAGCTAACGATCATAACAGTGCCTTGGATTGCATCTCGGGAAGAAAATGGTCTTTGCAGGCTCAATTTGATGATTGCTCAGAGTTGATTCACCTAATTTCAATCTTGAGCTCGAATTCGAACTACTCAAATATCTTAAGCTCAACTTTATTCAACTCGACTTAATTACACCCTATGATTTGAACTTGTTAAAACTTCTTTTCTAGAAAACAAATTGTAATCCACTAATATTTGGTAAATCATGGAGAGAAACTCTTTACGCAAAACATTTAAGAGGGGCAAGCAAAGCTAAAAGTACAATAAAAGTGTAGAAAAGCTTTCGTTTCGTATCTGGTGTACTTACCGAGAACATCGCCGACGACAAAGGTCTGCATGTCAGCCCACGTCTCGTAGGCGATCTTACCGCCAGGCGGGACCAACCACCCGAGGCCATCCCCGACGACGTGCGTGGTCTGCGCCCCAGAGGTCTGGAGAAGCGCCGCCACCGCCAGTACCGCAGCTATGGCTACACACATTTTGGCCATGTCTTCTTTAGACCCTTTGATCGGCTTTCCTCGTCTTGCTTCTTTGCCTCTGAATGTCGTGGTGCAAAGAAGTAATCTCGATGCCGAGGGAGTGCCAAACGAAGCCCCGTCCGTGGCCTCTTATACAACGAAGCAGATAATGTGACTGATTTTCAGCCAACCGGGGGAGGCGGGATGAGATTAAAGCAATGACGCCAAAGTCAACGTCAAATTGGTTAGCTGGTCTTTTATTGCAGACGACGTTTTCATTTCATTGTCATTTCATGTGAACAGGAACCTTCCGCTTTGAATTCCGGCAGCAAGGAGAAAGAGAAATGCCCTCCTCCGCTTGACACGTTCCACGTTTCTAGAAGAAGGGTCTATTTGACAATGATGCTATGATTCTGCTCTTCAAAATAAAAAAGATCGGAAGTAAATAATTCTAATTTTAATTTCATTTTGAAAAAAAATTTGAAGAAAAACAAGAATAAAAAAAAGTTATTTATGAAAAAAAAATCACTTTTGATAGTCATATAAAGAACAAAGTCTCAGTTCTTTTAAAAAGATTAAGTTCACATAGGTTTCCATGTGGACTTTTGTACTTAAACAAAATTAAAATTATATTTGAAAATTCACTAATAACTAATTTTTAAAATACATTTTTTAAAATTAAATGTAAAAATAAGCTTTAAATTTTTAAAAAAAAAAGTTAAAATCTTTTTAAAAGGGAGGAATTAGAAATATAAAAATTCAAAAAATGATGGAGATTTAAAAAAATGTAAAAAAAAAATTCAAAAATTCAAAAAATTAAAAAGTTAAATATTTTAAGAAAGATTTTAAAAAGATTAAAAATTAAAAAAAATTCTCTCCACCTAATTATTTTCGGGAGCAGAAATTTTGTTTAGGGCGCGCAAGACAACGTTTCTATTTCTCTATTTCTGTTCCAAACCTATTCCAGAAATAGGTTTGGAACAGAAACTCGTTTGGCAACGCAAATCTGTTTTTCTATTTCTGAAACAAAAATCTATTTCAGAAACAGTTTTTGGCCTAAAACCAGAAACAAAAATTTTTTGTTTCTAGTAGAAATAGAAAAATCTATTTCTGTTCCAGAAATAATTTCTGGAACATAATGGTTGTCATGGAACAGAATGGTTCCAGAAATTATTTCTATTAGGGAATAAAAATTTTGTACAGTTACCAAATGCGTTTTGATTCTCTAAAAATCATCTAGGGGACAGAATCAGAAAATATAATTCAAATTAGAATTAAAATGAGAAAGAGGTTTGGAGAAATTGGAGAACAAGAATGCCACGGCATGGAGGACGTTCGTTCAATTGCAGCAACAAGATTAAACTGGCTGCTACATATAAACTACCAGCAATTATTAAACTGGCTGCTACATATAAACATTGCTGGTAGTTTTTTTTTTTTTGGTCGAAATTGCTGGTAGTTTAAGATCGAGCAAATGATAACAATCCACTATGGGAATGCAATAATGGTTTATTCATTAGTTTCTATATTAAATTAGAACCACGATAATAAATATATATAAATGAAAATTTCCTTGCTCGAATAACCCTAAGTACAGTTTCACAACCCTACATGAAATGATAATTTTATTTTGTCTTTGAGTTAAAATGTAATTTTTTCCCCAATTTCGTCCTCTAAGTTTCTTTGTGCAATATATGCTTTTCAATAAGTGCATAGATTAAATGTAGAAAAACCTATGCAGAGTAAGATATACCAAGCTTCTTCAATTTTTTTTTTTTTTTTGGGTCAAAGATATATCGTACTTGAGCATTTTTTTCCCCCATAAATTTTGCATATAACAGTCAACACGTTTTGCTACAATGACTGGGAAAATGATGCAGGGTTTCGCTCACATCTTAACAATTGTTAAATGCGCAATTATTAAAGTTGAATAGGCCCTCATGCTCATTAAAATAATCAATCTTCAGAAAATGGGATTTAAAATCATAGTCAGTCCAGAACTAAAAGGAAACAAAAGCGGCAATAGTTATGGCACTATACTGCCCTTTTTGCCCTTTTGAGCTTCATCGCCTAATTAGCCTTTTTAGAGAGCTGGGAGGAGCACTCAATGTTATAGTGGATTAGGATTAGGCATTAGCAAAGCATGAATTCGATTTAATAATACTAGATGTATCAATGTTTAATTTACAAAATTGAAATGATCGATAATATGATAGATTTACGTTGACATCTAGGTATGGCTCGACTTTTTAAATATCCATTAATGATCTATTGCATCTATTGATATATTATCTTTAAGTATCAACTTAATACACCTACCATAACTAGGTTTGATTTGCACAAATTCCAGCATCGTGTAACTGTCACGTTTAGCATTTCAATTCAAAGTAAGAATAAACCAAAATTCTCGCACGAGCGCACTTTGTCGTCTTTTGTTTATTTTCTTGTCGTTACTGGCTCAATCATCCAAATGGGTTTCACATGCTTTATATGTAGTTGGGTACAATGGAACATTCATAGTTGAAACCCATCAGTTCGATTATCATATTAATCTCATCTTGACCATTAAAAGCAACTAATGACATTTTCACACATGCACATATTTACGTAATGCATAAGTCATGCAATCAAGGTCCTCTGGTCCTCCCTCTATTCTATCTTTTTATATAAAGATAATTTAATTGTAAAAGTGCTCTAGGGAGAACATTCTTGTCAATATGTCCGGCTAAATTACAAACGTGATAGACGGGTTTCTAGAAACTTTCCAATCTTGGTAAAGTGTCATTTTACGTTTAGCTCGGTTAACTTTTGAGAAAACGACTTGAAGATTTTTGGCTTATAGATTATCCGCCACGAAAGTAAGAAAATTTGGTGCATGCAACTCTCGAGCACTAAGAACCAAACAAGCTTTCGTTTTCCACATGTTTGACACCTAAATTTTAATTTTTTTTAATTATTTATTTTGCATGAAAATCAGGAATTAATTCTAATTCCTACAAAAAATAATTTCATGTAGCATAATTTTAATTTTTAGCATTCATTTGCATTGCATTTTTGCATCAAAACGGATCGACGGTGGAAACTAACTTAATCAGAAAAAGGGACACTAAAGTTGAGCAATTGGACTAAATCTACATGTCTGGAAATTGCATGTGCTCAACTCATGGAAAATATTTGGGAAAGATGCGGAAAATATGTGGTTTGCGGAAAAATAAGTTCGTGATTTGGGAATAAATATAACAGAAGCAAGGCAAGTGCTCGTAATATTATGAAAAAGGAAAGCTTTCGAAAGAAAATAAAATCCTCTTGATTGCTCCACCAAATCTTCATATAGCTTTTACATATGCTTAAGGATTCTCTTTGAGACAATATAAAAGAGAAGAAAAGCTCAGAAAATTAGGGGGGTTTTTTGGGAGGTCACAAAGAAAATTCTGGAGAGCAAACAGAGAAGAGGGATACACGTCTCCCGTGACCGAAGACTTGAAGAAAAATTGACAGGTTGCTCCTGTTGATTCTGCACGAGACACGTTGCTATGGATTCTGGTGCCGACGTGTGGGTGTCTACTGCAACTTATCCTCCTGCTGCTCGAGCTCGGCTCCCCACGAATCCTGTTGTTTGAATGTCCAAGGCTTCCACGTTTTCAGCAACTTCATCAGCACATCTACGTGGTTTCTGGTTTCTTCGAAGTTGTTGTCCAACCGTTCTTGCCGTAGCCGTGTGCATCACAGTCCCGTTGCCGCGAGAGAAGCCCACAAGGAAATCCAAAATCGTGGGGCTCCTAGCTATCGGTTCGAAGTTGTTTGCTTGGTCGATATGTCTCAGGGTTCGAATTAGGGAAGCTTATCTTCGAAGATTAAGGTAAATTTCCTATCTTGAATTTCGGATATACACTTGCTTATATTACATATCTTGATCGATAGCATTACATTGCCACAAGGATTACACATAAAAAAAAAAGTGAGTCTTGAATATTCTCAAGTTTTTTTTAGGATATTCACTTGCCTCGATTAAAAATCCGGCACATTTGGAACACATTCGCATATCTTGGAAATTGCTTTGCAAGGTCAAAATATTCAATTGCCTAATTTGGAGAATTGCACGTTAAACTGGAACATTGACTATTTTTGAAAATCTTGCAAAATATTATTTGCTAAATTAGAAAGATTGTGATTCATTGTGTATATTTTGAGAACTTTTTTTTTTTCGTGAAATCTAGTGACTATTTGAAAATCCTCTGAATATTATCAAGAAACACAAAATATTTCAAGATGTGATTGATTAGGAAATTTCCTAATCCGCAACCGCATACATGGAAATAAGTCGATCTATCAAGCTTTAGATAGAATTATTTCCATAGTGGGCATTTCAAATTTTAGGGTCGATCTATCAGGCTTTAGATCGAAACTTAATTTGAAAGAAATAGCGGTAATTATCTTTTAATTATCGCAACTTGAACTTTAAATTTCATCCATGAAAACAAAAAAAAATTAAAATAAAAAAGAAAAAAAATTAGGAATATGTGATTTCTTAAAGAACCATGTCTGGTCATGTAAAGAAAAATAAGATTTTGTAGAAATCCTATTTCATAGATTTTACTCGATAAATTTTTTTTTAATCCATTCAAGCTATTAAAAGATGTAGACGTAGGGTAAAAATATTGTCTTAAAATTTTTGGGAATTAATGCAAATTAAATCTGAAAATTATAAGTCAATCTCGAATCAATTCACTCTCTTTTTCATTTAATTTTTAATTTCGAAAATCATTTAAAAATAAAAAAAATCCTAAAAAAATTATTCCTTTGGATTTCAAGTGAGAATTCATCTAAAAATTGCCAAATTGAAAAACGATTTCATGAAATCGGTAAAGAAAGGGCGTTAATAGAAATTTTAGCGTAATCAAGTCCCGAACTTAAAATCTTTGGTTCGTAGAAATAGAATAGTTTTCCCACTATTTTATTTAGGTTTCTAATCGACCTACCATAAATGATTAGTGGCAACTCCTATCAAAAATCTTTTGCATTTAAATATTGAACCTAAGTTGCGACTTGGTAGAGCTTGGGAAAGTTCGAACTAGGTTAGTTAATTCACTTAATTAACTTGGTAATCCATTAACCTAAGAATTGGAAAATCTCGAATTTTTAGGTCGCGACACCACAATCAAGCTCTTCTGTTGGAAAATTGACATGCTCAAACTTCACGTGATTATCGCAGCAATTCTGTCATTATATGCTTACTTTTCATTTTGATCATGGAAACACAGAATCGAAATGGAAATTTGCATTATGTCGATAGAGCAAAGTCAAATATGGTGTCCAATTCATTGAGTCTCATCACCCAACAGAACTCTCAATGACATAAATAATTAGATACTTCTAACCAGTTCTTCTAAAGAGAGGAAGATGCATAGACATGATTTACAGTATTACTTAGTAGTACCACATCAACGTAAATTCGATGCTAAGCATACTAAAATAGGTTGAGGTCGTTTCCAGAAGCGAGCTTGGCACCTCAGACCTCAGCAATTATGACACCGTGGCGAGCTTGGAGCTTGTAATGGCGAACAGAGGTGAGCTCCGCATGTCGGGCTTCAGACCTCTTGAATGCGAGGTCAATGATGGAGAGATTTTGGTTTGAGGACCATATGTTCCATACTTCATGGCTAAATAAAATTTGCTTTCTAATGCAAACAGAAGAGAATGTTTAGGTGTAAGAGACATTTGTGGATATCAAAACTTTGAACATCGATCTCTATGCGGTGCGAAAGATGCAAAGTTAGCAATTTGTGTGAATGTGGGTTGTTGTTTTAGTGCTGCTTCCTTTAAATCCTTTTGCAGTTTATGAATGATGTCCCGGTTTATCTGATCTGGTTTGATGATAGCCTTCCGTGGAAGAAAGGTTTAGGGTGGAAAAATCTGCGTGAAGTCATGTTGTTTTAAAGATACCTACAAGCTACTTTGCTAACAGCGGATGATAATATTACGGATTAGTGTGCTTGGAGTGCCGCTATTGGTTACAGGGATCGCCGTGCCCTGAATCCGGTTTAGGGACTTCCGATGCGATCAATATCATATCCTTAGACTTCATTTTCAACGAGAATGCACGCAATTTCAGTAACAAAGTAAACTGAGTTCTTCTTTCTCGGATAAGTAATTATGCCTATAACCAGGGCAAATCAACCCACCATTTCAATTCCAAGAAAATTGCTGAGTCGAGACTATATGCTCATCCTACTTCACATACACACTAGGTGCGAAAGCAACCGTGAGCAGCAAATGATATTGTCCACGTTGTATACAGGACCTGATCGAGTCATTTGCAACGGCTTTTAAGGTTAGGTTAGAAAGTTCATTTCATTCTACAAGGAAATCACTGTACATTTCCTTGTGTTGCTTGGATAATGGGATAATGAGAAGAGAACATAATCCAAGAGAAGTCCCACGATGGAAATTTAAGGTCAAGATTCATATAAAGGAAACCGGTGCCAGTGAAATTTAAACCGGAGCATGACTGCGACAACTCGTTAGTTCAATGCCGTCTCAAGCAGGCATGTGACAGTTCCGACTAAAGCGGTGAGCCCGCTAGAGCCTTCCAGAGATAACCCAGAAATTCCTCTATTCGAGCTGGTCCATGTCGTGACTGCATAGAGCCGAGAATCTTACCAACAATCTGATCAAGAGTTTGCAGCTTGTTTACCAAAATCCTTGACCCAAATTCTCCGATTATCAACAAGTCTAAAAAAGTACCTCTTTGTTGATAACCAGAAGGGAATTCATCTAATAACCTTGCGAGCATACCATCCATAAGCAGCATCTCCAATAAAAGTGCCCAACGCGTTGAGTGATCCGAGGGTTGATTGCCCCTCCAGGAAGGTCTCTTCGAATACCTAGGACAATTACAGCTTCAAACCGCGGAGAATCGGGAAAGAAAAAAGGGGGGGAAGAGAAACAGGAAAACATGTGAGAGAAAAGACAATACCAGGAACAGATTTAGCTTGAGAAAAATCCATGCTCCGTCGGTCCAACAACCGTGCGAGCATTTGTGGCATCTGCAAATTGACGACAACCTACATTGCAAGAGCAAAGCAAGTAAGAAGTATTCCTTTGATAAGAAGTACATGTCTAGTTACTCTTAGCAAAGGGACGAAATCAATAACAAGAGGAAGAAGAGAATAAGAACATAAAGATACAAGCCACTGGGCCAGTTTCTTGCATCTGAATGATATCAGCTGTAATGTACCGTAGCCTAAATATTGTCTCCGTCGATATCGAATTTTTCTGGGAACGAGCTATCTACGTCCACGAGGATGCATACCTTTCGAGGGTTTTGGGTGGTCTTCGAAATTCAGGATTTGGACGGTGACGTTTTCCGAAAGAGAAGCGGCTTTTCTATACGCTAATTCATAAGAAAAACTAATAGAGATGGGAAAAATGGTCACGGAAGACAAAGTTTAGGTAGCAATTAGTATTTTGAAAAAAGAGATATGAAAGTGTTACTTGGTGAAAAGTTGGTATATGTTTAGCATTTTTTTCACAACCTTTTCTATTTCAAAGTTGACAATCCTCTTGCCGTTACAATTAGACTAGATCCTCAACAACAATGAGAGTCGATTTTATATGTGCACCCACTTCCTATGTAATAAAAATAACAACAATAAATGAGTAGTTGGATCACTATTCTAGTTTTTCTTTTTTTGGTGCAAAGATGTAAGGTTTATTAATTAGACTGAGTACAAAAGGTTAGGGCCATCCCCAGCAGCACACGTAAAATAATGCGAGAAGATGAAGATAGAAAGTCTCTGCATAATAGCCAACAAAGCGTCTCCCTAGGAAGTTCTCAAATTTTGGTAAAGTGAACCCCTGCCTCTGACAAATTTTACTTACCTTAGGGATCTCAGTTGTGGGGTTGTGCTCCATCCGAATAGCCGCTAAGAAAAATACCTTTTAGTGGCCCCGATAATCCATTGAAGTTTCCATTTTATCCTCCTAGTGAATGCCGAATGCCATTTTGTGCGATGATACTAGGCCATACACTCCCAATCTAGTTGGACTCAAAGAACAAAAGGGGAATGATCTGATACATGGTAGCAAAAGTTTGACACGAATAGTGGTTATAACAGCTCTGTCATTCTGCATTAATTAAAGATTGCCAGTTTTGCTCGTTCTAAGATCATAATACAATTTTTGTTTGTCGACGTAAAAAGGTTCCTACGGAAGGAGGAGGATCAATTAGTGCAAGCTCCTCAATCATGGCATTTAGCTCCTCCAGAACAGAAGTTCGTCCAGCAGTTGAGCTGATCCTTTTTGCTTGAATTCCCCCATTAGTAACCAAAGCAGGTTTCCGGTATCTTGATTAGAGAATATGGCAAAGTTACAGCTCAAAATCCTGTGTTCAGCTCCAGTGTTGCATCCGAAAATGACAGGAAGTAGAAAGGGGTTAGCCCTGAGTTCTTTCAAAGAGGTAGTGCATGACTTGCACGGAAACTTCCATCGTCTTTAGGCTAAGAAGTGGACGGTTTCCACAAGATTCAAATTTAAACCTGGCTGCTGACTCATGTAGTTGAGTATAATTCCAAGCAAGCCAAGAGAACAGCTACAAGTATTAGTCAGATCGCCCATTTCCAGTAATGCAAATCTATTTCCAGAGGTCATTGAGTTGAGAATACCTTTAGTTTTCCAATTGGAACCTTTTTTTTTTTTGGCTACCGAGAGGGGTGAAATCTGTGGAAGATGGACCTGACCGAGCAGCGATAGGAACATTAGATTGGGCAGCCAAAGAGCAAGCATTAGACAGCACAGTAGAAGCTATACTGGACAGGACAGGCTACAACTGATTAAATTTTCACTGATTAAATTGGCACTGTTTCAACACATAGAGACATACCGGCAAGACATCCTTTTCAACCCGTTTTGCTACAGTGACTGAGAAAAAGATGCAGGGTTTCCTTCACATTTTAACAATTGTTAAATGTGCAATTGAAGTTGAATAGGCCTTCGTCCTCATTAGAATAATCAATTTTCAGTACGTGGAAACAATATCATAGTCAGTGCAGAACTAGAAAGAAGCAAAAGCAAAAAGGCTCTTCCTTCAACGTGGTGATTTAATCCCCAAAACAATCTTCCTTCTTTTAGCAACTGTATAAGTATCCTTGTAATCACAATCTCGACAATACAGGAGACCCCTCAGCCAAAACAAGCTTCCTTCTTTAGCAACAGTCAGGTTGCGCAGCAGCGCCAAGGATGCATGTGGTAATGGTATTCAAATCACAGTAGTGGAGAGACTGCAGCAAAATAGTCTCCAGATTGTTATTAGCTTATAAAGCCAAACCAGGCAGCCCTACCTCTCAAATGAGCATTAGTTGGTAGAATGTGAATAGTATATCTCATAGAGCTCAGTGAAGTTATAATCATCAGACTGAAGCTCACCAATGAGTGAACGAAATGTTCAGAGTACGACATAATCCCCGTTAACAGGATCGTTTCTGTTGGGGGTGCGAAGTGTTTAATGGAAGTTTTCTGAGACAAGTGGAAGGGCCTTTAGCTAGAAGCAGCAGACATTGTCGAGCTTCAAAATGAAAAGGTTCTTGTCCAGTAACCTCTCAGAAATTTCATGCAACCTGGACCATTGAGATCATCATAAGAACTGGATCATATCGCCCAAAGAAGAGTATACAGCATGTATCATGGCACTCTTCGTGAATGAGCAACTGCAAAAACTATTGCTTCTTAACTCAAGTGAGTAACGAGCAAATGTCAGAGTCGCCTTGAAGCTCATGGACAATGCCAATGCATGAATCTATTGCAGTTAATTAGCCAATGCTCATGGGGCTACTTGTCAGTAAAAAGGATTCTCACTGCTTTTTGCAAAATGCTGTCACAATCCTTGAGATATTTCTCTTTTCTCTCTTTGCACCACATATGATCCGATAAAGACCTGTTTGCTGGGTTCTGATGATCAATAGGAAAATGGATTGGTATGTCCAGTACAGTCACCCTGCCTTTTCCTATTAAGTAAACCATATGTCCTTACGAATTTTCAAATTTGATAGATTTGGGTACGTTATATGTTATATTTCAGAGTATCTTTCTTCTTTTACGTCTGCCGTCTGTACAATATCAAATCTTCCCTGACATTCAAGAACTCGAGATGCTTTCCTCCTACGATTACCATATCTTTTTGGGTCCTTCCTACCCTTTTTAGCCTATATCCCATCCTAAAATCACACCTTCTCATTTGAGCATTTGGAGGGCCTTCATCTCATATGTTCAAAGCACAGTAATATTTATTCGAATTCTCCATCTCTACTTCTTTTTTTCTCTTTCATAAGTACTCATCCATCCAAACATCCTCCTATGCTACACCCATTTAATGTGGCAGACTGTAGAGGATGATTAGGCAAATTGGCCATATTAAACTTTCAACAGAAGTCTGTTTCTTTACTCAGGACACCATTTACATAAACCAGATTGCACTATTCTTTCCCTTAAAAGCATAATCAGCATGTTTCAATCGACCAACATACCACACATTCTTTTTCACTCGAATTCATCTGCTTGTATCTAGCATGTAACATCTTATCCAACTTATAAATGAATTTAAGATACAAGAATCTCTTGCTTATTATGAAATCCTAGCTCTCTGCTACCTCCTACACTCCAAAATTACCACAGCGTTAGAACATCCTTCTTTCATGAGAGCTTCAAGGCCACAGAAGCACATTATAAGCACATTGAACAATTCTGCTCTAATATATAGCTATAAATTAGATAAGTGACATGAGTTGGCAATCCTAATCTATCAGCAGCAAGAGCTACTGGAGATCAGGGGAACTACCAATGTAAAGCTATTAAGGCATTATCCATAAGCCCAAAAAAAAAAGGCTAAACAAGTGTGCAATAGAGGCAAGAAAAGTATGCAATGGTGACAATACAGGATGCTTACCACTTCCACCTTTTTATATGTTGGTATTGCAGATAGAGAATTATGTCCTTAGGGCCTCCTCCATGTCCTACTTGAGGACTCGTGCAAGTTAATGATAAGTGTTGTCATAGGTAATGCAACTGAACCAGAAGAACTCGTGCAACTCTAGTAGCATTTATCCTGGCAGATGTCCCTTTCCAAATGCACATTTTTTCTTTTTCAGCCTAGCCTCCCCCAACAATCTTTGCTTGTTCTCACCCTCAAGTCTGCCACTAGAGAACTGAGTTAGCTCAAAAGAGAGATGGGGCCAAAAAGCAAGTGTGAAAGCACCTCGTATAAAGCAAATTAGTGTCACAGACAACATGTGCTTCTGCCCGTGGACTCTTCCCGAAGAGAGTCTATAGAAGCTGCTACTTCCTTCAAAGAAACCTGAACAAGCACAACAACACTGTCAAACATTCCCTTTAATAGTCACTTGAGTACAATAGCAACAGACCTGCATATATTCAGCTGACATAAGAGAGAAATGGTGCCTCCTTTTTCAAGGGCTTGGAAACAAACTGTGGTTAATTGGTAAACCTCACAGTCATATGGACTTCCTCCACAGTGCGATGACAGAGATGTTTCCCATTATTAAACCATCACTAGAGACTTAACTATTTTGATGAACTGAACAAGTAAAGCTTGTTCTGTTTAATTCTTTTACTTTTTCAAAACAGCTTCTCCTCACAGTACATGCCACCTGATCCATTATTGCAATCCTAAAGATCAGCCCAAAGCACATTATAGTATCCAGCACACAAACAAGATGCACTGATAGCTTTAGATCGCGTTGTTCCCTTTTATGTGAGAACAAATCTTTGAAGAATCTCACAGGTTAACAAAGTAAAATTTCCACTGATTAAATTGGCACTGTTTTAACACATAAAGACATGCCAGCAAGACATCCTTTTCACATCAAAACCCCAAAACTTAAAATTCTTAAGCATGGCATACCCAACAAATATTTCACTGTAGGGGGGAAAAGCTAATCTAAGGAAAAAGTGGAAAAACAAAAGCACAGTAACTGAAACCAAAAAAAGCTAAAACTGATTGTAAAAGAAGAGTAGGTACATGCACAGGAGTAATCAGCAATTCTGCTCATATCATTCTAGACGATGTACACTACCTCTCTGTCAAAGGAGGCATTTTGCATGTATAGTTTCGAACCACAGTATTCTCAAATATTCATGAGACAGTTGACCAAACCAAATAGCAACAATAATAATTCACTTCACCAGTAATCTCCGCATGAACAAATCCCATCCTTGAAATGATGGAAACGGTTTGAATCTCTCACAATAATTTCCCTCTCTGTAATCACAGATATGAGCTTTGTGGCAATGTGGCAATCACCACAAACACGCAGGTTCTTGAAGATTCGAAGTGGAGATTTAGGAAAGGTGCTGATGATTCCGAATGCAATGGCCAATCGCTCACTGTGACTTGTAAGAATATCCTCCTTTTCGTCATCCTCGACATCTTGCAACACATATCTATAATCAGGAATGTAACCCAGGCCTTTCATTTTTTCAGTCAGAATCCTCAATTCATTACAGATCTCCTCATGTTTTGGATGCGTTTGGTTGCCAGTGTAGAAGACCTCAAAAGTATTATTCACTTCAATTGAACTCCAAGCAGGAGTTTTCCTCAAGCCCCTGTCTCTGGCAAATGATCTGACTTCACCCATTACATCCCATTTTCCAGCATTGGCATAAATATTAGACAATAGAACGTAATAACCAACATTCTCTGGATCAACCTCAAACAAGTGGTCCGAAGCTAAGGTCCCCAATTCAGCATTTCCATGTATTCTACATGCACCAAGAAGAGCACCCCATACAGAAGCATCAGGACGTACAGGCATGTTTTGGATAAAATCATACGCTTTTTCTATCAAACCAGCTCTAGCAAGCAAATCAACCATACAACCATAATGCTTTAAACCCGGTTTAATCCTATACTTCTCCTGCATCACCTGAAAGGTACATTGACCCTCATTAACCAAACCAGCATGGCTGCAAGCAGACAATAAGGATACAAAGGTTATATGATCTGGCTCAACTCCCTCTTGTTGCATTTCTTCAAACAATTTTAAAGCTTTGTCACCATGGCCATGAAGACCATGGCCAGATATGATGGCATTCCATGGGACTGAAGTATTTCTTGGAATATCGTAGAACAATGACATCGCATCATCAAGTCTCCCGCATTTTCCATACATGTCGATAAGGCAGGTCCCCGCAAACAAATCTGCTATAAGGCCATTTCTAATAATGAGCGCATGAATTCTCATGCCTTCTTTCAGAGCTCCTGCACTAGCACAAGCTGTTAAAATACTCACCCAAGTTCCTTCATTTGGAGTGATCCCTTCACACTCCTCCATCAGGTGATATGCTTCAATTGCTTCATTTGCAAGACCATTCTGAGCGTAACCTGTAATTAAAGTGTTCCATGAAATAACATCTTTGGCGGGGAGTTCTTCAAACGCTTGAAGTGCATAATCTACATGGCCTAGTTTTGCATACATGTCCACAACTGCATTTCCAAGTACTACATCCTCCAAAAGCCAACCCCTCCTGAGAGCGAAACAGTGAAGAGACTTGCTATTTTGCAAATCATTTACCTGAGCAAAGCTTGAAGCTAAACTAACTACTGTCAACAAATCAGGCTTTAAACCAGTTGACTGCATCTCTTTAAAAAACAAACACGCAGTAACTGGATCGTTATTCTGCTCATATGAGGCAATAATTGAGTTCCATGAGACTACATCTTTTACCACCATGCTCTCAAAGATTTGTTGGGCATCTCCCAACTTACTGAATTTAGCATACATGTTTATTAGAGCATTATTCACGAATAAATCAAATTCCAACCCATGCTTAATGGTGTATAGATGTATCAATGTCCCGCTCAATGAATCATCAAACTGAGCACAAATGGCGAGGAGGCTGCATACAGTTATAGAATCCATCTTCATTCCCTGCGACCTCATAGCAGACAAAATATCCAGTGCTTCCGCAGCATTCCCATTCTGACAATACCCAGAAATCATTGCATTCCATGAGCCTGTATCTCGGAATGGCATACCATCAAATACCTGACGAGCAACACCTATGTAGCCATGTCGAGCATACATGTGTACCAACGAAGCGGCAACGAATATGTCAGATTGAAAACCCAGCTTCATAATTGAGCAATGGAACCTTTTTCCTTCCAATACATTTCCACAAGCTTTCAGCAGCGGAGGAAAAGTATAAAAATCAGGTCGAAGACCAGAGGATAGAAGAAACTTGCGGTAACAATCTATAGCGGCACTGAAAAAACCACAATGGACATAAGCAGACATCATACAGTTCCATATGAAGACATCCTTCTTTGGGATCCAATTGAAGGTGCATCGAGATAAGAAGACGTCACCAAGATGTAAATAAAGATTCACTAGTCTGGTGGAGAAGAACTTATTTTGAGCTTTCCCTGATACCAAAAGCTGAGCATGATGACACTTAGCATGATCCATTTTTGTCTGAGACCGGACCAAAGGACCAAAATCCCTCTCTTCCTTCTCAACTCCAATGAAATCTGATTCGAGTTGCAGAGCATTTGTGAAGAAGAAAGAGCAAATAGATCCAGCATACGGAAGAGAGTCACAATAAGCCGTATCTCTGTTTCTTCGAATCACTCTGAGGAATGAAGGACACCAATATATCACAAGTACCAACAACATCAACATCAACATCACCTTTATCCCAAACCAGTTGGGGTTGGTGGTTGATGAATCCGAACAGAAAAGCACCAAAAGAATGAAAATGCAAAGTCAAGATTTTCTTTTTTCTAGCATCACATGAATATTTAACAGGTTTTTGTGAAATAAATTTAACATAATCAAGCCCAATCATTTTTCATTTGAGCAATTCCTCGTCAAATCAACCTCAATCTTTCTTGTTCTTGGGGTACACATACATGAAATCATAAGAACAAATGATGTCAATCTCCCTCTCCCCCCCCCTTTTCCCTTCCTCACATTAAAATTAGCAAAATGATCAAAGAATATCCGCACTCAAACCAAAGAGTTAAGATAATAATATAATGGAAACATGATTTAAAATGCACTATTTACCTCAAGATATAGGGAAATGTCCACATCTCCGGAAAAATAGGATGCTTCTGCTCGCTTCCATTGATCAAGCTTACATAGTTGGGTCTTCAAAACTGCAAGGGATATCCACGCAGCGATACTTGCTATAAAAACACATGCCGTACAGGTTTTTTTCTTTCCCTTCCTGTAAATTGGATATAAGCACTTGAAAGCAGAAGAAAGAATAAAAAACTACTGCAACTTCCGTCAGACTATTATACGTCCAACACTCATCAATATCATTTTCACACTTAACTGAGCATTTTTTTCCCAAAAATTGTCAACAGACGGGTGATAGTAAAGATGGCATTTGAGAGGTAACCATCATTCAAGCATATCATCCACAACTAGAGCAAGACTGATGAAATTAAACCCACAATCCAACCCGGGTGACGAAGTTGCGAGCAGATTCCAACGTCAGATCATAGTAGGGACGAAATCATCTTGCCTCTAAATCATGAAGTTGCCAACTTTTGTGTGAATCACGACGTTTTTGCAAATGGGTAATTTTCACAAGCATGTGGGAGGCATGGGGAGAAGTAGAATGAAGACTTCACCGTTGCCAGTTGAAGATTGCGCGCGGTGCTCAACTCACAACATTAGGAATCACCGAATCAGAGTGACTTGAGGAAACAGGCGGTAGAAGGAAGTGTCTCCGCAGGATGCATTCCGCAATTAATCAACACTCAACATTGCTCTGTGTAGAGATTTTAGAGGGTCTGCGCCTAAACATTGGAGCCGATTAAATGACACTAGAAAGGGGAGATGTGTCAAAAGTCCTCATAAAGATTAAAGTTTCAATCCAGTTTTGAGAGAGACCTTGGTGAATTGGCAAGTAACTGGAGACTTGTCTCTAGCGTCCACAATTCGAAGAGAAATCAGCACAAATGTCTCTGAATTTTGATTCGACGTGCAATATGATCCTTAAATTTTAACTCGATATGTAATATGATTCTTGAACTTTTAATTTGTTTGATATAATCTGAAATTTTGTTATAAAGACATTTAATATTGTCCTTGAATTTGAATTAACGAAATAATAACATTAGACATTTTCATATATTATGGGGACTAACTTAGATATTTATCAAAAGTTCAAGGACCGTATTAAATAAATTAAAAAATTTAGAGATAATATTACATACTAAGATTAAAAAAATTAAAATTCAGAAATCACGCTATGTAATAGGGTAAAGTTTTGGGATTATAATTATGCCTAATTCGCATTGGAGCGATCGTTATGTGTTACGGTCCATTGAAATCGGATCACGCCATTACACAAATTCAAGGACCGTAAAAGTTGCCCACATGACATCATGGTTCAAAATATTTCCCGTCATTCATGCAAATGAACAGAAACTCCTGAATGACTGGAGCAGAAGACAACGGAGGGAAAGCAAACCTTATCATATCCTCCGACAGTCCCCGCACAAGACTGCCATTGCAAATCCCTTCCTCTCTCCCCTACTCTGCTCTTCTCTTCCTCCGTATTTCGTTGTCACCAACTACCAATCGCGCACCAAAAAAAAAAAAAGAGAACAAAGTCACTTGAAAATGGCAAAAAGCAAAGCTACTGTTTGCAGGAGGACCCTATTAGTTTTTTCAACCATTGCAGCTTCTCTTAACGGCTGAGCAAGAGGAGAAGCCTTGCCCTTTCTTTTTTCATTTTCCAAGCTTTCTTTCCTTTCCTTTCCTTTCCTTTCCTTTTCTTTCTTTTTCCCTCTTTGGAAGGGGAAATAAGAGATGGGCTTGTGAAAGCATCGGCTGTTTCTGGAGAAGGTGAAGGAGGACCGGGAAGACGAGGCTTGAAAGACAAGGGTTCATCCCTCAGTTTCATCCAAGTACAAGCTCAGGTTTGAACCACAAGTATAGGTAAGGTGAAGCTTAAGTGGTTAATGTCCTAGTGTGAATCTGTCTTAGCTTTTTATGTATGTAATACCCTCTTGATTTTTCAATGAGAACTTCACTCAGTTGCGCGAGTGACTGAATCCGATGAAGCAATGAGACGGTGTTGTGTCTTTGATTTCCTACAACATTTGGGCTGAAATAAGCAAAAGGACATACCGTGGTTAATGGTAAAACCCGATCCGCAACTTCATGCATTCTAGTATAGTTTGCTTGTCCGTGTCCCCTACATTACAATACCTTAGCTTACGCATAACTTAGAAGGTAAAGGTGACATGGTTAGGGATCAGGAAATTGACTATCCATCGATCATCAATTTCAAGTGCTTCTTTTATCACATGCTTCGTATCGACAGATCCATATCGATGCAATCGGTGATCACTATTTTGCCGATGATGAGGATATAATTTGGATAGGATTCTGCCATGTGACCTACGGCCTCGCAAGGTGTTTTGAAAATGTATCCTGATTAGGTAGAGTAGGGGAGAGACAGCATCGTGCATTAATGATGCATCAAGTTTCCCACTTAATTGACTACTCCTTTTTTGGGCACAAGGAATGCATTTCTGGGGTTGGCTTGACACCAGCATTACTTGTTCAACGCACTGAGAATAAATTCCATAGCATGGTTTCCGATTCTTTGCCCGATACTTTCTTTAGGCATGCTATTGTTCTTCGGGGGACAATGTGCTTATACAATACGTGGGGAATATGTGAAGCAGGATATTGCAAGATCTAGTGTGCAAAATGAGTGAAGTAGTGAAGCCCATAGAGTACCTACCTGCTGCAAGTTTAGTTTTTGGATGAAGCACGGAAGACGGGTTAGCACAAGAAGGCCAACCTTGCATCTACTAAGGTTATTGTTTGTCGCAACTGTCGCAGCCGTAGGCAAACTTAATGGCAACAACTGCTACTTTCCATGTTTAACTGTCATGAGATGGAGGACTGATCTCAATCAGAACTCGTTTTCTTCCCTTGTGACCGGTCACCACCTGCCTCAGTAATATAATTGCCTGGCTTACTGACGGAAGTTATCATTGGTGTAGTGATCAGGTCATCTTGCTTTAATTTTCATTAGTTAATACTCTACAGCTGATTTGAATTTTGAAGAAGAAGACTGAGGCGGAAGATTCACTTCCCCATTGGCTTCATATGCTTCATCAGCTACTTATTCCTTGTCCTGGAGTCTAACTGCAACTTTTAGATGGATCTGTATTTTTCCTTTTGATTTGTGGAACATCTCATGTAGATAATAACATTCGAGCGTTAAAAACTGTTCAGTTAGAGAGATCGGGGTTCACATCTCCTGTCCTCGTGTTTTAAGAGGAAGGCGCTATGGCGACCATACTAAGTGGTACAGAGCTCATCACTGTCCCTATGAAGCATATAATTTGGCCAAAGTCGTCGCCTTTACCTTCAAGACAGGCTTCTCTCTTCTTCTTGAAGCCACCCCATTGCACCCCAGTCCAGCACATCCAACAAGAGGTACTTCCTCGACCTCCATCATATATTTATGTGAAGAAATAGTCTTCCCCTCGAAGATCAACCCCAAATCTGCTTGAATTTGTTTAAATATTTCTCATCCCGTTACATCTTTTACTGCTATTGACATTTATGCAACAGAAATGTGGCTGTTCTAAATTACATTCAATTTTCTCTTTGCACCAGTAGTCCCATGTTCTTCCTTTATCCTCTAACTGTGTACAAGTTACTAGTAGGCTGATGCAGGAATTATGTGTGAACCTTGCAACGGGAAAGGATGGTTAGTCTGCAATTTCTGTAATGGACAGAAGACCAATGTTAAAGCGGAAAACAAGCGGATTTATCGGCGATGTCCAACTTGCAGAGCGGTACTTTGCTCTACCCAACACTCTTTTCCCATGTTTATCCTCACCATACTCAGCTAGTTACCGTTCTACAACTAAGTTGTTTTTGGACACAATGGTTGTGCAAGATCTGAACCGACTACTTAAAAGATTAGATCAAAGGCATTCCAGTGGCAGATTATGTTTAAAACCACAACTTTGCCCAAGACAAATACCTTTCTCTTGTCTTATCCAGAGAAGTTTCATGGACCATTTCGAAACAAACTGATGATATAGCTTGAATTGCATGGTATGAAATGTTCCAGAATTCAGAATTTCTGATTAGCGATATCTGTTTCTCTCTTGGCTTGCATTTAGATTTTACGTGTCTTTCACTGGTTTGCTTGCTATACTTAGTTTTCTGCCGAATGGGATATCTAATCACACGGGGCATGTTCCAAAGTCCAGAGTTTGCAGCTGTTTCACTACTTTGTGATGCCCATAGAACAGTGCAGACGAGTTCTGTGATTGCACTTGAAGTGGTCATTTTGCATGCCTGAGTTGATTTGATGGAGATAACAACACATCTTGCGAATTTGGCAATTTTCCGGAAATTCTGATCGAAATCTGCCATTCTCCCAGTTATCCGCTTCCCCAAGTTCACACTTTCAGTTTAGGTTCTTTTTTGATATGTCATGAGATGAGAACTCGCAATATCAGTGCAAGAATTTTGCCTTAGAAGTTCTCATCTCCGAGAAATGATACCTACCTTACCTTCTAAGATACTTCCGTTTTAGACCTTTTGCGGATTACTTATGTTTGTTCTCTTTCCGCAAATGTCCCAATGATATGTACATTATCTCTAAGAATTCTAACTGTTTCTGAATTTTCATTTCCCTGCAGATTGGCTTCGTCTTGTGTCCAAAGTGCAAGGTGTTCAAATGTGTCACATTCCCAAATTCTGATGATTGCGAAGAGTCTTCTTTGTGAGCGGCCACCGTATAACCATACAAATTGAATAATCTTGAATTGCTGCCATATGACTCTTTATTATATTCATTCGCTTCTTCTTTAATCTCTCTCTCTCTCTCTCTCTCTCTCTCTCTCTCTCTCTAACATCAAGTTTCCGTTGACTGGAGGAACTGATGTATAGCATATTTGTATTAACTGAATTGCGGAACAGCCTGAACTTCGAGCGTGTCTTGCCTTATGGGTTTCACTTGTGTGAAAATGTAAACTTCCGAGGAGATGAGTTCTTCACATCCTAGACTAGAGAAGGTTTCTTTACCGAATGGATGCTTTAGAAGAGGATTTCAAGCCAAGGAGATAGTTTAACCTTAAGTACTTTGCCGCAGTATCAGTCATGTGATTCAAGGGGATCAGAGGCATACTAATAAACATCCTGTCAACAAGTCCTTTCCCCCTCCTTCAGTTTAAAAAGTCTTTAGTGACAACTTTTCACTCCTGGATTCAGCTAATGCACGGGCAGAGATCTGAACGATGAGTAGTCATGGCACCGACCAAAACAAGAACTTCAAAAGGCCACAACAAATAACAATCAAACTTGTAAAACCTGGATAAGAACTTTTCCATTGCATCCAAGTAATAGCTATATACTTGCTGGTTGCCCCATTTCCTATAGTCCGAGCACTCTACAAGATAATGAACAGTTTGACACCCATTCGGACTTGGATATTAAGTCTCAGTAAGTTGACAGATAAAACAGCCATCCAGGTCCCATCATAAATATATGAGAATTCTCCTTCCCTGAAGTGCAGATAATCTTGAACAGCAAGTTCCCGAACTTTTCTTCCATAATGATGCACACAAATAGACAGGAGAACATTCACAACACTACGCATCCAAAGTAAGTTACTGGAATGGACAGAAAACCATTCAAAGGAAGATAATCAGCAAGTCGAGCAGAAGCAAAGCAGCAGGAAACCATAGAAAGTGAGATAAGTGTAATACAACTAAAAAAAACGGTATTTCCATTAATTACATGTTTAAGATCAATATGAACAAATTCTGAACATCCTTGATGAACAAATTACATATAGTAAAGAACAGTACTTGTGTATGTTTTGCCGCGTGTATGCTGATTGTTGTCCCTTCATTGGTATTGCTTTCTCTCTCAACCATTTTGTTTTGTTGAATGGTCGGTATGACGAACAGTCAACGGATCAGCATCAGTAAACGAGATTATCCTTTATTCTCCCCATCGCCGAAGAGACTATATTACTAACAAGTTCCATAGACTCACCACTTGTCTTCGGTTTGTTTTCAACTTTGTATACCTGGGATATGGGCGATGGTGTTACTCGTACATCCCTAGTAGGGAATGATAAGTATGACAGCTACAGACAGTATCTTTACTTTAATTTTCCCATCCTTTGGGCATGTTGGCAATTTCCCTAAAAAACTTCTCTGTTAATCCTTGGCTAAATACGTCGTATTAGATATTGACACGTTATCAGTACTAGCTAACTTTCAGTCCTCTACACATTGATTAAGGTCGTATACCTTCTTTTGGGCTGTGTGCTTTTAATACTGATGATCTACCTTCTAAGGAAAGAAGAGGATGATGATCTAGATATAACAGTTGGAGTCACATCGAAGTGTATATATTGTAGTCAAATTGCAGCAATCATAACTATTTTCTTTCGTTCCATCATGGACTTTCTCTCTCACAGGTGTATATGGGGATTACATTTCCTCCATTAGATATTTTAGATTGACATGTCTTGTATAAGAAAGGATAACTGTTGAGATTACCTTGTAAGGAAGGTCATAAGGAAGGTCAATCGTATTTCGGTTATTTGCTTACTACTAAGTGCTGAACAGCACAATCTAAACTGGTTTTGATATGATTCTGGTGCCCCTCATGATGATTCAGTCAGGCAAAAGATGTTTAATGAAGAGTTTCATCTGGATTTGCTTGCACGAAGTGGACCAACTCTTCAGATGTCTACATAGAGGATGAAATTGAGGCCTTTGCGTGATAGTCATGAAAAATTGCACGTGCCGTCCCATGTTTGGAGCAAAAAATATCATCCAGACTTGTACAGAGACTAGGAGTTCGAGAAAACATGACCCCTTCATTCCATAATGTCAATAAGAAGTTCATTTTCTGATGCAGATCAATCATGGCTACAAAGCACTGCGCAGTTAAGTTGTGCCAACCTTTTCTCTAGTAATGAAAAAGTAACTGCTCATTTGCATCTGGAGTGCCTAAGATGCTAACTTCGTATTGTCTTTAATCACTCTAAACTTGCCAACTCAATATATTATTTTTCAGTCTCGTTCTGCTCTTTCTTCCTAGACTATTGAAGGATTCAAAAGAAAAGCAAACGGATATATTTATAATAATGACCATTAGTTTCATGGAGGAACTAGAGCTGTCTGAATCCATGGCTACATTGAGAAACTATGAATCTTTCTTTTGCCAGGATGCTAACAATTCCAATTATTGATACAGGTCATCTCGATGTCCATTCAGAGTTATTGTTCCCAAATGTGCCAATCTTATGATCCTAGTCATTCATCTATGCAAGCAGTAAGTTAAGTTGATGGTAATGGCCCAGAACATGTAAATCCTATGGAAAAGGTGTTCTATTTTCTTAGCTGGAGCAGATCCTCCATGCTATCTTTTGATTTCTTTCATGATCTTCTTTGAGAGAACTCCTTTCAGATTGAAATAGACATGGAGTTTTTTATATCTGATAAGCTCACAAGTGCTATTAAATTTCATGCGAAGTGCTTGAAGCTCCTAAATAACTCCTTGGCTCTATTCAAGCTCAAGCCAAAGCAGGACCCTCTTTTTTACTCTCTACCAGTTGGCCTTGTTTGTTAGGAAGCACTTGTAGATAGTCTTCGTGGATAAGTTCTTCAGCAAGCTCCTCTGTTGCATCTCGAATAGTCGTGGCCTTTTAAATGCATTGATTATATGAATGATCAGCTCTTCTATTGTTTCATATGGAGAAGTGGGTTTGAACACTATAATCCTAATGAACCCCGTTCTATTAACCAACTTTTTCTCCTTAATCGCATAACTACAAAGAGAAAAGAACATTCCAAAGAACAATGAGGGATGGTTAGGAGGTTACATGGTCATCTTCGATCAAGGAATTGATCACAGAAGACAAGCTTGCCACCTTTGATGCACAGCCCTTGCTCTCCGACTGAGTTCACCATCTTGCCATAGGAGTACCTCAACGGCATCCTCCCCATCGCCTTGTGGAACTCCCTAATGCAATGCCCTCGCCTCTTCCTGTGCTCTCCCCTCCTGCTGAGCCCTGCATCTCTCACCTCATCCCTATTCTCGCCACCGCCTCCGTCGTTCCTTGCATCCCCATAATCCCTGACACTCTCAGCCCCAACCAGGATGGGACCCGCGTTGATCCCGTCAGCTACCACGAAGTTCATGAGTATGTCCTCGCAGTTACCCATCTCGTCCACCACTCTCCTCATCTTCGCCCCCACTGCCCCGACGCCACAGCTGTAGCTGAACAGATACTGGGTCTTCAGCAGCATGAACTTGGTGAGGACTATTGAGTATCTATCCGGGTGCACCGTGTAGATCCACTCCTTCCTTTCCAGGTCCATGTCGTGGGACCTCCCGAACATCCCCACTATACGGTCCGTGTTCGACCCCCACACCCTGAACGCGAACTCCAGAGACTTGGCATCCACCTCCACGTCATCGTCGCAAATCAGCACGGCCCGCGTCTCGATCGTGAGCGGCCGAGGAAGGAACCTGGCATTGAGACTGCTCGAGGATTGTGGGACCAGAGAAATCCGAGCGGCGCCAAGAGAAGAGGCTGACAGGTTGCGGGAGAACTCGGAGAGGAGCCGAGGTGGAGTACGCAGGTTCCCCCACAAGACGAGCACCGCTGCCACGGCAGGTGATGCGGAGTAGGAGGTGGCGATGGAGAGGAGGAGGGGAATGCGAGACTCAGAGTAGCCGTTGATCAGGACCGTCATCTGGTCCGATCTCAACAATTCCGGCCTCCTCTGCAAGCTGACGTCGCAGGGATCATATGGGCGCTGGCGGCGAGATGACGCATCAACTTTTGCCAACAACCAGAAGCAGCAGAACACACAGAGGGAGACCCAGTTCATACTACTTCGCATCAAGAGCACAAATCCTCGGTCCAAAATTTTCCCCCTTTAACGCAAGCTCTTGCTTGTCATCCAAAATGGAGCTCAGAAACAGCTACCCTGAGTGCTTTTCGCATCTGCAACCATTGCAAGCAATCCCTTTGACTTTCGAATTGAATACCCACGAAAGAGTTGGGATTGCTCAATGTCTCCGCAGTATTCTTCCTCCACCAACTTCAAGTAACGCTAAGGCAACCAGAATGCACTGCGCTAAACAGACCGAGAATCACTTCCAATCATCCGCGACACCAAACATAGCCTCAGAAAAGCAGCCAATAAAAAGACAACAATAAGGATCGAAAATAAATAAATAAAAATCTGAACAAGGAACAACCAGAACGAGGGGCTTGAACACGACCACAGCTTTATCGAGGCAAAACTAACCAAACCGAAAAGCTCAACAAGTGGGAAAGCAACAGAGAAGCTGGTTCAAGAGGGCTGGTCGGTGTGGAGGGGTGGCGCTGGCTCCCGTCGCCGTTAACGGCGGCCGGAGTGGGCGCCGGATTCAAAGAGTGGAGGGAGGAGGAGAGAGAAGAGAGGACGGACGGTCCGTTCTCCTTTCCGTTTTCTTTTCCTGTTCAAATTTCTTCCAAATGAAATTAGTTCTTTTTTTTATTATTTTCTCTCTCCCCCTATTTCTCTCCCAATCTAAAACTAGATCTAAATTTGAATCTTCTTCTATTTCACTTTTAAAGCAAATTTGGGATTTAAGCATTTTCTGTGCTCTTTCATAAAAAAAAAAAATCTATTGGACCCGTCGTTGTCACGATGATGGTATTGAGGATACCGAATTTATGGCACATTGCCGTTTGGCAAAATTGTAATTTTTAGAGAAGGAAATCCTGGTATGTCCTTATCACAAATATTGATATGAGATTCGGTGATCGATCACCAGTAGTACTTTGATGCAATGTCAAAAAATGAGTGAATCTCTAAAAGGTATATCAAGTTAATTTATCTTGCAGATTTACTTATTTTGTTTTATTTATATTTTTTTCTTGAAATTATATATCGAATTGAAATGAAAACATTTCTTCGAACAAAAAAATTGCGGGGGGAAAAATGCAAATGAGGTTCTCTTTTCTTTTATTTTATTATATTTTTTTGGGGGTAGGAAATGCAAATTAGGTGTCGGGCAAAATGTGGGGGGAAAATCGTTTATCTGGAAAATTGAGGTCAAAACAGTAATTTCAGATAGATGGGGCCTGGCTGTCCGACGTCAGCAGTTAGGCAAGGCTTCTCATTGCTTGGCACGTGGAATAATCATTCAAAAGTATACTCTGATCTTATCCTTCATTCATTTGAATAGTAAAACTTGGTGAGCATCGCATGGAAATTTGACACACTCTATCGTAGTCGTATCAAAGGGCGGTCGAGACATATCTAATTGCTTAGTAATTCCTCAAGGTTCCAATCTTTCTGCACATCGAAATCGATTTCTCTTTTTCGCTCATTGGTTCTCTTCTTACGTTTGCTTTCCTTTTCTCTTTTTATCTGTGCTAAGAGATTGACTATAATACGGTCATTCACTAGACATGGAAGATTCAAAAAAAAAAGGGAAAATAAAGCAAGAAAATCAAGCTTTTTAGGCCTTAATGTCCAAAAAAAAAATTAGAATTTCAAACTATTGGTTTTGAGAAATCTTAGGCTCGAAATATATCAAAATGTGTCAAATCACAACCTTCTATTTCTAATCGAGATGGAGGCATCGTGAGTCAGGTTGATAGAGACTTATGATTTGTTTTCCTCCGTCCCTGATTGGAAGACACTTTCTCTCGCCCATTCCCTTCGAGCGATGCATCATAAGTTATCGGAAATCGCTCGGAAAATAACGGCATGGTAAAAGCGAGTTTCCTTCAATTAGGTATTAAAAAAAAAAAGGCATTGTTTTTATTTTTATTCGTTCCGAAATTTGGGCCAAAATTAATTCCTGCAGTTGCAGCACGTTCTCTTTTCCTAAAATTCTTTGGCGTTCGGTGTGGGGAGGGTTAGCCTGAGTTTTTTTCAAACGATCCATCGATTGAAACATGTTTTTTTTTTTTTATTAATGCTGAAACTACTAAGCTGGCCTATGAAATTAGGTTTGACTATGCTTCTCGTTAAGACCGTTGAATACAGTGAATAAATGGGAGAACAAGTCCCCATCAGTAATGAGGTAATATTTTGATATTTTCCATTAGAAATTGCATATTTAACTGCAGTAATTTCCGAGATGGAGGTGGCTCGGTTGGTAAACGCGATACCATTGGATCGAGTGGCGAGTCCCCTTGAGGACTTGATCGAGTATGACATCAGCCGTGACCGCATTTTCATTTACTTAGGAGTTAGGAAAAAGGAAAATCTAATCTCATGACATCATCCGATAACATCGACATAAAGCAAGTTTTATTCTCATCGACAAGGGGCAGAATGACGAAACGCAGGTATATCACAACAATAGTCGTAGTGAATCGACACTAGCGCTCCTGCCGCATCAGGAGATCAAGGAAATGGCCACAGAAGTAAAGGTGACGAGGTATGGGACATACATATGACCCGCGCTGGAATTGGAGGGAGGTGGTGGCGGCGGCGGAGACGGAGTGGTGGTGCCGGGCGGGCTGGTGGTGGGGCCGGAAGCCGTGCCGACCGTGACGGACAGCTTTTGGCCCTGTGAGCAGTGAGAGTCGTGGGTGCATATGAAGTAGGTGGTCCCCGTGCTGTTGAGGGTGTAGTTCACCGGCGGAGTAGGCAGGAGATTGATCGGAGAACCGGTGTTGCAGCTGCTGAAGTCCGACTCCGAGACGACCGCGACGTCGTGCTGGCCAGAGATGAAGTTGAAGACTGCAAAAGCAATTGAATTTATCCATTTTAGAGTCACACACACACACACACACACACACACACACACACACACACACACACACACTATAATTTAATTATTCATCTTGCGAGTTCATCATTTTCGTCTTTTTCAGTTGCAAATAAGTTGTAATGACCAGAAATGATGTTCAAATTAATCGAAGGATATTATCATGTCCAATGTTCTATAATTTGTTCTTGCGTTTAGTAGGGACACTAACCCTAAACACAAAAAAAAAAAAAAAGCTTTCTATCGCCAGCGGAGACAATCCACGGAAGTCGAAGAAATGGCGATCAGGGTCAGGGGTTATACCTAAAATGTCATCGACATTGAAGGTGTGGCTGCTGGCCCAGCTAGAGTAGAAGGAGGCCCCCCCGTTCGCCGTATTGCTCCAGCCGGTGGTGTTTCCCACCACGTACGTCGCCCCCTCCGCGCTCCTCAGCATCACCCATAGTTGCACCACCACCATCGCGAGAACGAGGCCGGCCGGCTTGGCCGTCGCTCTAGCCTCGGCCATCTTGGTAAACGAGAAGGTGTGTGTATGTCTCAGGTCGCCCCTCGTACCTCCAAACTGTAGCTTGTTCCTGCAAACCAACGAAGTGTGTTTATGCCAAGATGTGGTTATTGGGTCGCAGCTAATGCCTGCTTATGTAGTTAAGAGGGCTTGGCGTTCGTTGGGATGTCTATTTAATCGTCGGATTTTGAAAAACGCTGGCTTTGATTTGGTCAGTTTTTTGTCATTATTTTCCACAGGGTTAGGTGAGCGACGTCATCCTACGACAAAATAAACCAACATTTAAGCTCTATTTATTTCAGGAAAGATGAATGAGTTAAAAAAATATTTTTTAAAAATAATCGCTTGAAATAATCATTTAACATATAACATTTTCATTATTGATAATAATTTATGTCTAAATATTTTCGTTGAAATCGAAAATATTTTTCGCTCATTCAGTTTTGTAAAAAATACAATCGATTATTTCTTGAAAATAATTTTATAAATCATTTATTTATCTTTGAAGCGAGGAGTATGATCGCTTGCATTACTTGAAATAACTAGTTAATGAAAAATATTTATATTAATATTAATAATTTATGTCTAAATATTTTCGTGGGTGATAAAAACCTTTTTTATTCGTTCATTTTTGTAATCGATGTAGACGATCATCTTTAAAAAATTATTTTTCAAATTATTCATTTTCTACGAAATAAATAGAGCTCTCTATTTTCGTTACGTGCGACAGATAAAACAGGATATCCAACGGTATGATCTATCTCTTCCGTAAATCTATATAAATATCATTGTTACTAGTAAAAAGCTTTTGAAATATGTGGGCCGGCCCCCTTTTGCTAAAGAGGGGAGGAGAAGAGAGAATAAAAGAGTAGTTTTTCTTTTTCTTTTATTTTCTTTTTCAATTCAAATTTCTTATGCCATAAAATAAAACAGGAAATTGAGGTTAAAATGGTAATTTAGGATATATGGGCCTAATTGTCACACCCCGAACCCTACGAGCACATAATATCTCGCACAAATACACTGGTCGATAAAGATAATGCGACGTCCCAGGATTTGTCGCTGACCCAATTCGATTTGATTTAAAGCGAACGTTAGCGGAAATGACACAATAACCCGACAACAATTGAGCAAGGTAAACATACGACCAAAACACTTATATACATATATATATTCACATCCTTTATACATTATTCATGCCATTAACTACATCAACCGTTCAAGCGATACAAACTAGGTTGACTACATGTTAAAAGGGTCTATAGTCGAAAGGGCTGTACTCTAAACAAAAGATCACACCCAACAAAGTACACACTGAGATTTACTCGCCTCCACTAATGACATGAGGCAGAGGAACCTGCTCAGGGTCGCTCACCATCGCAATCTCTCCATCCTTAGAATCGCTCGCTGGTGAATTCTCGTCGGTATCCATCGGTACAGGAATTTCCTCAGGATTCACTTCCTCTCCCTCCTCGATGACAGCTGAAGCATCCCAATGGAGTATATTGCTTAGTAAACCGTCCTGACGGTACCTCCACACAACATAGAAATGTGCTCTCCATAGGTCATCTCCCTCGTCCACCCAAACTCTAGTACTATACCAAAAGTACGTTCAATCTTCACTGACAAGATACTCTTCCACATCGGTCTCTATCTCTCGTGGAATCCCAAAACGAAGTGGTGGTGGTGTTTTCATGATCCTTGTTTAGGGTCTGAAAGGTGGGGAAATAACGACAAATATGAGAACACATCTCAGTAAGTTTGCCCCCTAAATCCCGCTCAGGACAACGCGTAATCAGACGATTAATTCTAGGCATGCAATTAGACTAACAACTCAGCCATGACGGTAAATGAACTCAACAAGCAAATGAACATCCAATAGTGATATGATCATGCGCTAGGATTAGGGGTGAGCATGGGCCGGGTGGGCCGGGTCCAGACCTAGACCCTAAACCCGACCATGTTATAACCGGTTCTCAAGTTTTGGAACCGAGATCCTACCCTATTTATCTTGGACCCTGTTTTGGAACCAGCCCTGTTTTTCGGTCCGGTTCCAGGGTTTACCCGGTTCCCTGTATGCGAAAATGAATACATATTACTCGGACAATGAACTCTACATATTCGACAAAAAAAAAGGAATTTGCATTTACAAATGTAAATACTCTCTAGTGCAAGATTGAACTTAGACATCAAGTCACATAACACTAAGAGAAAGGGAGGATTTTAGGATTACATGTTGCCCTAGTCAAATGAAAAATGTAAAATAGAAAAAGCAGTTATTCATCTGTATTCTATCATCCCCAAAAGAAACAGAGCCCATGGTGCAAAAATTATATTCAGAGGAGGCCGAGGTAAGGGGCTGCAAGTGTGTGATGCAACGCAAGGCGAAGACTTAAGTCGATTAGAGTTTTTTTTTAAAAAAAAAACATCATCTAAAAACCGGTCCAATAAGCCAGTTCGGGTGGGTTCTTACCCAAACCCGGGAACCGGATTGGTTCTAACCGGTTCTCAAAAATTGGAACCGGTTCCCGACCCGGTTTCAACGGGAACCGATTCCCGACTCTGTTTTTCGGGTGGGCCGATTCGGATACCAGGTAAACCCAGTTTGGTTGCTCACCCCTAGCTAGGATGCATAGGCATACGAGGATCTCGAGGTTCTGCCACAATAGGATTTCATTTTCATTTGACATGCGCTAGTCGCCTCAGGTCGTGCCTCAACCCGCGCTAGTCGCCTCACGATTGGCACCCTTATCTCTCCAGCTACCTCGTGCCGAGTACGTCCAAGCGCATTATGTCTCGACCCGCGATACTCGCAATAGGTCGGCATCCTTATCGCTCCACTTTCCCCGTGCCATATCGACATCTTGAGGCCGCCCTCCATCCCACGATAACACGCCTCAGGGCTAACATTTCTGCTTGACAATCATTTTACACGACAGTCAAAAGCATGCCAAAGCAACACGATGCACCTTATGAAATTCACCCATACATGACAAGTTAGAGACACGCAATTTCAGTCAAGCGCTTTAATTCCAAATGAAATCAGTAGGCAATGATTCACATTCGTGTAATTACCCAACAATGTTTATCAGAACTTGTCGCCTATTGCACCACATAGTTGGACGTGCATTCCTAGTCCAACTCATACATTTCAACCCTCAAATTCACATTCTTTTTCTACTATGTGAACAGTAACTCCCCGTAGTGAACAGTGTTTTCCGGCATGAATAGTGAACTCCGATCGTGAATAGTATTTTTCGGCATGAATAGTGAACTCTGGTCGTGAATAGTATTTTTCGCATAAATAGTGAGCTCCGATCGTGAATAGTATTTTTCCGGTCGTGAATAGTATTTTTTTGGCCGTGAATAGTGAACTCCGTTCCACCTCAAAACGACTCCAATTCGAGCCTCGTTTTCGCCCTAGCCTTCGTCTAGCAATTACCTATCATCCTACTCAAGATTTAGGAGGAAAACTCACCAGAAATTCAGTGGAAAAGTCTACGAACAAAGCTGGGACCAAAACAGCAAAAACTGATGGGAGACGACCACGCGCAGGGCTGAGCAAGTTGGTTCACAAGCTGAAAATCAATGTTTTCACACGAAAATGAGCTCTAGGGGTCGTTGGGGCCAACATATATCAATATGAGCCCTATGTGAAATTCGGGTAACAAAGACTGGTTCGTCGACCGAAACGGCGAAATAGATTTGGAAGGTCAAACGACCTCGGATCGGAGTGATTCAAGTTGGAAAAGAACCACAAGACAATGAACTATGACATACCCGAACGATGATCCAACAGTCGGTTTTCCGTCGGTGGCCGATTGAAGTTGAGGCCAGAAACTGGAATTCAGCCTATGCAAGGTCCGGTTTTTGCTCTGTTTGAGGGGGTTTCAGGGCTCATCTTGAGCTGATTTTTGGTGGAGAGCTTCTAGAGAGATAGGTGAAGATCAGGTTAAAAGGGTGTCTCAAACCAATAATGTTTCGGTAGCGAACAAGCGGTACAATGAGCGGCGGTTTTCCGGCGGCCAAAACCCAAAAGAGAACCAAGAGAGAGGAAGAGTCACGAAATTTTTCTGGGGAGAGAGAGTATTTTGTCAATAATTGAAGAGAGAGAGAGAGAGAGAAAAATATCTTCAATTATTGGGGAGTACTATTCATCAGTTGACCGGTACTATTCATCGGTTGACAGGTCAATAGGTTTGACCGACGGCGACCGATGGTCGATTGATGCGATTGATGTGATTGAAAATGACTTTTTCTCGAAATTCGTGAAATTTCAGGATCGGTCGGGGCTCAATCAATGCTGATTTGACTCAACCACGATCGGAAAAAACTCAGGATACCGCCGAACAATTTTTCTAGCCTCGCTAAAATTACTAACACTCTCTAGTCATGAATTCTAGCATAAGACGGGGGCGAGATGACAATTTTCAATTTTGCCCTTTTCTTTAGGCATTCCAATGCCACGTTGCCAATTCACGCCTTTCGAGGCGACATCCGATCTCAACCTCTGCAACACTCATGAGAGTCGATTGTCCTATTTTGGAACTCAATTCGTGGCCTCATTCATAAGACGACAACTCTAAATAAATTCTCAAACTAACGGGTGGCTTTTAGGAGTCACGCGTATCGACCATTTGGTCCACGTGCTTATATTCTTAGCTATCCTTTCCCTTTTGGTTAGTTATCCCGAAGTGATCAGTTTCAAGTGAGATCCATTTATAGTGCCTCTATGAAATAACCATTCTATATTCAAATTCCGAAAAAATGGTCGAATTTCAGAATGTCACACTAATTGTCTGATGTTAGGGTTAGGCATAGTTGATTCTAATATGATAAATATTTTCAAAGTCTTAAAATTTATAACAAAAATGTGACTAAGTCATAAGACTTTTAAAAAGCACAATCAAATACTAAAATTTATTAAATTAGTGTGATCAAATCATTCTTTTAACTCCGTCCAACATGGCTAGCGAACAATATTAATGTAACCTTTTTTTTTGGATAATGACACAAATAATCCCTAAGATTTGGTAAAATATGTTATGTGGTCCATAAACTTTTTATTTGTTCCATATGGTCCATGAAATTTAGCCTAATGTTCAATAAGATAGCTTAACTTTAAATTTTTTTCAATGTGGTCCTCGGACTTTCGGTACAAGTCCGATGTAGACCTTGAACTATATTAAAATTTTCGATATGATCCTTCTATTAATTTAAGATGGGGGACAATATTGAATATTTTCATATAGGTTAGGAACTAAATTGAGCATGTACCTAAACTTTAGGGGTTAAATTTAATAAATTAAAAGTTCACGGATCACATTGCACATTGGGCTAAAGTTTATGGACTAAATTGTATATCGGGCCAAAATTCATCGATCATTTGTGTAATTTTTTCTTTTTTTATATATTTTTTCTACTACGTGTTTTCTCATTATTTTCTCTCCTAGATAGCATTGACCTTACAAACACATTAAACGACATCTTTTGATCCAAATAATTAAAATTCAATTGAAAATAAAAAAGACTAATTTTTTGCTTTTGAAAAAAGGAACGCAAAAGAGAGAAAAAAAAAACAAAAAAACAAAAAAAAAAGCCAAGCACCACAAGCCCTAGCTACCACCACTCCACCGTCACCAAAAAAAGCTAGAGGGGGCTCGGTAACGGTCCGTGACCATTACCCAAATCTAGTGGCAATTACCCAAAGCTAGATGATCTTGTCAAGGTCCCTTTGACTCCTACCAGCCCTTCTCGAGGCGAAGCAGCGAGGGCATGCCACCTTTTCATTTTGTTCCTTTTGTTTTTATCAACAACATCAACATCACCTTTATTCCAAACCAGTTGGGGTCGGCGGTCGATGAACCCGAAGCGAAAAGCTTAAAATATACTAAAATAAAAGTAACAATATGGATACCCAAAAATAAATAAATAAATAAATAGAAAGGACTAAACAGGGCACTCTGGAACATAGGAAATCCCTCCCTCTACAATGCAGATAGCTTTCTTCCACTCCGTCCTAAGGCAGACCATATGCCAATCTATTTCCCACTCTATTAAATCTTGTTTTACTACCTTCCCCCAAGTAAGTTTCGGCCGACCTCGCCCTTTCTTCATATCGTTTTCTCGGTAACACACTTTTATTCTTATCGGAGCATCTAAGGATTTACGAAGAATATGTCCAAACCATCTCAATCTATGTTCTCTCATCTTCTCTGCCACCAGTGCTATTCCAACTTTTCGTCGAATATCGTCATTTCTTATCTTATCCATTCTTGTATGACCACACATCCACCTTAACATTCTCATTTCCGCTACTCCAATTTTATGCTCATGTTGCTTTTGTACCGGCCAACATTCAGCTCCATATAGCACGTTGTTCTATAAAATTGTTCCTTTTGTTTTTATAAAAGAAAATTAGCCTTTTGTTTTTTAATCTAATTTTATGTAAGATTTTGCTTAAAAAAATTAGAGTTTTGACAAAAACGACACCATTTTAGTCTTACGTTTCATGTTTTAATAAAGAATATAATATTAAAAATATGCCACATCACTATTTTTTTTGTTAGTCTAATCAAACATAATTAACAGAATCACCTCATTGTATCAATTTGACAAGTTTGGGACTTAATTTGCACCTTTTGAAAAGTTTTAATACTCAATCACACTTTCTTAGCAAATTTTAGGCTTGCCAAATGCACTCACCCCTAAACTTGGGTGATCATCAATGTGATCTGATAGACCCTGAAATATCAAGTGGCCTAAACATAGTTAATTGCTTGTGATTTTTCGAGTTACCAATTTTTTGTCGCATCCAAATCAATTTCCCTTCCGTTCGTTCGGTATCGTTTGACTTCCGCTTTCCTCTTCTCTTATCTAATATGAGGTTGACATGACGTCACTACTCACTCGTCAAGAGAAGGAAAAGACAAATGAACCAAGAGGAAAAAAATAGGTCTTTTAGGCTTTGATGTCCGAAAGAAACCACCAACCTTCGATTTTGAGGTAACTTTGGCTTGAAAGATAATGAAATGTGCCGATAATGGTCACCGACTCTCTTTTTTCTTTTTTCTTTTTTCAATTATGGAAATGAAGGCACGGCGAGCCAAGTTTGGATCAAATGATAGAAATTTATGGTTTTTTTAGAGTTATATTTTTCTCTATTATTAATTGGAGAAAGCTTTCTTTAACGATGCATTTAAATACAAGTTATGGACATCACTCACACTCAATGACATAATAATTAAGAGCAAAATCCTATCGAATATTGAGGAAAGTGTGATCTTTTTGTTTTTTCAATAAGTAATTACGTGATCATCATTTGATATTTTTAGATAATTAACTATTTGATAATCTCTAACGGGGGCGACTAAGTTGAGTATGACATCACCCGCGAGCTTATGTATGTTTACTTAGGAGAAAAGAAAATTAATCTCAAGACACAATATGTTAACGTCGAAAGTAACGAAGCTTTATTCTCATCAACGAGAGAGAAAGAGAAAACGACAAAACGTAGGTATATCACGACGCTCGCTAGGACAATTATCTTATTTGCACAGAGAGTAGTCCTAGTGCTCCGGCTACATCACGAGAAAATATATGGCCATAGAAGCAAACACGACACAGCCTGAGACGTACAGATAACCCTTGCTGGAACTGGCCGGAGGTGGCGGCGGCGGAGGTTGATGAGTGGTGGTGCCGGGTGGGCTGGTGGTAGGGCTGGAAGCCGCGCCAACCGTGATGGCCAACTTCTGGCCTTGCGAGCAATGAGAGTCGTGGGTGCATATGAAGTAGACGATCCCAGTGGTGTTGACCATGTAGTTCACTGGCGAGTTAGTCATGAGAACGATTGGGGAAGCGGTGTTGCAGCCGTTGAAATCCGATGCCGAGACGACGGCGACGCTGTGTTGGCCATCGATGAAGTTGAAGACTACAAATTCAATTGAATTTACCCCATTCAGACTAGAATCACATGTGTAATCTATACACGGACCGTTAATTATAAGCTACATGACATGATCGATGAAATTGGAAGAATAGGTGATTATACCTAAAACGTCGCCAGCAAGGAAGGTGTGGCTGCTCGCCCAACTAGAGTAGAAGGAGGCCCCGTTGCCCGGCGTGCTCCAACCAGTGGAGTTTCCCACCACGTACGACGTCGCCTCCGTGATCCTCGACATCACCCATATTTCCACCACCACAACTGCGAGAACACGACCCGCCAAGTTGTTCATGGCTCTATCCCCAGCCATCTTGCTAACCGTGGCGCCGTGTCGAAGCTATGTATGTGTACCTCAGGTCGCCCCGGGTGCCTAAACCTGTAGTTGTGCTGGCAAACTAATGATGCAGTCGAAGTGTGTTCATGTGTGCATGTGCAATTTGTGTCGCAGTTATGCTTGCTTATGTAGTTGCTGGATTTTAAGTTAGTTGGTCGGTCTTCCAATATTTTCTTTTGGATTTGGTGAGTGAAATCGTCCTCCGACGACATGACTTACGTTTACAATTTCTTTGCATGCAAGAACCCCTAAAAAATGATATCTCATTGTACAGTCACTCTCTTTGTCCTGATTCGGCACAAATCGATGCATGCGCCTTCATGATAAGTAAAACCTTTGGAAATAGATTGGTCGTCTTGAGAATATATATGTAACTTGTTCAAGTGATACTCACTTTAGGGGGAAAAAAAAATTCTGAACATTGGTCCATGATCCAACTAAAGCTTATGACTTCCCTATGTCACTTTGTTTGACAATCGAGATTTACTAAGTTATTTCAAAAGATCAGAACGAAACTCAAGGTGAGCGTCACCATTTGAATCATCTGGTGCAGACATATATCTCGTCCCTGGACAAGAAAAGTCAACCAAGTTCATCCATGCATCATTCCACGTTGCTGGAAAAAGAAGCTTCGAACAACTTAAATTAATTCCCTTTGTCATCTATTCATTTTTTTTTGTTAAGTTTTCTCTTCAATTTTTTTTTTCTGGTTTATTGGTTTTTTTAAATATTTTAATGATTTTTGGTGTTTGAATTTCTCTAACACAGGCGCCATCTTAAAGCCGCGGAAAAAAAAAAATCAAAACAAGCCACACCAGAGTCGGGCGCGCACCTTCAGCAAATTAGTCGAGCTCGTCGACAGGATTAGATTGAACCCAACTGAACAAAAAAAAGATCTAGGATTTGATTACACAAATTCAAATATTCAAGATTAGATTACACATTGAGTTAAACTTGTAGGACTTTTGGTGCAACATATAACTCCTAAACCGTCTGAATCAGGAGTCCTTGTTGGATCAATGAATGCACCGTCACGAGTTGAAACCTGCTCCAGACGTTGCAGCGTAGAGATTGGAAGACGAAGAAACACATCATCGTATTGAGACAAGATGGAAATTTTTCTTTTTGGTTTTGTTAATTTCTTTTGGGTAGTTCAGTCAAATGGGAGTTTTATAAAGGAAGAACACGGTCAGAAATATCGACCCCTTTGTCTGTAGTTAGGTTGATTACGCGATCCAGTTACTATTTACCAGCCCTTCATTGACTATATATGTCCCCCCCCTCTTTTTTTCTTCGCTAAGAGGTTGAAACATGGCTTCGGAGCCGTAGATTTTTTTTTCATCTTTATGGGAACATTTCGCGTACGTGCCGATGATTATAGACATTTTTAGAAGAATCGGTTGCAGATATCGCTTGACGGGGCATCGATATGTCGGGGAGTCCTGGCGTTCGATTTTTCACTTCAGCTTACTTATTTTATAAATGGTTGTACATGCACGGCACCGTTCTGCGACTATTCGAACTTTTGAAATTACCGGCTTTTATATCGTTTAGGATATAGTATGTTCTTCGGTTCGGTCAACAACGTAGTCAATACATGCTCCAGCCTTTAGGTGTTTTATACGCAAGAGATCAGTCATCCCAAGAACAGTTCGTCGCGGATGGAAACATCTTCACCAACTAATTTCCCATATGCAGATGTTGACCAAGAATTGTCCAAAAGTGCCTCTGTTCATGAGCAATTCTTGGTTTGAAAAGTGGAACAACGGCAGTGCATCTCTGCCTACAAATCGTGAGGTAAAAATGCACAAAAACTGAATTTCGCTCTATATCAATTTGCAGTCTAGTCCACAAATTTTTGTGTTGCCAATGAGAGAAAAAAAGCCCTTTAACAAGGGCTCTGCTGATTATGTCATTATTTGGATGAAAATGACTTGTCTTTCCCAAGCGCCGTCATTAGCGATGTTACCCCTCCATACTTGACAAGCGTTGCCAACCCTTCACGCTGTCTTATCATATATTTAATAATGCCTACACGAAGCGACGGCAGGACAAGCTCGCGGTGGCCTAGCGCTAGCAAGTTAACAACCCGATTATATCTCCTCTATTGATTACTGGTCTAGCAACGAACAAAAGAAGCATGCCAGTGGTCAGTCAGTGATGTCATGTCAACATGTCAGGCAGTATTGCCGATTGATGTACTTCTTTTTCCTTGAGAGACAGGTCACATGAAAATGCAATGCAATGCAAGCAACATCTAAGAACCACCCCCACCCAGAAATCCTGGAAAGAGATGAGAGAGAGACCTGTATAACTGATATAGGAAGAGAGGCGTTTGAATCTGCCCAAAGTCATATACATCTCGCTGGAGTGAAAATACTCAGCAGATTTTTGGGTAACGTTCCTGGAAAATGAATATATCTTTTATATCCGTTGTAATCTGTAGAACCCTACACCCCCTCAGATGGCGGGCGCCAAAATGACCGGAAAAAACCCTACTTGACTTTAGAATCTGGAAAACAGTATCAGTATCACTGTAGAGGCCACATGTACAATGACGTTCGACCCAAAAAAAGCTCGAGCTTGAATGACCTGCATAGACACCAAGAGCAGGAGAAAAACTACGTGAGAAAACAGAGGATTTCGAAACTTTAGACCATTTGGCCTAGAAAATTATTTTCTATGAACGCAAATCAATATGAAACAGTGGTTTAGATGGTGAAATATGTACATTAGCTTCACATGGAGAGGATTCTGACTTGAAAGTGTCAAGGAAAATGAACAGGTCAGATGTGACGCATACAGTAGACATATTCCACAGACTTATAAAGCAGATCTCCATGCAGCCCCAAACTACAGTTTCAATACAATTGGCCCATTTAGTGGAATGGACTATCTTCCCCTCTCATGATATAATGCATTTTTGTTACAATTTTTTTTTTTGGCTGATAAAGGGATCAAATGTATAATTCTTTTGCCTTACCCAAAAAAAAAATGTATAATTCTTTTGTTTTGTTGGTAGATTGGAGGATTAGAAACATGACTATTGCCCTATTTGATAAGGTGAAATGCATGTAGGCTATATCGTAGCCACCAGAAACGATCACAGATGGAACCAAAATGAGTTAAAAAAATTCTCCACGTCAACTGATATGAGCCCATAGGGATGCAAACTGCAAGTGACTAATTGGTTGGTTGATGGCACAAAAATACAAACTTTCTGTTAAATCAATTCTATTGGGCACAAAGTATCATGATTCGAAGTTTCCACATTCAAGGGCCTAGGCATATCAGTTGGCATCAAAAGAGAAACCCGATGGAGAGGAAAAATGGCCTAATGAGCACATGCCATGATTCTAAATATTACATTGAAACAGAAATTTAATGCCCCTACAGTAACATTAGCAAGATCAATTTCCCGCAAACCCCAGGTATCATCTATCAAGAATAACAAAATATTGATGATCACAAACTTCTTACCTTCAAAGAGACAGGCAGAGATGTTGCAGATGAAGATTTAAGCGCCGGAAATCCTATATCATACGAAATGCTTCCGTCAGGCTTGTACAGTCCATAATTCCTCTCAGAAGTTGGTCCCGGTTTCTGATACTCATTAAACAAGGCAAAAATATAAGCCTTCAGTGCATATTTTGGTCTCAAAGGAGTCCCTTTCCTTAAGGCAAGTCTTTTGCGCAGGTTATAGTTGTATGTTCTTGCATTATCCACTGTTGCTGCAGCTTCATTACTATCCCCTTTTGAAGCCCACCCTGTCTCGGTGACAATGACTTCCATCTTTTTAAATCCAGCATCCTCAAGAGCAACATAGGCAGCATCAATAATAGCATCTAGCATATTATCATAGTGTATATCGTTTTTCTCATCATAGATCCCCTGTGTCTTCTGGAAGAGGGCATAATTGATGTCGATGTTCCCAGGATCACTCAGATAAGCCAAAAACGGGTAAGCATTCAAACAGAATGGAGAACCGATTTCCTGGAAAAATGCCAACAGAGGCTTCATGTACGGGTCCACATCATCATTGAACTTACATGAAGAGGGAGGATAAGAATTGGCAAAGACGGCCGATGAATGTGCAGTCGTTATTTGCACCACGTCGTCCAACTGAAGTTTCTTTACGGCATTGTACACATTTTTCACTGCGCCCAAAAGAACACTCCAGAGTTCATTGCTTCCTGCGAACACTTCATTGCCCACTGCGATCCCACGAATCCGCGTGTCAGGGAGGAAAGACTGCACATTCTCTTTAACCCAATCCAATGCATGATCTTCACTAGCATTGACATCTTTTAGGTTACCATTCGGAAGCCCAACAACTAAATTGAGTCCAGTTCCACTAAAAGCTTTGAGGACACTCTGATTAGCATCATAAATACGTACATTCCTTATTTTCGCTGCTCTAAGAAGAGTAACAACTTCGTCAGGGGAAGGGATATTATCTGCAAGCCTCCCGTAATTTATTCCATAGGTACCGATGAATGCTTCAGCGGCCCATGCAACTGAGAAAAACACAATGAACTTTATCAATTTGACTGAGTATACGCTGCTGGATTTTGAGATGATACATGTGGCCAACTACAGAAGATGAAATTCTCATACAACTGATCCTCTAAGATTGATGTGTGTCATTAATTTTTCTTTAACATGGAGCTATACATTATTTCCGCACAGAGAAATCTGATAGGAGGGACTTCCTTTCTCGTCCTAAAGATTTAGAGAACTGCGAAAACCTAATATCATAACCCATCAGAACACTACATAACGACAGTTTTGATCAATATGAATGCTTTAAAATCAACCTTTGAGAAACCCATCCAGGAGGTGATCTTTCTTGAATTCCCACAATCACAAGTACCGACAATTAACAGATACCATTGGCACCCCTCCCCTGACACACACACCCCCCCTCACGTACACCCCGGGGCGCACACACAGTAATGGTTAAGAGATATAGCTCTAAGACACCAATTGCTATTGAAATAAGCAAACTCTCACCCAAATTGTCTTGAATTTTCCCAAGTAGGAACAGTCCAGTCGAGTAGCTAAGGGTTTTAGCATCACCAAACCACAAAACAGAGTCGATTCAATTCCAACTTCTTTTTACACTTGCGGTATCATATCCACAACTAAAAGAGTACAAGAGGAGAAAAAACATACCAAAAGCCCGCATCCTAAACCCAATTCAAGAACAATTCACTGTCAAGACGATCACAACAGGTACTCAATCTCGGCCAAAGAAAACAAGAATCACACAGAAATTGACAGCAAGAAGAGGACAAGGACTAAACTCGAACTCCAAACCAAAAAAAGAAAGGGAAATTACCAATTGGGTCATTACTCCAGAGCAATAATAGATAGAGACACTGTACAAAGTGCCTGCTCCTCCTCATCTCCTCCTCCTTGCGGAAAGGAGATCTGGACGAGGGCCGATCGCGAGACTCGAGACGAAGGCAAAACCGAGAATTCGATCTCCTTCAGCGCAAACCTTCTTCTTCCTCAGGCATGCCATAAGACTCGGAAGATTCCCTTCCCACTCTGTATGTCTATGCGTCTCTCACTGAAATCGCACACCTTTAACGCTTTCCAGCATCTTTTTCCCAAAGACCCACTTCGCTTTTTCCACTTGCGAGACTCCAATCCTCTCGCTTTCTTCCAACCTCTTATCTCTGAATATGTGGGAACGAATCAAGAAAGAAGGGACGATGAAGGCGAGGGGGTTTTCATCATGGCGGTCGTTTTCAAAGACGCGGTTTTTGGGCTCCGTTGAAGTTTTTATTTATTTGTCAGTTTGGTGAATAATTACTAGGGAACAACCACAGTGGTCGGTGTTGGCTTGTACTGCGTTACGTTGATTTTGAAAACGAAAATATCTCAACAAAAAAGAAGAATTTTTTTGAATGACGAAGATTCAGCAGAGTTCGGATCGTGCGTGTCGCCCTGTCTTCGTAACGTACGGGGATTCCGATTAGACACCCCCACGCGCAGGCGTTTGAGTCATCTGTTCACGAGCGAGCGCTCGCTCCACGTGGTTTTCTTTTTTCTTTTTTTTTAATGATCGAACTCTTCACGTGTGAGGACCCTAGAAATGAATTTTTTTTAATATCACCAAAAATCCAAAATTAACATATATAATAAATTTATTCTAAATTATATTTAACTATAAAAATCCAAAATTAGTACACATATGACGAATATACCTCAAATTATTTTTTGACCGCCATAAACTACAAACTAGTACAAATGCAATAAACTTATCTCAAATAATTATTTTAACATTAAAAATCTTGAACTGATATACTTATAATAGTTTTACCCTTCGTTAGTTTTCATTCAATTAGGCTAAATATCATGAAAAATCCAAAATTAATACACATGTAACAAATAAAAGATAAAAATCTCAAATTGATCACATGTCATCTAACTCAATAATTCAATAGCAAAATTTAATAAAAATTAATGGATATTAAATTTTTCACAAGTGTATCGATTTGACAATTTCGGTAGTCAATACAAGTTTGCCGGTTTAGGATTTTTAATGGTAACAAATAATTTGGATAAATTTATCACAATATACCAATTTCTGATTTTTTATGGTATTAACCCGAATGGGCAATAATTTTGTCACAATTCTTTTTATGAAGTATCACAAAACTATGTAAATGGTCCGTGAATTTTAATTTAATATGCAATGTTACCCACGAACTTTGGTTTAATGTTCATATAGTCTAGGACTACATTGAACATTTAGCAAGAGTTTAGAAAACCGTATTAAATAAATTAAAAGTCCAAGAATAAGGTTACACATTGGGTTAAAGTTCAGAAATCATATTGCATAAGTTCAAAATTTATGAACGATATTGACCATTGGATCAAATTTCAAATCATTTATGTTACTCCGTAAAATATCTATTTGAACTTCTCAAACAACTACTCATCGAAGTAATCGTTCATGCTCGATTTTGTTCAGGTATCTTGTATCGAATGGAAGATGGTTCAAAAAAGTGGAGGGTTAGACTACATTTTGTTCGGCTTTGGCAATGGGCTTTGAGGAAATACAAATATCTTTCATTAAAGGGATTTGCGAAAATACAAATTGGGTTTGGTAAAAACTCTTTTGAAAATGGATTTTGAGTTAAATAGTATGAGGTAAAAACTCCTCCGCAAAGGGCTTTGGCTGAAATTTTTTTAATTATTAAAAATCATTGAAACCCTCATGCTGTTGTGGTCGTGCGATCTCGTCGGCCTCTCTTCAGCCCTTTGTCATCCAAATCTAGCCTCGTCGGCTCTCGCCAATTGCCCTTGCGCAAAGAAGAGGAACGATTACAACGAGGGGGCAAATTGACATTTGAAAGAACTAGTACGGATAGTTTTGAAAGAAAAATATTTTTAGAAGAAAAAAATTAACTCTAGACCATCAATTGACCAAATGCTAAGAGCTCAATATTGATATAAGAATTGAGCTTTTAGCCTTCTCAAGGCTGGCATTTGGTCAAATAGCCCTTAAAATGGCTTACCAAACACCTTGGTATTCCCTCAAGAGATTTTGGAGACCCGAAGCCTTTTAGGAAAACTGAACCAAATGCTTAATTGGATAGCAACTGGTAAAGGATGTATGAATTTCCAAAAAAATAAAAATAAAAAGAAAAAGATTATAAACCCTCTTAATTAGAAAATTGAAACGGATTATTGGGTATTAAAGAGGAGCATTGAAAGAGGAGCACAGTAGAAAGTAACAACAATGTAACATCAGATAAGATACGAGAATTGAAAAATATAAGTGAACAAAAAAAATTGGTCATTAAACTGCAATAATAATGGACAATCCTTCCTCTGTTTCATGAGCTTCAAACGGTATGAATCCTCTTTCCACATATAAGTCCTACTTTAACTTTTATATACATAGCTTTCTTTTGAAACATCAAAACTCCATCATTACTTATGTGCTTGATTATTTCTTAAGCAATTCTTTAGTTTTCAATAAGAAAAGCATGATGAGCAATAATGACTTAGAAATCAGGAAAAAAAGGGAAAAAAAATCATTGGAGACCAGCTTTTTCGTGGCTTTTCAACTATATATCTTTTGTCTTGTGAAAAAAAAAAATACAAGAGAGAGTATCGTTTGTCTCTTCCTAATTAGGGTTTTTTTTTAGACCTAAGTAAATCCTAAAACTGCTTCATCTAATCTCTAAGACGTAAAATTTGAGGATACTTTTTTAGATGAAGAAAAGAAAAAATATATGTACTTTCTTAACGTGAAAGATAACGGTAAAGAAGATAAACTTCACATCGTCTTTGGATTAGGATTCCTTTCTTTTTCTTACTAATGTGGCGTCATTTGAGTAAGAGATACTCAATGAGGTTTTTAGATGGGGACGCTCTTTCCCAAGACGTCTCACCACGATTTTAACCGTCACTAAATTGACAAAATGACCATTCGACTATATGCGTGAGGAAAAGAGTGATTGTAGTGAAGAAAGAAAAGTGGATGATAAAGAAGTCATGAAATTGATGGTCAAGTTACGGATAAAACCACCAACCGAACAAACGAATTAGGAGAAGGCTTAATGCTTAAGACACTATCATTGAGAGAACAAAAATATTGATCTAGATTTTTCTCTTTGGGGGTGTAAGCAATGCGTACATATTCAAATCCAGAATAGATAACTTAAGAGTGCATTTAGAACGACATTTACAAAATCCTTTGGGCCTCTAAGGTTCAGTGTCAAGGTTGAGGTGCCTTGTAAATTCGAAAGCTTAATACCAGTTTTAATACGAGTTTTGGAATTTAACATTCCAAAAATGCCTTTTCCCTTGCAAAATATTTTCGTAATTCTTATTCCACCCCATTTACTTCAGCACTGTTCATTGTCTCTTTCAGACGGAAATCGTTACTCAAATCATCGACCATACGCTCATCGGGGCTCCAAATCCAAGTCAATAGGGTTTTGCAAAGCTAGCAAGCTTCACCAAGCGTCGACATTCACCACTAGTCTCCAGATCTAGCTCTCCAGAGATTGGGCCACCTTGACGGACGCCCGAGAGCTGTCTCCCTTACTTGAGCTATCCCCCGTCGCCTGAGCTCATCTGTTCGATGATTGGAGTGAGCGGAATTTGTCTTTTTCGTTTGGGAGGATTGTGAGTGAGACACCATGGAGTCGAAAAGTGAAGCAATAGGCTTACCAAACACTACTTGATTTTCTTGAGAACCCCTTGATTTGAAGTCCTTTGCGAAAATTTAAAGGCTTTAGGTAAAAGTTAAACCAAACGCACCTTTTCTCAATCTGCAAAACTTGTGAGGACTAGCAAACTCTGAGGTAGAGTGGTGTCCCTAGCATATAGGTCTAAAAAATCTTTTAGATACTTGCCGACAATCAATTATAAGAACTTATGCTTGTAATCATAATTAGGTATAATTTCATTGAATTGTGATTATCTAAATTTAGGAAGAACATTTACTTCTTACATTTATCACCTTAAGCTATGGACTTGGTAGTGGCCCGCCAGCCATCAAAGCAACCAAAAGGGTGGCACGACTACGGGAAGCGGGCTTGTGGCGGCGATGACCAGGCGGCAGTAACCCACAAGGGTTTTGCCCCTCATCGGCGAAGAAGAAGAAACCAAAAAAAAAAAAAATCGAAAACAGAGAGAGGAAAAAAGACAAACGGAAGACACAAGGAGGAGAACATGTCTCAATCATTGAATACTCTATATGGTAAGGTATTTTCTTTTGAAGGAAGTAAACTTAGGATGAAAATTTATCCCTCAAATTTAGAGGATGCCTATGTCGATCTTCGAACTTTGTGATTCAATATCATAGTTTTGTTAATCTTCATATTGTTCACATAAATTGTAACGATTGTCCAAGTCAGAGCCAGCCGTACCATGTCAAATTACCGTTATCTATGTCGGTAATTTGGCATATCATCAAAATATTAATGGTTAAATTGGCTAAATTATATATTTTAGAATTGAATCGACAACACATTTATGATTTCGTTTTTGTGGTAATCATCCCCGTACAAGGACGCCACGGTTCATGAGAAATTTCTTCTTGATTGCCCGATCGATCGAGAGGGAAGAAAAAAGAGAGAGAGAGAGCCTGCGAAAGTGATTGGGGGACGTAATATTCAATACAGAAGAAGGGGGACACGTGTTGTCTTTCTGTAGTCACTCCAGCACTAAGTTGCCACCCAAAAGATTCCAAAGGGGCTAAGCAATTGGCCTTTCCGCCTCTGATCTGTTCCCGACTCAAAAGCCGCCTCTTTAGACGTGGCCTTGATAGAATTGATCTTCGAGGTTAAAAACAAATCTTCACACTAAAAAAAAAACAAACAAACAAACAAAGAGGATGTCTTTTGTTGCACCAATGGATATCATCCATGTAGAGGAAATCTCTTCCTCACATCTCATCTCCCATTTTTCTCTTGAAATGGCAATCTCTATACGCTCACGTCCAAGTGAATTACGTTAGAAAAATCTTACGTCGAAGAATTGATATGATATGGAGCAATTAATATATCTTAATTAATTCATGACTTATTGACTTAATTTTTTAAGTAAAGATGAGTTCAACACTAAGCTCATACATAAGAGAAAGCAGATCTAACACTGAGCTTAGATATAAGAGAGATATTGTTAAGATACATGTGTAAATTAGTAAGTTAGATTAGAAAAATCCCACGTCAGTTAACCCATAACTCATTGACTTAAATTTTTTAGTGAAAATGAGTAGGTCCAACTAGATAGGTTCACTAGCTCGAATTTAGGCTCTCTTTTAGCAATCGGATTTTCACCTTGTGTCCATATTACTTCTAAGCAAAATCTAAACTCCAATCTTTTATATTTGCGCATTCTCTTAAGGCCACACTTAAGAATATAAACATGTGTGTCGTCATTAATTACTCGGTATTACCCAACCCAAATGATGGGATTAATCGAATGCTCGAAGAGATTCGAGCACTTTATTGGTCATAAAGATCAATTTTAGAAGAGATTATTATTATTAACTGTTGACCATTAATGAGATTATTTTTTTGGACACCCTTGTCGCAATCGGAACTGGATGATCAATTTTTTTTTTATCATACGGGACAGGTCACCCGATTTTGGGGTGTTGGGTGCAACGAGAACGCAGCCCAATATATACGCAGCAAATCACACGAAAATAACAAGCCTAAGACTTACTTGAATGACTGATCATAGAAATACATCATACGATAGAACGTGCCACGTGTTTCCATTAATTAAATATTCCCATTGCAACCTCGAGAGATCGTTCGTTCCATTATCACGTTTGTGAGAGGAGCAGGAGTTCGTCATCGTTCTTCTCACCACTATTCTCTCTACGAAAAGAACCGTCCGAAGTGATAGACTAACTGAAAGAACATATTTCATTCTTATTAGTACGTTTCAAAGTGATAACTACCGAATGCAGTTAATCTAAAGGATAATGGCTATGATAGCTTACATGGGCAGGCCACCGTCCTTTCCATAAGTCCCAACAAAGTGATTTGCGAATTCCCAATTTCGATCTCACTTCCCAGAACTCGATCGCTTGCGTTCCAACGCGACGAAAATTGATCGGACGGATGTCGGACGCAAGAGTAATGGCCGGTCACACCTTCCGATATTCAGAAAACAGAATATATGAGAAAGAAAGGGTCCGAGAGCCCAAACTGTACGTGGAGGTTCCCACCAAGTTCGGTGACGACGGAGGCGAACTTCGTTCCGAGTCTAACTGAGAAGGGAGTAAGAATTTGTGGCTAAAAACTAGTCGTTTCTCATACTGACAATGACCCAAATGCCCAAATTGAGTTGCACGGTGGGTGGATCAGATAACAGAATCCAGCAAAACCTTATCCTCTGAAAGCCCCAAACTGCCAAATGCCTCAAGTTTCTCACTAAAAGCTGCCGGGAAAGATTAAGAAAAAGGAGATGGTGGGAGCAAGATGGCAACCTCATTTCTTCCCACTGCAAATCCCCTGTTCCTTCCCTGCTCTTCCTCTTCCTCTTCTTCGTTGTCACCAGCTGCATATAATCCACACAAGAACCACTTGAAGAGCAGCGTCACTATCTGCAGGGCATTCAGTGATACCCCCATTGCAACAGTGAGCAGGAGAGGCCTTGCCATTTCTTTCCTGACCACCACCTTCCTTTTCTCTTTGGAAGGGAGAGAGAGAAGGGACGGTGCCAATGCAGCTATTCTCGAGGCTGAGGACGATGTGGAGCTCCTGGAGAAGGTGAAGAAGGACAGGAAGAAGAGGCTTGAGAGGCAAGGGATCATCAATTCATCCAAAACAGAAAAGGGTTTGGTCTTCTCTCAGTTTCTAAACTCTGCTGTTTTCTCAAGAAAAAGTGATGGGAGTGCATTGATTGAGATTGGCCCTTGTGATGCTCTCGGTGTCCTAGTGCATGTTGGATTGGATATTCTGCGACCCATTTGCTTTAATGGTCTCATGATAGTCTCATGTTTCACAATGGAAATGGAGGAATCATATGCTGCTCAGGTACAAGATCATGTTTTGATTTGAAGCGTGACAGAAGTTTCCACTGGCTAAAATCCTGCGCTCCTAGTCTAAAGCTGAATCTGTGTCCTCTTAAAATGTAACATGTCTTTGTTTGTCGTGAAATTTGTGCTCTGTGCTCAACGAACTGTCGAATGGCTCGTGATTTGGCTGAGATATGGGAACTCTTGCGTTCGGAAGTTGCGTTTAAGCCCTTATTCTTTGCTTTATAGAAGTAGGTAAAGATCCAAGATGGTGGTCATTGCATCTCTGCTATGGAAATTTAACGACCAACAATAACTTTGATTTTTTTTTTCTTCTGACAACTGTACAATGTCATCCAAAACTTCCCCTCGTCGATATATTTTTCTGGTAATTTGCTTTGTGTCATAATCACATCAGGTCAAACATTAGTTTTTGGGGCAACAGGTTGGAAAAGATATAGTGATTAACGTGTTTCTGATTCTTGTACCAACACTTTCCTTGCATTTGGTGTTTCCCTTGTTATACTGCGTGCACAACTGATCTGAGGATGAAATATCTAGCAGGATATTTACAAGATCTCGTGTACAAACTGAGCGAAGTAGGCCAAGCCATAGATAACAACGACCTACCAGCGGCAAGTTCAGTTCTCGGAGGAAGCACGGAGACAGAATGGCTCCAGAAGGCCAACCTTGCGCTTACGAAGGTTAGTTATTTTGCAGCCATCACAGGACAACTGATCGGCTGCTGCTGTTTCTTTCCACTTTAACTGCCATCTGATCAATGACTAATCTCAATCAACACAAGTTTTCTTTCATTCTACATTCATTGACCAACCACTTCCCCAATGTCAGTGTACTTGCTGATAGAAGTTGTGACTTGAGTAGGAATCATAAAAAGTCCTTTCTTTCTTTTTCATCTTGCTTTAATGTCAATCAGCTCTTAATTATTTTCTGCAGCTGACTGTAAGTCCTGAAGAAAAGACCGAGGTGGACACATTTAATTCATCGGTAGCTTCGTTAATTTCATCAGGTATAATGGAATCAACTCCACCTGTTTGATGAATTTGTGTTTTGTGTTATACTAGTTGCATAGATAATGTGGATATAGCTTTTGAGCATGCAACACCAAAACAGTCCAAATTGTCTTTGAAGTTCTGATGATTACATTGTTCATATCACATTTGCAGTCACAAGGAAAGACCTTGAATCTTCCAAAGTCGCTTTCATCACATCAGCTAGCGCATTTGAGAGATGGACAACATTAACAGGGCTTGTCGAAGTGCTCAAAGGACTATAGAAACGACTGAGGATTCTTCAATTTTCATTTACTTCCCCTTAGAGATATTTTCTTGCTCCTGCATTAGATATTGCAGATTTCATCCTTGCCGTCAAGTTGTTGCCAATTCAATTTGACCATTGTTTCACGTATTGCAATGTACCTCGAATGCTTGCTTCATTGGTACTTTAAATATTATAAGTCTCTCCTAGATTAGCCTTGATGATATTCTCTGCTTCAGCTTCATATGATTCATAGCGAAACTTCTGAGACTCACGGTTGCGTGCAACAATGATCAATGTTGCATATCACAAATACTACTTGTGCTCATATGTTTTGGTAATCTGTCCGCTTGAGCCATGATTTCCTCGTAAGTAGAAGCATAAAGGATCGTCTCATGTCAAATCTAGATCTGAACTGGTTCTTCAAAACAATCTGTAATCGGCTCTTTTGGCATCTTTTGCCCAACATCGATGAAACCCATCAGACGCCAAAGCTAATATAAGTTGATTGCAACAATCAGCACGACAAATTTAGTACCCTCGAGAATAACAAGTTCGTACATAAGACTTATTGGATACATAGCTACATACCATCAACGTCGAACACCATAATGCTACGGTAGTCATTACACGATACGACATTAGAGTAACTACAGAGACCTAATCTGTGATTGTGTACAGGACCAATCAGATCGCTACGGCATCAACACTAGTCATTTCAGAAGTACCCACAAACCTAAAAGGAAGAGAAGCAGCCTAAACAGACTAATAATCACAGAAGGCTCTCAAGTCTCAAGCCGCAACCTCTCCAGGTCCGCTTCCACGGTTCCCGTTCTCGATAGCTTCGCCATCCACCTTTTTGCCCATCTCATGAACATCTAACTTGTTCGGGTCGTCAGCACTTCTATTTGTTGCTGTTTTCTCCTTGATATCAGATTCAGGTTCAGGAGCGCTCTGGTTGATTTGGTCCCTTTCTTCTCCATCAAGCATTTTGTCCTCACCAGTAGTTTCTCCTGGTTTTTTAACTTCACCAGGACCATCCACTTTCTCTGTCTCAACTTGCGGCTGTTCGACCTTCTCCTTCAGCTCCACATGTTCTGCTTTCTCATTTTTCCTATCATCTCCACCAGCACCTGTCTTGTTTTCCTTGGCTTCCTCAGCCTTGCCAGAATCAGCTCCCTCTGTTGGCTCTTCAGTTTGAACAGTCTTACCATCACCATCTTCAGGCATTTCTTTACTGTCATCCCGATTTTCCTTGGGAACTTCCATTTCTTTTTCAGTCTTAGCCATATCCTTTTCAGTTTTTTCGACATCTGCCCTGTCAACTTCTTTCTTCTCCTCAGTCTCTTCAGGAGCAGCTCCAGTTTCTTTCTTGTCCTTCTTGGAAACTGATGTCCTCCTCGCTTTTTTCTTTGGGGTTTCAAATTCAGGCGGAGGAGTTACTTTTGCCTTCTCACTGATCCTGGCTGATCTCCTAGGAGTCTCGCCAGTGCCCCAGTCGAAATCTGATATAGCTGGACCACCTGGATGTTGTTTGAGGTACTGCTCCAGTTGCTTCCGGTTGGTGATCTCATCTCCAGTTGGTGCAGTGAAGACAATCTCGTTTTTCTTAGGAGTCCCACCTTTCTTGATCAAATACTGCAGATATAAGATCAACCATTGCATCAGACAAAACAAAAGGAAATAGAGCTGAGAAGTGACGAGTCCATCATAATTAATGCTTAGCATGAACTTCTCACATCAGAGTAATGGGAGAGGTAGACAAGACTCAAGAAGTGATGAGGTCCACATATAGATCATGCTCATACAAAATGAATGCTAAGCATAAACAACAAACCTAAGAGAGAGAGAGAGAGCACATTCCCATTGTGTAGACTGTGCACTTAGCACTTAAATAACAAAATCTAATTAACGAAATCTGACCTTCAAAAGGCAGCATAAAGCTAAAATATGCTTTGTAGAAGATGAAATTAGATGCTCACGATCACATTAAAAAAAGAATAAAGAAACTATACCACTCTAACCTCAAGGAGGAACGTATCTTCTCTTAAAGCTAGTTGAAAGAACTAAGCTACAGGACCAAATTCTAAAACTTCCTGGAGAAATTATTTCACCAGCAAAAACGCCATGCATGTTCTAGAGACCATCTCTTGAATCGATGGTAAAAGAGAGGGAGAAAAAAAAAAAGAGAAAAAAAAAGGAACAGCTAAGAATTCAATCAGCAAAAACCTAAATCCAAACAGGTCAGATATTCTTTAAGGTGTTGCATTCATCTACGGGTTAAAAAAAGGACCCAACAATTGATGGATCCAGCCTCAATAAAGAAATTTAACCCTTCTACTCTAAGTCGGAGAGTCTACAGCCATACCAGTTTGTAAAAGCCATTCCACCCAACTTGGTCCCCTAAATCTCTTAGTCCATAAATCCAACTTCCTTCATTTGGATACCTAACATTGCTCCTCAGGTCTCCTATTCACCACTCCCATGAACTGTATTTCTTCTCCCAGAGCAACTTAATTGCCACAGGTCTGAACAAAGGTCTCCTCTTCTTATTCTTGATCAGGGTTGCAGCAACTCTCTCTCGTTCTGTCCCAGTCTTATAAATGCATTTACCATAGCAGCCTCATTTCTGCTAAATTTACTTGTGGACACATTGACATTCAACAGCCTAGGTTTGCAGATACAACTCTCAACCTGCTTTCTTGCAAACCTGTATAGTATTTTCATGCAGCTCGAGTGGCACTCTGGGATCACACGGCTCCAGAGTCCAGATCTACCATATTTTGACCCAAAATACACTAAGTCCTGGGAAAGCATTGATCTAAACCTTACTCAACAATGGTCAAGTCATTGAAATATGAATTAGCATATATCGCCTCTCCACTGAAGCATGTGTATAAACGGATAACATAGATGCAGAGGCATGGTATGTTACCATAAGTTTTCTAATGACACTTCCTCTTCTGCCTATCACAAGACATGCAAAGGCTAATTGAAAGGTTTTCCAGCCGACTACAGGATTGTTAACCTTTTGAGAGCTTGACAAACAATTGGGTAACTTCCCACTTCAAATCCTTTGGACCTCACAATGATGGCACCTCAAGGTAAATAGTTACATAATTGAGCTCATGCTGCCGTCATCTGTTTAGCAAGATTCAGCATTGTTCCCAGAAAATATGAGACACATTCAGTTGTCTACACTGACTTCAATTCCGTTTTAAACTCATTAAAAGGTTTCCATTTCAGATGCATGTGCAAGACTGATTTGACCAGTGTCCTCCTCTGTCAATTTTCTGTTTTAAAGTCTCATAACCAATTCAAACACCATGACGTTCCATTAATTATCTCAAAGGGAAATACACTAAAGTGGGAGAAAAAAGCTACTCTTACAGCAGAAACAACTCAAGACTCGTACTCACATGCAACACAAGTTACAATATGGTGTTAGAATAATTAAAATTTAAACACGGCATCATCTAATAGATCAAGCTTTTAAAACAGTTGATAGTGATCCCACCAAATCTCACATGGTATCAGATCATGAGATCCTGATTTCAAAATTTTTCAGGCCTCTATTTGCCTTCCCAATTTACTAGGCAAAAAGATCAAACTAAGTGTAAAAGGGAGTTTTAGGCTTTTAGAACACTTGGTATTAGTCCCACAAAATTTCACATATGGAAAATTTGGGAGGTAAGAAAACTAACCGAAAAACAAAATCCACTAAACCAGGAATAATGAATTTATCAAGTCAATGCATCTTCTTTAAACCTTAATGGCAGGTCAACAACAAATTTTAAAAATGTGATTCTAGACAAAATTAAGATGAGTTGACATATCTCCACGGAAGGAAAAAAATAGAAAGATCCCAGTAAAACATGACGCAATTGCATCTGCAAAGTAGATTGGTTGGGAGTGGTTGCATGATCCTCTGGTCAAAGAAAATGTTTCGATAGAAGGGTAGATGACAGGTTGACAAGAATTTAAAAAGAGTGTTTTTGCAGAAGAAGAGACAATGGCTGGTTACTAGATCAAATGTATTGGAGGTTTTTTCCCAAACATTCAAATTCTGAGTTTTCCCAATCAAATGAGTCCATTACTAAGCCATTATCCATCAAGAAAATGATGCAAGGTGAGTTTGGGTGAAATTGTTGAACAAATTACATGAAACAAAAATGTTTGATGCGCTTGCAAAAGGGAAATTTGGGGTAAAAGAGTTGTTGGATAAAGAACTGGAAACTGAGTAAACAACCGAAGGAATCATTCACTTGAGAGAAATTCTAATATAGTATCAACTCAAAAAACTGCATGCATCCAACTGAGAGTGCACCTCTTATCTATAGAGGGGACACTACACTAGGAAACATTCAATTTGGAAACGTAAACTTAGGAAACATTGAAGTAGGAAATAAAAACTAGGAAACATCAAATTAAGAAACCAAATTGAACTAGGAGACCTACTCATATTAGTAAACATACTTAATTTAGGAAACAACCCTTCAGCCATCGATTCTCCACTTATATGCTTTCTTCTCATTGGAACCCACTGGATCATGTTACGGCTGAAATCTCCCTTTACATGCATAAACATCAAATGGTCTTTTAATGGAACTCGACACGAACAAAATCCAATCATATCTGTTTTTAACATCAACGTCAACCCAGTACACACTGAGTTAGGGGAATATCTCTTCCCTTATAGATGCACCTCTTCCAATGAAAAGAGAGCATGGGAGGCAACACAATCTAATTCCAAGGAACAGTGAAAACTATATGAAGTGGAGAAAAGTGAAGATAAAGAGTAAATATCTGTCTCTCAAATTTCTGTCTTGCCGAAGATGCAAAAACACATACATCTCTTCCAACTTTTCCATAAATTTCCTCATGCTTTTCATCATCTCTTCTTCAATTACTATGCCGTCCACGGCAAACACTTAAATCTGTACTTCACCCTTATAGAACTTGATCAAGGCCTGCTCTTTATCATACTTTCTCTCCAGCCCACCTCATAAAAAGAAAATAATATTGTAGTTCTCATTTCCTTGGTCCGACACACATACTATAAGACTTCACATATGTTGACAAGATGATTACCATCATCCTATGTCCTTAATCATCTACTTAAAACAAATTCAATAACTTCAAAGGCTAGTCAAAACAAATCCAGCTCTCCTCTATAAGGTATTGCATCACTGCACCGATGAACTCGATTCCATAAAAGAAAAACTGGATCCAGATTAACCACAAATACTTTTGAATAAACCACAGTAGATAATATTCCAGCAACTATAAAGTTGAACCCGAAGTCTAGATAATTCCACAATGGACCAGGATGTCACCAGCATCTACTCTGATTTTGCAGTCACGGTTGATGTATGTTCCCAAGTAATTGCATATTATCATGCTTTGGAGCACTTCAGCAGATCATGTTACTCCTTCACTCAATACTTTCCACCAGCTGCCACCTCTGCGCTTTAAAGCAACTGAAGTGAACTTAAAGTCCCTATTGGCTTTGCCTCGTCACAAGCACACACAGTTCCAAGTTTCTAAAAACTAAACAGTGCCCAAATCTCTATTACACTGTTCAGATTTTCTCATAAAAGACCACAAACAGCTAATAGTAGAAAACCTGATACATATTATATGGAAATTTACTGATCAAGACTGGATATCAATTGCAACGGTTTTCTATTTACTCCCATTCGAAATCAAACCCCAAGATTCACCCTCACTAATATGCCAGTCCCCTTATGACTAGTTTCAAAGCACTTGACAATTAGATAAAGCCCCCACCTTGTTTTCTGACATATGCTGAGTACAAGAGATTTATTGTCATAGTGCACCGACCAACATCCTCCAGCTTAATATTTACTAAATACAGGTCCACATTAGTAGGAGGATCTTTCTATTTATGAGAATTGATTCTCCGGTTAGAGGCGCATGAAACAGTAAATGAAAAAGCAAGACAGATCTTTCTCGAAATGTAAATGCAAGAAAAATCTATCTCAAACAATAAATGTACCTTAAAAATGAGTCAAAGCCAGTCTCTTCACTTGTTCAGGTTCCTATTTCCCATATTGAACTGAGATGGAGTCTAAAGCCAGTCATATAGTGACATGCTATTCAGCCTTCCCCTTTTGTGAATTATCAGATAATGGACTAGCTGCAAAAAGAGGCACCACCAGCATCTATATTTCTAGCAAATCATATGTAAAATTATATGACATCTCAAACCTTTCTGAATATCGTCTTTCTCCATTACATCTATCAAGCCAGCAGACTCCAACTGCTCACCACCCAAAACCAACTTTGTCGATTAAATGGACCAGGTGATACACTCATATGACTATCCGCCTAAATTTATTTCTGAACTTTTAGCATCGGTATGGTTAAGGGAGAACAGATTCCTTGATCAATAGAAGATCCATGCAGCATTGCATTCCACATATTCATTTTGGGCTTCAAAATTGTCAGACAGCATTCTTGTTTCCGCTTTTCACAAAATGATTGCCTAGAGTTCACTAAACCAAAATGGTACCTCCATTCAAGTATCTATCCCTTCAGTACTCTCTGATCTATTTTTACCACAAAAGCTTCAGAGAAAAGATATTCAACTTTTATGATCTGTCCTATATTGGCTAATAGCTCCAAGGGATAACCAAGAGAAATCCCTTCTTCACCTCAGTTTATACTCTGCTTTCTCGAATATGTCAACATCCAGAATTTCAGAGAATCACCTCTCCAAACAAATCAAGAAATAGGCAATGTTTGACAGAGCAAACAGCCACGAATTAGGTACGGCACCTTTCCAACTCCAAATAGAGCAACTACAGCTTTGAAGACCAAGCGTACCATGGATTTCTTTTTTGGTTGGGCCATACGGCATCATGATAACGTAACAGTTTTAAGCACCCATAAGAAGCCACGGCAAGCGGACCATTGGCAAGCCATGTACACGCATCTTCAAGGTTATATATATGTAAAAATACACACAGAGGTAAATATCCTTTTTGCTGAACTTTGCATTGATATACTTCCAAGTAGATATCAACATATTAGTGCATCTATTTTGTATATATTTGTGCAAATTATTATTTTTTTCACAAATCCCTTAATTTGAGAAGAACTAAAAAGAAAAAATGTATCAATAATTTTCATCCTCGTTGAAAATTTTCTTTTTCACAACTTGACATGCATTCAAGAAAAGTGAAATGAAAAAAAAAATTTCCAGTTCACTTTCTGTGAAAAAAATTATGAGTTTTCCATTAAGGTCAGTCGTACCATCCAAAAATCCATCCATTTCCTTGATACTTCTATGAACTAAGAGAAGCTCATCCTAGTAGGTACAAATCAACTCTTCCCCGATTACACTTTCCAACTTCAAACATTGAAAATCAAAGATGATTCTGGTGCTTCAAATAATACACCAGGACAGAGCCTTCACCTTAGTACTATAGGCCACGTAATCCAAAGGATTAGCTAAAGATGTAGTCATGAACAACTGACAAAATCTCCATCAGAGGGAAGTCCCAAAGCCACACACATGCAGACTCCAATTGCCTCAGTCAAAATGATTTCACATAAACCAAGTAGTTTGCACATGATGGGAATGGTTATATAAGTTATGTTAAAAGGACCAACACTGGAGTTAGTTTCACACCTAAAAGCGGTGAAGACATGCTTTCTAAGAAGTCACTGCAAGAAAATGAAATATCCTCAACATTACCACAAGAATATTAACCTCTCTCAGCCTCAACAATTTCAAAAATCCCTTGAATTAAGAAGAACTAAAAACGAACATTTATCAATAATTTTCATCGTTGTTGAAAATTTTCTTTTTTGAACTAAACATGCATTCAAGAAAAGTGAAATGAAAAAAGAAAAAAATTTACAGTCCATTTTATGTGAAAACGAATTCAGAAAACATTGCTTGAAACCAAACTGCCCCTGAGTTTTCCAATAAGGCCAGTTGTACCACCCAAAAGTCCATCCATCTCCTTGATACTTCTATGAAATAAGAGAAGCTCATCCTAGTAGGTACAAATCAATTCTTCCCCTGTTGCACTTTCCAACTTCAAACATTGAAAATCAAAGATGATTCTGGTTCTTCAAATAATACACCAGGACAAAGCCCTCGCCTTAGTGCTGTAGGCCACGTGATCCAAAGGATTAGCTAAAGATGTAGACATAGAGAACTTACAAAATCTCCATCAGAGGGGAGTACCGAAGCCACACATGTGGACTCCAAATGCCTCAGTCAAAATGATTTCACGTAAATACAGACATATTAAAAGGGCCGGTATTGGAGTTAATTTCGCACCTAAAACAGGTGAAGACATGCTTTCTAAGAAGTCACTGCAAGAAAATGCAACATCCTCAACATTACCACAAGAATATTAAACCTCTCAGCCCCCCCAACCCCCACACACACACACAAAAAAAAAAAAATCCCCCTTTCGCTTTCACTCTTCTCCCCCAACTCAAAATCAAAAGAAATGAAAGAGACATTAACCCAGTTCATCTAGCTCAAGAATTTTATGAGAATGAGTCGGCATAACAATCCCACTTGATGTAATAGAAGATAATTGCAAGTAACACCCTTGTAAAAATGATGAGAAAATCATGACTCACTTCCGTCCAAAGCTTCCAAATCAGTACACCTTTAGGCTTTTAATTATGAAAAACCAATAGTCCAGATTCCATTACATGGTAGAACTTCATGAAAATAACCATTACACAATTAACTCATTTTACAGCAATTTTTTCACAGATAAATGGACATCAGATCAGAATGCAAATCATAGGTAATGGAAAAGGCAAAAAATTTTGATTGGTTAGAAAATCCATTATTTCTGTAGTCATTTAAAAAACCTTTGACTCCACACGATGTCTCATTGGAAACCCCAGGGTATCAAACAATGGCAAAAATGTAGACACAATTCCTTTGTGTGCGCGTTTTGGGGGTTAACTTGTGAAATTTTCTTCTCATTGCAGCATTACTAATTCAAAATGATACCACTGCCACTTTCTACCAACATGGTAGCATTCCAGTGACTAAAGAAAGAATATATGGTAGCTTTCCATGTACATCATACTGAAAAAATAAAACAGCTGATGTTCAAGACTAAAACAGAATGTTAGTTAACAGCCAAAGAGAACACAAGTTGAATCCTCCACCAGAAGACCAAAGGAGGAGGAAAAGGAAAGGAAGAAACAGAGGAACATCATTAGATACAAAATTCCTGTTTCGCATTTCAAAAGCCCACTGTCTCGATAAAAGCATGGACCAAAATGTTCAAGGAAACGATTACCGTAAAGAAACGTTAAGGGGAAACAATAAGAAGACTAAAGCCTCAAATAATAAAGGAAGGACAAAAACATAAGTGCTAACAAAGCACGGTTTCCCTCCCAGAAACCCTAGCGCCTTGTCACAAATTCAGAAAGTCATAACTCACTAGCATTAATTCCAATCCGTTCCGCAATACAGCAGCAACAAATTCAGAGAACCACACGACTCAAAGAGCTCCACGCCAAATTGCAGAGTCGTGCATTTCCTAAGCAACGCCATCTTCGGAACAATACGCGGGACTCCAGAAACCCTAGCTCCATCACCTAACCCCGAAGCACGAATTCCGCACCAGCCCCTCGCGAGACCAACGAATTTCACCTACCTCAAACCAAGTCTCCGCACATAAATTACAATTCCCAAGCAGAAATGAAAATTCCCCAGATAGTCAGGGCTCGAAAAATGCCGTCATAAACCTCGACACGGAGCAGCGAAAACGAAAGCAAGAAAGCCAGAGAGGGACGCAGAGACAAGAGAGACAGAGAGAGAGAGAAAGGGACGGAGAGGGAGACACCTTCTTGGTCCAGCCGTGGGGAGCAGGGAGCTCCAGCGACACCACCTCGTCCTTCTCCACTGAGTTCGCCATTTCAGCCTCCCTGCGAGCACACGAAACAAGAACAAACACAAGCACCTTCAGTTTCAGCTCACGCACACCTCACTCGACCCAAGAAGCAAGAAGCTAATACAGAGAGAGGGAGGGGTAGAGAGAGAGAGAGAGAGAGAGCTCTGGAAGCTGCTGAACCTTTTTTCCGCTGCGGGTCTGCGTCGCTCTGTGCGCTTCTCTGGTGTTATCTCGTGCGAGGAACGAGAATTTGAAGTGTGACGATGATGATGAAAGTGATGACACAGGGAAACTCTCTCTCCCTTTCGACTCGAAGAGGGATTATTAATTCTCGGAGTGAGTTCGTGTGTAATTGCGCTCACGGCGCGTCGTGGAGGCGACACGTGGCGAGTCCCGACAAGGGAGCAACGGTTTGGATCAGGTCGGTAAAACATGCCTTTTCGGGTCGTATTTGGGCTCCGAGGCTCCGGTTCGGTTATTGGGCCGGGCTGATTTGTGTTTTTTCACTGTTTGTTATTTTATTTTTATTTTTATTTTTTTTGGCCTTTTTCGCTTTTTCTTTTTCTTTTTGAGATTTCGTCGTCACTTGTAGTTGTATTGAGGGTTCGATTCGAGAAAATTTCAACAAAAATTCCTGTACGTACAGTACGTTTGAGTTGCACTCCTATGTAAATTTCCCTTCTTGTAAATCTTTAATTTTCGCACGCGAAGAGTGAATAGATTAATTTGCCGATTAGATAATTGATTTGTGAGGAGTTTGTTACGTAAGGACACGTTCCCAAACCTAGTCAAATGTGTTCGGTTTGAGCTTCAAGGGAGTTGTATTGAAAACGGGTTAATCTATCTAGAAATGTATAGAAGAAACAACTAATCATGGCACGTTTGGATAAATTTATTGGTATATATTGACTTTTTTACCATTGTCAACACCACACATGTAGATATGTTCGGACAGTTAGCTCGTGTTTAAATATGTCTTTGCATGTGTTACATAAAAGTTTTCATCTTAAACAGGTAAACATGTCATGTCGTGTAAACCTTTTAGTAAACATGCCGTGCCAGCACGACGTCCCGAATTGCCAGCCTGTGCACACATTACTAGATTCTGCAGTTTTCAACACACACTGTCTGAGAGGACTTCGAAATTCATCCTACTGAGAGATTGAAGCATGATTTCTTATGGATCTGGAACTACCTTAAAAGACATGTGAACAAGGAAAAGAAAAACTACGATTCATCAATTATGATATGATAGAAGATTTTACACGAAACGACAGATCTTAATCAGCAAACAGACATGGTTATCTCAGAATTCTGCATCTGTTCTTTGGCCAAGTGTTCACCAAGTCACTCACATCATGCTTCAGCAAGAAGCAGGGCAGCAAAATCAGCTGCTTATTAGTTATTAACAACACAGTTTCAACGGAGAAATAGCAGACCATGCACAAAGAATCACCAATAATTCAACGATAGTGCAAAGCAGCAACCACAGTTTCTCTGATTAATGCAGCTCTCTCTTGTATCTCTGAACCGTCTTCTGCATTTCGTTGGCCCAGCACATTGGTTTACAAGCCACGTGCTCCATTCCCACCAGGCCGGGCAATGATTTGACAGGAGACGTGGGATTCTCCGATGCATTGACCTTCTTCTGGGTAGGAAATCGCGGGAGAGAGCTTTTGAGCGGCCTCTTGCATTGAGGCTGGGACGATGCTGTGAAGCCCGTTTGAGCGGTTCTGTCATTGGCGCTGCGGGGGAGGCCATCGTCAGGTGATTTGGCCTTTGTTGCTGGAACCTGCGTTATGTTTTTGTTAACGTGCACAGATGACATCAAGAAACTTGTGTCTGAAGAAAGCTTCTCAGGCAATGACAAGAAGTGGGATTTGCGTCAAATTGCCAATACATAAATCCGAGACTCGGGCCTTGCAGGACATGTCAAGAGCAGTAGTAGCTGAAAGAGGTCGAATTCGGGAGAGCAGAGGCAGATTTGCATCGAAATATGCAAGTGGCACATAGTTAGAAAAGCGATACAAGGTAAGTGCAAAATCATGTGATCTGCTTAAATGTAGAACGTGCGCGCGATCGCATTTGCTTCTGAGACCTTGTGGCTGCACGGGAAGGAAATGAACCAAATGTACAGAGAAGATGCATACTCAGAGGAAATTTCATTTTGAATCCAAAAACACGACCGGCAAATTATTGCTGGTTTTACCAAAATCCGCAAGCAACACACTAGCAAATGAATAGCATATGATAAGTTCACAGTTCATGCTGAAATTTAAGCTAAAGATGATTAACTCGGCTGACGTCGATCATAAGGACAGCACTTACCTTCTTTAACTCCATCCGGATCGGAGGGCATTCGAAGTAGAAACTCGGCATTGGTTTTGCCTTAATGACTAGACTCTTCCGAAGCATCTTTAGTTCTGCTTCTTCGGCTTCCTGTACACAACCAAGCAAGGGGTTGACGACAAAGTTCGAAAATTTCAATTCATGAGAATCCAAAGAACAAGGTTTTTTCCGCAACACCTTGAGTTTGGCCAGCATAATGGCTCTCTCCGTCTCCTTCGTGCGGAGTCTCTCCTCGAGCTTTAAGTAGAACTGCCGTTGATAAAAACAGAGTGCAGAATCAGGTCAGTTAATAACTGCTATTACGACGGAGATAAGAACTAGTACCTCTTTTCTTTTGTGAGCTCTCTCAGCGCACTTCAAGCTGAAGCTGTAAGAAGGAAGACGGCCTGTCCCTTTATCCGGCATATCTGCTATACCGAGTTCCATATTGTTGTTTTCTTCGGCTCGAGTCGCAAACTTCTTGGCACTCCTCGTTCTCTCTTTCAGACAGATTTCTAGGGGTTGTCCTGAGTTCTCGGAACAACCTATGCCGTCTCTCTTTGATTACGAACATTACAACAGTCATAAAACACTATGATAAGCTTCGGTTAAAGCGAAATAATAAGAACAAAAGAAATGCTCATCGCGAGTGGATTGACCTCAGTTACGTTTAAACCAGAAAGTTTCCCTGAGAGGGGCGACCCGTTAACCACTTTCTTCGCTGCAGAAGGAAGGATTCCGCTCTCCGGAGTACGATCACTTCTCCCATATGCTTTCTCAGTGATCATCACCTCTTGGTTGGAGTTATAAACCCCACTCTGCTCAACACTGTTGACACCATATACTGAATCTCCAGCATCCATTTTCCCTGGGAAATGTCCTTGAATGAAAAGAAAGAAAATCTGGAGCCGTTTAGTGAAAACTCAGATTGTATCAAACTGGAAAGAAGAAAAAGCGCAGAACTGTGGTTACTGCTTTAAAAATTAGCCCGGAAAGAAGCCTCAGGATCTAGACAACTTAGAGATTCTCCTCAAGATTGTCAGTCTAATTTTTCCATTGCTTGAACTTCTTTTATGCACCACATGATCACTAAGGTTAACTCCTGCTGATAGCATCTTACCCGTTCCAGAATATAAAAAGTTGCATCATGTGGTCTGAGGTCGCAATCCTCGGCTTCGAATTAATCACATGTCGACACGAAGGAAAAAGAGAATTAAACTACTTGCTTTACACAGAAAAGGATAGCCAGATAGACTGACTGCAATGCCTGAATAGCCTGAGTCATGAACTAGAGGGATAGACAGGGATGTGCTAACAACCCTGTAAACTCTAGATGAACTAACCTCAATCGACCATGGCATGTGAATCTGCTCACCGACACGTTCACGCCGGACCTAAATGCTGTGATTAGAATTCCAAACTCTCGAACCACGGAAGCACAGAAATGTCTACTTTACGTACTGAGGAACAGCATCGTCCTTACGCGATAAGCGCATTGCTGTGGAGAAAGAGTGGAAGAAACTCAATGCTAAAAAGTTATTTGGACGGTTAGAGTGGGCCTTTCCTGTGGAAACCCTTCTTTGAGTTGCATTGAGGAGGTATTCAATGGACCGAAAATTCTGGTCACGTGTGCTTAAAGTGTCCCTTTTGCTCTCACATACTGCATGAGAACAGGATGATGGATAATGTCTCTCGTTCTCTTGCCGTGTGCTCAGTTCTTCCTGCCTTTCTACTTAGCCATTCACTGGCCTTTATAGAGAGAGAGAGATTGCAATGGTGTGGATTAGAAAATTTAACGAATGGGATGAACACTCAGAGAGAGACGTAATATCATTCTCTTTAACGAATTATTTTTGCTGTGGCTAATGGTTACCGGCAAAATTCCATCGCTAATAATCACGTGGCACACCCCGCATGTGAGTATAGTATGATCTAGCTCATTTGCCCTTTTTTTTTTCATTTAAAAGGCTATAATAGCATTCTAACTAATAAACTACTTCACACTTTCCGTTTCATCCTGCACGGAATGAATTAAACGTTTTGAGAATAAACATCAGCAGGGGGCGGTAAAGATTAATGGAGGGGTTCTCTTTTCTTTAGCGTTAACATCTGTCTATTCGTTATTACGTCGGAACTTTTCTTCAGAGAATGATTCTGGGTGGGATCCTTCGTGATCTCTTTAGTTCAGATTGCTACGCTGAAAGAGACCAAAACATAAGACTCGGTCAGAAGGTGCTCAACTAACGAATAGGGAAAATTGTAGGAAAAAATCTTATAACTTTCGTCTTCCATATCGAATACAAATATACTATTCAAGTTTGAAAAACCTTATTTGCCCTCATGCACGCCCACAAACTACACCCAGACCCTGCTCCCACTCTCTTTCCCTCCCCCTTTCTCTCTCGCCACACATTGTAGCGCAACACAACCACCATCGAGAGCCACCCCAACAATGTTGAGCGGCTCGGCGCTATGCCCCGATGCCAACGTCGATGACGACACCCTTGCCGTCGATGCTGTCTGCACGCTTCTCCCTCATCCGTGTGTCTATCTGTGGCACAAGATCCTTGTGGCTCGCGATGGCGAGTTGACCCAAGCTTGGCTTGAGCCTGTTTCGTGCAAGTTTGGCCTCAAGCTCTTGAGGGTTGCGATTAACACTTCAAACTTCTTAGTTGAGAATAGTGACACGGAAGAGATGACGCAGCATGAACATGATAGGAAATGACAATACGCAGAGCGTAAGAGAAAATCTTCAAATTCAGTATCAAATATTCTGTCTTTTCTCTACTTGGAAAACGCCTTTTATATAAGGCGTGAAACCTAACCTTAATAGGTCTCCAACATAAAGCCCAAAATTACAAAACCACCACTATTAGTAAAAAATAATAATAATAATAACAGAAAAAGAAAAGAAAAAGAAAAATTCCTCTAGTACTATGCGCATCATGCTCCTTTTGAATTTCGTCGGGATTTCTTGCTGTCTAATTGATCCAAGAATATATCGCTAAGATTTTCCACATCATTCTCCTCCACTTGGGAAAAACTCATTTTCGAGTTAAAAGTATGATCTGGATACAAAGGCTCCGTGGAATCATGGAACGGTGACAAATCAGCGACATTAAAAGTGTTAGAAATACCCATGCTGTATGGAATATCTATAACATAGGCATTATCATTGATCTTCTTACTATCGGTATAAGGCCCGTACTTCTTCGGCTGCAATTTGCTGTAAGTACCAACTAAGAATAGCTCCTTTCGAAGAAACACCATGACTTGATCGCCTACTGCAAACACCTGCTTTCGCCTGTGCTTATCTGCTCCAGCCTTGTATATCTTATTGGTCTCTTCCAACTTCTGCTTGACTTCCTGATGTGCCTCCACAATCTGCTTCGCCATGTGATCTGCTGCAATACTCTTGTCTGCTTGCTTGGGTAACTTAATCAAATCCAGAGTATGCTGAGGTGCCTTTGTATAAACAACCAAAAAAGATGACTTGCCAATAGAACGATGAACCGCATTGTTGTAAGCAAACTCTGCCTGCGATAGAGCAATACCCCACTGCTTCGGTTTGTCACCACAAATGCTCCCAATTAAATTACCCAGAGTTCCATTAACCACCTCTGTCTGCCCATCAGTCTGTGGATGAGCTGTGCTACTGAAATTCAAAGATAAGTCAAACAACTTCCATAAAGTCCGCCAAAAATGCCCCAGAAATTTGCTGTCCCTATCAAAAGTAATAGATTTGGGGACGCCGTGCAAACGAATTACTTCTGTAAAGCAAAATCTAGCCACACTTACTGCATCAGAAGTTTTCCTGCAATGGATGAAATGCGCCATCTTGGAGAATCTGTCAACCACAACAAAAACAGAATCCACGCCTCTCTAGGTTCGTGGTAATCCGAGTACAAAATTCATAGACATATCTTCCCATATATTTTCTGGGACAAGCAAAGGCATATATAAACTTGTATTTTTAGACTGCCCTTAGCAGTTTAGCAGATATAACACTTCTGTACATACCTACCGACATCTCTACGCAATTGGGGCCAATAAAATCACTCCTTGACTGCAGCAATAGTTTTATCGCGTCCCGGATGTGCAGCTAATCCACCGTCATGTAAATCACGAATTACCTTCTCTCGTAATGATGTTCGAGGAAGGTAAAACTGATTGCCGCGCATCAGATAGCCATCCAAAATATAGAATTTCTGCACAGGTTGACCAACAGCACACGTCTCCCAAGCCTAGCCAAAATCATTATCACCTGTATAACAGCCTTTCAGCTGCTTGAACCCCAGAATGTCTTGACTCAGTGTAATCAATAATCCGGCTCTCCTGCTCAGTGCATCTGTTATGACATTATGAGCACCTGACTTGTATTGTAATCTGAAAGGAAATTTTTGTAAGAACTGACACCAACGTGCATGCATATCCTTACTAATCCTCTTCTGGCTATTCAAATACTTCAAAGCTTCACGATCAAAATAAAGCACAAATTCCTTACCAACCAGATAGTGCTCCCACACCTTCAAAGCTCTAACAACAGCATAAAATTGCTTATCATAAGTGCTCCACTTCTGTCTCGCGTCACTAAGCTTCTCACTGAAATAGCAAATTGGCCTGCGTTTCAGAGACAAAACAGTTCCTATGCCCACCCCACTAGCATCACAATCTTCCTCAAACAGCTTATCAAAATCGGGTAAAGCAAGAACAGGTGCTGTATACAACTTTTCTTTTAGGATAGCAAATCTATGCTCGGCTTCCTCTCCCCACAAAAATTTACCTTTCTTTATACATTTCATAATTGGGGCTGAGATAGTACTAAAATTTTTAATAAATCACTTGTAAAAAGTAGCTAACCCATGAAAACTCCAAACTTTCAAAACAGTTCTAGGTGTAGTCCACTCCTTGATCGCCTTCACCTTCGCCTCATCCACCTCCATTTCCTCATTAGTCATAATAAATTCCAAGAAAAGCAACTTATTAGTCAAAAAACTGTACTTTTTAAGATTGATGTACAGCTTATTGGTCTGTAAAGCTGTCAACACTTCCCTCAAATGCAAAAAGTGGTCATTCTCGGTTTTACTATAAATCAGGATGTCATCAAAATAAACTACTACGAATTTGCTAATAAAAGATTTCAGAACCTGATTCATAAGCCTCATGAAGATACTCGGAGCATTAGAAAGTCCGAATGGCATCACTAACCACCCATACAACCCTTCTTTTGTCTTGAAAGCTGTCTTCCACTCATATCCGGGTCGAATATGAATTTGATGGTACCCATTCTTCAAATCCAGCTTCGAGAACCATCTTGCACCATGCAACGTATCCAGTATATCATTTAATCTTGGAATTGGAAACTTATAGCTCACAATTATTTTATTGATTGCTCTGCTGTCTACACACATCCTCCAACTCCCATCTTTCTTAGGAGTTAATAAGGCAGCAACAGCACACGGACTCATGATATTCTGAATATGCCCCTTTCGCAGCAACTCCTCTACCTTCTCCTTCAAAATCTCACTCTCCTTAGGATTCATCCTGTAGTGCGATAGATTAGGCAGGCTAGCACTAGGAATTAAGTCTATATGGTGCTGAATGTCGCGCATGGGTGGCAATCCATCCGGAATCTCATCAGGCATCAGCTCACTAAACTCCTTCAATAAAGGCTTAACGAATTCGAGCTGCTCCTCCACTTGCAATTCAGCCTCTGTTTCAAACGCTTGTTTAACTACTAGTGCGTAAATCTGTCGGGTATTCTTAACTTCAGCTTCAAATTTCCTTGTAAGGGTAAGGAAATTATCTCCAGTTGTCTATTTTCCCTTACTTTTCAATGGTAGTAACATGTACCTCACTCCTCCCTTCTCCAGATTATACTGATTACTCCTCCCCGAATGCTATGCATCTACATCATATTGCCACGGCCTCCCAAACAACACATGATAGACATCCATATCTACCACATCGCAACACAATTCATCATGATACTTACTGATAGAAAATAGAATCTTACACCGTTCAGTCACCCGAATGCTATCAACCCCAGATTTAATCCACCTCAGCGTATATGGATTATGGTGTTTCTCTACAGGTACTCCCAGCTTCTTTACTGTCTCCTTTTCGATAATATTGTTCATGCTACCATTATCAATAACCACAGCAAAAATTTTACCCAAAATGGTGAACCTAGTTCTGAACAACTGATGGCGCTGCGAATCGTCCTCTTGTTTTGGTGCTATCATCATCATGCGCACTACGCAATTTACCTCCTCATCTTTCTCCTCATCAAAGTCTTCCTCCTCACCATCTGACTCATAGCAATATCCATCTTCCTCCTCTTCTCGCACTGTTGTGTTTACTGCCTTCCTCTAAGTACACTCATTGGATCGATGTCCTGGTTGATTACATCTGTAACACTTTATTGCCGCTGGTTTCGCATAAGGATTCGGGTTGGCACCTTTCTGCGCTTGCGTCCCCTTGTCTCTTGCCTCGTTCATGGGATACTTTTCTACCGCTTTATCTTTAAAACATTGCTCCATGTTAGAGCGATTATGGGATCCACTCTTCCCTACCGAACTGCTCGCATGATTATCTCTAAAATTATCATAGCTGCCTCTCCTACTCTTTTGTTGCAACATCAGTTCTGTTTTCATCGCCATATTTTTCGCTTCAAATAAATTTCATAAAACATGCACTCCAATTTTATCTCGAATGAATGGCTTCAACCCATCAAGATATCTGACTACCTGCTGCCCCTCCATCTTTGACAGGTTATTCCGTTCCGCTAATCTCATAAATTCTGCCATATATTCATGTATAGTTCGATTACCTTGCTAGCATCGTTGATACTGCTGAAACATAATCTGTTCATAATCCGATGGTAGAAACTCCTCCTTCAGCAATCTCCTCATTCTAGGCCAAGTTATAATTCTCTCTTTTCCGTCTCGATCCCTCTTATTCTGCAATCTCTCCCACCATGCAGACGCACCCCCCTTCAATATACAGGCCACTAATCTTACCTGCTTCTCACTAGGGGTCTCCATATAATCAAAGAACTTATCAACATCAGCAATCCAGTTTAGAAAATCTTCGATTCTTAGATTTCCATTAAAATAAGGTATATTGACCTTTAATTTAAAACCGTTACCTTCACGAGCATCGTAACGTTGCCTTCCATCATGTTCCTTGTGGAATCGCCCATAAGGACGTCAGCCTCCATAGTTAGCACGTTCTTCATTAGTAAATTTGCCTTCCTCTTCTTCTTCCGAACTCCCTGAAAACGAAAGATTATTCTGCCTGCGGACAAGAACAGGCCTATCAACAGGATCACTGCAAACAACATCTGCCCCCGGCCTTTTGCCATGCTGCCTATTCCAATTCACATCAACACCGAGAGTTTCAAATCGATCTACTATTTCATCAAATCGTTCTTCGAGATGACGAAGCCTGTGATAAATTCGTTCTTTTAGGCGTTCCATTAAACGCTGCTCCACACATTGCAACGCACCATCCCTAAGGATCGAGGCTCTAGTCTCTTGAGCATCGTCACGAAGACCACTGTTTCTTCTGCCGGTCGCCATAGGCTCTGATACCAATTGACGCAGGGCAAACGTGATAGGAAACGACAATACGTAGAGTGTAAGAAAAAATCTCCAAATTCAATATCAAATATTCTATCTTTTATCTACTTAGAAAACGCCTTTTATATAAGACGTGAAACCTAACCCTAATAAGTCTCCAACATAAAGCCCAAAATTACAAAACCAACACTATTAGCAAAAAAAATAAAATAATAACAGAAAATAAAAAATAAAGAAAAATTCCTCTGGTACTATGCGCATCATGCTCCTTTTGACTTCCGACGAGATTTCTTCCTGTCTAATTGATCCAAGAATATATCGCTAAGATTTTCCACATCAAGAGAGGATTGAAAATTTTGTGTATATTGATGGGATTAATCATAAATCAAATATCAATGTAATCATATAGAAGATGGAAAATTGATAACACACGAGGTTACCCAAGTTTACCCTAAAATAGGGCTATTTTTGTGAAGAGATTCCACTATATTTTTTTCGCTCATCACTCTGATTTTTCATAATAGTACAATATATATGACTTTAAAAAATAATGAGCTTAAAAACCGTAACTTATCCGAAAGCCCTTTAATTCCACAACAAATAGACCTACTTAAGCACAAACCTTAACCCGATGTTGTTTTGGGGGCTCTGCCCTTGATCCCTCGCTTGCTCATTGACGAGTGGGGCAGCCATCCGCTCACTTGGGAACGGGACTCCTGCTCGCTAACTGGGTAGTGGAACTCCTATGTCGAGGGCACTGCCCCGAACCCTTGCATTTCGTACGCAATGGTCCAATGTCGTCGATTCATACTTTGATTTTCCTAAGCTCGCGTGGGTATGCTTGATGTGAGAAATAAGGGTCCCTGAAGTATTTACCAACTCTAACATTCTCCCAATTTGTGGATACTTCGTGCAAATGAGAATCTTCCCAATATCGTTTCTCTTTATTTTTTCCCTTGTCGACCTTTTTGAGCCAAACCACTTTCTTCTCTACCTTCTCTCAATAAAATGATATTATATGTCAATGTGCTTTGTACTTGAGTAAAATGCTGGATTCTTGCCTAAATGAATTGCCCCTTAATTATTAGATCTTACCTCCACGACACCTTACTCAAAATTGAACTCCAAGCACAACCGCTGTAACTATATGGACTCCTTTCCAACATAAGTAAGAGTCATGTACTCAACCTTCGTAGAAGATAACACTATCACGTTTTGCCACCTACTCATCCAACTTAATGCAGCCCCAACTAATGTGAAAACATACCCGCTGGTGGACCATCTATTATTAATATCTCCACCCCTAATCTGAATCCACATAGCCTATGATATCAAGGATGTTTCCATTCCTTGTACCTTCAAAATATAAAGAGAAATTACAAATTCCACGAAGATACATGAAAACTCTCTTGATCGCATTCTAATGTTCTCTACTCGAATTAGACATATATCGGCTTAAGACTCCCACTACTTAGGCTATGTTCGAACGCTTATACACCATAGCATATATCAAGCAACCTTTTGCACTTACGTACAAGATTCGGGCCATCTCCTCAGCTTCCTCATCCATTTTAGGACACTGTTCCACAGATAACTTGGTCCCTAAAGGTATAGGAGTACCAATAGGCTTGCAGTCCATTGTGTTGAATTTCTTCAAAATTTCTTAGATGTATTTCTCCTGCCCTAATCATAACTTCTGTTTCTTATGATCCCTCGTAATTTGCATGCCCAAAATAAAATTTGCAGGACCCAAGTCTTTCATATCGAACTTCCTAACCAATATATTTTTCACGGATTTCAACATCTTCATACTATTCCCAATTAACAGCATATCGTCCACGTAAAGCATGAGAATGAAAAAATGATCGTCCTATCTATTCACATAAAAATAGTGGTTATAATTTGAATGCACAAAATTGAGCTGGAGCATGTGTGTGTCAAACTCCTGATACTACATTCTCGGTGACTGTTTAAGGTCATATAAGGACTTTTTCAGCTTGCAAACCAGATTTTTATTTCTTTTTACTTCAAACCTTCTGGTTACCTCATATAAATTTCCTCCTCTAAGTCCCCACGAATGAAAGCCATTCTTACACCCATCTATTCCACCTTAAGATTGGATACAGCTACTACGAACAGAACAAGTCGTATTGAGGTCAATTTTGCCATAGGAGAAAAAATCTCGTCATAGTCAACTCCCTTGATTTGAGAATACCATTGGCTACAAGTCTTGCTTTGTACTTCTCCACAGTACCATCCAATTTCAGTTTTTGTTTGAATACCTATTTACACCAAATTGCCTTTCTATCCTTAGGCAATTTACATAGGGTCCATCGTTATGATCAAGCGACTGCATCTCATCTATCATTGCCAGCCCCACTGGTTCACATCATTCATGGATCTCGCCTCTTTTATAGAATTAGGATCATCCCCAGTAATACTCAAGATGTGAAATGTACTCAATGTGCTAAGTGAGTACAAAAGTGGTATCCGCCTTTCCAATGTTGATCTCTTGAGAACTGGCATATTATCTATGTCAGGGTCTTCGTCCCAATCTACATCCTCAATTTCATTAACCAAGTCTTCTATTTCCGGATCAGAATCAGACTCTACTAATGTACTATGTGGAACCATCTCCACAGTCTTCGCCTTCAGACTTTCTTCAAGCACTATTACTTTTTTGGGCTCATCACATTTTCGCGTGCCTACCCGGGATTATGCTTCATGAAAGACAACGTCCCTACTATATATATGATGGTCTTTGATTTTGGATTCCATAACTTATAACCTTTGACCCCTTCCTTGTATCCTACAAATATGTTCTTTTCAGACTTATTGTTAAGCTAACCTCTTTTCTCTTTGGGTACATGAACATATGCATCACACCTGAACATATGACAGATTCGGCTTCTTCCCAAACACTGCCTCGAATGGTATACGATTTTTCACAGATGAGGTCAATGACTGGTTCTTCAAATAATTGGTCATATCTATAGCTTGTGTCCAAAATTCAGATTCTAAATCTGCTCAACTCGACATGCATCTCCCCTTTTCTATGAGTGATCGGTTTAATCTTTCGGCCACCCCATTTTGTTGATGCGTATATGGGGTTGTTTTCTGCCTTGTGATACTATTATCCACATAGAACTGCTCGAACTCATCCAAACAGAATTCACCTTTGTTATCCGTACGAAGTACTTTGATTTTCCTGTCCAATTGGTTTTCAACCAAAACCCTAAATTCTCGAAATTTTTCAAAAATGTCTGATTTACTTTTAGTAAAATAAATCCAACTATATGTTGAAAAATCATTTATGAACGATACATGGTACCTAGATCCTCCTATAGATGGAGTTTGGATAGACCCGAAAACATCACTGTGAATCAACTCCAGAATCTTTGTTAATCTCGTACCGGTGTGTTAGAAACTAACTTGATTCTATTTCCATGAAGACAACGTTCACGGAACCTGAAACCCATAGAGCAATCTAATACTCCCTCTACCATTTAAGTCGAATCTAAGGTAGACAGTCCCCTTTTTATCGGTATACCATAACCTATGATGCCACAACATAGATATATCATATCCATCTTCCTTTGTCTTTTTAGAGATGAACCCACTACCAATAGTTACCGTTTTCCCGAGCAATTTATACAACATCCCGTGACGAACTCCTCTTGCAATCACAATAGAACCCCGAGTCATCTTGCATGAGTTCTTACCACAAGTGAAAGTAACCCCTAAATCGGCCATTGTATCAATTGATAATAGGTTTTCACTCATTGAGGGTATGTGTATCACATCCGGAAGAGTCTTCACTATGCCATTACTCATCCTCAGCTTCACCCTGCACCGGCGACAATCTGAACTGCAGTTTCACCTCCGAGCATGACATCTCCACCATTATATAGCTTATATTCACAAAATCAGTGTCCATAAGACGTTATATTGTATGAGGCACCAGTGTCGATGTACTAGATATCCTTATTTGACTGTGCCATACATGCAATAGCCACATATATATCTTGTCTCCACGTCTTTCTTCCCTAAGGATGATAGAAACGAGCTTGTTTTTACAGTCTCGCTTCACATGGCCCTACTCTTCACATCTCCAAACTGTACCCTTCTCTCCCTACTCTTCGATCACTCATGAGATTTGGATTTGAACCTGTTTTGATTTTGTCCCTTCTTTACTAGTCTACTCCTAATCGCCAGTGCCTCTTTACCGAAATTCCCTGACCCCTTTCTTCGTGTTTTCTCTAATCACAAGGCTACACACATAATCTCATTCCTTATGCCCACCACCGATTACCACAATCAAGTTATCCCATAAATCCGGCAGTGAATAGAGTAGTGTTATCGCCTTATCATCATCCACGAACTTAACACCGATTGATAGGAGTTGACTTATCAATATGTTAAAGTCAAGCAGGTGTGTAAAAAATAAGTCGCCATTGTGCATCCGAAGATTATACAGCCTTTTTCTTAAGGATAACTTATTAACCAGTAACTTACTTTGGTACAACGACTCCAATTTCTACCATAAACCCCTAGCTATAGGTTTGCTCATCACGCTATCATAATGTTGTTTGTGAGACAAAGCCATATCAAACCCTTTATTTTCTGATCGATCTAATCCCAGTCCTCAATCTCCTTTGGATCTACTTGTTTGGACGTTGAATCCACTTCCTTGCTTGCTTCCTTACCTATCACGACACCAGTCACTGTAACAACAGGCCTTTCTGTTATGATCGCGGACTAAAGATCGCCATCACAAAGAAGATTATCCATCTTCATCTTCCACAAATCGAACTAATTCTCATCAAATTTTTCAATCTCAATCCGTAGCCCTCCTGACATCTCAGATAAACCCTAATTCCTCGAACACAAGGCTCTGATACCAATTGATGGGATTTATCCTAAACCAAACATCAATGCAATCATACAGAAGATAGAAAATTAATAACACACGAGATTATCCAGATTCACCCTAGAATAGGGCTACATCCTATAAAGGAATTTTACTATATTTTTTTGCTCATTGCTCTGATTTCTCATACGAGTACAACATATATGACCTAAAAAAATAATGGGCCTAAAAATCCTAGCCTATCTGAAAGCCCTTTGACCCCATAAAAAACAAGTCAACTTAAACACAAGCCAAAATCAGATATTGCTTTAGGGGTAGCCCTGCGTTCCATGTACAAGGGTCTCATATCATTGGTTTATACTTCAATTTTTCTAAGCTCACATGGGCATACCTGTTGACACTTGATTTTTGGCCAATTTTATTTTCAAAATTTTTAGAAAATCCATAAAAATTTATAAAATTGAAAAATCAACTTTGGAGACATTGGTTTAGCCTAGGGAATCAATTTTGGACAAAAAATAATTTTCCTTAATTTTCCTTATTTTATTTTTTAAAAAATTCATAAAAAATAAATAAAAAGTAAAAAAATTATAAAATCAATTTTGAGGACCTCAGCCTAGCCTAGGAAACCAATTTTGAACAAAAAATAATTTTCCTTATTTTTTTGCATTTTATTTTTCAAAAATTCATAAAAAATAAATAAAAAGTGAGAAAATTAAAAAATCAAATTTGGAGACCTTAGCCAAGCCTAGGGAGCCAATTTTGAACAAAAAATAATTTTCCTTATTTTTTGCATTTTTAATATTTTCAGAAATTAGGAAAATAATAAAAAAAATTAATAAAAAATATCATTTCAAGTCATAAAATTACCAAAAAATAGTCAATATTTTTAATTTTATTTTCTCCCCATTTTGGATAAATAAATTTTGAAAAAATTAAGTCTGGAATCTATGGTTTCTTTGTAAATTGCATTTTTCAGAAAATTCAAATAATTCTAGAAGTTCCATTTTAGGTTTTTAATTTTCCATTTTTACATTTTTGGAGTTGTGTCATCCTCCTCTATTTTTCAAAAAATAAACTGACGGCTAGGATTAGTTCAAGGTTTGATCTTGATCGTAGATTTAGTAATTAAGTTCAACGGCTGAAATTGGGTCTCTAAGTGAATCGTGGCCGTCGATTCAAGTATGCGAATCCGATGCTCTTGGAGCAGCCACGTGGCGTTCTTTAGACCGTCGGATCTTTCACTTATAATAAAATCTGATAAATAGAAAATAAATCCAAAAAATTCGAAAATTCAAAAAATAAACCCTAAACTACGTCGTTTTGGCCTAGGTATTCGTTAAAGATTTTGGGCCGGATCTAGCTTAGTGGGCCGGGTCTATACGACCCGCTCCGTATAACATAATTAAAAAAAATAAAAATAAAAATAAAATAAAAATAAATAAATAAACTTAGAAAATCAATAAAAAATTAAAAAATAATAATAAGAAATTAGCAAAAATCGACACGGCGTCGTTTTGGAGTCGGAGTAAAGTTTAAGTTTGGGCCTTTGGGCTGGGTCCTCGGATGGGCCGGGTCGACCCGACCCGGTCCGAAAAATTAGAATAAAATAAAAATAAGTAATAAAAATAAATAAAAATCGAATAAAAATACCAAAATAGAATAAAAAATTATAAAAAAAATTCTGAAAATCTTGTAAAATTTAGAAAATAAATAAAAAAATCAATTAAAAAAATCATAGAAATTTTAGGAAAATTTAAAAATTGTAAAAAATGTAGAAAATATTCTAAACAAATAGGAAAATTCCTAGAAAGCCTTAGAAAATCCTAAATATTTTTAAAAAACTAGGAAAAGTGTTAGAAAATAAAAATAAAAATTCCAGAAAATATAGAAAATATTCTGAAAAATAAAAAAATCCTTAGAAAATTCTTAGAAACTCTAAAAAAATTCTAGAAAAATTACAGAAAATTTTAAAAAAATTAGAGAAATTCCTAAAAAATCGTGAAAATTAGGGAAAAACCACATTAAACTGGTTCGACCTATTTTCACGGCTTTGGCTCCCCAAACCCTCTAAAATGGTCATTCTGCCCTTCTGGTCAATTTGACCAAAATCATCCCAAACCATCCCAAACCATCTTCAAACCTTATTAATGTATTTTCCAGACTTCTAGGACCCCCCTTTTGTTTGTAGTTGACTTGATGTGGTACGTTTGCTTCCTGATTTGATTTTTTGTTTGCGCATTTATTTTTCTGGTTATGATTGATAGGGTAGATAATCCCATATGCATGAATCCCTTAGGTTCTTAGAACCTACTTTACCCAACCTCGCTTGCATGGATTCCATAGATTAAGAAATCATTCAACTTAGGTAACGAAAGGGCGTTGACTTGCGGGTTGACGTACTTAAGTCCCCGAATCTAGATCTCTGGTTTTCATAGGATCGGACGATCTCTCCCAATCGTCCGATGGGGTTTCTAGTCATACCCTCCAATAAATAACTGGTGGCGACTCCGATGGCATGCACACTATGCATATGTCACCCGATCTCACTAAGGTCGACCTCGATTTAAATTTTCTTGACGCGATTTGGTATGGGCCTAGGAGGGTCCGAGCTAAACCCAGAAACCAAAATGGGCCTAGCAATCCATTAGCTCCCTCAGGATCTCGGAAAATCTCGGGAGGGTCGCGACAGACTGGCGACTCCACTGGGGACATAGTTTAACCCATTAGAGGACTTGAGCCGATTAAAAAGTTTGGTGTTTTCTAACATACTTTTCTGCAGGCACTCTTGAAGGTGAGGTAAGTCCACTAACCTAATGTGTTAAATGTTCTTGCAAACGGGAGTTATAAGGGGAGGAGTGATTGCTAACATGTTTTATGCAGGGTTGGAGTTTGGGTTTGCTTGTTTATTTTCTGCAAATTAGAAGCGATGTTTGATATCAACTGCTGTGCATGCCTTGCATACTTTGAGGATCACAACACTTATACACACAAGCACCTAAACCCAAGCCGCGAAACACTCTCCTTAGGTCACCATAGATAGGGATCGGTATGCAAAGCCCTAACGTTTGATTGCGCCTGGGTTGACCATATTCGATCCCGCTCGCTGTCTAAATTAATGATTCTTCCCACTTGACGTTCAATTGCGATTGTGGGCAAAGTCGTTGAATCAGACAGTGGGAGCCTTTTAGGTCCATACCCTATTCCTCCTTTTATTTTCTTTTCTAGAGTCAATTCGTCACTTGTCTCATGCGCATGTGAATTGGTCGGTTGGTATACCTAAAACCAAAACATGAAAGGGTCTGGTTGGTAAGGCTTTCTTATTTTCATTTCATAATTCATTTCTGAATACCATACATCTCATACACTATTTCATGAGTGAGTCATCTCCTTGATGATTGGTCTGAAAGCCACTTTAGGATAGAAGGGTAGTTCTCTATATACTTTAAATTTTTGGATGTTGTATTTTCGCATCCTCCTCGTCCCATTTAGACTTGATGTATTAGGGATCTTTTGAGATGTATTCACATATTTTCCAAATTCCTTTTCGAGATCTTTAGATAGACAATGGCTTTCATTCCAATCATCGTGGGATCATAGCCAATTGCATAATTTTTTTGGGAGAAATCTGGATTAAAACCCTCTGACTAACTTCTTTTGGTCAAGTAGGAATGCTTTAATCCTTATTTCACCAAGAGAAAATATGAAATTGGGCTAGTGCATTTACATTGCATCTTCATTATAACCCATGGTAATTAATTTTAGTACATTCTTGCATATCATGATAGATGGGGAAATCGGATATTAAGATCATCCCGGTCCCGCGTAAGGAGCTTACAGCGTGGTGGAGCCGTCTCAACCGGGATAACCAAGCCTATGTTGAAGAACGCCTGGGACGCTTATCGGATCTCTTCAAGGTTAACTACCAGCCCACCCTCATTCAAGCCTTGGCAAGGTTTTGGGATCCAGAGACTGTGACTTTCAACATTCGAGGAATAGAGATCACACCTACCCTGGAAGAGTATACAGCGATCATCGGACTGGAGTTTGACGACCATATTGTGCAACCGGTATTGGGAAAAGATTCCACCTTAGCCCTGTCCAAATTCCTACGTCTCAAAACCACAGAAGTTGAAAAGGTCCTTAAATCCAACTTTGGTAGGTTCACCATCTCATTCCTATATAACAGCTACTCCTCTCTCCCAGTCGAAGCTGGTCTTAAACCGGCTAGAGTATTCATCCTTGCCTTTTTTGCTTTTGTCCTACTCCCCACTTCCCAAACCACTTTCCATCCCTCCATGGTCCACATCGTTAAGCAAGCCTGCTACCACTGGAATTACTCCTACATGATTCTAGCCGAAACCTTCCTTTCCCTAAATCGTTTTCAACCAAACCAAAGAGGTACATTCCAAGCGTCCAATAGTCTTCTCTACGTGTGGTTCACCTCGCACATTAAAACCCTTAACCTTCGTATCGGATGTTACGAGATCAGCCGACATATCTACCCACTCAATTCCTTCCTGAAATGTCAGTCCGCCGTCGAGGAACTGTCCTTCAAGGATTGGAGGAAAAAACTAGAAGACCTAGAGCCGAAACAACTTCGCTAGCGCTTAACCTGGCCTAAGATCCTAGAAGCTCGCATCACGGGAGTAGATGGGGACCCTATCCCTTTACTGGGCTGCACGGGTGGAATTGCCTACTATCCTATCATGGTGGTAAGGCAATTTGGCATGCTGCAAGAAGTCCCGCCGGCGGTACGACCAGGGGTCTTCGCCTTCGACTTACCACGAGGTGAGCTTACTAAAGAAGTAAAGGCAGCGTACCAGGCCAAGATCGACCTTATCATCCACACCTTGAAGAATTCCCCACTGCAGAGTGTGGAATGGCCAGACTACCTAGATAATGAGATGAACATCCACCGAGCGTCCAAGGACTACATCAAGTTGTTCAAAGAATATCGACAATCCTTCGTAGAACCATACATACCGGACTACATCGTCCCGCACCTACCTGGAGTAGAGCCATATGTACTAGAGCACATGGGACCACCGTCGGCCGAGGAAGATGAAGACTCACAGGAATGAGATCTGGATGAATCGGAAGACAGTGAGGATGCCTTAGCCTCCAAGCGCCGTCGGATAGAATAGATTGTTTCCCTACTTAATTTTGCTTCTGATTGTAATAAGATCATGGCACTTTCATATATAGTCATTCATCATCGTTTTCTTAAATTAAGTAATTACCATGGGTTATCCACCTCCTTGATAGTATGCTCATACACGTTTAATGAGTAGAAAGACTGATTTCATGAGGCTAAGGCTCATGATCGAGTCTTTCCCCCATTAACAATGTGTGAACATAGTATCGAGAAGGTTTTAAGTTCCTGCACTTTTACTCAGCTCGCGAATCCCTGACTCGCTACTTTTAAAATAGGTAAAATTCTGTAGTCACCAAGACTCGCAGTAAGACGCGAAAGATGTCTGAAGAGCTGACTTCTAGAGTGACTGGCCTCGAGGATCAGATTAACTTGATGGCAGAAATGAAGTCAATGATGACTGCGCAGGGAAAGGCCCCAGCGGCACCCGAGGTTAACCCCACCACTTCAAACGATTCCGATACCAACCAGACCACTAGCACTGAATCTGAGAAGGACGTGCCCCATAAAACCCCTCCGTTCGTGATCGACCTAGAGAAGGAGAAGAGGGAGAAGCCCCCGGCTAAGACTGAAGAGAGCGCGAGGAGGCTCGCGAAGATCAAAGAGTGCTTGAGCAGCCAGGGTTACGAACTGGGCAGGTTCGACAAGATCTCTCCATTCACCAAGATCGAAGTCCCGGCTAGATACAAGGAGCCGGAGTTCGTGAGGAAGTATGATGGGACAGGCTGTTCCCGGGCTCACCTAAGATATTACCTGCGCAAGATGGCGCACTACTCAGACTACGTCCCATTGCTGATGAATACCTTCCAAGAGAGCTTGTCAGGCGCCGCGCTGGCCTGGTTCATTGAGCTGGACATGAAGGAATACGATAGCTGGGAGGATTTGGCGAAAGATTTTCTGCACCAGTACAAGTTCAACACGGTCACGGCACCGACCAGGGAAAACCTGTTAAGAATCGCGAAAGGAAGAAACGAGACGATACGCACCTTTGCTCAGAGGTGGCGGGCTATAGCCACTCAGGTGAAATCGCCTATCCCGGAGGAGGAGTTAGTGGACCTGTTTTTGAAGACGCTGCCACTCGATTATTTCGAGAAACTGAACACGTCGGGCTGTCAGACCTTCACCCACCTTGTTAAGGTGGCAGAACGTCATGAGTGGGCGCTTAGAGAAAAGCGCGTGTCAGAACCACCAATCAGACGATCCTATCCAACCAGGAGAAAGCGAGAGAACGTGGGAGACGTTGCATTTGTACCAAGCCCTCCGAAGCCGAAGAAGTTCCCAGAATCCACCCCCACTCAGGGTGGGATGTCAGGATTGGCCCCAAAAAAGTTCGAGGCCAGGAAGAAAGCTCCACCATCCTTCACACCACTCCCTCGCCCTCTGTCAAGGCTACTGCCCATGCTATTAGACGGGTACTTAGTCGCCAAAGAGCCTCCAAGCCTGAACCCGCCGAGTTTCCCTGGGTTCGACGAGACCCAGTCATGCGCATACCACATGGGAGAAAATGGACACAATGTGGACAACTGTCTGGTGCTCAAGTACAGAGTGCATGCGCTGATAGACGGGGGAATGCTGGAATTTGATAAGACAGAGCTGAACGTGCAACAGAACCCTCTGCCAGACCACGGGAGGGTGAACGCTATTTGGGGCGATGGTGATGCGGATAACGGAAGTTTAAGAGAGGCCCCACGTGAATACGGGCCGAGTGAAGAACGCGCCGTTAAGAAATCTGACGAAGAACCAGATGATGAGGACATCCGTCGCAAAAGGGCATACGAGGCCGACAAGAAGTTCCTACGGGAGGCCCTGGAAAGAGGAGATATAGTAGACACCTTGGGACAGGATAACGGGTGGGGCGACATGGATGACCCTGTTAACGAAGAAGAAGCGTTAGGTGAAGTGGATGAAACAGCCCCGATCCAGGCAAAGGAAGAATGTGACTTGGGAACTCAAGAACGGCTCGTCGATTTAGAGAAAGGCATGGACAGTCTAATGGCCGAGCTGTCAAAAATGGCGAAAAGCATATGGGCGCCGCCCGTAGAGGAGAAGTATCAGATACTGGAGCTGAGGAGAACCATCGAATGGCAAAATAGAAGAATAGCTGAATTGGAAGATCAATCCAAAGACCTAGCCAGCATTGTGCGTGAGTTGAAGGCAATTGTTACACGGGAAGGAGGGCGACATCGATCCGACCAATCGATAACGTTCCCACACAAGTTCGGAGGGGAAGGTTGCCCCTTGAACCACATCTCCTGCTACCTCAGCAGGATGGCTGGTCATCATGAGGACGATCAGGTCCTCATCAGCAACTTCGAGCGTAGCCTGATCGGCCCGGCTTTGTACTGGTATCGCTCGGTCGACCTCGACTGGATTGCCGACTGGGAAGATCTCGAAAGGCAGTTCATACAGCGATTTGAGGCCAACGTGAGGTCCATAATCGGCAAGGACGATCTCACCCACGTTACCATGGAGGAGGGTGAAGGGTTCAAGGCATTTGCACATAGATGGGAGCTGCAGGCAAGGCAGGTCTTACCTCCACTGACTGAGAGGGAGATGCTGGAAATCTTCATACAGGTCCTTCCCAAGGAATATTTCGAGTGCATATACGCGTACTGATTTCAATCGTTCAGTCACATGGTGAGTATTGGCGTAAGACATGAACGAATCATTCGAAGGAATGAGCTCAGAAGCAAGAAAGACCCGGACCAGGCCGGTACCATGATGTCCGGATTACAACTCGGACCACATCGATGAGGACGAGCTAATTGTGATGATAGGAATGAAAGCCCCCTTTGTCTTCAAGCTAGACGAAGTAGACAAGTGGGATGACGTCAAGAGTGGTTTCGCGGAGCGCGTGGTGATTTCCCTATCCAGTCTGGGGCTGGAAGATGAGAAGACGCAAGGAGATGCTAAAACCAAGAAAATCATGATAAAGGTCCCTCTGCCAGTAAAGTACGATCCTAAAGCTGTCCCCTAGGACTATGGGACGGGAGAGATCAATGCGGTCATGAGATCCGGTAGGTGCTACGCATCGAGAGAAGGCGAACCTGGGAAGAGAGAAGTATCAAAAGAAGATGCAGAGAGGGCCTTGTCAATCGTCAGGACAAGCGAATTCGAGGTGATAGAACAACTGAGGAATATGCCAGCCCAGATATCACTGCTTGACCTGTTTATAAACTTGGAAAAGCATAAGAGTGCACTGGTGAAGGTGCTGAACAAAGTGCACGTACCGGAGACGATAAACGAGGCGCAGCTGGAGGAATTTGTCGGATCCATTTTACTGAAGGATCAGATATCCTTCTCAGATGAAGACGTCCCTGTAGACGGGTGGGCCCATAACAAGGCGCTGTATATATCAGCCAGGAGTCACGGCAAGCACATCTCCCACGTACTGATTGACATTGGCTCAGCGTTCAATATATGCCCACTGGCCACGCTCAGAAACCTGGGCATAAACGAGGAGCTTATTCGCGCTTCCAAGGCCACCATCAAGGCCTTTGACGGAATGAGGAAGAGTGTAGCTGGTGAAATCGACCTAGACATCTTCATCGGACCCGTGGAATTCTCCATCGGGTTCCAAGTCATGGATCTCCCGAGCGCCTTCGGACTTTTACTGGGCAGGCCGTGGATTCATACAGCATGCGCAATACCTTCGAGTCTACACCAGAAAGTCAGATTCGTGGTAAACGGGAAAGTGATAACTGTACATGGGGAGACAGATCTGGCAGCGTATCAGAGGAGTGCAGTCCCGTACATAGAGCCGGAGCAGAAGGAGGAGGCTAGCTACCACTCCCTCGAGTTGGTGGCCGTCACGCACGCGCCTACCGGGACTAAAAGGAGAATTCCTGAACTTTCCCAGTACACTTTGGCTCCTGGGAAAATATTACTGGCACACGGGTTTATTCCCGGACGCGGGTTAGGAAAGAATGGCCAGGGAATCCAGTCGCCACTGCAGTTAGATGTAAACGAGCGATGGACAGGCCTAGGATATACCGGTAAGCCCAGTGGGGGCCTCATTTCTAGAGGCCGAGGCAGAGGCTAGTATGGAGGCCGCAGAAGCCAGAGAGGCAAAGTCGGGCCATCCATCGGCTCCAGGGCATGGAAAGGGAGAGCTAGCATGATCAGCAGCCCTCTGGACCAGTATTTTTCAGGACGCTCCAATATGCTGGCAGATGAAATGATCTAGGACGCAGCGGAATCGGACCTGTCCAACCCATTTCTAGAGGACACGGTCAATGTCATCATCGAAGGACTTGAGAAGGAATCCGACCAGCCTGAGTAAAGAGGCCCCTCTTTCCCTTTATGCATTTTAATTCATGCATGTTGTTTTCATTCCTAGGCAATGCATTTCCCTTTTAGTCCATATAAAAAAAGAAAAAAGAAAAAAAGAAAAATGCCCTTGGATCTCGGACCGTTGGTCCAAGTGGTGCATGCTGTAATGCGGTCCGTTTTCTAATAAAAACCCCACAAATTTTGTTGGGGACATGTGGGATGACAAATCAGCCCAATGATGATACTCGGCTTCAAACTTTTGAAGCTTGAGGGCTGATTTCCCACGTGATCCTTTGTTTTCCTGAAAAATTTTTAGGGAAGCGAGGGCGTCCGATGAAATAAGGATTAGTCCCCCTCCTCTCCTTTATTTCTTAAAAAAAAACCTTTTTAAAATGTTTTTGTAAAATTCATGCATCTTCATTAAAATCGACAACATACTAACCATGCTTGCAACATTTCAAGCATACCATCCCTCACTTATTGCAACATTTCATGCATCTTCCTTTTTAATGTGTGTGGTTGTTTTTTGTATGGCTCGTATATATCCTTATTGTAAATAAACTTCATGTTTATAAAGGCACATATTTGTTGTTATTACTATAATGTTTCTTGTCTCTCGCCTATCCCATTTCTTTGTATGTGTCTGAAATGTATGGGTTGCTTTTGCTAGTGTCCGGGTTTCACATTGGTTTGGATTGGCGATAATTCCTGAGATGTCACGCTTTTATCAATTGAAGCTGTGGGATGTCACGAGCTCGTAGGGTTCGGAGTGTGACACGTCATCAAAATAGAAATGAAAATTGGGAGTAAATGTCCAAAATATCTCTAGAAGATAATATCTCTAATATCATCCCTCAAAAGCAACGTGAATTTAAACAAATCAACTTGAGTTTGAAAAAAATCCGGATTCGATCACCGGAAAATCAAAGAGTGGAAATAGTCGAAACAATCACTGCACAACATTGAGTATGATTGATCCATGGCGCGACGTGTATTGGCTCTGGGCTTCCACGGATGACGATGACAAGATTTTAATGTGATGATCATCTGATGGTGGCAAATATGGTGATGGTATCATCTTCTCAAAATGAAAAGTGAAGAAGTCAAGAATCGAAGGCCAATAACATGCATCCTTTGCGGTGGACTTTGTTTTCGGCATAGTAACTAAACAAAACCAATAGGGATGGCTAGCATGGCTACAACAAGCGAAATAAGTCAGGCATGCTAAGCAAAGGTTGTTGTGCGAAGATGAGACTTCGAAACATCAAAACATACCTCCATGACAAAAGAAAAGCTCGGATGGTGGCGCTTCACTACATCATAATATGACCATTTTGGCGTTGGCTAGGATGCGAATGAGGCGCTCAGGGTAAATACTATGGATATTTTTTTACGGAATGCAAGGGATACAACAAGGGTGCTTGGGGTGCGAAATGCAGTGGTGAACTAGAGTTGCCTTAAGAGAGAAACCTCTGATACCAAGTCAAAAATAATGATGCGAAAGAGAGGGTTGAGAAATTTGTGTGTATTTCAATACATGACAATGAAGACCGCATCAGTCGCTTTATGAAATCGCTATTTAATTAAAAAAAATCAAATATGTATAATCAAAATAGATATGAAAACTAAGAAGAAATATCTCTAGCAAGCTCACGAGCCGCGAAAGCTCTGTGTTAGAGCTCAACCATGGCATCTATCGACACTAGATCGAGGTTGATCTAACCTGGAGTTGGCTCGATGACTATCGCTAGCCCTAGTTCTGAGGTTAGTGATGGTAGCTTGCCCAGTGGCGAGGGGAGACATGGTGGTGGGTGTGTTAGATTGAGCAACCTCTTGGACAGGGGGCCGAGAGTGTGGATGGATGTCAAGTTTTTCCGAGAATGGGGGTAGTTCGGCAAAATCAAATGGAAATTTGGTAAAATTCATTGTAAATTGTAAGGATGATAGTTAGAAGTTTTAAAACGTGAGGAGCATACATGATATGAGAAGTAAAGTTGAAGATAGCATTTATAAAAATTCCCTGACAATCAACTACGAGGTCCTAGTCCCGATCCCAATTTCATTAGAGACTTGCCGCCAATTGAGAAATAAGTATGGAGAACAATTGCACCAAACTAAATTAGACCTCGACCTGCCAAAAGCAGTCATTGGTTCAATTTTTAACCCATATTTGACGGGCTAAGTTATTATATGAGTTAGTTAAATTCAGTAAATGGGTTTAGAATGATAATACCCAAAATAATATTAGTGTTAAATAGGCTCACAACTTATTTAGATAACCCACCTCTATGACTTTCTCCTACCCTTAATTGATCTTGTGCTTGCTCACTTTGTGGTCTCACCTCAGTTTAGGTATATATTTTCTTAGATTTGATTAAATATGGAAGTAATTTGGAAGATGGATCAAGTATGGATTGATTAATTTGTGTTGCATTAAAAATAGATCAAAATAGATTAAATGATCGATTTAGGTCGGATCATTTTTTTACCCTATCTCAACTAGATTGGATCGAATTTGTTTGACGAGTCTACTAGACTCTTATCGAGAAAGAGAGGCCTATGTTCAGTAAGTTAAAATGAAGCAGCAAATTCGAAAGGTCAGAATTCCTATGACTAAGAAATTTGAGATGAAGAAAAATTGCCAAAAATTCTGAATCTTCTTCGATGATTTCTAATAGGAAATTGTTAGGATTCGGTACACAATCATAACGAAATAAAGCATAAAAAGCGAGAAAGAAAAAAAAATCAAGATATGAAATGTTATCACAGGTCACTAATGAAAAAATATGGGTTCAAACTATAAACATCCTTTGACGACTCGGGTGCGCCGGCCCTACGACCCCCATTGGGGCACCTCCTCCACACCCTTGCCTACTTCTCGAGGAGTGGAATCTCCGTGTTTTCCTGTCAGTGAGGAATATGAGCCACACTCCAACAATAATGGCATTGAAGATGAGAATGTGTTATTTCCAAAGTGAATGAAAATGTTATACAAATCTGAATACATGAATGAAAAGCACTGTTGAATTCAAATTTACGTTAATCGACTTATCCAAATTAATGAAGAGACATGTAATATGAGATCTTAATAAATAAATACATCAGAGTTGCGTGAAGAGCCCACTTAGCCGAAGCACGAGCAACAGTAGTGGCTGTTCTATGGACCATCCCAATGACGTCACTGAAAGGTGCCATGCACATTAAATTTAATTCGGTGGTTCATGGGCTACTCCTCCAATGGTCATAAATTGACATTTTAACATATCACTTGAGAATTAATTTAAGAATTAAAATGAAATCCGGAAATAAAAGTAAATTTTCGTATTTCTTATAAGAAATGCTAAGTGCCACTTTTATTTTATTCTTTAGTTTAGAAGATGCTAGCACACAACCCGGCTCTAGGGGCGGCTTCACGCAACTCTGATGATCGATAAGTATAGGCTGCTTTGTGGCAAACTTGATCCATACGTTTAAATTTGAAGTCGGAATAAAACATATTATTCTTCCTTAAATATGATGTCCTAGATAACAGATGCAACGCTGATTAAAAGAGGGGCAAGTAGAGCAACTAAATTCTCAAAATAAGAGATTAAAGTTAAGTATATATTGCGTTGAAAGATTGTACACTAACATTGGATTGATGACTACTTTAATTTTTCTGCCACCTAAGTACTTGTTTTTTTTTTTTGTTGAATCCACCTAAGTACTTTGTTTTTTTGGTCGAATCCACCCAAGTACTTTATGAATACTAGTTATCTTCCCTATAAAAGCTAGCAGCACTCTATTAATCTTCTAATCGTGTGTTTATAGTCTTGATTTGTTGACAGATATATCAATTTTGCTAAGTTATTCAGTAAATCCTTTTAGTTATTACCTTGTTTTATTTGATATCAATATCGGTGTTTTTCTTTTTTATGGTTTTCCATTTGGAATTCGGTAAAATTATAAGGCAATACATAATGCATAAGTGAATGATGAATTAGTTTCGCAATTTCTACCCTACATGTGCTACATAAGATACAAATCTCCAATAGAGGTTGATTGGCTCCGCAATATTTGCTCAAGATCCATCACTGGTCCCGAAGGAGAGAGAGATGGCATGATTATAGGAATAGTACCTATCGCATAAATAGAACTTTAAAAGCGAATGACATAAAAATAAAAAAGAAAGATCAATGAAAACTAAATTAAAGAATGTTGAGAGATACCAAAAGTTGATCTTTTCCTCAATAGATATAACGAAAATAATCGATTTATCAAACGATTAACTCATTTTCGAATCAGATTGTGAAGCATGCACTAGCTAGAGGAAAATGACGGATGAACCATAAATTAATTTATTAGTCTTTGTCTAGCAAAATCAATAAAAAGAGGGTTCAACTATTCAACTCCTTTTTTTTCCTTCCAAATGGTCCCATTTAAATTGCAGAAATTCATGAAGATCTGCTTTACCAAATCTATTATTATATACATGTTGCTTGACAATGTAGATTGAGTGTGAGTATCTCTTGTGATGCCTCCATTTCTACTGCATTGATATTTATGCTTGAGGCGTTCCGCTTATTCAATGAAACTGACACCTGTGCTTACGGTCCATTAAATTTCATCTAAAGAAGGGCATACTTCCATCATGAACTTCTTCTTGTAATTGGTGATTCATGGAGTCGTGAGAAGGCTAGACGGAAAAAGTACCAAAAAAATCCTAAACCTATTGTATTTGTGCCAATTTATTTCTAAATCTTTCAATTATGCCAATCTAGTTTTAAACATTTTCACATTTTGTCAATTGAGCTCATCCGCCCAATTTATGTTGAAATTACTAACGATCATCCTAGATAGCATGACCGACTCTGACGGTGATTTTTTTATATAATTTTTAATATTTTTGGTTTTTTCTTTTATTACATATATTGAGTGTAGGCAAGGGTCCCCAGCCGATCTTTGTTGATACCTAATTTTAATTTTTCATAAATCATTTAATTTGCATAAAAATTAGAATTAATTGTAGTTCTAGGAAAAAATAATTGAATCATTTTTCATATTTAATTTAACATGCATTGCATTTCATTTGCATTCAACTGACAGCAGAGCGAGGATAGCTCAGGTTGATAGATGATTGGACTAGATTCACATCAGAAATTCGGCCAAGGCATGCATGGGGTGCGCTGAGTTTTATATGGGGGCTTGCACTTAGTTTTAAATTTAAACAGCCCATTTTGCTCAATTAAATTTAAAAAAAAAAGGCTTTAAGTAATTGACCATTATTCGAATAAAGCCTCATTTGAGCCCAGAATTCCGTGAATGAGCCCGCACACTATGGAAATTCAACTAGCCCATTGATCCTCCTCATATGGCCGAAAATTCCAAGTAATTTTAGGGGGTTAGGATTCTTAATTTTCAGATTTTTCGATCTTATGGCTGTTATCCTAGTTGGAGTTCCTAAATCGACAGCCTAGATTAAATCCTGTGCTTACTATTAACCCTTGTTCTATATATACTTCATTATAATTAGGGTCCCGGGGAGATTTAGAAAATTTTCAGAAAAAATAGAGAGTAATAGAGGTAGAGAGAGCTCCACGAGCAACACCACCCCCATCCGCCGATCCTCCGCCATCCCCGCCGTGCTGCCCACCGTCCCGCCAACGAACAACAACCTTGCTGTCCTGCCGTGACCCACTGTGTAGTCCTGTCTGCTGTCGTGTGCTGCCTTGCCCTCTAGCCCGTCTTTAGCTCATTGGTTCGTGTCTGAAGCTTGCTGTCCAACACTTTTTCTACCTCAAATCAGCTCGAGTTTTGCTCTACGAATCAAGATAACATCCATATCTTTATTAGGGTAGATATTGTAGTCATTTCTATGTGCCTTCGCATATATCAAAAGGAAGCAATTAGATAAACCTAAATCAAGTGTAGACGAATGGTAGTTAGATGATTGATCCGAGCCCGACGAATTCATGTCGTGTCATTAAGACGAATTTGTCCCCTCCACCGATATCCAAGGTTGTATGGACAATCGTCTTTCAAGATAGAACGGATTACTATTTTGTTGAAGCGGTACTTGTTCAACAAAATTCCTTCAAACTTAACTTTGGAAATTATCGCATAGATGAGAATGAATGAATGATTTTTTTCGAAGATAGAAGGAAATGCTCATTGTTCTTCTTTGGAAAAATCTAAATGTATATTAACTAGTCCAATCAAAGAGTCACGAAGGCACCTTGGTTCGATGTTCGGTTATTGCTAAATCAACACATTTGTTCAGCCGAACCGATAGCTTGAAGAGAGATTATGAATAGGCAGCATTCGAAAAGACTAAAGAAATAAAAAAAAGAAAAAAGAAAAAATCGAACGAATATATCTATTCGAAAGAAATAAAATCGATGAGTTTAACTCGGACCCAGGCCCGACTCGATTTGATCCGAGCCGCGCCAGCCGGAAGGATGGCGACGCGCATGTGGACTTGATCCAACTTTGTATAAGACTTCTCTTCTCCACAAAAGTGAGGTGTCCTTTGGGACCCAAACCCATTAGAAAAGCTTCATTATTTAAACTCATTTTCCATCTCTCTTCTAACCTATGTGGAACTATCTCATTCACCTTTTCTAGGTGTTGGACACCCAAAATCCCAATATTCCCTTAATTGAATGAGAGTTCAAAGATCATGAATCTTCGTGCATGCAGGAAATGCAGTGTGCGATTATTCCATGAGAGAGCGCTGCATTGAGATAAGTAGTCAGAGACTTTGAACTTTCCCTAGTGAAACCTATCGGACCTACTCGGTCAATCAGTAAATTTGATGTCTTTGAACTGTCGACCTTCAGTGTAAGTCAAGACAATAAAAGTCACACAACTATCTCTCAACCAAAGTTGGTTCTCACTATTGTGTTCATTTTGGCCATAAGCACCACCTGGTTTTATGAGTGCTTTCGGGAATTCCGCCTTCCAAAATTTCCTTAGAAGTGGCTCTCACTTCACACTCACATTCCTAAATCAGAATCATTAAAAGTTTATGCTTATCCTTCACGTGTCAGTACTGTTTTTATACGGGAATAAGTAAGAATTGACAGCATTCTACTCAGCATGCATAACTTAGTTATCCCTTTGAACCTAAATCTTGGGATCTCTAGTCAGCTAAGTAGGGTTTCTGTTATAACGACTTATTTCATAGGCCTTAGACCCATTTCTCTTGATATTTTCACAACCATCTCTCTAGTTAGGCCTTTTGTTAATAGATTCGTAATATTATCTTTTGACTTCACATAATCAATCGTGATAATTCCACTAGAGAGTAGCTGTCTCACGGTATCGTGTCTTCGATGTATATATCGGGACTTTCCGTTATACATAACATTCTTTGTCCTTCCTATTGCCGCTTGACTATCACAATGAATACATACAGATGGCACTGGTTTAGGTCAATTAGGAATGTTTTTCAAGAAATTTCGAAGCCACTCTACTTCTTCATCAGTCTTATCCAAAACAATAAATTCTGTTTTCCATAGTAGACCCTTCAATGCAAGTTTGTTTAGATGATTTTCAAGACACTGCTCCTCCACCAAGTGTAAACACATACCCACTTGTGGATTTTGTGTCTTTTGTGCCGGTTATCCAATTTGCATCACAGTATCCTTCAAGTACTGTTGGATGCTCTGTGTAATGCAAAGCATAATTTTGAGTATGCTTCAAATAGCCCAATATACGTTTCATTGCTTTCCAATAATTTTCATTTGGACAATTTGTAAATTGACTTTGCTTGCTCACAACACAAGTTATGTCCAACCTAGTACAGTTCAAGACATATATTAGACTGCCTGGTATACTGATATAGTCATTTTGAGCTTTATTTTTACTAGTATTCTTTGAAAGATGTAAGTTAACATCTGTTGGGGTCTTTGATGGTATAATATCTAGATTCTTGCATTTCCCAAGAATCTTCTCAATGTAATGAGACTGCAATAGGGATAGTCCTTCATATGTCTTATGAATTTTGATTCCTAAAATAACATCTGCCAACCCCATATCTTTCATATCAAATTTACTTGTGATCATGCGTTTGGTCACATTGACGATCTTACTATCGCTGCCCATTATAACCATGTCGTCTACGTACAAGCATATAATGGTAAAACCATTATGAGTATTCTTAAGATAAACACATTTATCACACTCATTTATCTTAAAGCCATTCGACAACATGGCTTGATTGAATTTAGCATGTCATTGTTTTGGTGCTTGTTTCAATCCATAGAGTGACTTGATAAGCCGACATACCTTCTTCTCTTGTCCTGAAATAATAAACCCTTCAAGTTATTCCAGATATATTTCTTCCTCTAGATCCCCATTTAAGAAGGTCATTTTCACATCCATTTGATGGATTTCGAGCTTATACACTGCAGCTATATCAATTAGCATTCTTATGAATGTAATTCTAGTGACAAGTAAATAGGTATCAAAATAATCCAGACCTTCTCGTTGCTTGTATCCTTTTACCACAAGCCTTGCCTTATATTTATCAATAGTACGATTCGCTTTCATTTTTTCTTGAATATCCACTTACATTGTAGTGGCTTATTACTAGGAGGAAAGTCAACGAATTCTTAAGTATGGTTTGACAAGATGGATTCAACTTCACTATTAATAGCTTCTTTCTAGAACGGGGCTTCTGGGGACGTCACAGCTTCTTTAAAGGTTCAAGGCTCAATATTTAATAAATATGTTAGAAAATCAGGTCCAAAAGAATTAGAAGTTCTTTATCTTTTACTACGTTTAGGTTCATCCTCTACAGGATCGTTTCTAGGTATAGTATCCCGAGGTCTCTTATCATTATTAATAACTTCTTTCTAGAACGGGGCTTCTGGGGACGTCACAGCTTCTTTAAAGGTTCAAGGCTCAATCTTTAATAAATATGTTAGAAAATCAGGTCCAAAAGAATTAGAAGTTCTTTATCTTTTACTACGTTTAGGTTCATCCTCTATAGGATCGTTTCTAGGTATAGTATCCCGAGGTCTCTTATCATTATTAATTTGCTCATATATCATGTTATACGAAAAAAATATTCTCAAAGAATGAAGCGTCCCTCGATTTAATAATCGTATTAACATGTATATCGGGGATTTTAGATTGTGAACCAGAAATCGATATGCATTACTGTTAAGAGCATATCCAATAAAGACACAATAAATGATTTTTGGTCCTATTTTAACTTCTTCTGTTTAGGAACCACAACTTTAGCCAAATACTACCATACCTTGAGGTAATTCAAATTAGGTGTCCTGCCTTTCCACTTCTTATAAGGATTTTATTGTGTCTTTTTGTGAGGTACTCTATTTAAAATAAAATTTGCCGTTAAAATGGCTTCCCCCCACAAATTTTGTTATAATCCAAAACTATTCAGCAATGCATTCATCGTTTTCTTTAACGATCAATTTTTTCTTTCTGCCGTGCCATTAAACTGTGGCGTATAAGGAGGCGTAATTTGGTGAATAATGTCAAATTTAGAACAAATTTTCTCAAAAGAAAATTCATATTCACACTTCTATCACTTCTTATCGTTTTAATTTTTCTATTTAACTGAGTTTCAACTTCGGACTTATAAGTTTTAAAAGTATCCATAGCTTCATCTTTACAGCTCAGCAAATAGACATAACAATACCTTGAACAGTCATCTATAAAAGTTATAAAATATTTCTTGCCACCTCTTGATGGTACTGATTTCAAATCACATATGTCAGTGTGTATTAAATCTAAAGGTTTGGTGATTCTATCATCTATAGAATGAAAAAGAGACTTGGAGAACTTTGATTCAATACAAACTTGGCATTTTTCACTTGGACAATCAGATTTTGGCAATAGTCCCATGTTCATCAATTTTTTTTATTGACTTATAATTAACATGTCCTAATTTAGCATGCTATAAATTAGGAAACTTAAGTACATAAACAGAAACAACTTTATTAATAGAATCATTAGGTACAACAGTCATTACATTCAGCTTAAAAGACTATAACTCAAGTAACACTTTCCTAGATACATCTCATTTTTGAAGAGTACAAACTTGTCGGATACAAACACCAACTTAAAGCCATTCTTACCAAGGAGGGATCCAGACACTAAATTCTTCCGTATGCCTGGCACATTTGGCATATTGTTTAGTGTCACTATTTTTTCGGATGTCATCTTCAGAGTAACCTTTCCAATGCCTTCAACCTTTGAGGTTGATGAATTACCCATGTAGAATTTTTTTTATCACCTTCCACAAGCATATAAGATGAGAACATCGATCTATTTGAGCAAATATGACGAGTTGCACCAGTATCGATCTTCCATTCTTTGGGGTTTCCTACCATATTTCACTAAGATATCATAGTAGTAAGATTGATATCATCAACACCATTGGAAATCTGTTCCATTACACTTGCCTGAGTATGCTTTCTTTTCTTGGCTCTAAAGTTCTTAGCACGATGTCCAGATTTTCCACAGTTGTAGCATTTGCCAATGAACTTTTTTTGGTTTTGGGTGGGTGCCTCTCCAAACGTCTTCCTCTTCTTATTGGGTTTTGATCCACCTTCAACAAAGTTGGCTCTTGAGACCTCAAATTTGCTATCAATTTTTTTTTTTCAGAAAGTCTATTATCTTCCTCAATCCTCAATTGAACAATCAGGTTTTCAAGTGATAATTCCTTTCTCTTGCGTTTCATGTAATTCTTAAAATCTTTCTAAGATGGTAGCAACTTTTTAATGAAGGTAGTCACTTGAAATGATTCACTTGGATTCATACCCTCGGCATGAATGTCATGCATAATCACTTGAAGTTCTTGGACTTGACTTAAGACGGTCTTGAAATCGATCATCTTAAAGTCCAAAAATTTGCCGACTATGAACTTCTTCAATCCGGCATCTTCCGTTTTGTATTTCTTATCTAGACTATCCCATAATTCCTTAGCCGTTTTCAACGGGCTATAAACATTACATGGGGTATTGTCTAGACCATTGAGGATGTAGTTGCGACACAAGAAGTCAGAATGCTTTCCATACATCTACCGCAGTAAACTTTTCTTTGTCTATCTCTCCCTTATCTAACTTAGGAGCATCCTCGGTGAGGAATCTTGCCAAGTTCAAAGTCGTAAGATAGAACAACATTTTCTGTTGCCATCTCTTGAAATCAAGCTCATTAAACTTTTCTGACTTTTCTCCATGAGTTGGAATAGACACAATAGGCGTTATTGATATCAAAGCCATTTCTATTACGAAAACAGAAATGAATGGGTGAGTGAATATATGACAACACAAGTAATATAATTTTTGAAAAAATAACAACGGAAACTATCGGACTAACAACGCACGATGAGACCACAAAAATGAATAGACAAATTCAATTCCTTGCACTAGTACGACCACAGCAAATAATGATAAGATAGCACTCAGCGAACACATTCGAAAGCGAACACAGGATAGAAAAATTCATCTTAAGATTGTAGTCATTTCTATGTGTGTTCGCATATATCAAAAGGAAGCAATTAGACAAACTAGAATCAACTGCAGACGAATGGTTGATTAGGTGATTGATCCGAGCTCGATGAATTCACATCTTGTCCTTAAGACGAATTTGTTCTCTCCACCGGTACCCAAGGTTGTATGGATAATCGTCTCTCAGGATAAAACGGATTACTATTTTGTTGAAGCGGTACTTGTTCAACAAAATTCCTTCGAACGTAACTTCGAGAATTATTGCACAGATGAGAATGAATGGATGATTGTTTTCGAAGATAGAAGGAAATGCTCATTGTTCTTCTTTGAAAAATTTCAAATGTATATTAACTAGTCCAATCGAAGAGTCACAAAGTCACCTTGGTTCGGTGTTCGGTTATTGCCGAATCAACACCTTTGTTCAACCGAACTAATAGCTTGAAGAGAGATTATGAATAGGCAAAGATTAAAGAAATTAAAAAAAATTTGAACGAATGTGTCTATTCGAAAGAAATAAAATTGATGGGTTTAACTCGGATACGGCCCGGCCCCATTTGATTCGAGCCAGCCGGATGGGCCGCGCCGCGCGTGTGGATTTGGTCTAATTTTGTATAAGACCTCTTTTCTCCACAAAAGTGCAGTGCCTCTTAGGGTCCAAACCTATTAGAGAAGCTCCACTATTTAAACTCATTTTTCATCTTTCTTCTAACCTATGTGGAACTATCTCATTCACCTTTTATTGGTATTGGACACCCAAAATCCCAACAGATATAAGCTTGATTTGAAGGAAAAAACTTGCTGTTTTGACATTGTTTTTACACTGTTTGCATGCTGTTTTTTGTCCAATTGAAGCCGTTCTTGCATGTTTTATGATCACAAACCATGCAGATTTTTGCGAGAGCTAAAAAGGTGAGTCTTTGCTTTTTTTAGTTACTGTTTTTACATAAATTTGATGCTGTTTTGCTTGCTGATTTTTGGGCTCAATAGCTGAAATTTTCTGAAAAAATCAAGAACAATTTTTGCATATTAAAACCTCATTTTTTTTTACAAATTTCGAAAACTTGGGGTTTGATAGGATTAATTGAACATGATTTTCAGAATATTAAAAAAACTAAATCAAAATTTGGAAACATCCTTTCCTAATAGGCAATGGATTTTCTAAAATTGGAAGATTCTTCCCGTTGCCATTCAAGAATGATTATCCAGTTTAGAAAAGATGGGAATAATAGTCAATCCGATCTATTTCCATTTAGATTGAATTCCTTATCTTTCAAAAGGCTGATTTTAGATTGAGGCACATCTCAATTTTTTCGGAAAATGCAAAAATTGAAGGGTTTGATTTGCTTTGATGTGTTATCTTGGATTTGTTTGATGGATATTCTATCTGGTTTGAATTTTTTGATAGACTTAAAATTCCTAAAATTTAGAAAGATATAATTTCCTAGAAATTACATTTGATTAAATCTTTAGGGAGATGGAAAATTTATCTTATTAAGTTCCACTTGAAAATGAAATTCAAGAAAATAAAATTGAGCATATTTTCATTTGGCTGAAAATTCCTAAAAAAATTGCTAAAATAAAAAAATCTCAAACAAAATTCGGCACATCTTCATGCATATCTCGAATATCTTGTCTGCATGTCTTGCATATTCATTTCATATCTACGAGCATCATATCTTGCATTCCATTTTTTAAAAAATATCGTTTGCATATCTTTGAGTTATCTTGTGTCTCATGCATATTTTAATTTCTAGAAAAATCTAAAAATCCGCTCATTTGTGGTCTTGATTGCATCAAATTTTCAAGTATCATTTGAGTCCTTCATCCATTTTTTTTTAAATTCGTATATTGCATATCCATGTTGCCTTAAATTTTTGGGTATCATAAGTCATGTCCTTCCATGTATTAAAAAAAATAAAAATTGCATGCTAAGTGATCTTGTGCCATGTCATTTTCGCTTGCCATATGTCTTCCGTGTCACATTTTTATTTTTGCCCTGTCATGTCTTGCGTGTCATTCATCTTAGGTTAATTAGTTTTGCATAATTGATTTGCTTAAATTTTAAAAAAATCACACATAGTTTAAGTTAATTAGAATTTTTGCACGTAATATAGCGTATGTTTATTTCTATCGCTTGCATGTTTAACTTGATTGTTTGCATGATTATTTGAGTGTTGTCGTCATGTATTTTGCATGTTTAATCTAGTTGAATTCGGCATGTAGTTTTAGTTTACATATCTTGCGTGTTTGCCTTTGCATTTTCACGTATTGCATAGTTTCCATGCCATTATCATAAATTTGCATTTCACCTAAGAAAGTAAAAACATTTTTAAAAAATACCTCATTAGAATTAAAAGTAAAATCAATCAAGCTTGAGTTGCTGACTTAGGATTTTCATGAAATTAAGGTACAAAAATGGCATTAGCTTTAATTAATTAATGTAACCAAGTCTCCGAATCTTTATTCTCTTGTTCATGGGAATAAAATAGTCTTTTTTCTATTTTATTTAGATATCTAACCAACTTATCAAAAATGGTTAGTGGCAATTCCAAAGTTAAAAAAAATCATTTGAATAAACCTAAATTGCGATTTAATAAGGCTTAAGAGAGTCCATATTATGTTATTATCTAATTAGCTTAATAATCCATTAACTTAATGTGTTAACCTGATTTTTAGTTCGCGACAACCTTCACTGGCACTAGGCAAGGGTGACTTAGCCCTCACCCACAGGCCCTTGTGGATCTAGGAGTTGTGGTCTTACCTAGATTGTGCGAGGGCCGCGGCACCCTTGCTTGGCCGACGAAGGCATCACAGCCCTCACCTAGGCCCTCATCAGCCACAACACCCCCCCCAAGTGTTGGCAAGGGTCATCAACCTTCAATCCAAATAAAAAAAGAAAGATTAAAGAAAAGAAATGAAAAACAAAAAAATATTAAAAAAATCTACTTCAGCACTGGCCATGTCATGTAGGATTATCGGTGTTCATTTCAGGGCTTTTTAGCTTAAATTGGCATGGTGGACTCAATTAGCAAAATATGAAAGGCTTATGATTAAATTGACATGATTGAAAGGTTTATGACTGAATTGGTAAAATGTGAAATGCTTAGGATTAAATTGTCCCAATTAAAAGGTTTAAAACTAAACTAACACAAATACATTAGGTTTATTACTTTTCGTTACTTTTCCTAAAGGATAGATTAGTGTTTTTTTTTTTTTTACATCCTCATTCAAAACTGTTGTTTCTGCCTCCAGAATCGTCTTAGTGGCATGATATCGTTTGTTGAGAGATAAAATTGGTTCTTGCATTGGTCCTTATGTATATATCCAAGTACGAGAAGTGTCAAATTAGCACAATTGCTTATCAATGACATTATCGTGGAAACACTTTCATTATATCTTGGCGCTTGTTGAGAACTTTCCGGGGCGTCCGAATAAGCACTTAAGCAGAAACTCAAAAGGCGGGCTCGGAACACAAACTAGCATAGAGCTTGATGAACGGGTCATAACTTCCTCTTTTTTTTTTTTCCCTATCCGAGAGTAGTTACGAGGCTCATTGTACCAATCCGTAAAGCTCCCTCTACGCTCTATGCTGAGGCAGCTGTGCGTAATGGGAAACCTGTTGCCAAATTTTCGGCCCCGAATTCATGGTTGCGACTTTCGGGCCACTCTCTACTTGTAGGTCTATTTTTCGAATTTATTTAATTACATAAGCCCTTTTCGAGATTTTGACAGAAAAAGAAGAAGTCATTTTCGAGTTATTTATAAATTCTTTTAGGAATTTTAGATAGTTTTCACCATCCTTTTAAATAAATACAGTAAGAGAACTCTCTAGAATTACGCCAATGTGCGTGTCTGGCAAATTGTGCTTATTAATCGTTTCTACTGTGTCATATTAGGTTAATGACTAAGTTAAGTTAATATAATCACAATAATGCTGAAATCGTCAACGTACCTACCGGTTCCTACCCTTTGTAGCAGTAAAACAATAAATCGAATAAAGATGTTGGCTTTTTATTGTTTTATGTAAAATATATTATTTCTAATCCTATTTGTTTCGCAGAAAAAAAAACTTTTGGAAAATATTTGGTAGATTTTCGGACGTTTGGTTCATGGAAAATAAGCTAATTAAGGAAAACATTTTCTATCCATGGAAAAAACACCTTCAAAAGTGATGAAAATATTTTTCACTTTTTGAAAGTGTGGTGGTTTTTCCACTCCTCATTTAGATTTGACACTCCTTAATTTAATTTTTTGACAATATTATCTCTTGTGTGACCCACCACTTCGATTACAATTCTACAAGGGTCATATACCTATTTTATTTGGTCAACTCTTTGTTATTTTGTTTCTTTTTTTTTTCTCTTACGGGTCCCACTTTCCTTCTTCTTCTTAAAGCTCTTATTTTCAATTGCATGCAATTCTCTTGCTCGTGTTCAACAAAATTCTTTCACAACTCAAGCAATTCTATTGACTTAGGATGTTGTATTACTTCTCTGAATTTCAACTTTATAGTCCTATAAAATCCCACGGTTGGCTTGTATTCTCGTTAATAAAGATTGAATGCACAAAGAGAAGGTAAACATACAATGACAAACCTTGGAAACGTCTTACTCAAAAGATCAAGGTTCTATAAGGTATTCTTAGCCCTTACCGGTTCATATGCTAAAGTAAAATGCTTTGACGTGGATTCAAATTCATAAAATCATAGTTAACTACAAAAGGCCCCTTATTTAAACACTCTACACACAAATGTAGTCTAGGGTTAAAAGCAACTGCCATAACACAAATGAAAGAACAAATACAGCATTGTAGCAGTGTGTTCCAAGAAATTACTCTGTGAAAGCACAACTTTTATTTGAACACTCTACACTACACTAAAAACTATAATCAAATTAAAAACCCTAATTTGAGTCCCACTTCATATTTTCTAAAAGTACACAACTCGCAATTGCCCTCGACTTTGAGACAACCTTTTTTTTTTCTGACACTCACGTGCAAGAAGACCGGAGAAAAAAGGAAGAGAGAGAAATGGTGCTTCTCAATATTACCTTTCATAGTGCAAGAAGTAGCGTGCTATTGAGAAAAAGGGGCTCATTGGGGAGGTCAATGGTTTGCGCAATGTTGGTGCCATCGGAAAATGTGGAGGACGATGGGGTTGGCATCATTGATATTCAACTTCTCAATGCCCTATGACTTGAGTAGTAGGAAGGCATGGAAAGAAGATAATGGCTAGCAAAAGAGAAAATAGAAAGACGACAGTGGTGTTGCAATAGCCGAGAACATCAAAGACGTCGGAAAGAAGAAGAAGAAAAGTGAGACCCGTAAGGCAAAAAAAAAAAAGTAATAAAATAAAAAAGAGTTTACCAAATAAAATAAGGGGATTACTTTTGAAGAATTATAATTAAAGTGGTAAGCCACATGAGGGATAATATTTCTATAAAAAAAGGGGTTAATACCACTGAAAATCCTAAATTAATATGCATGTAATAAATTTACCCTAAATTATCTTTTTGACCACAAAAAATTTCAAACCAGTACACTTGTGACAAATTTACCCCAAACGGATGCACTTGTAATAAATTTACCTTCCGTTAGTTTTTGTTAAATTTAACGTCAAATTACTGAGTTGGATGGCACGTGACAGTTTACGAGCATACTAGTTTGGGATTTTTGCCCTTTGTTTGTCATAGGTATATCAATTTGGGGCTTTTCATTATATTAGCCCAATTAAATAAAGAGTAAGTTTGTCACAGGTATAATAGTTTGGATGTTTTGTGGTTAAAAAAATTAGTTTAAGATAAATTTATGGTAGATGTACCGGTTTGAGGTATTTAATGATCAAAAAAATATTTTTGGGTAAATTTGTCACAAGTGTAACAGTTTGGGGTTTTTTGTGGTTAGAAAAATAATTTAGAGTAAATATGTCATACGTGTACCAATTTAGAGTTTTCACGGTATTAACTCAAAAAAAAAAGGATAATATGTTCAAAACATTAAAATGAGGAATGTCAAAGCCAAAGGAGAAGTGAAAAAAGCACCGCCATTCTGAAAAAAGAAAAACATTTTCCTTCTTTTTCCTTCCTCCACTTTTTCACGTGTATTTTCCTTTTAACTATTTGAAAAAAAAATTAAAAAAGAATTAGAAAAATTTTGACTAATTTTTAAATAAATTTTACTCTTTTCTGTCTTCTTTTGCCGATCACAAGGGATTGGCCACTGGCGAGGCTCCAATTCGCCCCTAGCTAGCCAGTGAGGCCTCACCTCACCGACCTCAACTTGCTTGGCTAGATCCAGTAAGGTAAAGCTCGGCCTCCCTTGCTAGCCACAAGTGAGCTGGAGCCTCACCTGTGGCCAATGATTGGCGGAGGAAGAAACAAAAGAGAAAAATAAGAAAATAAAAATTAAATGTAAAGATATAAAACTATCAAAATTTTAAATTTTTTTTGAAGTAGAAGAAAATTTCACGTCAATGCCGGCCGTGTCACGTATAACAGGTTAGGTCCATATTAGCAATTTTCGATCAAATGATGAAGAAGAAAATCTAATGTGATTTTCCTTAACAATTAGTGAAAAAAAATCCAATTTGATTTGATTTTATCTTTAAAAAAATATCGTCATTTTCCTAAGAAACAGATTTCTAGAAATTTTTTTTCCTTGAAACACCACATTTTTCGCAAAACAAACGGAGCATTAACCCCCCTAAAAGGGATTGGCTCTACATGATGATGGACCCATTTGGGCGTGTGACTCCACGTCGCGAGTTCGATCCCCCTCTGTTCGTAAAGTGCTGATAATGCTTTATTGAACCATCAGCCCGGGCAATCTCATGACATAATTGGGCCATGGACTAGCGAGGAGTTCATTTGCCACGACCTAAATTTTTCGCAAATAAATAACTAATAAATAATTTAGCCTCAAGTGAGGTACGAATTTTTCTTTTCACTATACATGATCAAAACTTCCGATGAATATACTTCTATTTTAGCTGAGCGAGTTGGTCCAATCATTGCACAGATCTTCGGAAGCATCAATCTAAATGTCCTTGAACTCCGAACTTGTCCAATCTATCAAATATTTTAGGTGACCCTAAATTCAGTAAATGAATATCTAGATATGAGGTAGGAGATCATCTTATCACTCAACTTGAGAGCACGACAACACAGTATCAATCACAGAGTAGTACATATCACTTATAAGAACCACTATAACTCAGGAAATAGCAATCACTAATTTGGCTATGGCACAATATTGCCCTCGGTCTGTCGTCAGACTCCTCCGATTGCAATAAGCTCGATCATCGAAGGGTCTTTCCTCCGTAGCCAACTTGCCTCAATTCTACCAACGAGGACAAGAATCATTTGTTTTTTTGACTGTCACGCTTCTTTCAAGGGGCGGAAGTCTACCTCGCTTCTTCATCTGATTGATGATGTGCCTGGCGATTGGACTGTTCAAGCTACACGGGTCTATCGACATATTTTGAGGAAGATCCTTGCCTCAGTTGCTGTTTAAGGTGCCGTGTCCTCCGTATACGTTCGACTGTTTACGGCTTACTAGGAACTAATGTTTGCGTAGCTTTTCTTTTGCTGTTAATACTGATTCACTCTTGTACTGATGATTTGGAGGTTCCTTGCAGAAAGATTAGCACATTGAGCTAGGAAGAAAATTTGTGGAGAAAGACAAACAACCCCTTGTTCTAACCGAGGCATTACAACGCTGTAGAGGTGCTTTCTTGTTCTTGAGGATTTTGAGGTTGTGGGGTTTGTATTGCTACTGGGGACGGTGACCGAGTATGGTTATGGACTCGATCATTTCTGTGGAAAACAATATGATATTACAACCGTCAAAGATCGTCGCCGGTTCTTGTGATGATGTAGCCGCTTCATGTCGTGGCTGCACGTATTATTCATTCTGCATTGGTTGTGCATTAGGCTGGATACGGCAGAAAAGTTGTATTCATATCCCTCTCTGCTTCATACACGTGCGCTTGCCCGCAATGAACCCAGAAAAAATAAAAGAAAAGGTTGTCCATTGCAATAATCACTAGAAACTACCTATGCTTAGACAAAATATTGGATATTAGATTCAGCCGGCCAATTCCGAGTCAACTGATGCTCAATGACAAAATGAATCCAAGAAAGAATGGTGCATAAAAAAGTTGAACACTCAAGTTTTCTGTGCAACTTAGGCATATAAAAACATTGCTTCATTTGAATCACCTCTTGGTCAGGTATTACAAAATATATCCGACTTCAAATCTGCAGTTTGCCAAACAATGGATAGAATATGACAATATCCCAGGATTTCATATCCTATCTTATCCAATCCTATCGTCATTAAAAATCTGGATGACTAAACGCAACTAAAAAAGATTGGCTCTGTGGGATGATGGACCCATTTGGGCGTGTGACTCAACGTCGCGAGTTCGATCCCCTCTATTCGTAAAGTGCTGATAATGCTTTATTGAGCCATTGGCCTGGGCAATCTCATGACGTGATTGGGCCATGGACTAGTGAGGAGTTCATTTGTCACAACCTAAATTTTTCACGAATAAATAACAAATAAATAATTTAGCCTCAAGTGATGTACAATTTTTTTTTTTTACTATACACGATCAAAACTTCCGATGAATATACTTCTATTTTAGCTGCGCACGTTGGTCCAATCATTGCAGAGATCTTCGGAAGCGTTGATCTAAATGTCCTTGAACTCCAAACAAATATTTTTAGGTGACCCTAAACTCAGTAAATGAATCTCTAGATCTGAGGTAGGAGATTATCTTATCACTCAAATTGAGAGCACGACAACACAGTATCAATCACGGAGTAGTACATATGACTTACAAGAATCACTATAATTTAGGAAATAGCAATCACTAATTTCGCTGTGGTACGGCATTTATTAAGCTTGTTCCTTAATAATTTACATAATCCCAACAGAATAAATTGATCATTCAAGAACTAAAACACGCGTATTCTACATGATTTCAAGTGCTTGTAGCTAAATCTCAATCTAACGTGTTAAACAAATCATCTTTTGGGAGCACGTACCAAAACGGAGATTTACGAACGTATCAAGAATTCACATAATCATAAAAATCGTCAACAAACATTAATTAACGATGCCAAATTTCCCTCAACACATGCTCACTACAATAATAAGGATATCAATGTGCTCTAAACAACGAGTATTCACACCCGCTTTCTTAACAAATTGTTTCAAATATTTTCGGATGTAAATCATCCATTATATGTGAATGAGTATTATCACGTGTGCACTGAGATTAGATTCCATGAGCTTGTATTCAATTTAACACTCAAATGCATGTAGATGAGCACACTGCTCTTAATGTACAAATTAATACTACGTAGCATCTCACTGATATACGCAGGTGAGTATTTATTACTTATTCCTAACTGGCCATGACCCATCTCGGCTAGTAAGGCATCTCTACTAATTAGGCATTTTCACCACCAACTTGTGGAAGGCTGAATCATAAGCACATATTTGCCATGGCACTAAGGGCCTGCATAGCAACAATTCTAATCCGAAACGGTGATTCTTATTAGAATTGATTTTTTTTTTATTTTGCTCCCTGGATGAGTTTTAGATAATCGTAATGTATTTGGTAACTGCACAAAATTTTTATCCTCAAAAATAATTTCTCTTCCTAATTTTTGTCATTTGAGTCAAATAATTACGTAGTTATTTTGTAAAATTTCATCTTACATTCTAAATTACAGATAATACTCATTTCTCAGTGCACACATGATAACACTCATTTACGTATAATGAATTATTTACATCTGAAAATGTTTGAAATAATTTGTTTAGAAAGCGGGTGTGAACGTGAATGTTGTTTAGAGTACATTGATATCCTTATCATTGAAGTGAGCCCACCATTTGAGTCGCTGCATTCTCGAACCACTGCTTCATAGCCCATTCGAGGTCTGTCTCCTTAATTCATTACATGACATTCCTCCTTCCCTTCGCATATCAAACATTTGAGTCTCAGAATCTACCACGTTAATATAGTCATCCATCATGTTTGCGGCCCCGGGAAAACCTTCGTTCGGACTAACCCGTGATCCATGCAGAGCCGGCATTCACTCCCGACGGAGTCGTCGCCTCCTCGAGATGAGCGCTCGGTAGATAACTTCTTTGTAATTTAGATTGCAAGCTTGCCTCGATGCACCGTATATCTCGAGCCTTGGAGAACCACCGCGTGACTTCCTATAGTCACGATCTCTTCAGACTCGAAAGATTTGAGAGAGGCATAAAACCCACAATCGCTAACTGCTATAGTCTCCAATGTGTTCGATACTAAAAGCATGCAAGCCTATGATCTTAGGAGTTCCTCAAGAAGAAATTGCGGGTGCGTTGATTTGAACCAAGACCCTAAACAAGAAGACAAATGCACTCGCTTCTTCAACTGTCCCTTCCCTTCCATTTTACAAACTCATGGTGTCAATGGGCCGGGTCTCGTATAGGCCCAGCCTGAAACCAAACAATGCCAATCTTTGCCCGGCCCGGCCCGATACCCAAATTATATACGTCCAAGTTCTTTTTTTTAATTATTTTTTCTTTTTTGAATCAAGCTCCAAAATCTTTATATTATATTTGCTTTTTCGATATTAGTGGAAATTTAGTTCGGTATCAATTTTCTTATCTAAATTTTCGACTCAGAATTCGTTTGTAATGTCTCGGGTCTCCTTGCTTCAACTTTGGACAATGAAGCGGGTTCTTTTGTTTTTTCAAAATTTGTACAACTAATTCAACAAGGTGAAACCTACCACAAATGATCAAATGAATATTCTTTAGTTTTCTCCTTGCTTTGTCAATTAGATAGTTAGTGCTATTAGTGGTGCGGTGAAATTCATCATTCATGTCCATTTCAACTTTCAATGTACTATCCGACTAACCGTTGGATCGCACATGTGTAAACATATGTTCATACTTAAATTGGAGCAAAAAAAAAAAAAAAACCAAGCCCTTCAAAGGAAGACATCACCGCTTAGATAAGAATGACTAGGACCCGTCACGGCATAGCTATAAACTTCAACAACTCACGGCCGGTTCAATCTCAATCGATCATGTACAGCGAGTTCTGACTTTTGAGTACTATGCATGGCATCACAGAGATTATCTATACATTTTCGCTAGGACACAAAACAAGGCAGCATTCAGTTCACTCGTCAAATAACTGTCCAGGAAGCATCCTTAGCTAGTGAAGTTTGAATTCCCATCTGTTTCCATTGTAGGTTTGAATTTGAAGTATGAAATAAATCTATTGCCATCTGACATCTCCACATAATGTCTTTTCCTAAATTTAAAGAAAAAAAAAAAGGCCTGTGCTGGCTTCCGCTTTCTTCTGTCATGACAATACTGCGAGGCTTGGCGCTCGACGACAAGAGAGGGTGCTGGAAGGCGACATTCGCGGAGTCGCCGATCCAGAGCCGCAAGTTGCTCGACATGATGCTACTGCTGTGGAACTGGGACCAATCCCCAGGCGGCAATGACTTGCTGAAGCTAGTGCTCAACAGGATGCTACTGATGCTACTGATGTGGAATCGACCAGGCATTCACTCAAGCTGCCCCTTATCTTCCCTGCGTCGGTGCATATATCTAATAATCTATACGAACTATTTAGCTAAGAGTTAGTAACCGACCATGCAAACTTTTTTGCCAAATACTACACACCACCATTCAATTATAGTGGGAACAGCGATAGTGACTTGAAATTGAATTCGACGTTGGGTCTTTCAATCTCAATCGATCATGTATGACACACTGGGAAGAAATTAACATAACGAATTCTGATTTTTCCCAAACTTTGAAATAGAGAACATTAGTTGAATCAATAATGTTGCCTATTAAAGCAATTAGTCCTCTTCTCTTAAGCAACTAAGCGTGCGCTGTCCAAAAAACCTTGAGAGATCCCAAAATACTTTTTCTCTATACATATTTCTGAGCCTACTGACCTCCTCATCCATGGGAACATGTCAATCACCAAGAGACATCGATGTCAAGTTTGGCTCCATGGTCGGAGTTGGCAACTCTTTATTAAATTTGCAATGATTTTCCACAACTATATTTTTTTTAACCTGACTCAAACTTTTCGAGTTCGTGCAAGTTCTCAATCGAACAAAAAAGTGGCGTGCTTCGTGACTAATCTTGAGCACATATAAGAGCCTCAACCATGCTAGGGGTCAAGGAGCTATGAAACACATTAAGCACACGACCTTCTTTGCCAAATTCTGCCTCTGATGCTACGGTCAACACAGGCACAACCAAGATATCTCAAGCAATAGAAGCAAGAATAGGATATCCTGAAGAATTTCCTTTCCACCAACTTAAAAGATCAAAAGTAGCACTGTAACGTTCACATCTTTCCTCCAAATATAGGTCCAATTCAGATTTTTCTTCCAAATATTCTTGTCAATTTGGCTAAGATACTTTGCAGTCAAAAAATCAGCATCAACCACAGGAGATGTTGACATGCTTACTATCCTTGTGCTCTTTTGCCTCAAGATGCTTTGGGGGCATACATCAATGCTGTATTGCTCGAACAATGACATCAGAAATGTTAGTACTCTATCTCATAAAGTTCTTGCATCCTTACTTTCATACACATCAATAATCATCCACTTCACATATCCCCACCTATGTTGTGAGTTAAGTATGCATGCAATGAACAAGGTAAGATTGATGTTGTTCATGTTGCCAATATACTTATTGAACTTGATCTTCATTCTCTTAGCCATTTCCTGCAAACTAGGGTCCTCATTTTGATAATACTTCTCAATGATTCCATGGATCCCATACACATTCTTCCCCATATCATTGGTAGTGACATAAGAAGAACCTGAAAATTTTAAAGTCGTATCACAGATCAACTTCAGGAAAGGAAGAAAGTTATGGACATACTCCCAAGCATCACTAGTGAGCAACCCTTTCGCCCTGAAAAGCTCTTGAACAAATTTGTGATCTTGAAATGCTAATGAGTTAAAAGCTATTTGAAACTTGAGAGCCTCTTTCAGCATCATGTATGTTGAGTCCCGAGTCTTCACATCTAAATGCACAATACTCTTATACTTAGTATTCTCAAACTCAATACAATCTTTAAACCATCTCAATCTCCCGGGAGAAGACTCGTATAATGCACAGCTAAACGTATTCTAACGAAGGAATCGTTCACGTCTTTCAACCCATCTCTCACAATCAAATTCAGTATATAAGCACAACACCTCGCATGAAGTAACTCACCTCTCAACACTAGAGAGTTTCAAGAGCTAAGTTTGTTTCTTAAATGCTGAATCCCTCAGTCATTTGAGCTCGCATCACCCACGGTGATAGAAAATACATTTTTAATCCCCCACTCAATCAAGCTTTCTCAATCGATTTTCCTATAATCTTAGCAAAATGACTCGAGATTTGACAGAAATTTAATATTTTCTTTGGCAACTTTTAATTGGCATCAATGAAATGAGCAGTGAGACACATATAACTCAAATTTTGACATGACGCCCATCTTCAGGAGTCTCAGTTATAAGACAGACTCCTGAAGATGTATCAGAGAAATATTTCCTCAATTTACTTTTTTCTTCCAAGTACAACTTGTAACAATCATGCCTTAATGTGTTACATGTCGAATTGCAAACTTCGGCTAGATTCTGTACACAAGTACGTTCATCAATAATAAACATGGTCGCTAGGTCTTTGCATCAGCTAGAGCGTGTTCAGCTTGTCCCAAGTGAATCCAGCAAAGACTTCGGTTGAATCAAAGCCAGCATTTGTTACACAGTTGCAGAGGAATAACCTATAAAATGTGGATGATCTTCAAGACTAAGGTGATGTCTAGGACAACCAATTTTCAAATTTGGTATATATTCTACATCAAACCCCCTAAATCTAGAAGAACACACACACACACGTGGATTGTTGAGTCATCTTCATAACTTTCAAAAGGTGCTAATCTGGGGGGTTAATGCCATATCAGACTGGTTCCAAATGTTCCGTGAAACAGTTGCAACCTTCATACAAGCTAAGAAGACCAAAATGCTCCCAATTTCTTTACAAATGATCCCAGTTTCTTTACAAGTGCACATCTTACTTTTTATTACCTCTATCCCTTTGAGTTTCATAGATTGATGCCAATTTCCACTATTCACACTCAATAGCGGGCAAATCACGATCATCCTCACCCACCATTTTCACTACCCAGAGCAACCCAAAGTTCCACAAGACGATTCACAAGAAGCCTCGAAATCCATACACTAGCACAGATTCTAGATTCTTGGGGGCAGCGACCCTATGATGACCTCTGCGAAGCACGCGCATAGAAGGAACGGGCGCTTCAACTAACCACGACGCGCGACCAAAATAACAAAGTACACCACATTGTAAAAACGACATTGGATCCAAAACCTAGAAACAAACAAGCCAGAACGAACCACGCACAAACACGCGATTGCAATCCCACGGAATGACATGGGGGTGCAGTACAAATTCAGCATGTGAATCGAGCAAGGCGAGCAACCAGTTTGACGCAGGTCCCGAAAACGAAGGCCGAAAACAGGACGGATTTCACTAGGGAGGAAGCCCGGTCAGTTGGATTTCGAATTTAGCACGAGGGAGATTCGACGGCAAGAGAGAATCATGTTTTTGATTGGACGTCTTTTCACTCACTCTGTGTCCAGGCTGCGGGAGATGAGTTTTGTTTTTCGGGCCTTAGTGGTACCGACTCAAGCCAAGGCTTTTATTTTTGGACTACCAGCACTTATTCTAAGAAGACCAAGACCCGGCCCAAAAATTCCCTAAATTTTCGACCGGACTGGGTCAGGCTAGACCGGCGTGCCTTTTTGACAGCCCTGCTAGTCACCATTACCAAGCCACACCAGAAACATTGCTTCATCATTTTCGGGGCGGACTGGGTCAGGCTAGGCCTGCACGGGCCTTTTTGACAGCCCTGCTAGTCATCATTACCAAGCCACACCAGAAACATTGCTTCATCGAACGAATACTCCGCACACGATACGTGCCTGCAGCCCCTCGATCTAACAACATCAGCAACGAACCCGTCGCATACCGAAACAATTACTCGAGCGGTAGCCTCTCCACGTATGTATCACGCACGACTACTCTCCACTCTCACACAGCTGAGTTCAGCGGTGGAAGATGGCGGTAAGAGAATTTAAGGAAGCTGAGTAAGTTCTCTTCGACGCTTAGGCTACTAATATGGATCTAAAACATAACGATAGAGCAACAGGGGCAAAAGCAGAAGAGCGACTGAATGAAATAAAGCAGCACAGAGAAACCGAGCACTGGGAAAAAAACTCATTCCATTCATTATTTTCTCTCTACATCACTCTTCTTTACAAGCAATGCCGAGTCAACTAGGTCATATAAGGATATTAACATAGGTCAAAATTTGATATCTAAGGGCTATATTTACACTAAGGTAACGAAAAAAAAAATGGAGAGAGGAGGGGCCAGATTAAGATGCAGCAGCTAGAGGAGGAGGCAATTGAGAAGCTCCTCGGACGAAACTCGGAGGTGACGCTGTCATGGTATCGTCCCTAACCTCCTCATTGTCGTTGACCTCATTGTTGTCGTCTTCTTCTTCTTCGGCATCCCACAAGAAGTGAGCATATGAAGCCATAACATAACTGCACCATCACCAAAACCAAAATTGCTCAATACAACCACCTTTGAAAAGCCATACATGAACCATACTTGCAATTTCAAGAACAACCATAGTGGTAGCCAAAACGTTCAAATCAGTTCACCTAATCCTATACAACATACAACAATACTTTTTTTAACTTCATGAACAATCAAATCTGTTCAACTAAATCATATTCTGTCTCTAGTTATGTCCAAGCATTCAGGCTGAAATCAAGGAACTTGAATCCTCTTAATAGCTGCCCAGATTGCTTACCAATCATCAGGGGCGGCTTTAACGGCCTGATCAAAGTAATTCTGTGCACGTTCCGAGTCCTTATGGCTCTCCCATACCAGGTCTGCATACATGGACAGAACGTTTCCATCTTTTGGGTTCGCCAGAATTGCTCTCCCGCAGTACTCTTCGGCCTTCTTGAAATCACCTCGAACCTAATTCCGATTACAAAGACAAATCATTAGAATAGAAAGGATCAGCTACATATCTCATGCTCCACCATCAAAGTCGAATCGATGAACGGAGCACAAAGATAGACAATTCAAGCCAATGTTTCCAAAAGCTATTGCTCTAGCATCCAATTCACTCATATCATTATTTATATTATACATCAAAGAGTTCCAAGCCCTTCTCATAGAGAAGGAAGCCGACATAATTCATAGTTTTCTGCTAAAATCCCATGTTTCATTAGAAAAATCTAGTCTTTTTTTCTCCAAGAAGAAAAAAAAGTAGAGTAACTGTACGCCAACACTTCACTCGCCTCTTTGACTTACTAAACAAACGCAAGAACAAAAGACAGGCAACCAATCCTCACAACGCAAAACCAAGCCAAAATCAAAGAATCATAGGCAAAAGAAGTAGCTAATCCATCAAATTAAACAACCAAAGGATCCATCTTTTAACAAAATCGTACCTCTTTCAAGAACCTCGCGTAATTGCTAAGAATGAGAGCATTCCCAGGATCAGCCTCGATCATCCTCTTATAATACGAATCCGTGCTCCCCTTCCCGCGATTCGCATCCCAGTCCTCGAACCTCCCCCCGCCGTCACCGCCGTCCGAACTCCCGCCGCCGCTCCCTCCCCCGCCGCAAATCTTGCCGCCCCCGCCGTCGCCGACATCTCCCCCGACCAGAAGGCTCAAGAAACCCGCGTCGCCCACCCGGATCTGGCACCCCTCCTCTTCGCCCTCCTCCTCCAGCGCGAGGCCATTGAGGAACCCCGGGATCGGCTTCCTCTTCGGCACCGATATATCCTGCAGGTTGGACTCCGACCGGGCTCTGGCGACCCTCTTGCTGGCGAAGTCGTCGAAGGGCGAGTAAGAGGCGGTCAGCGAGACGGAACGCGTGCGGCTGATGGGGTGGACGGCCTCGGGCGAGGGCGAGGGCGGCGAGGACTCCTTCGCGTGAGGCGTCCATGAGTTGAGGACTGGTGTTGATGCACTCCGCAAAAGCATCTTCTTCTTCTTCTTCTTCCCTCTTTCGTTTCCGATCTCAGAAACACAGTGCCGAGAGAGAGAGTAGTTCTCCGAGAGGCTGAGATGCAGAAGTTGCAAAAGCGGAGGGCAAAAGGCGGTTTTATAGGAAGAGGAGAGTGGGAGTACGGATTCCATGGTGGCCGTCGATTTGTAGCCCATCGAAGGGGTGGAAATGATTGGGGGGGTTTTCGGGAAAATGTGCGCGTGAATGTCGTGACGCACGTTGGATTTCGCCTGCATGCCCGGTTTCCGAGAAACGCCCTCCTTGGTTGTCGTTTTGACCTCCATTCGCAATTCATGCCGCGTCTTATAATTGGGTTCATTGTTTAAGAGAAAATGATGCGAGTGGTACATCATCTTTGAGCCAACATTTTCACAGGACTCTGTGTATTTTAAATTTGCTCGACCTAAGCATTAACATATAATGTCATCCTTAAATTTTAATTTTATTCAATATTATCTCTAAATTTTTGAATAAAATTAAAAATTCAGAAATCACATTGAATAAATTAAAAGTCTATGGATAACATTGAACACTGTTTATGTCAAAGCTTATAGATCATTTTGTATTATTATCTCATTATTTAGCACTACTCAAACATGATTACAAAGTTTATTTCTCGTTACGGCTCCATCTTTTTTACAAAAAATAATTTTCAAGAAAAAGTTTTTTTTTAGATTTTTTTTCGTGTTTACTTCAAAAAAAAAAGAAACTAGTAAAAAAGACATTCTTTGTCAATTAAAAAACACATTTAAAAGTGAGGAACTTTCACCTAACGAAGCACATTCTCCTCCATACATTCCTTTAATTATTTTTTATTTTTCTTTTATTTTTCTTTTCTTTTCTTTTTAAAAAATATAATATTTAATCATTTTTTCTTTTTTCATTTTCCTTGTTCTTCAACTGGTGGTCGGCCATAGCGACGGCCAATGACTAGCCCCAGCCTAACCTAACACTAGCTAGGTGGCTCTTTAGAATCTGGCAAGCTCGAGACTCATTAAATCGAACACATCACTTGGGACCAGTTGCGGTAGGCCAAAGAATAAGGAGAAAGAAAAACAATGAAAAGCAAAAAAAAAAATACATTTAAATTAAAATTTAGTTTTCTATATAAATAAAAGATAAAAAAAAATATTAAAAGGAGTTGACAGAGACAAAATATTTTCTAATTCATTTTCAGATTTCAGTCCAATATCAAAAAATAAATTGTCATTTTCTAGAAAAACGACTTTATGAAAAATATTTTCCAGAAAATGTCACATTCTTCACGAAACAAACGGAGCCTGTGAATAGCAATGCATCATTTTCGAGTTTTGATCTGTACATCGATTTCATATTCGGGCATGGCCATTCATTTTCATTTCGAATTAGGAACCACCGTACTCGAGCATGGCCATTCCGTCTTCATTGCACGGTTGACCACTTGCGTCATCACTCGGCCAGCCCCTCCTCAATTAAGATGGAGTCAGCCAAGCGGTGGGGCCGCCGCCGCCATCCTCTCGCTCACATGACGGGACGGCGACGGTCGAGCTCTCCCCCCCGCCCCCCCACTGCCCGTCTTTCGGAGTACCGCTGGCAAACGATCATTTCGCCGGCCAAGCTGAAAACGAGAGGAGGGGGCGATTCTGCCTGGGTCCATGTCAGCATTGAAAGTCCCCTCCAAGTTGCGCAGTATTAACAGTTTTGCCACCGGTGCGCGTGAGAGCCTGGATTTCGCTGTCGTGGGCTCCGGTGGTCGCGAGCTCAAAATTCGATTTGCCAACTTAATTTTATCTTTCTAATCGAGCGATGGGACGTGGGGGGGTATTTACGTCATAATCGTGAGTCAAGAGAGGCGCCCGGAACGGAGGTGACAACATTCAATATTTAATTAAGTTCAAGCCTAGCTCGATGCTCGATTCGACTATTCCCTTCATCGAGCAATTTCTAGCTAAAGCTCAAGTGGGCTCCACTCCTTTGAGTGCTCGAGCTCTTAAAAAATCGAACAGGATTGATCCGAAGTTTGCATAATTCACGTATTATGATGGTAAAACTCACAAATCTGACACGATCGGTCAGACAATTCATCATGGTCCGAAAACAACTTTCAGCGGTGCAGGCTCTATCTGATTTATCCCATATCAATCGTGAAAAATGGGTAATGATCGATTTATAATTTATAAATGTAGGAGAAAGTCTCATCCTTTAAATTAATTCTTAGAATGAGAGAAGCTAAAGATCACCCAACACTAGTATCATAGCCCATTTTACCAATAATTCATAGATAACTTTTTGGCGGCTAGTGTTGTGCTCATTCGAAAGGTCCGATCTCGATTCGTCTATTGATAGCCCTCTGCTTGCAACGGGACGCTTGACTTGCGCGTGCCATGCTTAATATGGCGACTCGAGCTCGAGGCTCTGGCGAAGAAGACAAGCACGCTCAATAAATTTATGAGACGTGTTTCGGCAGCTAGTATCATGCTCCATCCGGAAAGGTATGGTCTCGATCCGGCCATCTGCTCGCAATGAGATGCTCGGCTCGTGCGCACCATGCTTGGTTTGGCGGCTCGGGCGAAGAAGACAAGCTTGCTTAATAATTTTTCGGAGGACTCGAAAGGAGAACATGATTGGGGTGGAGCCCGGCAGCCGGATTCAACGGTGAGAACTCGAGCCATGGGTCACGGCCGTCGCACGTCAAGGGGACGAGAGGCCAATCCGGTGGGCGGACGCACTCCGCCCACCAAGACAGATTTTTAGGGGCCCCAGTCCGAAGTGCGCTCTGTCATGGGGCGACCACAAGTTGGCCCGGCTCAGGGGCAGCTCGGTCATTTCCCATTCGCTCGGAGACGCTAGAGATATTTTTCCTATTATTATTTCAATTTCCTACCTTTTTCACTTTTGACTATTTGGGGTCTTGGTCGTGGTGTTTTCTCTTTTTTTTTTTTTTTCCGGTCGGACTTTTGTTACTCCTCGAAAAGGAATTGCGAACCTCGTACAGCCAGAATTTTGCCGTAATAAGATAGTAAAGGACTTTACAAGTGCGGCACGTAATGAACTGGACGTCCATTTCTCATGAACAGAAAGTTCAAAGGTAGTAAGGAAGGAGAGAGAGATATCTCTCACGGGTCGGCGGTCGCCCGCCGTTTTTAGACTCCTTTGAGATTGAGGCTCGATGAGGCATCGCATGGCGACCCGAGATTGGCTTCGGCCCGATGGTTGCCTGGAGACGAGGGATACGATTGACAGAGGTGGTTTTAGTTTAACGACGCAATTAGGAGTCGTATTTGTTGGCGCGATCTAGGCTTCTACTTATCTGAGGTCACTGTATATTCATGGCTCGTTTCATTGATAATCTTAATCCTCAAGGATCAAGGTCTACTCGCGAACATGAGGATACTCTCGTACGGAGTGATCGACAGATGTGTCGCTTCAAACTCTAATATACAATGAGACTCTTAGCAATAATTAAAAGTGAGTCTGTGAATCGGATAATGTCATTTTGAGCCGAAAATATGGCGCGCCTTTCGGCCTCGCCTTTGCTCCCATTCAAAAGAAGTTTCAGAAAAAGTCGGAAAGGTCCCAACTTGAAGAGAGTCCTCAAGCATCTGGCGATGGAGAAAACCAGAGAAAACATCAAGTGAATCTCCATCTACGAAAAGCTGATGATAACAGCAGAATATGTAAAGAGGTCTGCTTTCAAGATGACAAATCTTTTGCGAAGACCACCAGAGCAAGAGCCAGAGCGAGAGGGACGTTTCAATTTTGTGTGAAGGAGGTTCCATATGATTTTTGGGCAGGCCAGTGTAAGCCTCAAGCAGAACTTTCAGTGCTGTGTGGAAGCGCTTACAAGTACAACTGTAAGGGAAAAGCCGGTCAGTCTCCGTCCACTTCTTTCCGCATGAGAAAGACAGTTTTGTTTCATTCCATTTCCACGTCGCTTTAGCTTTGCAAAAGATCAACGTAGTGGTCCGGACCCCCACCTTTACGTGCTTCCATTTCCCTTCCCCCTTCGCGAAAATCTTTACCATGTTCGATTCCCCAAATCCAGTAACTGTTCTATGCATCGCAATACCAGTAAAGAGTACATACGCCGGCTGGCTTGAAATCGATTGGCACAAGCTAATCTGTGGGATCGCCGTCGTATTCATCGGAGACTTGAATCCAAAAACTGGCACGGCCCTCTTGTCAACAAGCTGGCTTGGACCGAGGTGACTCGGTGCGATCACGCATGAACCTATCCAAGCTCAAAACAACGGGGCAGAGCCCGATTCGACTCGAACATTTTCAAGTTGTGTAAAAGGAAACATCACCAATGCTTGGAAGCCCTTACCCAAAAGAAATAACATCACCAATGCTTGGAAGCTGTACATTTTGGTGAGCTACTACTTCTGGGTGCCCAGTTACCTGGCCTGATGTACCCCCTTTGATGTTATGTACTGTACCTATATGTACATGCTAACCTGAGACTCAGATTGGATAATTGGGTGTTCATTGCTGGTCGAGAAAAGAAGATTAGTTGAATAATTTCATTTTCCCCCAGACGATAACAATAGCCTTGAAACTTTCGTCTGTTGACATTCCTAGCCCTCCGAAAACTTATGCGTGCCATTCCCTTTGTTCGTGCACTTCAATGAGCCTCATTAGATTGACTCAAAAGCATCATGAACATGTCCTTCGACCTGCTCTATAATTAGAACACAGGCAAAATTGTTAACCGACCAATCAATCGAACTGTGGTTAAGTTAGCTAGGTGCGATTTTAAGTTCCACAGACATGAACTTTGTAGGAAGCGCAAACTGAAGAGCCAAACAAAGCATGCGACTCTTAGAGCCTGCATAGTAACTATCCTGTTCCGAAAAACTGATTTTGATTAAAATGACTTTTTCTGATTCTGTTCCTGAATGAGTTTTAAAGAATCAGAAACGCGTTTGATAACAGCACAAAATTTCTGTTTTGAAAAACTGTTGCTCTTCTTAATTTTTTTTCATTTAAGTCAAATAATTATGTAATTACTTTGTAAAATTTTATTCTAAATTGAAGACTAATTTCCAATGCACACTAAAAAAATTTTAAATACATTTATTTTTTTTAGCTTGTCATAATAAATGAAACACAAATTTTAATACATGACATTTGAAGCTCGATTAAAGCATGAGACACGTTCCCATATTAATGACTCATTTTTTTCTTTAAATGTTGCGTTTTCCAAATACATACAAACATAGTAGTCGAACAATCAAATTATCATTGAAAAAAATCAAATTATCTTCATTGATACGAAATACAAGTCCTTCACTATCATTTTACAGCTTCTATCATAAATTCAAGTGGGTGTTTAGCTCCAGCTCCACATGCAGATGGTCACATTTTGTGACGCGCGGCTACGAGTATAAATGTTACTATCCACACATTAGATGCCCTCATCTTCTGCTATATTTTTTGTAGAAGAATAAATCTATGAAATCTAGAAAATTTAGGTCTAAAATTATGAAAATGAGGTCAAACTAGTCTCATCTAAGCTTCTTCTATTTTTAGGAATTTCCTAAAATTTTTGTGATTTTTAAAAAAAATTTCAATTTTTTTCGAAATTTTTTATTTTTATTTTTATTAGGTTGAGAGAAAAGTGACGAGAGAACTGAAAGAAAAAAGTGAGAGATGTGAGATTTCATTCTGTTTTGTGATTCTCAAAAGTGATTATAATTTCAGAACCAACTTTTTTTTTTGTTCTGGATTTTGCTCTAAAAGTGATTCTGATTCTCTAAAACTGATTCTTGGAACAGAATCAGAATCAGAATTATTTGCGTTACCAAACATGATTCTCATTCTTTACTATTTCAGGAAACAGAATCAGAGAATCAGAATGGTTACCATGCAGGCCCTTAGTAACTCTATGTCACCATTGGTTTCCCCAAATACATTTGTCTCATCAGCCTTTCTAAATCTCATAGTTACACCTGTTTAAGTCCCAAGAACCATAACACTTCAAGAGTGAACAGCCAAAAAGGCGGATCGCATGAAAAACCTTTGCCTCATCGTAAAAGGCGCTACCGCGTCTATACAATTGTTGAAATGCCATAACTGCAGATATTCAGATTACAGATGCCTCGTATTTCTCCAGTGACAGAACTGGGGTGAAGTGACAGAGGCGCTTACAGTTTCTTCTGGTACAGGCAAGTGTTCGCTTATGGTTCAGCTTTAACCTTCACATCACCATTTGGCAAGGAACTTTGTGCTTGAGCTAGCCGCTTCGCTTCCTGTATCAAGAAAACACTATGAGGACTCTCTCTCAGATCAGAAACTACTTTAATCATGAATTGAACTACTAGGGGACACTGCCAAGTACTGAGTGTTCCATAAATACCATCAGCTCCACTACTGGGAGATTAAATACAATCAGTGACTTTCCAGTTCAAAGGACCCTGCCAAGCTCAAGTTGATTGTACAGAGAACAAACGTGAACTGATAGCTGATTTTTTAAATTGATGACAAAGGTGATTTGGAAGGCCCATTGAGTGTCGGATACAACACTAGTTGTTCAAATGCCCCCTGCTAAATATGTGCAGGTAAGAATAATAATCGTATCCAACCTTCCTGTACCAAGCTTTACTCTCACTTGTAGAGAAAACAAACACAGAAAATTCAAAATTGGCCACAAATAATCAAGACTTTTATGGACGCTTAATCCCCGCCATCAATTATTCATGATTTTTTTTTCACTATGAATTCCAGTTATTTCTGTTTGTCAGTTAAGTGACTCCATCACATAAGAAAATTACCATTGAAGATATAAAGCTACATATTTCTGAGCCTGAAATGCTTCTAAGCTGCAGTCCTCCTAAGCCTTCACCCTACATTAAATGCCATCTGCTACATTGCTAACTCTAGCAAATATAACTCGTCCCTCATTGTTTTTTTATGATAAATAGTCAACTTAATTAGGCAGCAGCACTCAAAGATTACTTTTCCTCAGAGCTCTCTTTCAAACGCACAACCCAAGGTGTGACCACATCAATATCAACATTAACATCACCTTTATCCCAAACCAATTGAGGTCTGCGGTCAATGAACCCGTAGCGAAAAGCATAAAATATATTAAAATAAAAGGAAAAAACTGGAGAAGAGGAACCTTAATGAAACAAGAACTTAGAGAAGTATAAGCTGCTCTTATCTCTCTAAAGTTAAAAGAGTGATGAGATCCAAGTTAGTATTGTAGTATCTCCTAGTACAAACAAAATTGACCACTAAGATCCCAACATGTTTAGTTTTCAAGCTTTAACTCCAAGCTTAAGGAAGGAGCTTGGAATGAGCTTTAGATTTTGAAATTAGACTCTCATTAAAATCGAACACCTTAATCTGTCAAATTGTGTACATACATCAACATCAACATCAAATTGTGTATATCAACATCAACATCAACATCACCTTTATCCCAAACCAGTTGGGGTCGGCGGTCGATGAATCCAAAGCGAAAAGTTTAAAATATACTAAAATAAAAGTAAAAAAATAAAAATAAAAACATAAAAATAAAAATAAAAAGTAAAAATATGGCTATCCAAAAATAAATAAATAAATAAATAAACAAACATATAAATAAATAGAAAGCACTAAAGCACTAAACAATTTGTGTACATATTATATATAAATCACCTACCAGTACTTCTTCAAAAGTTTTCAGGATTACAAGAATCCTCATATTAGCGAGACAGTAAGAGGTGCTTTTCAGAAAAGCTTCTATATGAACCAAACAGGGCAATTACTTTTAGCATTTGTGACGTACCTAATACTAATCATTTCAGAAATTTTCAAAACATATACACCTTTTATACTCATTGAAATTTGTCCAGATTTTAGATAAAACCCAAATAAATTTTTGAAGTCGCTTTTTTTTTTCTCTGGATGGCTTTTAACCCAGCAAAAAGTGCTCTCAAGTGGGTATTAATGCTGAAAGATTGCATATTTATCAAAGAGGAGGGCTCTCCAACACCAAAGCCAAGTTGTGTGACACAAGCAAAAGTAGACCACTGAGAAGAGGACTAGAAATAACAACTTACAGCAGCAGAAGCTGCTCTTATCTCTCTAAAAGAATCAGCTTCATCTGGGAATGCTTGATCAAGTTCCTCAAGAAGATGCCTGCGCAGACCCTGATAAAGGTGAAAAACGAAGATTAGTAACAACATATACTTTGTATCAGGCACTAAGGATTGTCTATGGTTGACAAAGAAATGGTACCTTGAATGCATCAGTTTTTCCCTTCGTGATTTGGTTTTTTGCAATGCAACTGTTGATGACATCCTTTGTAAATCCATCTGGATTCTTGCCATCATCAATCAAGCTGAAAAACAGAAAACAACAGGTTGAATGAGCGAACCTAGAAGTGCTTCTAGTAGGTATTGAAGATCGACATGTCAACTCACTTAAGGACCTCCACTGGAACCTGGATGTTGCACTTTTCTGATAATTTAACCATGTTGTCGAGCTCCAAGACAAGAGAATTACTGAAAGCCAAAGATTAGAGTGATCAGGTTAAGTATACATATAGAAATCCTGAGAACTTCAAAGTCTAGGGCTACAGAAGGAGATAAAATTAAGAGCTAAATTACATGCGCTGGAGGAGAGGGAGTTGAAGGCCAGTATTGAAGGACGAGACATTGAGGTAGAGTTGATGGAGGAGGCCCAGAGTTTTCTGGATAGAATTGATGACCTGATTGAGGTCCTGCTTCGGATCATCTTGTGAAGCTGAAGTAACATCATTTTGGGGATTTATCACCCCATTCCCACCACTCACACCCATGCTTGGCAAGGTATTCTGTGATGGATCCATATTAACTACTTCTCAGTCTTCTCCAATGTGAAGCACTCAAAATCTGTGTCATCTACTGATTGCCTGCGCAGATACAAGAAATGAAACGACCATTTAATGGAATAAGAAATGCTATACACATCATGTTTGTGACAAAGAGATCTAAAGACCTACATCCATATTTCCTATGTCATATAAATGTACCAACATGCCCCGAAGCAAACATCATGTGTACTAAAAAGAGAACCACAAAACAAATCATCTGCATTAGATAAACAGGTTCAGAAAAACTACGTTCAGATTTCACATATCATATAAATGAACTGACATGCAATGGAAAAAAAAAACTATAGTAGTTTTCCAATATCATATGATGTGCCAAACTGTAGAAAGAAAAAATAGACTTGGGATGCATTAAAAATAATTTGCAACTTCTCCAAGTTTAAGCTTCAGACCAAAAAGAAAGGCTGAAAAGTCAGGAGAATTACAGTTAGCAAGGGAAGACTTACTAACAAAAGAATGGCTAAACAAATTAGTTCATGATCTATTGAGGGGAATATGGTCCACAAGGTATGGATTGCTAAAATTAAAGCACAGCCTATAAACTTGCAAACTATCAATCCAAACCTAAAATCTGCATCTGATTATCAACAGAAATGGGGCATGTCATTCGAGATCTCATTTTATTTATGCATGGTGGAAGCCAAATGTACTTGAGATTGATTGCATTTCTGTTGTGTGACGCAAAATGAACTGAAAACCTAATGTCGGTAGTTCCAGAAAGTTTCAATATGCAAGTGCAGGGCTCGAGGCATAAGACATTGGAAGACTCCTTTAATCAAATAACAAATGCATCATCCTCATTAAAAACTAGTAGACAAAAGACAAAGGCATCTACCAGTTCTGAACCGAGCTAGCAAAATTGAAGACAATGCAAATTTGCATCAAGGTCTCTATACTGTAGGCTACAGATTCCTTGCTAACAGCTTCCCTCAGACATGCTGACAAATGTACAAAGACTTACTCTTATTTTCCTTATTCTTATGTCCCACAAAATCACATAAAGGATGATAAAAACGAGTAAATTTGATGCCCTGTCCCTAGGTGAATAAGAACGAAAAAAATGAACCAGCATTAAAAGTTGGTCGCTAGATCTCACCAACAAGACATCCAGATATGGTTACATCACAGAGCATATGTGGGCTTTCGTCGTAAGACATGGGGAGCAGAACAGGTGCGTAGAAACATTAATTGATGGAATAAGCTCAAAAGGAGGTCAAAGTTTGAAGTTTTGCATCGTTGGTATTGAATTTAGCATAAAATGACATCCGATCATCCTTTTACTTCTCCTCTCTAAAAATTACCTTATAACATCGTTGTATGGTCCAAAAAACACCATCGTATAGAAAAAGAAAAGTTTTGCACAATAATTCTATATACTCCTAAACAACTATAAGATGCAGAAGGGGAAGGTCAAGTCATTACTACACCAAGCTCTTGCTCCTAAGACCCTAATTTGAGCCACTAAGAAAACACAAGACTCCTTAAACTAAATATATACAAGCTCAAGCGCAATACCTTATGAGCTCAGCATAACGAGGGTAAGTCCACATCGACTCATTTCTGAGCAATTACCCAAGAGGTTAAGAGACCTATGAATATACAAGCTTACACTTAGAAACCAAAAACGAAAAGAAAAGAAAAGAAAAGACACAATCAATGAGTGAGGCCATTCTATGTAAGACAGTCAGGGTGTCCGTGTCTGCAACAAAAAAATCAAACCATCATAACTTGTACAAAAGAGGCTAATACTACAGGATCTTCCCATTCAAATTGAACACCAACTTTTCCCATGTAAACCAACCAAACTCCATTAAGGGAGATCATCACAAAGGAAAGAACCGGTCGTCGAGGACCAATGCCATATCCTAAATAAACCTCCCAGTTTCCAGATACGTTTCACCCAACACCCCGCATATAAGATTCACGCCCCGAGAAACTGCGAATCGGAGCGATCGACGCAACGATCAGAAGGGCACCCAACAGAGGGACATGCCATCGACCGGACACAATCCGCGTAATTAGGAAGAAGATCTAAGATTCTGCAAACTCACCTCCGCGACGAGAGCTTTTGAGGCAAAAATCGACTCCTTGGAAGCCGAAGAAGAACCGGCAACACCAGCTCGAATCAAGGGGAGGAGCGACTCAGTAAGTCGCGGTGGTGTGCCGAGAGAGATTCAACCAAGAGTTCAGCTCAATTCCGAAAGCAGAGATAGGAAAACGGAGAGAGAGAGAGTTGACGCTTAGAAGAGCAAAGAGGATTTAGGGCTTCGAGGGTTGCATTATCGTTCATTTTCAGCGATTGATTTGACCATCAAATTGGTCAAAACGTATTCATTTTAATAAATAAATAAAAATAATCTGATTACAATATCGAAGCGCAAAAAATCGTAATCCTTTACTCTCTCTATCTCAGTTCGGCCTTTCGATGACTTAAAATTCTAATAATTTCGCGAAGAATGAGTGATTCAAATAATATTTTTAAAAAAATGATCGCTTCTATCACAAAAAAAAAATAAAGGAACAAAAATATTTTCATAATTTACCTAACTATTTAGACACAAATTTTTATCGGCAATAAAAATATTTTTGTGATCGACTAATTATTTCAAGTAATACATGCTATCATTTTTAGAAAAATATTCTTTAATTTTTTTTTTGGCTAAACAAACATATCCTTAATTTCAAATTGAACATTGCAAAAAGTAGAAGTGAATAAATAGGTAAGTTGCTGCATCTTTGATTAAGTATAAGAGCAAAATAAACTTTTGAGTACTCCAAAAAACTGAAATTCATGTAAATTTTCCTGAGGCTTTCTTGGATCCTCACCAATGGTAAAAGAGTTACCTCGCCAAGGAATGAAGATTTCTCTCCTACAAATGTGGCCTCCAGCGCTTGTCCAATAACTCAATGGGATGCTTGGATCGTTCCTTATCTTTTATGTATCAATGCTCGAATGTCCTGTACCCTAAATTCCCAATATATCTTTTTCTTCTTTGGCAAGTCAGAATACCCTCTTTTTATTTTACATCATAAAAGATCCAAAGATACAGATGAGGCTTAGGATGAAGCCTTTTGGGGCGCATGATAACCTGCCAAAAGTGATTTCTGGCAGAGAAATCACCAGAAATCCATTTGATAAAACTTCTTCAGAAGTAGAAATCCGTTTGGTTTGTAATTTAAAATTTCTACTTCCGAAGTCAATTTCTCCATCAGAAGTCATTCTCCAGAAGCTATAAAAAGTAGCTTCTCAAAGAGAAGTCATTTTGGATAACTATTATCACGCGACGCGTGTTGCCGCCTGACACCACCGATCATCGCCTGACACCCACTGGCCACCGCCGTCGTCGGTCGCCGCCGCCGGCCGTGAAAAGTAGAAATTTTGTTTTGTTTTATCAAATGCATTTTTTTATTTCAGAAATCATTTTTGAAATAGAAGTGAAAAAATCAATTTCTGATTCTGAATGAGAATTAGAAAAATCAACTTCTGCTTCAGAAATGAGTTCTGAAGCAGAAGTGTTGTCATGCGCGCCCTTAGTGTCTTGCTTAGGACTTAAGAGCAAAATAAAATTGTGAGTACTCCGAAAAGGTGAAATTATTATACCTTGTCTCTTGATTTTCTATTTTTTGTTTTTACTATTTATTTCATTGTTGTTCTCCGCCGAATCATAATAGTGAGACAATGAATTTTCAACGCAGTGATGTGAAAACACGGCAATAAGAGCACATCCGCAAGTTAGATTTCCCCATTAATGGGTGGGTACTTATGAAGGAAATTCTATGATGCACGAAAATTACATACCTTCGACCACAAAAAGAACATCAAAACAAAGCATCCCTTTCAAATACGGTTCGACGAGACCCCAGATGAAGTCCCTATCCCAGTTCAAAGGATTCAGAAAACCAAAAAAACAGATTTTTTAAAAAAAAAAAAGGGGGGGAGGAAGGCAAGACATTTTCGTCACTAGAGGCAGTCAATGTATTCGACCAGGTAACCGAGACCGCTGAGGGATTTATCTTGATGATCCCAAAGCCGGAACAAACAGCATATAAGTCAAACCGGTTTATCTTGACGATGAAAGAAAGAGGAGAAGTTGGAAGATGGACCGACGTGGGATTTATCTCTTCAGCTTCCATTTCCATTTCCATTTGCACGTCGAATTTCTTTGGGATTAACAGAGAGGGAAGCGGGGAAGAGAGAACAAAGAGAAAGATGTCGACTTCTTGATTTTCTTTGCGGTCGTTGGGATCACCTCGAAACCCTAGTCCTTGAGCTTATGTTTATCCTCGGAGGTGGTGCCGTTGAGGATGGGTCATGGATCCACCCGGAGCACAGGCTCCAGCCGGCCAAGCGCCGCGACCCGTTCCACTTGCACGGCGTGCAAGGAGATCGGGTTCATGCGCTCGAACTCGTGCGAGCCGTGCGCGGTGCATGTCCACAGGGAGTGCATGTCTCCATCTCCCGCCGCGTCCCATCCTCTACCGGAGTATCCCGGCGATCTCTCTTTTGCGTAACAAAATACTGTAAATTAGTTTATTGTAAGACTGAAATAAAAATTATTACTATTGAAGTAATTTTAATTTAGTGAAGTATTTTGATTTTATTTTGTGAAATTTCATCTTTTTAAGTATGAACACAATAAAATTTACTCATGAATTTTAGTATTTCACTTGATAAAAAAAAATCAAATTTATCAAAGGTTATGATTGCTTACTTCGATAAGTTATAAACAACTCTAGTTGGAGATGGATGTTTCCTATCGATCGTTAATTACGAAAAATTTAATTAGTACAACTTTTGGTGGATTTGTGTAAAAAAAAAAGGTAACAAAAACAGTTAAAAGAAAAATATAAAGAAAATGCTATGGCCATTCAATATGAGATTCATTAGGGCTCAACATTTTGGGGGGGGGGGGGTGTTTTCCGTGGAGGGGGAGAGGGGGACTTGACAATTCAACTCTAATGAAGTTTAAAGGGGGACTCGATGGGTGTCAAAGCGGCAGTGAGACTCGAATGGGGCTTACAAAGGATGCTCGCTTGTCAAGGTGTCAGTTGAGCTAACATGGATAATGAGCACTTTGACTTGGCTGCGAAAGTCGAGTCATGATAGAGCAAGATTGAATTAAAGAGGGGGAAGGGTGACCGACCTAACAATTTAAACCTAAAGAAGTTTAAAGGGGCACTCGATCGGTGTCAAAGTGGCGGTGAGACTTGATTGGTGTCTACAAAGGATGCTTGCTTGTCAGGGGCATTAGTTGTGCTAGCATGGATGATGAGCACTCTGGCTTGGCTACGAAAATTGAGCCATGGTAGAGTAGGATTAATTAATATGTGTGTGCATGTTTTGGGGGGGAGGAGGGGGGTTGACCTAACAATTTAACCCTAAAGAAGTTTAAAGAGGGATGCGATCAATGTTGGAGCAGCAGTGGGACTCGATTGGTATCTACAAAGGATGCTTGCTCGTTAGGAGTGTTAGTTGAGCTAGCATGGATTATGAGCACTCTGGCTTGGCTGTGAAAGTTGAGCCATGGTAGAGAACAATTGAATAAATGTCTCAAGTTCTTTCCAAATCCAATTTTTATTTTCGAGATTACAATACAAATCAACTGAAGTACCACGTTGCCTAGGTAGAAATGTAAAGTTTCAATATAAATAAAACTTTGGAAGTAGAGCTTTTACTCTTAAGAGTTTTTTAAGTGAGATTTTGATCTTTGTGAGATTACCTAAGTGTGATCTCGGACTTAAAAATATTTGAACATGTGAGCAATTCTGTGAGTCTTGTAATTCTTGAATTGAAAAATATTTGAACATTTTCATGGGATGGATACAAATTGTTAGGAGATTATACTTGATTTTGAATGAAACAAAACTACTATAGTTTGGTTAAAAAGACTTTTGTTTATACTTCGAGGGCCTACCATAAATATATCTCCATTACTTTACACTTAATGTTTCTAACATTTTTATTCTAATAGAAGTAGGACTCGTGGTAGTGATAGACGCATTTGAAATCCTATAAGAGATAAATTTCACTCTTTAGATCTAATCCTTGTTGTTTATTCAACATGACTCTTGACCTAACAATTTAACCCTAAAGAAGTTTAAAGAGGGATGTGACTGATGATGGAGCGGCGGTGGGACTCGATTGGTATCTACAAAGCATGCTCGCTTGTTAGGGGTGTTAGTTGAGCTAGCATGGATTATGAGCACTCTGACTTGGCTGTGAAAGTCGAGCCATGGTACAGAACAATTGAATAAATGTCTCAAGTTCTTTCCAAATCCAAATTTTATTTTTGAGATTACAATACAATCAACTGAAGTACCACGTTGCCTAGGTAGAAATGTAAAGTTTCAATATAAATAAACCTTTGGAACTAGAGCTTTTATTCTTAAGAGTTTTTAAAGTGAGATTTTGATCTTTGTGAGATTACTTGAGTGTGATCTAGGACTTAAAAATATTTGAACATGTGAGCAATTATGTGAATCTTGTAATTCTTCGATTGAAAGATATTTGAACATTTTCATGGGATGGATACAAATTTTTGGGAAATTATACTTGATTTTGAATGAAATAAAACTACCATAGTTTGGTTAAAAAGACTTTGGTTTATACTTCGAGGGCCTATCATAAATATATCTCCATTACTTTACACTTAATGTTTCTAACATTTTTATTCTAATAGAAGTAGGACTCGTGGCAATGACAGATGCATATGAAATCCTATAAGAGATAAATTTCACTCTTTAGATCTAATCTTTGTCGTTTATTCAACATGACTTGTTTATTTTAGAAAAAAATATCCCATACTAACAGTCCATTATCTAGTTTGGATTGTGAATTGATTGACAATGAATCACAAAGATGTTCTTGTATTCCTTTCTTACGAGGATTTTTAATTGATTAGCAATTTGTTAGACAATTTCCTTTCTTGAGAAGCTTGACTTAAAGAATCTAGAATTTGATAGTATGGGCGAGCAAATCCTCACAATCTCATATCACTCTCATCTTGATGACTCCTGATCCTTATTCAACAATCAAACAATGACTACTTCATGATGATCGATTCTCTACATGGTTCTATCCAACCGGAAGATTGAAAGATAGAGAATATAATGAGCACCAAGTTCAAAGACTAGTAAGAGAGATCAAGAGAGCAACATCTTTATTTAAGAAAACTTTACTTGTTCAAATTGTCTACTTGAGTGAATACTTGAAAATCATGTGAGAAATGTAAGCAGAGTTAAGTGTGTAAAAGTGAGATAGCCTTGACTCTACTCAACATTACTCTACCAAAGCTCCATCTGGCTTTATAGACTCAAATGATGATCAAGGAGAAAAGTTCAATCATAATTGGAAGCACAAATCTAGCCATACAATGGAGAACATTCTCAGAAATATCAAAGAAGAAATAAACACTTGCTCACACTTTAGGGAAATGATGGGTTCTTTAGCTCTTATTTTTTGAGTTGGAACCAAAGAATGTCTTGGAGGCACTCTCTATCAAAAGTTGGATAGAGGCAATGCAAGAAGAATTATATCAATTCAAGGTTGAGAGCTCATACAAAGGCCAAAAGACCATCCAATTATAGGTGCAAACTGGGTGCTTAGAAAAAAAAATTGATGACAAAGGCAAAGTCATAAAAAATAAGGCAAGGTTAGTCACCAAAGGTTACTCACAGAAGAAGAAATCAACTATGATGAGACCTATGCACCGGTGGCTAGATTAGAAGCTGTTGAAATATGTAAAGTGTTGGAATATGTATATTGGAAATTAGGTTTCTTACCTAAATTAGGTTTCCTACCTAATGTTGACAATTAGGCTTCTTACCTAATTCAGGTCTCTTACCTAATTTAGGTCTTTTATTTTTTTTTTGTATATATAGACTTTGTAATCTCTCACTGTAATCAAAAGAACGTGATTCTTTTATTCATGGTATCAGAGCTTTAGGCTCGTTTTTCTGGGATAGTGTTGTAGCACAGCCTTCGTTGCTGCAATAATCTTTCAATCACAGCCTTCATTGCTGGATTGTCTTTGTGCTTAAAAATCTGATCGCTTTCAATCACAGCCTTCATTGCTAGATTGTTTTTGTGCTTAAAAATCTGATCGCAACCGTTATTTTTTTGTGATCCCTTCAGCTTTATTTTTCCCACTTCTGGTATGTTGTAGTTTGTATCAATGTATGGATTTCCCGTTGAGTGTTCTCGAGGAGTCAGGAATTAGTGCGAGAAAACCCCCCCGATGGGTTATTTTGTCGATAATAAGAATCCAAAAGAAAATCCAAAACTACGTCGTTTTAGACTGGCCCGAGACCCATACGGTCTGGGCCGAGCATCCTCGAGCTGTAGGCCGGGTTGACCCGACCCGGTCGAAAAAAAATAAAAATAATAATAAAATAAATAATAAAAAAATAAAAAAAATATATAGAAAAGGTTCCAGAAAATAGGAAAATTCTTAGAAAGTCTTAGAAAATCCTAGAAAAATTCTAAAAAATCCAGAAAAATTCCCAAAAAATTATGAAAATAAGGGAAAAACCACATTCAACTGGTTTGACCTATTTTCATGATTTTGAATTCACGTACCTTCCAAAATGACCATTTTACCCCTTTGGTCAATCTGACCCAAACCATTCCAAATCACCCTTGAGCCTAATTGACATGTTTTCTAGGCCTTCCTAAGACGTCACTAGGCCTGTCTCGACTTGTTTTGACGTGATTTTTCCTTGATTGGATTCCTTGATTGTGCATTTTATTTTCATGATTATGATTGATATGATAGGTAATCCCATTTGCATGAACCCATCAGACCTTTAGGGCCTACCTTACCCAATTCCGCCTGCATGAATTCCTTAGATCAGAAAATCGCTCAACTTCAGTACCGAAGGGGCGTCAACGGCAACATTGGCGTAACTAAGTCCCCGATCTCAAATCTCTGGTTTCGTTAGAGTCGTGCAGCTACTTCCATTGTCCGATGAGGTTTCCGATCTACCTTCCCCAAAGATCGGTGGCGACTACAAATGCATGTACACGTATCCACATGTCACCCGACCACACTCAAGGTCGAATTCGATAACCCGCCGTGATTTGGTATGGGGGCTTGGGAGAGCCCGAGCTAAGTCTGCTTCGCTCCAGAGGCAATTTAGCAATCCACCAGCTGATCGCCGAATTCTCGAAGATCAGGTGGCGACAAGAATGAGGTTGATTTTTGAGAGGATGAACTATTATGTGCCAAAAGGGGTAAATGGGTTCGGAGACCCTAGTGTATGCTCTCGTGTGAGATGATTTGGGTTTGATCTAGGGGACTTTAGTTGCTGTCCATGGCCAAATGAAATGGCATTTGAGAGTCTGAGAGTAGCTCGTAGACCGAGAGTGTAGTGACAACCTAAAGTGGGCTCAAAGTGAAAATAGTGAACTTGAGGAAAAAGGCTATTATTTGACATGTTCAATGCTTTGAATTGAGAATTAAATGAACAAATGATTTGAGTAATATATTTTACCAATCATGCATGACATGCCATGTTGTGTGTTCTCATCGTGTACTTTGCCCAGAAAATTTGCATTTATGCTTGGTACAGGTTACCCGTGATATTCGTGAAAAATGGGGTCTGTGATTCCTATGTTGTGAGATACTGAAATCGAGAACATGACATGTATCATGCTCGGCGAGATAAGGGTGAGGATGACCCTGAGGCGTGTTTACGTGGAGAAGTTGGAGGGATAAGCGTGCTGACCTGAGGCGTTCCATCATGTGGGTTGGGGCACAGTATGCCCGAACGTGAACGGCACAGGGTAGCTGAAGTGATAAGGTGCCAGCCTGAGGCGTTCCATCACGCGGACCAAGGCACTTGTGCCAACTTGAGGCATTCCATCACACAGGTTGATGCACAAACCTGATGAGTTCCATCACGTGGGTCAATTCGTATTCTGATACCAGGCATTGAGCATTGTGCATTGAGCATCGAGCATTGAGATCTAAGCATTGAGAACTGAGTTTTGACGTATGGCATGTTTTTATTAGTCAAACCTATCGTGTGCATTTATTTTCTGAATATGCTTGACTTACCTAAAACTATAAGGTTTCATATGCGATTTGCCCTACTTGTGTCACCATCGAGAAATTGGTTGGAGGGTAAAGACTTGCCCTAGAACTTTATGTTAGGGCTGAACCATTGAGCGTACTGTACCCTACGCTAGGTTTAGTGGAGAGCTTATTGAGTCTTTGACTCACTGGCGTTGGTTGCCACCTTTTTCAGACCCCATCAGTAGTGATGAGTATCCCACCGATTCTTTTTGGACTCTCGATTGAGGTGGAGACGGATGTGAAGCATTTTTCTGAGGCAGATGGTGTGATCTGGGCTAGACACCTTGCCATTGTTTGGGTAGATGATGGAGGACTGCTTTTGGTATCGCACCAATACGAGGCTTGGATGGTTAAGAGAGGTTTGGAGTTCAAAGGTCTTGTACGTAACTTCGATATCCCGATTGAGGAGATGGGAGATCCCTTTTTGCTTCGCCCTACGACTTAAAGTGGAGGGACCGTTGATCCCGAGTCGAGCCAGTAGCTGACTTTTGAGGGTCGTATGGAGATTGATGGGCACGAGGAGGGTGACTATATGGATACCGAGCCTTCCTCCCCTGAGTACGAGGAAGACCCTGAGGAGCGATCATGGCAGTCAGATTGGAGTCACACCGATCAGGAGTAGGATCCTAGGTTGAGGTGTCTTTTGTAGTGAGGGATTTTGGCTAAGTGTGTCATATCTGATGTTGGCTAGCTCTGTACCCTGAACGCATTTTGACTATATATGTATTAGTATTTGATGATGACAATGTACCTTATATCCGCTACCCCATTCTCTTGTTTGTTCTTCGAGTTGGAGTATCGCTTCCACAAATGAGTTTTGACAGGAGCGTCGTCTGGCCGCGACGAATCCTGGGTCGTCGTCGTTCGTGGGCTAGGCAGACACTTAGATCTGACGGGATGTCGCGAGCCCGCTAGGGTTCGGGGTGTGACATTCCCTATTATAAAGTTAAAAAAAAAAACCTATATACCAAATGAGATAACTTGATTAGGCTCGTTTGCTGATCAAGTCAAGTATCTTTACGCTCGTACTTGACTCGAGCTTGAAAAAATTCGAGCTAATCTCGAGTAGGTGATGAGTCAGGCACAAGTCCATTCAATGATCTCACTTCATCTGTGCAATTTGACCAATTTATCTTGGTGCATGTATGTTTGTCAGTAAAGTAACAATTACATCAGATTCACATCGCTGAAGCCGAGTATTTAATCTTCATCTACTGAAAGCCTTGGAAAAGGTATTGCTAATTGAGGTCGATTGATATTTCCAATAAATTTTTCTTGAACCAATGGTTCTTGTTGAGCTACTCACATTTTTCTGGTCAAGTCGATCTACTGGTTCAAGGTACTTGATCATGTCTCTTCGAGTCGAACGACTCCATCCCGGGTGCAATTTGTAGTCCCCAAGCAATTCAATTTCCCTTTCACACCATAACGCATCATGAATCTAAGCCGGTTTGGCTAACTTCTTTGTTGTCTGTGACAGTTCTACAAGAACCTCTGTGCTAAGCTGGAACGCATCATCTTGAAACCGGCGGAGAGCTCGGCAAATGCCAGTCTGCTTAGAAAAATGACTTGCTGATCCAATGGCGCGGGCGCGAGGCAAATCACTGCACAGACTGGTCCGAGACGACTGTTCCTTCGCCCCTTGAAAATACAGCAATTTCGGGGTGATATACCTAAAAATCTGGTGAGAAAGAAAAAGGCTGTAAATGTTTTTGGCGTTGTAGATTATGGTAGTCATGATGATCACGAAATCGTTATGGAGGATCTTAGCTTTTTATCCAGAGATGATACTACTTGTACTCTTTGATGTAGTGATTTCTCGGCAACGTAGAACCACACTTGTTTCTCGATAAAAATAGACTTGCACAGAGTCGTGAATAGGGTTTTGAAAATCTGAATATTTATATTTGAAACATATATTCTTTCTCAGTTCTCAAAATTTTGTTAATATGCATTATTACTGATTATAGTAGTCTTAATTAATACCCCCGGACCCAGTAAATCATTGCATTCGATCGCTTGTGCCGCATCCTTTGCATGTAAAACAAGCCTAGCATCTTGAACTGCCATGTTCTTTTCGAGTACAAACAATTGAAATTCACAAGAGGGCATTTGCAATTACCTCAGGCAGGACATAACGCACGTCGTTAAATCGTTGATTTGATGTCGAAAATGTCATGATGGCCGAGCTCCAATTGCTTAAGCGAATCTGTAGGACTCCACCTCGGGGCCGTATCCTCAATGAACGTGGCCCTCGAAGTGGACTACGTACTCATCATCCTATTTTTCTTTCTTTCATACATGGCCGTCTCTGACAATTGTGTTAGGATGCCCCACGCCTGACATTGTGGCAGAATCCTGCGTGAATGAGTGGCAGAGGAACCTCATATGGTCCTCTTACAGATAAAACAACCAGAGTTCCTTATCCTCGAATCTGATCATGGGTTTAATTGACGTCTTATTGATATAGCGGGTCAAATTAAATTACTTAATGATTAAAAAAAAATGGACCCTTCCCATAGATGAATTATGGCCACTGTATTCCCGCGTGGACTCGGCCATATTTTTGAAATTTTGTGGCCTTAATTTAATTAATAAAGCGCATAGCCATTTGCCGCTGGTCCCTATTAAAATGCAAATTTATTCCTAAACTATATGATATATACAATAACTAAATAGATGAATGCGAAATACAAATTAAATATTTTTGTTAGGGTCCGGAAATGGTCCTAATTTTTTTCTTCTCACCGATCTTTCTTTCTCTCTCGTGGCCGTATTTCTCTCTCCTTCTCCCTTTGTGGCTGCCGTGCGTTCTCAATCATGTGGCCTCCCTTAAACCTGACTTCTAGTGGTGCTTTTATAGATAGAATAGCTAGGTTTTCTTGCTCTTTATTTTCTGATTTAATTCTCAGTCGGCATTTTAATGCAAATTTCGGCCATGTAGATTTTCAATGGGCTTGACCAAAATTACATGATCCCATGGGGTAAGTCCAATTTGTCAACTAAGTTCAAAACCTTCTGCTTAAATTCATTCATCATCGGTCCAAAATCCCTTGTGACTCTCAGCTCTCACTTTCACTTCCCCGTCCGCCACTCCTGAGCTCCGCCGCCACCGTCCGCCTCTTCGTAGCATGATTCCGGTGAGTTTGCACGACCCTATTTTTCCTCGTCTCTTTGTCGAGCTTGAGTTTGCACCCTCGTTTTTTCCTCGTCTACTTGCACGGGCGAGTGTCACCCTCGCCGATCTGGGAGAGGGCAGCCCTAATCGAGCATGGGTGAGCATCGCCCTTGCCGATTTGGGCGAGGGCTGCCCTAATTAGGCTCGGGCGTGCGTCGCCCTCACCGATCTGGATGAGGGTCGTAGAAGAAAAGTCTAAAGAAGTCCATAGTGAGCTTGCCCATGCACTATCTATCACAAGACAAAGCCATGTTTGTGGATTTCTTTTCTGTGGAATGACGTTGCTTCTTTTGGGTCCTTGATATTGGGTTGGAGTTCCTCCTACAGAAGCTCACATTTTGGATAAAAAACCATTTCTAACAGGTTAGGTCAACAATGATTTATCTGGGACTTATTTTAGGTATGAGGGGAACATCCAAGCAAAGGTGACCTTTCCAAGCAAGTCCTGAAAAAAAAGGACATTTCCTAAATATCGAAGGAATGAGGGGAGTTTTTGCTTGCAGTTTTCGCTTGGAAAGGTCCTTTTTTTGGGACTTGCAATTTTCGCTTGGAAAGTTCCTCCTGCAAAGTCAATAGTCAATGAGAGGAGTTCGATATTTAGGGAGTTGCAGTTATCAAGTTTGAGACTTTGCTCTTGTTTGGGACTTGCTTTAGGTATAAGAGAAACACCCGAATGGTGTAATAATGGAAAAAATGACCTTGTTCTCGAGACTTGCTTGAGGAGCTAAGCAAGCACAATAATGTCTGCTCTGTCCCAGCTTTATCGTGTGATAGATAGTTCTCTATGAATTTGCGGGTGGGGTTGGTATTTCCTAGTTGCTATTGGGTCGTCGGATTGGCCTAAACTTTGGTCTCTCGGACCAAAAAAGATCTTCAGCTGAAAAATTTTCGAGAGAGTAAAATTATATGAGGAAGAGTCCTAATCGTCGGTTGGAAATTTTCTTTAGTATTCCTCGGAGGTGTACGCCCATATATCTTCCATTTATTTGGTGGATGACGCTGTCTTTGGGTTCTAATTTTTCCATTTCATATTTATGTTTTGAAGTGAAACCTGAGTCTTACCATTGTTTGCAATCCTATTTTGTGATATATGTATTATTCAACTTGGCTCTAGTGCTGTCTTTTGTATATATTATTACCCATTTTGCACCAGCAACGGCTAGTTCTGGCATTGCTGAAATTAAGAGTTATCGAAATATTGTGCTTGATCGGCATTCTGTATCTTTGTTGTTCCAAAATGTTTTGGCATCATTTGTATAAGAATACTCATTGTTTTGAACTCAAATCTTCGGGAATTGATATTCATGGCACTCTTTTCTTCATAACTTTGATTGGAAAGGTAAATCACTTGTCAATTGTTTGATGTTTAATTGTGTTATAACTTTCTCTAATGGGCTGCAATGGTCACTTAATCTCTAATTTCCACAGATATTCGAGAGTATTGGCTCTGTTGGGGGTGGCCTAGCTCTTGGAAAGGAGGGCCCTCTTATTAATAAGGGTGCTTGTATTACTTCATTGCTTGGACAGGTTAGTGCACACGCCACATCTAATACTTTCTTCATAAGCAACTTATTGTTTGTTTTAACGGCCCTATTTAATTTTTCACTTTTTCCTTCATTTTGTGATCTTTTATTATCTGAGGGTTGGGCCGGATCGGCACTTTATCATTTCATATACTTGTAACGCGAATGGTTTATGTATTGTCATATGATTAAAGGCAGTGGTCCTTGATTGCATGTTTCATTGACAACTTCTTTGGATGCTTTTTTCATTAACGAGCATGTTTAGCGATTTAAAGACTTGAATTAGGCAAATTCAGTATCATTGTGTCTATCTGGTGACCTATTTATGTGCTTCCTTAATCTCTGCAACCATTTCATTACACGTTCCCCCCCTCCTCTCTTTCTCCGCGAGATCGAGCATGTGAGTCCATCGTTTGCTTTCTTTGGCTTGCTTCTCCGATCCGCGTCCTCTTTATGGTTTCCTCTCGACCCTCCCTGCAACCCCATGGCCTCTCGGAGCTCTCCACTTTCATCACTCTTCTCTACTAGCATTGCCTTGGATCTAGCCCAACACTCTGCCAACTATCCTCGCTGTCCCCAATGTTTACCTCACCTTGAATCTAGTCTGTTTTCTTTTTCTTTTTCTTTTTTTAAAACAGAACCAACACCAACGCGGAGACTTCCTCCACGTGTCTGTGCTTCTTAGGGGATTATCTCTTCAGTTTCCATTTCCATTTCCACATCTCATTTCTTTGGATTAATAGAGAGGGAAGCGGAAAGAGAACACAAAGAGAAAGATGTCGACTCTTGATTTTCTTTGCGGTCTTCGGCATCACCTCGAAACTCCAGTCAACAAGCTTATGTTTATCCTCGGAGACGGCGCCGTTGAGGAACGGTCATGGATCCACCCGGAGCACAGGCTCCAGCCCACCAAGCACCGCTACCCGTTCCACTGCACAGCGTGCAAGGAGATCGGGTACGTGCTCTCATACTCATGCGAGCAGTGCGACGTCCACGTCCACAAGGAGTGCATGTCTCCGGCCACGTCCCATCCTCCATCGGAGTGTCCCGCTGATCTCTCTTTTGTTCAAAGCGTCAAAACTTATGTCGCCAACACCGGCGGCAAAGACGGTGGCGGTGGCAAATTTTGCGGGGCATGCTCCAAGCTGCTGCATGGTTGCGGGTACACGTCTGGTAGTGGAAAAAGCAGCTTCCACCCCTGTTGTCTTCACCTATACAGCTCCATAGAAGTTAACGGGTGAGTAATTTATTGGTTTTATCTACTTATTTATTTGGGATAAGTGTATAGGAAATTTTAAAACTTGTCATGAAAATGCAATCAAATTCTAATTTTTTTTTATAAAAGAGCAATGAAGTCCTAAAAATTTCTCAAAGTGGAATCAAGTTCTATCTTATCACAAAAATGCAATTGAGTTCTAAAAATTTTCAAAAAGTGTAATCAACAGAGAGACTTGATTTCATTGATTTGACAAGTTTTAGAACATGATTACACTTTTAGGAAGTTTTTGTAATCAAAAGCACTTTTTGATAAGTATTAGAACTTAATTTCACTTTTTGAAAATTTTATGACTCAAACAACACTTTCGTTACAAATTTTAGAATGCCCCCGCCCTTTTCCCTATTTTTTTTTAAGGCAAGAAGGTGAGTAATTTATCCACATGGCCAAAATAAGGGCAGCAGCCACTGCTCATATACAACGACGGAGCCAGAATTTTAATGGAGTCGGAGAAATTCTACGGAGCTTTATTTAATCCATATATAATTATGACATGCAAGAAACAACATTGCGTAGTAAAATATTGTAAATTATTTTTTTTTGTAAGACTGAAATAAAAATTATTACTATTGAAGTAATTTTAATTTAGTGAAGTTTTTTTATTTTATTTTGTATGAGCACACTAAAATTTACTCATGAATTTTAGTAGTTCACTTAATAAAAAAAAATCAATTTTATCAAGGGTTATGAGTTCTTACTTGGGTAAGTTATAAACAACTCTAGTAGGAGATGGATGTTTCCTATTGATCGTTAATTACGAAAAAAGTAATCAGCGCAAATTTTGGTAGATTTGTGTAAAAAAAAAAGTAACAAAAATAGTTAAATAAAAATATAAAGAGAACGACATGGCCATTCAACATGAGATTCATCGGGCGAACTCAATCTATCCCTTGATATTTTTTTTTGGGGGGGGGGGGGGGAGGGGGTCGGTTGAGCTAGCATGGGTGATGAGCACTTTGACTTGGTTGTGAAAGTCGAGCAATGGTAGAGAACGATTGAATTAATGCCCCAAGTTCTTTCCAAATCCAAATTTTATTTTCAAGATTACAATACAAATCAACTGAAGTCCCACGTTGCCTAGGTAGAAAGGTTTATTCCCGAAGTTTCAATATAAATAAACCTTTGGAACTAGACTTTTTACTCTAAAGGCCTACATTGCAACTATTCTGATCTAAAAAACTGATTTTGATTAGAATGATATTTTCTGATTTTGTTCCCTGCATGAGTTTTAGCAAATCAGAACGTGTTTGATAACTGCACAAAACTTTTGTTTCTGGAACAGAAACACGTTTGGTAACTGTACAAAATTTTTGTTCCTGCAAATAATTTATTTTCCCAATTTGTGTTATTTAAGTTAAATAATTACGTAGTTACTTTATGAAATTTCATCCTATATTTCGAATTAATTGAAGATTAGTTCATATTGATTCTCTTATATAACATATTGCATATAACATTTTTTCGTGATATTTCGTCTAATTACAGTGTCATAACGAGTCATTTTAAGCTTAAAAAAGGAGAGACCATGTTGGGTTAGTGTGTAATTTCATATTAGTTCAGGCCCTGTAAAGTTTATACCAAATTGTAATGAGGGAATATCATATCGATCTTAGTGTGATGGTGGCATGTGTATGTGTACGTGCAAATAGAGTCACCACCAATCTTTGAGAAAGGTATATCGAAAGCCTTATCAAATGGTTAGGCGAAACCATTTGATTCTACGTAACTAGCGAAATCTAGGGTCCGATGACTTGGTTACATCAGTGTTTCCACCGATACCTTTTTGATGCTGAAGTTGAGTGTTTTCTAAATGTGTTTCATGCAAATTTGCAATTCATTTTTAAACTTATGAGGTAAGCCAATACTAAGTGTTCACAAGGGTTGTTTTTGTCTTTTTCCAAATTTTATAAAACAAAATTAAGCCTAAAGTACCTAAACCTAGGAAAATCACAATCAATGAAATCAAGTGCACAATCAAGGAATCATGACATTGATAGATCGCATCATAAAACCCTAATGAAGCCTTAAGGACTTAGAGAAATGTTGTTCGGGTTTAATTTTCAAGGTGTTTATGATTTTCCTAAAAAAGAACAAAATCTATAAAAATTTAAAGAATCTAAGTACAAATTTATGAAAATAAGGTCAAACTAGCATAATCTAAGCTTCTTCTATTTCTAGGGATTTCTTATATTTTTATGATTTTTTAGAATTTTTTAGAATTTTTTATTTTATGTTATTACTATCTTAAATTTGTTTATTTAAAATTGAGACTTCATTCTATTTTAGGTCGACGAAAAAGTGATAAGAGAACTAAAAGGTCGAACTTCATTCTGTTTTGTGATTCTTACAAGTAATTTTTTTTTTCAAAACCAACTTTTTTTGTTCTTATTTTTGCTCCAAAACTGTTCCCAAGAACAAAATTAGAATCAAAATCATTTACATTATCAAACATGATTCTCATCCTTTTTTATTCTAAGGAATAGAATCAGAAAAATAGAATGATTGCCATGCAGACCCTAACTAATTTTGTTTCCGGAAACAAATTTTGAGCAAAAACAAAAACAAAAAACAAGTTGGTTTTGAAAAAAAAAATTACTTTTGAGAATTATAAAACAGAATGAAGTCCCACATTTCTCACATTTCTCTTTCAGTTCTCACGTCATTTTTCCCTCGATCTAAGACCAAACGAGGTCTCATTTTCAAAGAAAAAAAATAAGATAATAAAAAAATTAAATAAAAAAGTTGGTTCATCTCAATCTTAATCGAAGAAGCATAGATTAGGCTAGTTTGATCTCATTTTCATAAATTTGAGCCTAGATTTTGTTCTTTTTTAGGAAAATCATAAATGTCTTTGAAATTAAACCCGAACCATATTTCTTTAAGCCTTTAGGGCTTCATTAGGGTTTTATGTTGCAATTTATCAATGACATGATTCATTGATTGCCCACTTGATTTCATTGGTTGTGATTTGCCCAGGTTTATGTACTTTAGACTTAACTAGTCTTAAGAAACTTTTGTTCTTAAGTTTTGGATGGATTAAGACTGAGATAAACCAAAAACGCACACCAATACAGGGTGGTGCAATGCATTTTCCTTGCAAAAATGAGGATGTCGCTCGTGTCAATTGTCTGCTCGCTTAAAAGAGTTCAATGAAACCCTACAATAAATGGCAAAAATGACTCATGATGATTCTTGAAATTTATTTTTATATTTCAATATGCAATATGTTATATAAGAAAATCAATATGAATTAATCTTAGATTAATTCAAAATGTAGGATGGAATTTCACAAAGTAACTACATAATTATTTGACTTAAATGACAAAAATTGGGAAGAGCAATTGTTCTTGGGAACATAAATTTTGTACAGTTATCAAACGCATTTCTGTTTCAGGAATAGAAATTTTGTGTAGTTACCAAACACGTTCTGATTCTCTAAAACTCGTCTTAAGGATAAAATAAGAAGAAGTCATTTTAATCAGAGTCATTTTTTTGGATCAAAATAGTTGCCATACATGCCTAAGGAGTTTTTAAGTGAGATTATGATCTTTGTGAGATTTCCTGAGTGTAATCTAGGACTTAAAAATATTTGAAGATTTGAGCGATTCCGTGAGTCTTGCAATTCATCGATTGAAAAATATTTGAACATTTTCATGGAGTGGATACAAATTGCTTCTTGATAGCGTGACTCTCAAGCTTAAGAGGAAGAACATAACATCGAAATGCAACTGGTGCAAGACGGTGTCAATCCGGACTGGCAAAGCTGTTATCCCGAGCTGGTCGTACGTCTCGATGGACAAGGATTGCAGTATCCACGTCGGTTGCGTCCAAGACATGATGTTCAAGAGCTGGATGGACAGCGGCATTGATCAGCCCGCACCAGGAAAGGAAGAGGAACACAGCTCCAACTTCACGACATACCTAAGCCTCGAGATCAAGCTCCCCAGTGACCCCGAAGAAGAAAGAGACACCGACCCTTTGGAATCAGGGGCGCAGCAGTTGGCGGATCTCATAACGAAGGAGGTCCGCAATGACAATGATCCTATCGCCATGGCCAAGGGAGATCGGGAAAACCAAGTTATGTGGGACAGCATTAGTGCTCTTATGAGAGCGATGGAGTCCCGGTCTGGCGTTGTATGGGAGGGTATTAAGTGCCTGTGGCGACTGCTGCGTCTCAAGATATGCAAGTGGATCAACCGTACAATCGGCCGTCACGCCGGCAAGGTGTGGGAGCTGATCCGTCCCCTCCTGCGTTGGGTTTCCACCAAGTTATGTGAATTAGCAAGCCGGATGTTGACGGGGACGTCCTCGCCGCTACATCGACTCCCGCATGATGCCATAGCCTACTTGATGGATTCCATTTAAGGGAAGGAAAAGGAAATGTCGAAGTTTTACCATAGAACTTTCTACTTAAAACTCGTAGCATCTGTCTTGTGATCTCTCTAGTTTCGCAGAACTTTTGTGGTGTCCAGAGTGGTGCCTTCGGAGTAATGTGTTCTGAAGTTTCGAATGTTTGATGAATTTACTGGCGATGGAATGTTTGTGTGTACGTGCGTGGGCTCTTGTGGAGTTCTCTCTCTGGCTAAGCTCTCTCCCCCGCGAGGTTCTCTCTCAACCTCGGTCCGAGGGAGTTCCGGCGTTCCTCTCACCACCAGCCGTTCCCATTGCTCCCTTGGCACCCCCCACGGTCATCCTTCCTCCACCGGCGCCAGTTGTGTGGCCGCGCATTGTCTGTTGATCTGCTCCGCGTCTTCTGGTTTGGCAGTTCCATCTAAGATATGACTGGGAAGTTTTTTCAGTCCTGATAGAATTGCTATGGTATTCTGGTTCTAGTAGGATTGAATGCGATGTTCGTGGGTTATAAGTGTTTTGTTATATATTGGTCATGCCCTAGGATATCCTCGATTCATCCATTGCATATTTAAGCCAAAAGTTTCAGAACCTCGATCATGTTGTTCATGCAAGTTATGTCAAGAATGAATTTTGGTAGTCATGATTTCTCTTGCATGTTCTTGGTATTTCTTGTTTGTTATTACACGTTTTTAAGCTTTCTTGGATATTCATGATATTGCTTTGCACAATAGGAATTATTCAAATAATCTTCATTGCATCTAGGTTAGTAATAATAATTAATCAAGATAGAATTATCTTTATCTAGGATTTGGAATCTAATTTTGATTTTTGTGATTGGTGTTACATATAGGTTGCACCTCGAGCATATTCATGTTGAATCCAACCTCAAATAGAATAGTATTCATAATACTTGTCATTCAAGTTATCCATGCATATATAGTTTCGGCCATCTAGCATTTTAGGAGATAATTTTGAATTCATGATGTTGGTCAATTACAGGATTAATTCATGTCATTCATCATGCATGTCATTCATGGATTTAAATTTTGCGTGCATCAATCATGTTCACGTAGTTTTAACTTCCAGTCGATTATCTAAATTAAATGAAGGACAAACCAAAAAAATTAGGTTAAGTTGCATGTGAGTTAGTTTTTCCTTAAATCGATAAGTCCTAGTTTGGTGGTCCATGCATAATCATGCATAGTCATTCATATTTTATGGCATTGCGTCTTTATCTCGTGATTTCTAGTCCACAGGGCCTTGAGGATTGATGATGGGGCTTTGTTTAAGCTTGCTTGATGTACTTCGGGTTCTTCAATTCTCCATTGTAATCTAATTACTGAATTGATTATCGGGTGTTATCTATTGTTCGCACACCATGCACGATCGGTTTCACGAGTTAGAAGCTTAGGGGTAATGCAATTTGATGAAGATTGCATGCAAAGAAAGAAATTACCAAAGAGAGTTAGAGTACTCTAGTGTAATCAAATCAAGTTTTTGGAATCTCTAGTTCGCCTAATCTCTCAAATCTTACTTGGGTTTCTAACCAGCCCACAATTGACTAGTGGCTAATCCAAAGTTAACTAAATTACATAATTGAATTGGCAAACCAAATTGTGATTGATAGAGCTTTGGATGGTTGTGCTAGGCGAATGCGCCACCTTGCAAGAGCGACTGCCTGCCTACTTAGTGATCCATCTACTTTCTCTTAATGGTTCACCTCGAGAGAGTCACGACAACCTTTATGCATATCTTGCACTTCATGCCGATGCCACGAAGTTCCATTTTTCAGCCCAATGGGTATGGAAGAAATCGAATGTGACATTCTGCCCAAACCAATTCCACAACGCCCTCGTTGCAGACACTTCTGTAACTCTCTTGCATTCTTCAACCGTCACCCCCACTTTGCCGAGACTTACATGAATGGTGAACACTTGCCCAAGAGAACATGCCACTCCAATCCATCTTTCGCTTCCCCCGATCAAACCTGTCCGTAAGCCTCCAGTCATCTGTAGTCTCTATGACGAGTATGGCACTCTTAGACTGTGTTTGTTTTACGAAAATGTTTTTGAGAAAACATTTTCTGTAATTTCCGGTGTTTGAAGAGCAAAAAATGAATGGTCATCGAAAAATATCTTTTAGTTAACAAGAAAAGCCTTCTAAAGTTGAGGAAAATGATTTCCATGAGGAAAATGATTTCTTTTTTGAGGAATGGAAATCATTTTCCCCTCTATCTCAGCTTTTTTTGCACGTGTAACAAGGAAAATTTTGAATTCTCTCTCCTCAATCCACGTTCCATCCCTATTCTCTCTCATCGTTCTCTCTCCTCCATCCATGTTCTCTCTCCTCGTTCTCTCACCCCTCCATCCCCAACAAAACTGCGTCCTAGGATCTCCACCTCCATGGTGAGGCAAGCCACGATCTCACCAGATCTGGCGAAGCCGAGGCTCGCCTCGCTGTTCTTGAGCTTGGTTGACCCTTGTGTAGGGGTGGCCACGGGCTAGTTTGGCCCGGAACTAGACCAGTCAAAATCGAAACCGGCCCGTTGACTGCTTTAGCGATTCGGAATCGGAACCAGCTCGTGGCCATAACGGTCCGGTTCCGATTCCACATTTTGTGGAATCAAAACTGGCCCATAATCGGCGGTTCTGAACCTCCAGTTCTGAACCACCATTAGTAGCCGTTGGAACCAACAGCCACCACTTAAAAATAAATAAATAATAAAAATTTATTATCCAAAATTTATAAATATCTCATCTTCATCTTTCATTTTTTCACACAAATTTTCTCAAATTCTCTCAAACTCTCAATTGCATTCTCGATTGTATAATTTCTTATTTTTTATTTATTATCTCCTTTAATAATTTCATATTGCAAATTCTTTTTCATACCCTATATTTTTTGCATTATACCATATATTTTTTATCTATCCAAAAAATGGCAAGTGACAGTAGAGCTAGTGGCAAAGGTAAGAGCACAATGAGAGAATACAGTTATCATAATTCTCATAATTATGTAGATTGGAGAGTTGATGTAAATAATGAAATCAACATTTCCCCTAATATGGAGCAAATCCCCACGCAAGAGAGTTTTCATCCTCCGACTGCCACCGGTGCCGAAGAAATATCAACAACAATGGAGCGAGATGGTTCATCCATCATATGGAAGCACTTCACCAAAATGGAAGATTTGGAAAAGATCCAAATAGTTATAATTTAGTTTGTAAACATTGTACTAAATCAAATAGCTTTATAGGTGGACAATGATATGAAACAATTACTTGGCATCTTCGGTCGAAACATCCAATCGAACTGGGAATTGACATCAGCCAATAACAAATTTCTGGGTATGCCAATCCTAACACTTCTCCTTTATTTCGTTTTAATAAAAAAAAACTTATAGAGAATAATTAGGTGAATTTGTTTCCGCTGAACATTTGTCATTTAGTTTTGATGAAAATTTTGGTTTTAATCAATTTATACAAAATGCATGTGCTCTACAAGAAAAACGTGTTCTTCGAAATTCACTTAAACACGAAATTAAAAATATTTATAGAAATGGAAAAAAAGATTTACAAACATTTTTTATGAATTTTAATGGACGTGTGCATATATGTAGCGATATTTAGAGTGATAATTGACAAATTAATTCTTATATGGGTGTAACATTTCATTGGATAGATGGTGATTGGAATATTTAAAAAAGAGTCATTGCATTTAGAATTTTTTATTCTAGACATACGGTAAATAATATTTATAGATTAATTAGACAAATTTTAGAAGAATATTATTTGCTTAATAAAAATTTTTCAAATGGTTTTGATAATGCCATGGTAAATACTGCTTCGATTGTTGAACATGAGAATATTTGTAAATCCGCTTTTGGCGGACAATTTTTTCACGTTAAATGTGCTTGTCATGTTTTAAATTTATGTGTACAAGATGGTTTAAAAATTTTTCAAGTTTCTCTCAACCCAATAAAAATAGCAATTTGATAATTATGTAAACATCCCCAAATAATGAAAGAATGGAGAAAATTTTGAAAAGTAAATGGAAAAAAATAAAAAAAGATTTCCAGAAGATGTTCCAAATCATTGGAATTCTACTTATGAGTTGCTTAATTGATCTTTTGCATGTAAAGATTTATTATGTGCATTTATTTCAGATAATATACATGAAATTAATTTATACCCTCAAGAATGGAATAGTTGCAAAAAAAAATTAAAATTTTTAAAAGTTTTTAATGACGCAACTTATAGTTTATCTGGTGTTTATTATCCAACTACGCATTTATTTTTAATAGAATGTATTAATATTGTTGGAGTTTTTGAAGAAAATGAAAATGATGATAAATTAGGTGATACTATTAACATAATGCGAGCAAAATGGATACATTATTATGGAGAAATTCCTATTATTTATTTAGTTGCTTCTGTTTTTGATCCACGTTGTAAATTAGATGGTTTATGTGATTATTTGAATACGTACTATGAATATTTACATTTAGCTCATACGATAAATATTAAAACTATAGAAATAAATGTTAAAAACATAATACTAGAATTATATAATGAATTTTGTAGAATATATAATGTTATAGGTGATAGTGGAAGTGGACCTCAATCTAGTAGCTTACAATGTAAGGACCCAGATAGCATTAGTAGAGGGTATCAATTTTTAATTAAAAGACAAAAAAGGAAAAATGGTGTAATAAGAAGTAATTCTGAAATAGAAAACTATCTAACCATTTCTTTTGAGTTTGATGAATCTAAAGGCAGCAGAAGTTTCAATATATTAGATTGGTAGAAGAGGCATTCCACTTAATACCCAATTCTTGCTCTCATTGCAAAATAAATTTTAGCAACTCTCTATTCAACAATTGCGGTAGAACAAATATTTAGCGCTAGAGGCAATATTTTAGATGAACAACATTCAAAATTAAATTCCGAATCGGTGGAGTTTCAAGCTTGTGCTAACGATTGGACAAAGGCTCAATATAGACAATAAGAGATATATCGCAATAATGAATATGAATTCTTTGATGATGGAGACATCACCACCACCACCACCGACGCAGGAATGGGTAACGATGATTGAGAATGAGGTAAGTATGGGGTTGTCAAAGGTAAGAGAACTATATTGGATTTGATTCTTCTATCAAGCCCCCTCCCCCTCCCTTTTTTCCCCTTACCTTTATTTGATAATACATTATTTATTAATTTCAAAATTCATTATTTTCTTTTATTTCATAATGCATTATTTGATAATTTAACTAGAATTTTATTACAAATTCATCACAAATTAATTTTTAAACTAAAAAAAATTTAAGAAACAAAATCAAAACCGATTCGGAACCAATGATCGGCGATTCGGAATAGCCGAACCGAACGGAACCGGCCCGCTTCCTCCAAATTTGGAATCGGAACCGGAGGTTCCCAAACCATGGCCACCCCTACCCTTGTGCCTTTGCCTGTTGCCACGAGCGTGTGTTGGTGGAGCCGTTCCTTGACGCAACTAAGTCCATCACCAAGCCCGCCTCCGCCTTCAACTTCCTCGCTTGCCAATCGGAGCCGCTCGCTCGCTGACTTGCATCATGGCCGATGGCCAAACTGAGGAAGGAGCGGTAGTGAAGGAAGGAATAGCAGCGTAGGAAGGAAGATGGACGAAGAAACATTAAAGGGCAAAAAAAAATGCAATTAAAAGATTAAAAAAGGAAAAAATTAAAAACAATTGAATAAAAAAATGAAAACATTAAAAATAATTAAAATTTATTTAAAAAGCCAAAAAAATTATGTTCAATAAAAATTGATTTTCCTTACCAAACAGTGGAAAAACATTCTCAATTCTTTTTCAAGTTTTAGCCAAACATCGAAAAATATCACTATTTTCCCATAAAACAACTTTCTAAAAAAATATTTTCTAGAAATGATTTATTTTTCGTGAAACAAATGGAGTCTTAATCAACTGCACTCCAACAATAGCACTTTCTTTTGCATTCTAGGATTTTCCTCATCTCAACAAATCGACAGAGGCTTTAGCAAAAAAAAAATCAATAGAGGTTTTCATTTTCGATTGGAAATGTTGCAATGGATCTTCTAATATCATCTGTCCATGAGAAGCCATTTTTTTAGGCAAAATGACACCATAAAAGTATCAAAATTTATGTACGGCACTCACTTTAGTATCAAAATTTTTTCTCTAATTACTTAAGTGCCAACTCTAACTTATTTGGTCGAAAATTCGAAATGTCATTTTTTATTAATATCTAAAGCTGATATGGCTCATTGGAGATTCAATCAACAATATGAAAAAATGCTAAACTTAATTAGATTAAAACGACAATACGGTTAAAATTAAAAAAAAAAGTATATTTAAAGTAAATATAAAAATTAGTTAAAGCTCAATTGCTGGAGCATGTCGAGACGCGAGGGGAACGATCACCACAGGTTTTACCCTAAAGGAGTAAGCATCATCAGTTCTAGAATCCGAAACCCTAGTAGTGAGGAGTGCTCTATCCACTCTACGGGAGGCACGAGATCTAAGTTCCCAAACTTGTCATGCCCCGAACCCGGTGGACAACGCAACATCCCGCAACTCATCAATAGGCCAACGAGAACGACGACCCAAGATTCATCGCCACGCAATCGACGACTTCAGATAATACGGTAACAGAGGCGAATCATACCCATACATACATACATAAAGAATGGGTAGAGAAGAGAGACAGATCAACAAACAAAAGGCATTTCATTGAAACGATAAAACTAGCGTTTGGGTACAATTTTTCAAAAAGGAATACCACCAGTTGACCTATGCTGACAAAAAAAAGGCTGGTAGGGCCTACTGGTCTAAGCATCTACATCGCTCCAATCAGATAAAGGTAACTCCTCAAGCATCGGTGGATCGCTATTCATTGGGTCCTCAAAATCTGCACCATCTATCTCCATGAAACCAGGGGGTCCATTCATGACTAGGGCTTAGGGTTTAAAAACGGGTTAACAACAATAGTGAGTCGAAACTCAGCAAGGTCACCACTAAACCTCGCTCAGGGTGAAGCACATGCTCAGGTCAACCCTAAACATGCAGTTCTAGGTTCTTAATTTACCACTGCCCGACCAGACTAAATGACTGCGCATGTGCATGACCCAAAGACAGTATGAAGCAGTTGAGTACACATACAATTCACCATTCAATCGACGGCAGCAAATGTGAATGCTCATGTTGGACATGCTCAAATTCATTTTCTTTTATTCTGCAACACATTCAATTACATGGCTCATTCAGCCCGTGTTCAACCCGCAAGGTAGCTAACCAAGACTCAAGTTGGCATAACCCTATTGCTTGTGTACTAGCATGTACGCCTCCCGCAAGTACGCCTCCTAAGTACACTGCCTCTCCCAATGCCTCAACCAACAAGGTGTCAAATCGAAGACTCAAGTTGGCACCCCTTATCACTCCAGCTACCCCGTGCCGTGCACGTTCATGCGCACTATCCTTCTCTCGTCGTTTCCCCCTCATTGGGGCACACCCACATATTGCTTGATTTTATTTAAATCTCGTGCCTCAATGCACATCACCAAATATCTATACACTCGTATGTACGCCTTCAACGCACAAAGACCCAAGTGTACAATAACTCCCAGTGCCTCAACCATCAAGGCGTTAAAGCTAAGACCCAGGTTGGCACCCCTTATCGCTTCAGCTACCTCGTACCGTGCACGTTCAGGCACACCATCCTTATCCCGCCAATTTCACCCCTTCACTGGGGTACACCTGCCTGCTGCTCGATTTTATTTAATTTCACATGCCACATACTCATGTCATCTATACATGTCCACCATACATATATATTTAATTCACTACTAGGCACGTTCAAGACGGTTTTCACCAATTTTGATGTGAAAAATATTTTAAGTAGGCAGACAATTCATTTAGGCAAGAGTTCAATATTTTAAATGCATAGAGAATCCACGGCCCGACACTACACAACAGCAAATATTCTCATGGGATCATACGTTCGGGTTCATAAATCGCGCATTCAAGTCACGAGCCACAATTAAAATCACTTTTTCATGCACGAAACTCGGTAAACTTGAACTTTACCTCCTAGTATCACACATATCACTTGAGGATAGTCCTAAACATCACTTGGACATCATATTAAAGGTAAGATCAGCAACCAATGACAACCAAACAACAACCCAGTTGAATAAACTTCACATTCTAAACATTTTACTACTCTAAGCCATCCCTAAAACCCATCTAGATCTAAACCAAGTCATGTACAACAATCCTACTCAAGATTTAGAGATTATACTTATCTCACACTAGGCTTGAACAACTCGAAATTGAGCTGAGTGGAGGCTGAACAACGGCGGTTCTCGGTGACGCACCGGCGAACGAAAATGGCACTGGCAAACTACGACGATGGAGGGTTGACCTTGGATGGTCAAGAGTGATTCCTAGGCATAAAAATGAGTAGAAATGGAGTGAGCAAAAGTCACACGACCACAGAGCGACGGTGACTTCTCGGAGGCTCATGGCGTCGATAGGCGGTCTGTGAAGGCCACAATAGAAAAGCGGGCTGTTCAAGGACTAAGTGAGCATAAGAGTAGCTTCAAGGGACTTACCTAAGTTGAACAAGGCTAAGAGAGACACGGCGGGGTGGCCGAACAGCGGACAAACGGCAAACGGCAATGGTAGAGTTCAACTCCCCACGACCAGCCTCTCTCCAACCTAAATCCATGAAAATCTAGCTACTTGCCGATTAACCTACCTTGATATTCTCGAAGCCCAAGGTCTTATGGACGAGTGGGAGAAAATGGGGGTCGATTTAGACCCCGGATGAGCCCGAACGAGCCAAAAATTACGAGAGAGAGAGAGAGAGAGAGAGCGAGCGAGCGAGCGAGCGAGCTTCCTTGTGTTCTTGAACTTGTGAGTGGGAGTAGGTGAAGTTAGATGAGTGAAATGAGGGAAATGATGGAGTTGACCTGATATGATTGACCAAGATTGATTTGATGGTGATTTGATTGAGGTTACTTGGCAAGATCTTGATTGATGTGATGGATTCGATTGATTTGACAATCAACGAGACATTTTCCTCAGGTTTCGTGCAAAATGCACTGATCGACTAGAGCGCGAACGGTCTTAGTTGCGCCTCTACGCTAAACTGACATTCTTTCTAAACCATAAATATTTCTACTGACTATCAAGGGAGTCCATCGCAACTCGGGAGCGAAACAGTCATTTGCAAGGTACTGCCTTATTTCCTTAAATTCCAGAGCAAACTAGTTAACTGCTGAACTAAGTGGGATGACGTTCAAATTCCCAAAGTGATATTCACGAAGAGTTGATTGTCCAAGTTCGAAATTCGTTTCGTGGCCAAATTCACCAAATACAACTTTAGCAAATGCTCAGACCAACGGGCGGCTGTTAGGAGGTCCTAGGTAGCTTTTCCCTTTTGATTAGTCATCTCGAGATAATCAGTCTTGAGTGAGATTTAACTAAAGTGTATCTCTGAAATATATCAATTATTTATTACAAATCCCGAAAATGGGTCGATTTTTCAGAATGTCATAAAACCGATCTGCACATCCACGTGCAAACTGATATCTTTTCAGTTGTTGTTGGCATATCAAATGTCAACCAAAGCCCTTCGGCTCTTTGGTAGCTCTTTGTGGAGTGTAAGAGCCTTCTAGCCCGACTAAAGGAGGGGACCATAACCCATTGTCCGCGTAAAGCTAATAGGATTTGCATATTGGATCACTAAAGCCCACAGAAAAGGGACCCTCTCCTTGAATTGGCTATCGAAATCCCCTCAACCCTTTTGGGACCTTTTATGTTTTGCATCTAATTATTATTGTTTGCTTAGTACTAGCGTTGCATGAATGAAATGAATCTTTTTTCGACTAGAGAGAGAGAGAGAGAGAGAGAGAGAGAGAGAGAGATGGAGAACTAGGCAATGAAGATTGAAACTGATCTCAAAATCTAGGGGAAAATTTGTAATTGCTTTTTAAAAAATACATCATCTGGATCTACACGACATGATAATTTTATTACCTATTCACTCATTTTCTAAAGTATCAAGAGAAGTATCTGGAATAGGTCAGTTGTGTAAGCGACTTGTAGTTATCAATCAAGTCAATCATCTCTTGAGGGGAAAACAACAAATTTACATTGATTACTAAAAGTAAGATTCTATTATTAGATTCAATTTTCAATCTAAAACTTGCGTTATGGTCTTACTCTCGCCCCGAACCTCCATGAACACGCGACATCTGTACAACCACGGTCGATACATGCGACATCCCAGGACTATCGCCGACCCAGAAATCTTAATATCAAAATAAACGCTAGTGGAAGCGGCACATTACCCCTGACAACGAATGAGCAAGGACTAGCGCAACCATAACACCTCATATATACATAATCTCAGCTCTATATTGCACTTGATTATCAGTTTTACAAAGATTAACAACAATAAACAACCCAGGGTGACCGCATTCATCAGCAACCGCCGATTCACCATCAATTATCCTTGCCAACTGGGTACTCCCCACCTAGATATCAAATCTTGTGGTATCCCTGCCATGCTTATGTCCTATGGTTTGAAAGGTGGGGGAAATCACCGTGAGAACACATCTCAGTAAGATCACCCCTAATCTCACTCAGGATATTACATACCCTCAGATCCAACCCTAACATGCTCTCCTAAACGCTCGGGTCACGGAAACAGAAACAAAGGCAAATGAGAAATAGCTCATCATCGAAATAATCAGGCACACCAATAATTCATATCTACATAAAGATCAATAATGCAATTACGTGCGCATTCCATGCTCAAATTCCCATCTCGACTCTCTAGCCAACTCGACCCGCGTTAAACGCATCAGATCCGTCTAGCATATCGTACGCATTAAGTCAAAATCCATTTTTCGGTACCTTAACCTCACGGGACCTACATCAACCACCACCAACAATATGTATTTAGCCAAGACAGCAACATACCAAGCCCATAACATGTGCAAAAACTAGTACCAAGAATAGTAAGCTCCCCTCCTATTCTCAAATCTACTCGAGAAGAAATAAAACTCAAAGAAATGAGTCTTTTGCTCCCTTAAGCTGCCATGAGTTCGAACTAGGGCATGACCATAACTCCATACAATTGTCGGATAATGTTCAAACTCAATCGGTCCAACCTGATCTCAGCCAAAAAAATGAGTTTACAAATGAACTTGACATACCTATGGCTATCCGAAAGGCAGTTAGGTCTTGTACCAAATATCCTACGTCTCATTATATGTCATACAAAAATCTCTCACCCAATTTTCGTGCCTTTACCTCAACCTTGTCTTGTGTGGAGATTCCAAAAATTGTGCAGGATGCTCTAGAGGTTCTTGAATGGAAGGAAGTAATTCTTAAGGAGATGAAAGCTCTAGAAAAAAAATGGAACGTGGGATATGGTGGATCTACCCAAGGGAAAGTTCACAGTTGGATGCAAGTGGGTATTCACAACTAAGCATAGAGCTGACTATAACCTTGAAAGGTATAAAGCTCAGTTGGTTGCCAAATGATTTACTTAGACTTATGGTATTAATTACTTTGAGACCTTTGCTCCAGTTGCAAAATTAAATATTGTCAGAGTGCTCCTATCACTTGTAGCCAACCTTGATCGGCTTCTACAATAACTAGATGTGAAGAATGCATTTTTGAATAGAGATTTGGAGGAAGAAGTTTACATGGATTCCCCACCGAGATTTAATAGGAGGTTTGGATCAAAGGTTTGCAGATTAAAGAAGACTCTATATGGACTGAAATAGTCACCGAGGGCCTGGTTTGAGAAGTTCACTCAGTCTGTAAAGAAACAAGGGTATGTTCAAGGACAAGCTGATCATACCATGTTTGTAAAGCATTCTCCTGATGGGAAGATTGCAATTCTGATAGTGTATGTGGATGACATCATTCTCATCGGGAATGATATTGCCAAGATGAACAGGTTGAAAAAATGTTTGGCTTCTAAATTTGAAATCAAGGACTTGGGAAATCTAAGGTATTTTCTAAGAATGGAGGTGGCTCGGTCAAAAAAGAGAATAGCAATTTCACAAAGGAAATATGTCTTGGATCTTAAGGAGATTGGAATGAGTGGTTGTAAACCGGCAGAAACTCCAATAAGTCCTAATCAGAAACTTGGAGATGACAAAGATGAGGTTCCTATTGATACATCGGGATATCAGTAGCTCGTAGGTAAACTGATATATTTATCACATACTCGGCCAGATATTGTCGTTGTTGTGAGTATGGTAAGCCAATTTATGCATTCTCGCTATGAAAAACATCTTGAAGCTATGTATAGGATCCTGAGATACCTAAAGAGCACATCTGAAAAAGGTCTACTATTCAAAAAGTCGACTCAACAGGAAATTGAAGCATACAGTGATGCAGACTGGGCAGGGTCAATTACTGACAGAAGGTCGACTTCAGGATATTGTACATATGTATGGGGGGAACTTGGTTACTTGGCGAAGTAAGAAGCAGAATGTGGTGTCATGAAGTAGTACAGAAGCAAAATACCGAGCAATGGCCCATGGAGTTTGTGAGATGTTGTGGTTAACATGAGTACTAGAAGAACTTCAAGTGCCAGTGAAAATGCCTATGAAGTTGTACTGTGACAACAAGGCTGCAATCAACATTGCACATAATCTAGTGCAACATGGCAGAACTAAACATGTTGAGATTGACAGACACTTTATCAAGGAGAAGATTGATGCATGAGCTTTTTCTGTGCCATTTGTGCCAACAACACAACAAATAGTTGATATTCTTATGAAGGGATTGTTTAGGCCTAACTTTGAGCTACTAAGATTAGTTTATTTGCGAAAGGTTAGTTCATTAGCGAAAATGAACGTTTTGGATTTTTTTTTCTTTTCTAAAAATGATTAGTTAGATCGCTTGGAATAATTAGCCAACAATGATTAGTTGCAGGACAATGTTTTTTCAAAATGTGAATTTTGTTGTCACCTAAGAGTTCATATGTGCAAAAGAATTCAGACGACAAACCTGAATTGAAGTGCAGATTGAATAAACCAAATGATTCGAGCCCAACGAATTAACGTTGTGTCCTTAAGACAAATTTGTCCCCTCTACCAGTACCCAAGATTCTGTGGACAATTTCCTTTTAAGATAGAAGGGATCGTCTTTCATGTGAAAATATGAGAGAGCGTCTGATGTATATATCTATAAAAATGTCTGTCCGAAAAATGAGAATTCTAATAATTCAATAAAGAGTCACGATGAACTAAAAGGTTGTGTTCGGTCACAACGAACCGAAAGGTTGCGTTCATTCGTAAATGGTCAAACTGAACCGACTCATGAGTGATCATGAACAGACGTATTCGTTCAAAAAAGAAAAATTTCAAAGACGAAAAATATGTATGTTTGAACAGTAATTCATCGTATCTGTTTGGTGAAAAATAAAACTAATGGGTAATGGGCTAAGTTCCAAAAAATAATAATAATAATTGGACCCAGACCCGAGCCCGGCCGGATCTGATCTGAGCTAGTGGTGAACGCGCGCCGATTGACCCAACTTTGTGTAGGTCATCTCTCCTCCACAAAAGTGGGATGCCTCCTGAGGCCCAAACTCATTTGAGAGGCTCCACTAAATAAACCCATCTTCCATCCAATGTGGAATCCTCCATCCACACTTGCCATTCACTTTCTATGGGATTTGAGACCAAAATCTCAACAATCTCTGTCGTGACCCTTTCCTTTTTGGAGAGGGGGGGAGTGGGCTAATAAATTGCTAGACCCATTATTAAGATATCGAGAGGCTTAGCGCGGGCCCTCCCAAGCCCATACCAAATCACTTTAGGAGGAATTTAAAATCAAGATCAGCCTTAGTATGGTTGGGTGACATGTGTTTAGTGTACATGACATCGGAGTCGCCACCAATCATTTTTTGAAGGGTATGATTGGAAACCCTATCGAGTGATTGGGAAAGATCATTCGATCTTGGGAAAATCAGAAACACGAGTTTGGGGACTTAGTTACGTCAACTTGTCGCGACCCTCCTGAGATTTCCTGATCCCGAGAGAGTTAATGGATTGTCGAGCCCATTGGATATCTCGGCTTAGCTCGGGCCCTCCCAGGCCCATACTAAATCGCATCAGGGAATTTAGGATCGAGATCGACCTTAGTGCAATCGGGTGACATGTGAATAGTGTGCATGCTATCGGAGTCGCCACCAATCATTTATTGGACGGCATGATTGGAAACCCTATCGAACGATTGGGAGAGATTATTCAATTCTGCGAATAACCAGAGAAATGGGTTCGGGGACTTAGTTACGTCGACCCCCTTTCGGTACCTAAGTTGAATGATTTCATAATCTAAGGAATCCATACGGGCGCGATTGGGTAAGGTAAGTTCTAGGAGTCTAAAAGGTTCATGCGAATGGGAGTGTCTACCCAATTAATCACAGCCATAAAAGTAAATGCGCAACCAGGGAATTAAATCAAGGAGAAATCACATCACATCAACTCAATCACAAGCCACAGGAAGCTCAAGGACCCTAGAAAATACCCCAATTAGCTTCATGGATGATTTGGAACGGTTTGGGTCAAATGGACCAGATAGACAAAATGGTAATTTTAAAGGCTCATGAATTCAGAAATGTGAAAATAGGTCAAAAAAGTTGAATGTGGTTTTTCCCTAATTTTCACAATTTTTTATTTTTTGAATTTTTTTAGAATTTTTCTAGATTTTTTAGAATTTTTCTAAGAATTTTCTATATTTTCTGGAATTTTTATTTTTTTAGGTTTTCAAAATTTTTTGATTTTCTAATATTTTCCTATTTTTTTCTAAAATTTAATATTTTTTAACCATTTTTTATTAATTTTTATTGATTTTTTATTTCCGAATTTCCTAAATTTTTATAAGATTTTTAGAAATTTTTTTATGATTTTTCCCATTATTTTTGGAACTCCCCCCCCCATTTTCTAATGTTTTCTTGAATTCGTTTTTTAAATCCTTCGGATTAGGTCGGGCTGACCCGGCCCAAATTTTATCCAAAATCCTAAACTAAAACGACGCCGTGTGGAGATTTCTATTTCATTTTTTATTTTGTTATTATTTTTTATTTTTATTAATCTTTCTGGATTTTTTATTATCTTCGTTTTGAATTAGGTTATATGGACCGGGCCGTATTGACCCGGCCCACTATTTAAGCTTGACCCAAGGCCCACTAATTTAACCCAACGCCAAAACGACCTAGTTTTAGGGATTTATTTTAAAATTTTCGAATTTTGATTTTCATTCTTTTTTTAATTTTATACCTACTCCTAATCCTACGGTTCAGAATGATCCACGTAGCAATATCTCGACCACTCATCCTGCATACTAATCCTACGACCCTGATTAATTCCTAAAACCAAATTTCGGCCGTCTATTATTTTTCATTTTAAAATGATTATAAAACTTGGACTAAGGTTTTTATTCTCTGAAAATTTAAGATCGTGACACGTGTCTAACTCTAGACCGTCGGATCTCGCTTGTCATTTAACCTAATTAATTTGGAACATCCGAGCTGACGTGGACGCCGCGCGGCGCCACGTCAACGATACCTGGGCGTTGACCTAGTCAACCTTTGTTGACTGGTCAACGTCCCGTCGAAAGAGATGACCGGAGTTTCTCCGACGTCCGGCGACCTCGCCGAATCCTTGCCGATAGACCTAAAAATATCCAAATTAACGCCAAAATTTTATAATTTCGCCTGGAATATAGCCTATCCTTTTCCAGTGTGTAAATGCGCGACTCTTAAACTGAGAAAAATGGCCCAAGACTATCGTTTTAGGTTCGGCCGAGAACAACTCCGGCGACGATCTATCTCAGCCTCAACCAACACACAAAAAAAACGTAAGAGTCGTCAAATGGCATCGCCAGAGTGTGGGAAGACTTACCTGGCATTCGACTCGGCTCGATTTCACATGAGACGAGCTTACAGGCTCAAAACAGGCCGGGAGAGTTTCGGAGGTCGACCCAAGAGTTTATGCAATGAAAACGGGAAAAGAAGGTAGGGGTGAGGTCAGTAAAAGACGAGGAGTTGAATAAACCTAACTCAGTGATAAATGGATGAGTGAATGGGAGCTCGGCCATTAAAGGCCAAGCTTGAGGTCGAACATGGCGTATACTTTTTTCGGCGATTAAACGATGAACCAGTGGGTTGCCGAGGTTCCCCAAGGACGTGCGATGCTTCCGGAATTGCTTCGAGGGCTTGCCGACGCTTGGCCGCCATCAACGAGGCTTTCAAAAACCTTGGTTTTAAAAAATAGAGCTCTCCTCCCCTGTTTTTTTTTTCCAAAATCCTCTCCGACCCCGACTGAGCCCCTCTCTCTTTATACTCACAAATTTTCCTAGCCAATCCTCCAACGGAATCCCCTGAATTTCTCTCGTTTGATCCTCGCAAAACCAACCTCCAAATCTGCCCAAATCTCTCAATCTCCATTCGAGAATCGCGCAGATTTAAACTTCAAATTTCAACCCTCTCTGCACCAGTCATCACTCGAGGAAGAAGATGAACAAGACGGGTCGGCAGGTTGGGTTGACCCGACCCGGCCGACCCGTTTTTGGTAAAAATGCACAAATTGACCACGATTTTTCCACTTTTTTTCCAAAATTGACACTAAAATTGGACTCAAGGGCATCAAATTTACTCGAAAATAGCATTTTCCCCAAATATTATTCAGTATTTGAGAGTGGAAAAAGTTAAAAGATTTTTTTTTCGATATTTTGAATATCTCAACTTTTTCTTAAAAATGAGTTTCACTCATACAAGCCATATGAAACTGTTTCAATGAATGTAATGGGATATAAGACGGTTACCCAATACATCTTATAGCCTATGTGCATGGTCAAAATCTCGTGTTAGGAAAATTTCGAATCAATAAATTTGAAACCGCCAGATGAATTCGATCAGTCGCATCAGCTGAAGTGTACTTATTGGAGAGAACTTCTCACGATATCAATTTTCAAAAGATTTTACTCCCTTTTCTGATGAGGGTTTCCGAAGACACTCACACTGTCAATCGAACCTTACGTCCAGGATTTCGGGACTATTTGCAGTATATACAACCTGATTGATCAGATAAGGTCTTTTGAGGGACCGCAACACAGGCTAGGTCAAAGGCTTACGCAACGGGTAGGCACTTTGAGCCTTAGAAATGAACTAAAAATCTTAAATGTAGTTTCTTCAGGTCTACAGGTCAAGAACCCTAAGGATCAGGCGAGACTAGATTATGCTTACTCCTTTAAGCAATAGCTTCCGTCGTGGAATCCCGCGTCGATTCGAAATGTTTCAATCTAGAGAGACTTTTGGATAGGTTGTAATGTTGGTTCAGGGTAGGTTCGAAAAGGCCATTTTCAGAATGGAGGGATACAGTAGGTTAGTGATCACCTTTGCATCATTATCAATTATCATGGCTACTGGGGTAAGTTTGTATTTCCAAGCCACAAAATCTCTCCAGATGCTTCATTTCCAATTAGGCTCTAAGCTTCTTTCGCCTTTGTTGCATGCCTGTCGATGAATTTTTTTTTTTACACTCTATTTATATCATGAGTATTGCAACTTCATTCTCATGAGGGGCTTTGGCCTTGCTTTTACCAGGCACTTTGCTTTTGTCAGCCCTATTGCCTTTTGACACTGAGTGTGAGAAGCTGTTCCGCTTATGACTTAACTTCTTGTCGATAATCGTGTGCCTTGCCTTGGTCAACTCAATGGTCTTTTCAAATTGAGCGTGAGAAATTGTTTCACTCATGACCTCATTTCTCATTAATAACTCATGTACATTGCCACGGTGTAGGGAGGTGATCACCAACTAGGTTTAGAAATGAAGATTCAAAGGCTCAAATTGGCTCATCAAAGGATAATGTGTGTAGGATAGATGAATGAAATGCTCTCTTTCACTTTGATGTTTCAAACCTTCGCGAGAGGCCACTTGAAGTTACCACAAAAAGCTTTATGCAAGTTAGCACAATAAAGTCTCACCTGGATCTTTTCCTCCTAGGAATCAACCAATGAACTTCTAGATCGCCCTAGTGTGGGGTGGTTCTTGACAGGGTTGATTTGAATTCTTCATTCACTAGCTTAAATGGGCTTGCAAATGATTATCATGTGTTTAGGGTAAAGAAATGAACATGCCTTCTATCATTTCAATCCATGTAATCACTGCAAATAGTCCCTATATTCGCAGACAAAGGTTTTTATTTTGCCTTTCTTTCACTCATTCTCTCAAGTGTGTAAGGACGTGTTTGGGAGTGGCTGGCCTCTCAGATTTCGGTTTATTCCAACATGGTAGGCCTAATCGTCCTCATCTGGAAATTCATTTTTATTTCATTAGCCCTCATAGGGGATTCATGATGCATGCAACCATCAGATTTTTTGGGCAACCTCAAAGATTTTTAAAAGAGAATGCAGATGAAGTTACCTCACGGATTTCGTCGATGATGTGATTTATTGATCACCGTGACATGACAGACTGCAAAGTTTTAGAATAAGGGGTACTTACCTGCTCGTCGTGGCTGGAGATCCCTGAGAAAAATAAAACGTTTCGGGAGTTAGTGTCTGCTCTTGCATTTAGAAATTGGAACGATACAACTTTTACCGTTGATCGCGAACTGGAGGTGCTGACAGGTAACCTGTCTTGTGGGTTCGGCTTCTTCATGATCTTTTGGTTCGGGTGAAGTCATTCGAGTTGTTTCCTTCATCTGGGGATTCCTCTTGGACCTGCAACAAAGGAAGAGTGATGCAAATGTATGCATGAATGCATGAAATGCATGTAGTGGGTCTCAATGTGGCTCAGACACTAGTGGGGTACGAGAACCGGTCAAATCCTTGTCTTATTCAAGGGTAATATTTCTTGACAACATCTGCATTTACAGGATTTGCCAATCCTTCCCCGTCCATATTCAAGAGAATCAAAGCGCCGCCGGGTAGAGCTTTCCATACTACGTATGGGCCCTCATAATTCGGTGCGAACTTGCCTCCGGGATGAGAAACATTAAGAAGCACCTTCTTCACGACTAAATCTCCAACTGTAAAACTTCTAGGCTTCACTTTGCGGTCGAATGACTTAGCTACCCACTTTTGATATGCCTGTCCATGACATATGGCCTTCAATAGCTTTTCATCGATCAAGTTCAACTGCTCATGTCTCTGCTGGATCCATTCGGCCTCCGAGAGTTCGGCTTGGGCTAATATCCGTAAGGAAGGGATTTCAACTTCCACGGGGAGAACGGCCTCCATGCCGTATATCAGAGAGTAAGGCGTTGCCCCCGTCGAAGTTCGGATCGAAGTTTGGTATGCCATTAGCGCGTATGGCAGCCTCTCATGCCAATCTCGAAACTTCTCAGCAGTCTTAGCCAGGATCTTCTTTATATCTTATTCGCCGCTTCCACAGCTCCATTCATTTATGGGCGGTAAGGAGAATAATTAAGATGTCTGATCTTAAATCGGTCTAACAGATCGTCGACTACCTTGTTATTCGGATTGGATCCGTTGTCTGTGATAAGGGCCTGGGGCGTCCTGTACCTCGCGATGATATCCCTTTTAATGAACTTCGCAACGCTCTTAGCCGTGACGTTGGCGTACGAATTGGCCTCTATCCATTTGGTGAAGTAGTCTATCGCCATTAAGATGAAACGATGTCCATTCGAAGCGTTAGGGTTAATTGGCCCGATCATGTCAATTCCCTACATCGAGAAAGGCCAGGCTTCAGACATCTGGTGAAGTTCATTTGGGGGGGCATTGATCTTATCTCCATATACCTGGCACTGATGGAAGGATCTTACGTGCTGGTTACAGTCCGACTCTATGGTCATCCAATAATAGCCGAGCCTCATGATCTTCTTAGCGAGTAAGTGGCCGTTCATGTGAGGTCCGCATTCTCCTTCATGGATTTCCTTCATAAGCAGGTTCGCTTCTTTGGCGTTTACGCACCTCAATAGGACCGAGTCGAATGACTTCTTATACAGTGTCTGGCCACTGAGGAAGAATTTGGTAGCCATCTTGGTTATGTACTTTCTATCTCCCGTTTGGCTACCCAGAGGATACTCTCCCTTCAGCAGGTAATTCTTGATGTCGTGATACCAGGGTTGATTATCAAATCCTTCTTCAATCACCATGCAGTAAGCTAGCTGCTTGATAATGTCGACCCTCAATGGCTCGATGTCCAAACCCTCCGTCACTTGCAACATGGACGATAGGGTAGCCAAGGCATCCGCAAAGTGATTATGGGTTCTTGGCAGGTATTTAAAGTCGATCTCCTCGAACTCCTCGATCATTTCCTCCAAGAACTTATGATAAGGGATGAGTTTTGAGTCCTTAGTTTTCCACTCACCCTAGGTTTGTAAGATGATCGGCATGGAGTCTCCATACACTTGCAACTTCTTTACTTTCATAGTGAGGGCCCGTTGCAATCCGAGAATACAGGCTTCATACTCAGAGATTTGTGCTAATTCAGTCTTAAATTTTTTACATTTGTGCTAATTCAGTCATAAATCTTCTTTTTTGTGTTAATTCAGTTTCAAACCTTTTGTATTTATGTCAATTTAGTTCATCCAATCAATTTTGGCTAACCGGCGCTGATGTGACTACCAAATAGTGTTGACATGAACGATGACGCTTATGTGTACAAATCTTAATAGTATGTTAATATTTTCTTAAATTTTTCTCTTTCCTTTTTTTTTCATTTTTCCTCTCATGATTTCTCTCTCCTCCCCCACCATGTAGATCCCTAGCATGAAGAAGAACTAAAAGGAAGGAGAGGGAATCCATCGTCGTCGTGTTGCCTAGATCTGGCCTCTTGTTTTCTTCTTCCTCCACCTCTGGCAGGGTCGACCTCTCCTAGTCATGGCAAGGCACGACCTCCCCAAGCTAGATCTAAGCGACACGGCGGCAGAATCAATTTCCCCTCCTTTCTTCCTATTCTTCTTTAGGCAAATGATCTACACATAGGAAGAGGAGAGAGACCTCGCCCAGTCATGGTGAGGCCAAATCTTAGTGACAGGCAGTGGCGACAATTGATCCCCTCTTTGTTCTTCCTGTTCTTCTTCACACGAGGGATCTACATGGTTTTCTTCATGTTCTTCTTCATATGACAGATTTGCACAGTGGAGGAGACAGAAACATGAGAGAGAAAATGAAAAAAAAAGAGAAAAAAAGGAAAAAAATAATTCAAAAAATAAAATATTATTTAAAATTGTCCACTTTAGCGCCGGCCGATCAAAGTTGGTCGGACGGACTAAACTAGAGCAAAAAAAAAAGATTTAGAATTGAATTGACACGTAAAATTAAAAATTTTACAACTGAATTGGCAAAAATGCAATAGATATAGGACTTTTTTCACAATTTTCCAGCACATTGAACAATTTGATTGGGTTCTTTAGATGTCAATACCTAAATTTTTTGCTCAAAGATCTTTCATGCTTTCTATTTGTTGTTTTTAATGTTTTTATTTAACTATTATTTCTATTCTATTGTTGATATTATTCTAATATTGGTTCTATACGGAATTTAGATGCTATCATTTCCATACAACAAAACCCTAAGTTTCACCGTCAGCTCCTCTGCCTCGGCCTACGGCTCCTCGTTCTTCGCCTCCTCGGAAACTCATTGCCAGACTTAGCCCTGTTAAGAGGCTAAGGACAACCCTTACACGTGAGGGTTTGACACATAAAAGGATGAAATGAATCCCTAGGACGATCACGACCACCACCGTGACGGTTTTCAACAGGTTTGCCGTGGAAAGCTAGATTGAGTTGCCGTGGGTCATTTTAAGGTAATGAGAGAAGTGAAACGAGATAACAGTGGAAAACAGAGCAAGCGAGAGGGAGTACGAGCAGGAGAAGAAGGTGGCGCCCTCCTCCTTATATAGGAGTATAACTGGCTCCGGAGCATACATAAGAGAATGTATGTAAATACTACAATTGGTTTGGTTTTCACTTTAAATTGGATCACGATAGACAAATCTGCTACAAATTCATTTTTTTTAATTATCTAACTATTATTCTGTACTATAATTGTTATTATTCAATTATTTTTTATTAGTTATTATGATAAAAAAGGAACCTATGTAGCATCAATACCGATACACGATATGCGATAAGGCACAACATATCGACACATCATTTCTCAAAAAATAAAGAATTCCGACACGTTGGAACACATTGTATATTAAATGTATATTTATATATATGATAAATTATAATCTATGTATGAAAATATCAGTCACGATTAGGTTTTTATTTTGAGCAAGTTGGATATATTAATTTTGGGATGGCTGAAAATTTGACTTAAATATATATGTTTTTTATAAATTTATATTTTGACCCATAATTTATATATCATGATGGAGGTCGCTCGACCAACATCTGAGGCTCCATGGCCTGCAACTTGGATTTGGGATAGCGATTATGGTTATTGTTGCGTTGGTGGAGACCGAGATTTAAAAAGGTGATGATTGTACTTCGCGGTGTTTGCATCGATTGTGACGAGAGCGTAGATTTCAAAACTTACTTTTTGATCAGCCTATACATATTAATATATAGCTAAAGTTACATCATTTGATAGGTAAATATATGAGAAATAGACGGTCAATTCAATTGACAATCCCTTATTGAACCGAGGGTTCATTAGTGGAGCAATAGATATCCTTGCGACTGTAGATGTTGCCGATTAATCTAATGAATCTTACGGCTTTCACCTCGAATCGAACCTAGTCATAAGGCATAAGTTGATAATCGACCGATTCAAATAACTATGGGCGCGCATGGCTACGCTTCTACTTTGAAAATTAACTTTTGGACAGAAGTTGATTTTTTTACTTTTGCTCCAGAAGTTAATTTCTAATCAAAGAAAGGCATTTAATAACGGGACAAAATTTTTGCTTATGGAATAGAAATTCATTTGGTAACGATTGAAAATTTCTACTTCTAAAATATTATTAACACAAAATCTTCTACGAAAAATTATTAATCCTAACCTAAAATGTATGTCATTCGAAAAAAATGAAATGCAAATACTATCGAATTTACATACAATTTGTCATTTAATTATTTCATGCAAATGGGGACCAACTTATGGGGAAAATTCTATTAACGAGTACGATGGCTAAGCTGATATATCTACGCTAAAAGAACAGGTTGTCCCAATACTTTCTCGTCTATGCCTCTAGCGTGGTTTATGTCGAAATGGGCATAATATTTAAACCTCCTTTGTGCCTAAATTGTTTCTAGTTTAGAGGTACATCATGATGCATTCAATAGACCATATCATTGGACGAGTTGGTTTATGACAAGCAACAATTCTACTGTCAGAGCTCGAAATGGTGTTCACAATTTGTTTAGAACACCATGCTTCACCTTTAAGAACCATCTACACATATATTGCATATACATTTCCCTATTAAATCTATCAATCCGACAAATCGACAAAAGGAAGGCATCTTTAAGTTCCAAGTCAAATGCAAAAAATATTACTATATGACCTTGGAAATGCTGAGATTTTTCCAAGGGCCCTTGTCGGACCTTAGGCAACCCCCTTGCCTAGCACGAATGTAGCTACCACCGAGAAATTCTAGTAGTTCACTGAAGAAATTCGCAAAGTTAAGAAACTCCAAGGCCTAGATGAATAATGTTACACAAGTAATAATAGTTGGCATTCTGTCAAAAATTGAATGGACACACCTATTCAAGAGAAAAAAAAAAGAAGAAAATTGAAAGAAGCAAGAGAGTTTCAATTACCTAGCATGAATTATTTCCAACAATTTGGACCGATACTTGTTGAGAACCTAAGAAGAAATTTCAAATTAATGAATCTAAAATTGACGTTCACAAACCCTGCATAGTGCTTTGAAGCGTGTAAAGAATATCGACAAATAAAAACATACATGCATTTTGCCATCTCAACATCAAATTTGATTACTTTCAAGAATCTGATAAACAAGAAAAGATGACATGGGAAGTTCAAAGACGACAACAATAATAGTATAATTGTGTCTTTGTGGGATTGCTCGGTCCACTTTAAAATATATGTGGGATGCTATTTAACCAACTTGTGTAAATCGCTCAATCCACTTTGCCATAATTGTGTATTTGTGTGATGGCATTTAATGAAATCATGGAAGACTTATTTCTCATAATTCATTAAAAAATGATGTTTCTAAGTTACTTTCATACAATACAAATTTAGAAAAAAAATTATTATAATTAAATAAAAAAATTTTTTTTTTATTTAACGGTCAGAGGAGACCGGCGACAACGGACGGTAGTCACCAATGGCAACGGACAACGATCATAGGCGGCGAATTGTCTCTTTTTTATTTTAACTTCTTGAGAGAAGTAACTTTTTTTTTTCCTTTTGAAAGTTGCTCAAAAACAACTTCAAGCAAAAAATTGCTTCATAATAGAAAAATGAAGTTGTGGAACCAAATAGATTTCTACTTTATAAGTTGTGTTATCAAATAAATTCTTGTTTCAAAAGCACTTATAGAGTAGAAATTTTGTTTCAAAAGTATTACCATGCGTGCCTTATGCCTCCTGGGTCGGAAATGAAATTAAATGCGTGTTGACATCTAAATTTTGATTTTTTTAATCATTTATTTAGCATAAAAATCAGAAGTTAAATTTTAATGCCTAGCAAAAATAAATTCAACATTCATATAATTTTTTTTACAGTCATGCATAGCATTTTTATTTAATTGGACCGGCGGCAGATGAATTTTAAGTGATGGTTTTAAGCTCGATTCAATTGATTGGACTAAACTCGCGGTATGGAAAATCGACCGAGCCCATGATTATGATTTGGCAGAAATTTGCAAGGTGGAGAGCTGATTTAACGAAAAACTTGGAGGACAATTCAGCTTTTTATTATCAAAATATCTCCTATTTCAAGAAAGGCAATAACAGATTACAAAATTGTTGACCGAAACCCTAAGCCCAATTCATAAATAGGTCCTTAAGTTTTCCGTAGGGTGGGGAGGCCACAAAAAATCACACACGGGCAGAAAAGAGAGAACTTCTCTCCCGTAGATTCACGTTGGAGGCCGCCCAGTTGAAAACACGGCACAGAGAGAAAGCTAGAGGGCGTAGAGAGGGAGAAAAGACCTGTGGTCTTCTTGCAGGTTCGGAAGTCCGACGGTTGGGAGCAAAAAGGCGTCAGAGGTTTGAGATTCGGAGAGATGTTGGGGGGAGGTTTCACTGGAGGAGAAGACAAAAAGGGGTGTCTATGCTTTGAAATGGGCGGTCTTGGATTTTGTTCTATTTTGACCATCATTTATTTCAAGAGAAGAATTCTGCAGCAAGTTGCTGTTCTAGCTGCTGCCCTCTTGCGCCTGCGAGCCCCCACCTACGACCAAGACCAACCACGAGTCCCAAGTCCCAGAACCCCCGGTCGCCCGTTGAGGGCTCCGAAGCCGAGACAAGGACGTTGCAGCCCCACATCACAAGTCGCCGAGTGCCATCCTCGTATCTTGAGGGGCGTCCGGTGCACCTAAGAGAAGACCGCATCTTCACCGCAAGCACCGACGAGGCGAACCATCCGATACGCCTCAAGATTTCCAGCATCCGCCGAGCAACGAGGATGACATCCATTCTGTTCTAGAAATAATTTCTGGAACAAATAAAATTTTCTATTTTTGCCAGAAACAAAAGAAATTTTGTTTCTGGTTTTGGGCCAAAATCTTTTTTTGGAACAATTTTTTGTTTCAGAAATTAAAAAAAAAAACAGATTTGCGTGGCCAAACGAATTTCTGTTCCAAACCTATTTTTGGAATAAATTTGGAACAGAAATAGCGAAACAGAAATGTTCTCGTCCGCGCCCATGTCAAAGTCCATCTTAAAAATTATTGGTACTTGAGAAAGTCCTCAGAAGGACACGAAACGAAGAGGCAGACCACTCAGAAAAACATTTACTTTTTCTTTCTATCTGCGGAACACTCATCCACTTTGATTTGCATAAAGTGGAAGTCCAAGTCCTTCGCCGATTGTTACCAAGCTGAGGAGTCCCGAAGCTGGTCTGTGCGGAAGTCCCCAGCAGATTGGTCTCAAAGCCAAGGCTTCATTCGCAAGTTAGGCAATAGCTCGAATTAGGAAGGTGAATTTGGCAATTACCAGTAAGTTATTTTAGACATTCACTACCCTATTCTGTGATTTTTGCATCTCTCGACATATTTTGAATGTCGTATTTGCATATTTGAGCATATCTTACATTGCATAAAAATTGATTAAGAATTTTTTCTTTTCTAATCTACAACTTACCATATAATCAAAAAAGTTTATCTTAAAAATTATCGATGGAATATTCAATTAGGTAAGGATTTGAGTTTAATCGTTAGCCCGTAAGATTACGAATTAAAGATTAGGTTCAAATATTACGAAATTTTCAAAAAAATTGATTAGCATATATCTAGTTTCTTTTATTTGAATTGATTGATTACATATCAATTTCCGAAATATATTCGTCGCAGATGTAATATTTTTGAAAATTCTAAAAAAGATTGCATTTATCAATTGCCATGTCAAGATAAAATTTGCATCTTAAAATCATAATCATGTAGATAATTGCATATTGAATCTATCTTGTAAATATTTAGATTAGATTGCATTTTCATTCAAAATTACATCTTAAAAAGTGTAATTCGTGTAAAAAATACTCGATCTTTACTAAGTTAGGGTTGAGGGCAATTTCAATCCTAAAATATTCGAGATATAAAGTGTTTTGACATTGTTTCACTTAGCGTTGTAACTAAATCCGAAAATTAAAAAACAAAATCATGACATACATTGTATAAAGTTTAGTTCTTTACCTTTTCATAAATAAAAAATCCAACAAAAAAAAATCTCTAGCGCATGCTTTTTGCAAACCATTGATTTCTGGTTGTCATGTTAATTGATTGTGCATTCGTGTGATCACCTTTATTCATGGCTTAGGTAAAATTTAATCAAAGCTGCTTGACAAATTTTTCATAAAATAATATGATTTGAAAGGGTATTAATTAAAAATTAATGTAATCAAATTCTCGGACTTTTAGGGATTATTCTAATCCAAAAGCGTGATTTTGATTATAATCATATTTTCTGATTTTATTTCATGGATGATTTTTAGAAAATTAAAATGAGTTTAGTGACTGCATAAAAAATTTGTTCTCGAACAGAAACGTGGTTGGGAACTGCACAAAATTTATGGTCCCCAAAACAATCATGTAGCGAGATTTTCTTTTTTTTTTTTATTTTTCATCCTTTTCTAAACCTTTTTGTAAATTTTTTTATAACTTTTTATAAATTTTTATTTTTTACATTTTTTAATCGTCCCCCATTTTTATTTTTAATATTTTTTGAATTTTAAATTTTTAATTTTAAAGCTTATTTTTAAATTTAATTTTTAAAAAATTAGTTGTTAGTAAATTTTGAAATATAATTTTATTTTTTAAAATTTTTAGAAATTCACGTGAAATGCCACGTAGACTTAATATTTTTAAAAGATCTGAGACTTTATTATTATTTTTATTTGCAAAAGTGTTCTTTTCTTTTTTTTAGAATTAATTTTTTTATTCTTATTTTTGGCTCAAAACTGTTCCTGAGAGCAGATTCAGAATCATTTGCATTAGTAAAATGTTTCTATTCTTTTTTATTCTAGAAAACAGAATCAAAGAAACAGAAAAGTTATCAAATAGGCCATAATCTCTAATTCGTAGATGTAATTTAGTTATCATACTAACTTACTTAGATTTTTAATCTAGCTACCAAAAATAATTACTGACGGCTCTAAATTTTAAAATACATTGCTCATTAATCACATTGAACCATAGGTAGAACTTATGAGAGTTCTAGCTAAGTTAATTAATCTAATTAATTAATTTGATAATCTATTAACTTGAAAATTGAAAACTTGATTATTAGATGGTGACAATGCCCACCTTGATTCTCTCATTGTTTTTTCCACTTGAAAAGGTTTGACCTTGGATATAGGAAAGTTTGGTAGGAACAAAATGTTAAAGGAACAATTTTTATCTTTGTTTCTTAGGTAGCTATCGTATATGTGGGATGCCATTTAACCAACTTGGTTCAATTGCTCAATCCACTTTGCCATAATTGTGTCTGTGTGATGTCATTTAACGAAATCATGGAAGATTTATTTCTTATAATTCATTAAAGATGATATTTCTAAAATATTTTTCGTGCAATGTAAACTAAATGAAAAATTATTATGTTTTTAATATATATATTTTAAAATTATTTTTTATTTAATTGTCATAGGAGATCGGCAGAGGTGAAGGGTGGTCATCAACAGTAGCGGACGACGATAATCGGCGACGGATTGTCTCTTTCTAATTTTAACTTGTTGATAGAAGTATTTTTTTTTTTAACTTCTAAAAGTTGTTCAAAAAGAACTGCAAGTAAAAAATTAATTCAAATGTAGAAAAATGAAGTTACGCAACCAAAGAGATTTCTATTTTAAAAATTATATTATCAAATAGATTTTATGCTTCAAAAGTATGATCGTATGCTCCTTATGCCTCCGAGGCTGGAAATGAAATTGAACACCCACCTTGGCTTTTTTTTTTTTTTGTCTTTTCTTTTGGTTTACTCACTATTTTTTCGCACTTGAAAAGGTTTGACCTCAGATATTGGAAAGATTGGAAGGAACAAAACGCTAAAGGAGCACTTTTTTTTTAAAAAATTTGTTTCTTAGATAGCCATCGAATCGCATCCAGTTCATCTTTTGTCCTTTGTTTCGCTCGTGGGCTTTCAATCGGTTGTCCTTTGTATCGTTCGTGGACTTTTCCCCACAAATGATGGCGACCGCACAAGGCACGGTTAAATGCAAGCTAATCATTTGTCTTGCGTTACCCGCATTTTCTAAATTTATTTTTCGGCGATGGATTCAATTTTTTTTAAACTTTTTTTAATTTGAATAATTTAATTTTGAACTTTTTAATAATTTATCAATAGAATCTCTATGTCCAATTTTAAATGAAAATTGGTGACGTGGACCTTGGCTATTAAGATTGACATAAGTGATTTATGCGATTTTTTTTTGTAAATTTTTTATTTTCTATTTTTTTTCACTACTCGTCTTCTCGGGAAGGGTTGGTGAAGCTTGTTGGGGTTAGCCGCAGGCCATGTATATCCCTTCATATTCTTATGAAAAAATAAAAAAAGAAAAGATTAAAAAATTCACAAATTTTAATGGTAAGTTGTAAAAATTGTCCATATCTACCTGCCGTGCCATGTAAGTGGCTGATGCTTACTAGATCGCCATATCAGCAATTTTTGGCCTAAATCGAGTTGAAAAACTACATTGTTAAATCTTCAAAATGTTTAAAATTAAATAGGCCAAATTGAATATTTTAGGACTAAATTTGCCGCCATAGCCATACAATAGACTTATGATTTTTGGAATAATTATTTATTTTCCTAGGGTTTCTTTAGATGGATTGCTATTTTAGGGGCAGTGGCATTTTTCATGGATTTGGTAAAAAAAAAATTTTAAATCTATTTCCTCTTCCTCGCCAGGCAACATGTAATGCTCAATTAATAAAATGATTAATTTATAATGTGTATTAACCGTATATCAATATCGAAACTTGAATTTTATGTCTGCCCCTAAAAGTTCCTCATATTTCAAGTGAACTTTCCCGCTATAACTAGTTTACCTGTCGATGCTTGGCTTTGGTTTATGTAACAAAGCTTCTAAAAACCTTATCTTGATTAAAACTGCTTCTCTATTCTTACACAATTTGGAGTAATAGCGGTGACAAATGATGATCATGAAACTACATAAACAAAATGAAATATTATTTTATAATGTTGATCATAAACAAATTCACTTTACACTTAGGTTGAGTTTGTTTCATGAAAAACTCCATAAAAAAGGAAAACAATTTCACAGAAATCATTTTTTAGGAAAACTTTTTATTTTCTTTGTTTGGTGATATATGATCGAAAACGTTTTCTTTTCTTTTTTTGTCATTTGAAAAATTATTTTAATCTCAAGCTTCATTTTACGCAAAAAAAAAAAATTAAATCATTTATTATTATTTTTTCTTCTACATGATCAGTCATCGCATCAAAATTTAAGATATTAAAATAAAATACTAAAAAAAATTTTAAAAAGTATTTTCACCTCTTTAGATGTGATAAAAAAAATTTAAGATAAATTTATAATATACGTACTAATTTGAAATTTTTTGTGGTCCTAATTCGAATTACATTCTATTCATAAATGAGTGGGATGATGACTCATGGAAATGTTTCGTTGTAACTGCTATAGACCAAGGAACTGAAATTGAGTGCGTCCGGCGAGGTTGTTCACCTCCGGTAAGGAACTCTGCTCCGGAAAGTAGCCGGAATGCGTCCGCGTGGGGTTTTCCGTCCTCCGTGATCGCTGTCGCTTTCTTCCTTCGGTTGTTTCCTTTTTGTCCCTTCTTCCCCGGTTTGTTTTCGAGATCAAAGCGAGCTTCTAAGTAGTCGTATACTTTCTGAATTGTTGCTTTGGTTGATTGTCTGCGGGAGCTGCCATGTGCTTTGCTTTGCTTTGCTTTGCTCTCTTCGCGTTTTCAGCTGCTCGAGCTCAGGGGCGATCGCATGTTTGTTTCGTCAATGCGATTTCTGGTTTTTCGGTGTCGCGATGACTTCTAATTTGCTCGCCAATTCGGTGTTCCATGGATCAGGAGCTGTCGCTGCTTAAAGTTTGTTAACTTTATCGAGTTTGTGCTCTACGTCGAGTTTCGGGGGCTCTACTGCATTGGATGTTTTCCGTAATGGATAGATTCGTTAATAGTGCAGTTCTCGAGTTCTTGATTTTGGCAGATGCGGTTGGTAGCATCTTCATTCCGCTAAACGAAGCGAGCGAGTTGTGATTGCTGGTGCTGCTGGTACAGGAGAATGAGCTGAACACCTCTCGAAAATGGAGGCACCAAGAAAGGTCGGGAAGTATCAGGTCGGGCGGACAATTGGCGAAGGGACTTTCGCCAAAGTCAAGTTCGCGCAGAACTTGGAAACTGGGGAGAGCGTGGCCATAAAAATTATGGCGAAAAGCGCCATTCTTAAGCACAGAATGGTTGATCAGGTACTTAACTTTTGGCTTTCTTCCTAAGAATGACTTTTCATTCACATACGTGTCGGAAATCTCTTCATCTGTTGATAGTCGATGCGGCAGTTTCTTGGCTGATAGTTGTCGTAACTTCAGTCTTTGGTGCTGGCAACAGCTCAAGTTCAAATTTTTTTTTTTAAAGATATAAAATGTTTTGCCTCCCATGCCACTTCTTATTTTCATGACTGATCTCACTTAAACAACAGAGTGGACAATAACTTGATAAAGGAACTAGAAAGTCATCAGAGGTAATGGACAGCTTTTCCTCTTCCTGTGGCTGTGGTCCATTTTAAATAGGCAGAATTTCATTGTAAGGATAGGAGAAAAAGAGATGAATTGCTGCTTGGATAAATTTAACTTGCCCATTGGCGATCTGAAACTTGCATTGCACTTGATTGAAGTCTGACCAAGATTTTGGTTCTTTTTGGAGAAATGCAGTCAGAGCAGTGACGTAGTTAAATTAGTAAACTCTAATGGCTGAAATTGAGGGCTTTGGTCCGATTCATGTGAGAAGGAAGACTGGCATTTGTTTGGTGTCCGATTTTCGCAGTTTTGGAGATTTTTGGGAACTGTTTACTTTAAAGCTACATCACTCAATCCTGGTTGTTTAGCTTGTCCAAAATGTACATACAATTTGGACCATAATACTAACATTTACTTTGCTCCAAGTACTTGAGATTGTATGTTGCCGTAAGCACTAACAGTCCGTGCAGTATATAATGTAACGCAGGGCCCATGTTACTTGTAATTGGTTGTTATTCCAGGACAACCAGGTCGACTGACATCCAGTGAGATTTAGTAATCGTTATGTTCATTTGTGAGCTTGTTAAATCTTCTTCTTAGCTTGTCAATAGTATTGTCTCTCTCTAACAATCTTTCTTTATTGCAGATTAGAAGGGAGATATCGATAATGAAGATAGTCAGGCATCCTAACATAGTTAGGCTGCATGAGGTTTAACACAATCTCCTCTTGTTTATGATCCTCATGGCTTTTTTCATGATCTCTATGAATTTCATTGAATTGTGCGACTTCTTCGTGACTCTTACTTGAATAATGTAAGCTTCACCTTGTTATTTGAACGCTGCAGGTTCTAGCAAGCCGGACAAAGATATATATCATCCTCGAGTTTGTGACTGGCGGGGAATTATTTGATAAAATTGTGAGAAATACCATTGCCTTTGTATGCATTTTATCCTGGTTGGAGAATGATCGAGTTCTGCAAGTTCCAACTTTTTACAAAACACATCTTTTATTTACTGATGCAGTAACATGATCTTGTTACATTCGAAATTAAGCAAAAAATAATTCAGTTCGAACTTTTTTTTTTTTTGTGCATGTGGAGATATATCTTCGCAACCATAGAAACAAGGTTAATAAAAGGGGACTCTACTTAAGATTGATGGAGGTCTCAGAGATCAATAGAGAATCTTCAGATTCTAGAAATGGTCGAAATAATTTATATTTATAATGTACGTATACTTGTGAAAGTAACTGATCGTGTCTTTTGTAAGATGAGAATTTACATAAGCAGAATTGAGATGCAATTGAATGCTAGCAAAATCTTTAAATCTTAATGTCAAAACCTCAAAAAGGTGACATTGAGTTTTGGTGTAGCAAAGCTACAAGAGAATCGAATTGTTAAGATTGAAAAATAGCATTGATTTGATGTTTCAATCAATCAATATCGAAAATTTCAAACAGCTTTAACAGAACCAAAATTCTTCTACTCAAGATTGGGATTGTTCTTAAGTATTTGATCACAAAATATTTATATTTTAAAGTTTAGATCGTAAACAATCATGAAGTTCTGATGCCTGATTTTTTTTTTCTAATGTTTATTCGGATTCACAGGTTCACCAAGGAAAACTTCCTGAAAACTTGTGTCGGAAATATTTCCAGCAGCTTATAGATGCAGTTGCTCATTGTCATAGCAAGGGCGTCTATCATAGAGATCTGAAGGTGCTGAACTGTACTTGCATGTATTACCTTTCATGTTATGTGTTCATTTGGCACAATGTATTGACTGATTAGTTTTTCCTTGCTGTTTGGCTAAAGCCTGAGAATCTTCTTCTCGACTTTCATGAAAACTTGAAAGTTTCTGACTTTGGTTTGAGTGCTCTGCCCCAGCCGGTAAGTATTCTGATATTCACTTCACAATCATCAAGATTTTATGTGATTTATAATTCTTCATTCCTCCGTTCCCATCTGTATTCTGTTCTGAATATGCTTCTACTTGTATACAGGGGGTCGGACTTCTTCACACAACATGTGGAACACCAAATTATGTTGCTCCCGAGGTACTAACGTAGTCACCTTCTGTTTAGTAAAATTGACATTTTGATGTGCTGTTTCATCCTCATTTTGGTGGTATGTTTCACCTTAGCTGTGTTATTTGTAGCCAGTTATATATTTTGGGCCAAATGATTGGACTACTACAACATGCATAATTTTTATGCATTCTATTCATTGGAAACGTATCTTTCAGTTGGTAAACTACCTTGTCGGCACTGCGAGCAATTTTGATCTGATTTTAGATTTGTTTAGCACCTAGTTTCCTTTTCCTTTAGTGGGCTTTGCTTACAAGAACAAATGATTATTGCATATCAGAGGATCCTATCCGGACAGTGGCTTTGTTTCACTGGGTATTAGTTTTCCTTTGCCATTGATAAAGAAGCTTCAGTCACCATTTTCCTTTACCATAGTTGATTGTTATGGGAGCTAAATTCTAGATAAGATTGGCAATTCTGTAGAAGTAACCTTCTATGCATACTCTGGTCTGTCGAAGCTGACATGAACATCAGTCACCTTTCCTCACCCTGTGCGAAGATGTCGTATGAAAACCATTGGAGACACTTCAAAAATATCAAAAGATTCATTTGTGGTATTATGACCGGTGAAAAGTTATTGAATGCTGGTGGTCGCATTTTTGAAGTAGGTAATAAAAGGATAAAAGAAAAAGAATTTATCAAAGAGGTTGGAAGCTCTTAAAGCATTTGTTTCCCTCATGGCTTTCTTGCCTGATGGTTGCTAGCATGCTATATCAAATGGTGGATACTCTTCATATTGCTTATTTGTATGGTAAATGGCCATCTTTGTTGGTTGTGTCAATAGTAGTTCACTTGAATTCCTTATGGGATTATGTTGTTTCTTTGTTCTACCTCTCAATTTGTCATATTTTTTAATGCTTAAAATGCCTCAGGTGCTTGGGCAGCAGGGATATGATGGTGCAGCAGCTGATATATGGTCATGTGGAGTTATTCTCTTCGTTATAATGGCTGGATATCTCCCGTTTGATGAGATGGACCTTCCAAGTCTTTATAAAAAGGTCATGTTCTTACCTTGATTTTTTCCAAATTAGATATGGTTAGACCCGGACTACTTGTTGATCTGTGGTAATTATTTTTACCTCTCCTGTTTCCCTTTAAGTATACTCAGGAGTATATTAGAAAAAAGTATTGGCAAACATGGTAAGCATAAAATATCCGCCATTGTTTATTTACGGATATGTCATTGACAAGGTTACCAGCTTAAGAGTTTCTTGTCATTTGGACGTGGAAGACACATGTCAGTGCTTGGAGTAGATGGCATTTGGACAGCAACATAATGCTAGGAGAGGTTAAATGTGATATAATTCTTTACCTTTTCCGCATCATTCCTCGTGATCAGGGATGGTGTGTAGGAAAAGTAGTTGTCCCTATGATAGTCTGCTCAATTCTAATATGCGTTGTCCATTTTACTGGGTAACTGACTGAATGGGATCTTGGAATGAATGGCTACTTGTTATTCTTTTTTTTCTTATCCCCTCTGTTTTGATCCTTTCTTCGTGGTGCTTTTCCTGGATTGTATCGAACTTTAGATCATTGACCTTCATCATTTTAAGTCATTGCATGCGATCTCTTTGTCCTCTGTTATATAAGTGAATGGTTATCCACTTCTATGATTTGAAAGTTCTCGCTTCTCTGGTTATGTACAGATAAATGCTGCCGAATTTTCTTGCCCCTTCTGGTTTTCTCCGAGTGCAAAGTCCTTGATCCAAAAGATTCTCGATCCCAATCCCAAGACAGTAAGTTCAACTTGACAGTCTATACTTTTATTATGGTTAATTACCTCATAAACTTCATTTGACGCATTTGGTGGGATGACTTAAGTTTTGCTTAGCCTGGTTGATGTTGTGGCATGATCAAATGTATCTCCTCCATGTGTGCAGTGATAATCTTACATGAACTTTATGCATTATGTTGTCGAAGCATTTGATGGGATGTTAATTTCATAATTTCAGAATTCATTATTAAGCAACTAATATTCTTAAGTGATTTTGCGAGATTTATCTTCTTGCAAGTCTGTCATATCACTAAACAATAGTACATCACTGTTTTGCATATTTCTTGAGCTTGCATAAGCATTTATTTTTAATGCTGATGCATAACTTTGTGGATATTTCTTAAAATAGCGCATTGAGATCGACAATATCAGGAAGCATCCATGGTTTCATAAGAACTACGTGCCTGTCAAACATAGAGAACACAAAGATCTGGACTTGGATGATGTGCATGCGGTATTTGATGACATTGAGGTTTGCTTCAGTCCACTGTTCTCTGATTTAATTCCAAAGAGCTGTCTAATTTCTGGTATCACTTCATAATAGAAATTGTTCAATAGAAGCTGACTTGTGGCATTTTTAAAGTTGTAAAAGTTCGATGATCATCATTGTATTTGCTTAAATTGTTAAAGAAGTTGTGGGTAATTTGCAGGAAAAGTATGTAGCTGAGAACTCAGATACCATAGAAGGGAGCCCTCTAATGATGAATGCATTTGAGATGATAACTCTATCTCAAGGGCTGAATCTATCAGCTCTTTTTGACAGGGGTCTGGTAATGCATTTGAATTCATCCTTCTCTCCAATTAGTATGTCCCAAAAAGTAATTCTAGCCATTTGCTGCTTCAGTTTCTCAAAGTTAATCTGTAGCAGACTTACTACTGTCAACAAATTAGGGATTGTTAAACTCTGAATTAGTTCTATATGATTTAGCTCACCTTTTCAGGTCCATAATAGTCGAGTCTGCAGGAATGGGAATGAAAAAGTAAAACAAAATCTGTCACATTATTCATTTGCCAGTTTACTTTGATCAACTTATACATTTACACATCTAGAATTGAAATAAAAAAGTAGCCATTTTGGAGACCTCCCTCCCTCCCTCCCTCCTTCCCCCCCCCCTCTCTCTCTCTCTCTCTCTCTCTTTCTCTCTCTCATTTCATTGTCTATCTGTGGCAGGATCAAGTAAAGCGGCAAACTCGTTTTGTTTCCCGAAAACCAGCGCAAGTTGTGATTTCATCAATTGAAGCTGTTGGGAAATCAATGGGTCTCAAAGTCCATACACGTAATTTCAAGGTATCTGTCTATTGCGTGGCACAATTCAAAGTCAGACGGCATTTATTTCCTGAAAACATCTTGAAGTACTGTAAAATCAAATGCGTGTACACCTATATTTGAGTTGGGACAAATCTATATATTTAGGCGTGGCAAACACAGAAGCATATACACTCTTAGAAGGCAACCTGCGCTAGAATTGTTTTGGTTTTTTAGGACATCTAGTGATTGTGCTTCATGATTTTGCCATTTATACTATGAGCTCTTAGTACAAAGGTAAATTTGCAATAGGACATGATTATGCTATGTTTAGCTGTTGAGACTCGAGTTTTGAGCTGCGGTGTTCCTTAGTCCACATCCATGCTAAAATCATATCTCATAGACATGGGTAAATAAGGTCAATACAAAAACGCTGTGTCCCATTCATTCTGTCAAGCTAGACCGTGGGTTCATGACTTTCATTTTCCCTTGCCCAGGATTAATACTTCAGAATATCAGTTATATTGCATGTTGTGCTTTCCATCACTTAGGAACATCAACCAAGAATCTGTCCAATTTCAACTAGAAGCATATTATAACTCGTGGAATAACCAGATTATTTACTGATTCACGATTGTTTGAGAAGTGGATGGGATGTCCACTCTACTAACCTTACTCTTTAGAGGATCTATTAAAGATGGTAGAAAGAAAGAGTAGTAATATTCACCCTTGGCCATCAATCTTTTCTTTTCTCATTGGGAACTCTGTTTAATGGTTTGAATTACTTAACATGCCTGAGATGGCATAAGTAGAAATTCTCACGTCAAACATTGTGTGGTTGAGCATGTGTTTGCAGGTTGAAGGTTTAAATTTTTTAATGACCTTTTTTATTTATTCTCATGCTTTCAGTGTACTATCAATGTATTGAAGAAGTTCAGTTTCAGTGAATAGCATTTGGTTTTGTATTCCGACATTTTGTTAACCTCATACCTTTGTCCTTGAAGATGAGAATCGAAGGAATATCTGCAAATAGGCTTGGTCAATTTGCAGTCGTTTTGGAGGTAACTCTTATAAGTTTTGCATTAACTTCAGACTATCTTCGGTGATACAAACTTGGTTTCTGGATCCTTGTCATTCGTAACATGATTGAGTAATTCTTCCTTAGGTGTATGAGTTGGCACCATCTCTGTTCATGGTTGATGTTAGAAAGGCTGCTGGGGATACACTTGAGTATCATAAGGTTAGCTCTTAATATGTCATTCGATTCAGAATCTTCCATCTGGTAATCCCTGTTTGGATCCATCGAAAACACAATTCCAGTAATGACTAGGGGTGCACTTGAGTCGAGTGGAGTTGAGCCGACATGCCAGGCAGCTTGAGCTCGACCAGACTCATTAATTCGGAGCTCGAAACTTGATTTGAGCCTGACTTATAAATTCAAAACGTTTGTTGACATACTCGACTTTTCCAGCTTGATTGAACTCGACTTGGCTCAAAATACTTGCACTCCACCTTTCTGTTAGTGTCTAAAATTATATTAAAAGGTGAAAGTGTAACTACATACTAAAGAAGTAATATTATAAGTCATTATCTGTTATAAAGTTAAAAAAAACCTATATACCAAATGAGATAACTCGATTAGGCTCATGAGCTGATCAAGTCAAGTATCTTTACTCTCGTACTTGACTCAAGCTTGAAAAAATTCAAGCCAATCTCGAGTAGGTGATGAGTCCAGCACAAGTTCATTCAATGATCTCACTTCATCTGCGCAATTTGACCTATTTATCTCGGTGCATGTATGTTTGTAAGTAAAGTATCAATTACATCAGATTTACATCGCTGAAGCTGAGTATTTAATCTTCATCTACTCAAAGCCTTGGAAAAGGTATTACTAATTGAGGTCAATTGATATTTTGGTGCCCTTCTATTGAATTTTTCTTGAACCAATCGCTCTTGTTGAACTACTCACATTTTTCTGGTCAAGTCGATCTACTGGTTCAAGGTGCTTGATCATGTCTCTTCGAGTCGATTTGTAGTCCACAAGCAATTCAATTTCTCTTTCACACCATAATGCATCATGAATCTAACCCGGTTTGGCTAACTTCTTTGTTCTCTGTGACAGTTCTACAGGAACCTCTGTGCCAAGCTGGAACACATCATCTTGAAACCGGCGGAGAGTTTGGCAAATGCCAGTCTGCTTAGAACAATGACTTGCTGATCCATTGTAGTAGGCGTGAGGCAAATCACTGCACAGACTGCTCTGAGACAGCTGTTCCTTCCCTGAGATGATCGACCCCTTGAAAATATAGCAGTTTTGGGGTGATATACCTAAAAATCTACTAAATGAGAAAAAAAAAAAAAAGCTGTGAATGTTTTTGGCGCTGTAGATTATGGTACTCGTGATGATCACGAAATCGTTATGGAGGATCTTTTTTTTTTTATCCAGAGATGATACTACTTGTACTCTTTGATATAGTGATTTCTCGGCAACATAGAACCACACTTGTTTCTTGATATAAATAGACTTGCAGAGTCGTGAATAGGGTTTTGAAAATCTGAATACTTCTATTCGAAACATACATTCTTTCTCAGTTCTCAAAGTTTTGTTAACATGCGTCATTACTGATTTTGGTAGTCTCAAATTAATGCCCCCGGCCCCAACTAATCGTTGCATTTGATAGGTTGTGCCGCATCCTTTGCATGTAAAAGACGCCTAGCATCTTGAACTGCCATGCTCTTTTCGAGTACAAATATTTGAAATTCACAACAGCGCATTTGCAATTACCTCGTTAAATGTTGATATGATGTCGAAAAAGTCATGATTTAACGCATTTTGAGTAGGAGATTGGAGAAGGTTAATGGACCAAACCGGTGATGATAACATTTGAGAACCGATGAGGAGACAGATTTGTTTCTGAAGACAACACCGTACGTCCACAATGCAATCTCATCCTCCAAATGAAACCGAATCGCTCTGCTGGTTTTTCGAAGCAAGTTTCTACAACAGCTTTTTCTATACCTAAAAGCATTCCAAATGGTCAGAAGAGTTGTCGACAATGCAACTTGTTAGCAAAATTAAATAATAAACCGTGCCTCCATATAGTAACTTAAGCTTTTAGAACAGTTGACAATGATCTCATAAAAATCTTACATGATATCAAAGCAAGAGGTCATGAATTCAAATTTTTCAGGTTTCATTTGCCTTCCCAATTAAATATATCCACGCTTAGTACTAGACAAAAGAGACCAGATTAAGCGTGAGGAGAAACTTTAGAATAATTAAATACTAAATCGCACCAGAATAATTAAATAATAAATTGCGCATTTATCTAATTGCTTAAGCTTTTAGAACAGTTGATCATGATCCCATAAAAATCTTACACAACGTAATCCAAATTCATTGACATAGCTTCACTAGCCATCACACTCTCGGAATGACGACGACTTCGTCTGCTTTCCAATTTTCATAGTCGATACTGCACCCATCAAGCGTTTGATCATATCAGAGCGCCTGCCAGGTTTGCAAGGTGAAAGAATCTAGGCTAATATACAGCAACCGACAAGCTTAATCTGTACATATCAGATCAGATATACAACAGAACATGATCGGCCTACTGCACAGAGAACACATAAGTTCACGCGGACCAGGGCAGAATCACAGCAGGTGGTAGAACTGAGATACAGACCTTTCTTCACATCGTTGGCTGTTTCTTGTGTTTCATTAATATTCTCAAGCTCTATACAAATGCCTCCGGGTTAACATTAAAGAGGCAGAGTAAGATCATGAATCAATGCAGACTACACATGGGGAACTCGGCGACATATTCCTTAGTCATACATCCCCTCCTGCTCCCAGGCTTCAACCAGAAATTCTATCATTTCCTGCGAATTCAGCATAAGAAGAAATCACAGGTTTTAGTTGGCAGGTATGCAGTAGTTGTTGGTACAATAGCATTGATTTCACTACTCCGATGAAACATATAACTCTGGCATACTTACCGATAATGGGACAGGCCTGGCAAAAGGAGTTCTCCTAGCGAGTACACTTTCATAAGTGGTATTCCAACTGCATAAATTCAGAAAGTATAATCGCAAATGGAAGAATAAGTATGTGCCTGAAAGTTTATAACCGTGTACATGTTCTGTGAAGGTGACAGACCAAATGAAGTTGAGGATATGTACATATACAAGAAGCTTACCATACAATATATTTTTCTTACTTCACTCCAAAAGAATATGATGAAAAAATGCTTTATATTGGTAGGAAACATAAGATCAAGTGATTTTTGAAGCAACAAAACTTAATACCGAGATGCTGACAGCTTGACAGTGTGCAAGGAACAGCATGACATTATATGCCATGAACGTAATAATGAGATGATGGATAGCTTCACGAAGTACATCAAGTAACTGAATCCATGGAATCTGAGGATTGAACTAGTTGATTAGGGGATTGACGGGGTCTCACACCCTATAGTATCCATTTGGTTGACCCTACTTGTATAGTGCGAGGCAATTCAGTCGTCTACAGGTACTTCCTCATATTATTATTTTCTTAAATCTTCTTTACAAGTGAGCCTCATTATTGTTCTATTTCACTTTTTCATTCTCATTGCATGAGCTGCGAGGTATGGGAGGGTGTTCATGGGACTGAACCTCCAATCTGATCTCTGGAAAATGAAAGACCCTCTAGCAACTGAGCCAATTTGATTTCCAGACCCCAAATCGGTTTTAAAAGATGGTATAAATCTTTGAACTTAAGTAATTACTTCCACGTGATAGTAATTGGGTTGATTGAGTTGCTAACATCAGTTAGAATGAAGATGCACCGAAAAAAATGGAGAGAAAGTAGCAGTGGGCAAGATGTGCAAAAAAAGAGGAGGAGATGGCTAGAGTACGCACCTCAATGTACGCCCACGCTTCTGTTTAGTTTGGTCCCTGGAACTCCCATTTCCAATCCATTGCAGCCTACTCTCATTCCATAGTATAAGGCCTGCAACAATAAAGCTGCAACATTATGTAAGGTGACAAGAGTAACAGCACACAAAACACCTTAAAGTGGGCATAAAAATTCATGCAAAGCACTAAGCTCATCGGCAGAAGAAACTGTCACGACAACAGAGCATTTCTCCCCATAACAGAACAAGCAACATGGAGTTGAAAACGCAAATGCACCATGATTTACAAACTCAGAGTCGTTGCTCTGATTAAGAGTCAATGTGCTGATAGACGACAGGCTTCTCTGAGATTGAAAAGCGCCATTATCCACATCAAAAGTGCTACTGCTCCAGAAATCATCGGAAAAGCTGGGCTTCATCACAGTCTGCCCTTGAATTCGAAGCCCCTTGGTCGGTTCATCCACAGCTATGATTGGTGTGGGCTTAGAATAGCATCCAAAGCAACCACTGCTATGTCATAAACCATGTTAATCACAAAAGCAAGAATTACCAGCAGCAAGTAACACACTACTGGACCTCATCAAGAAACCCCGGGCTTATTCTCAATATTAGGCATCACAAACCCATTCCTAATCTCTTTAACGATAAATTACCAAGAAGCGCTCTCTGTTCTATCCCCATCCATCACTTCTTGAAATGATTTCTGAGGGAAAAACTACTCAACTTTCAATTTCAATAGACAGGAGTAGTCAAGAGCAATATAGATAAATCCAAGAACCCATCTCAAATCAACTACACAAACTAACAGGTTACGATTCAACCCATATATTAAATCAAAATTAAGCAGAGAACAACACACAAAACAGAGTCAGGCAAGCCCACAATTACTACACGAGCAAGACAAGAAATTTCTCCCAGAAATCAGCCAATAAACTTCATGAGAACCCAAACAAATCAAAAAAGAACGAATCGAGGGCTTACCCCATGCAAGCGAGAATGTGGCGGATCCAAACTGTGCTCGAGCTACTGAGCAACACCATATTAATGTCAAGACCCAAATCAAGAAACTGAGGACACCGAAAGGTTGGGATTTTTTCTTTTCCCCTTTGTTAATAACAGAAACCTACACCGAGTATAACGTATGTCATAGCGAGAAGGGAGTTAGAATTACAAGAACACTGTCGCTTTCGGATCGAAAACAAAAAGGAAAATTCATCAGAAGCAAAAGAAGTTGATCCTCGGTTGTCGCAGCCAAAAGAATGGCGGCTATTCCGTCTCGTTGGGTGCAGTAATTAGCTGGAATTCCCCAGTTCTCGTTGACCGGGCGCACCGACGATTGCCAGGAGCACCCCCGACGACGATGATGTCCCGGGCTCGAGCCCAAAAATGATTCTTGTTCGGCCCAAGAAACGGAGTGAGAATCTGATGCGACTTGCCAAGAAAAGGTTCAAAGAACAGAAAGAAGACGACGGAATCAAGTTTTGGAGAGATTAAGGCGCGATCGCAACTGCAAAATGAGCTTGCCCAATCCTGTGGTTTGTCGAATGAATGGTTCAGCTCGTTTCGGTGTTAGATACCACCGGCTTGATCTCTTCCATTGACATCCGAACTCGATTTTAGATAAAGCCATTTGACCACTCGAGCTCAATTTTCGTGTGCCTCCTCAATTGCTCAACAGTAGATACATTTCGTTACATAAGACCGATTGCTCCAAGAGCTAACTTTATAGTTTATTTACAAGGAACAAGAACGATCTTAGTCATTGACACTCGGGTCTCGTCTGGAGGTCCATAGGCGGGGCCCGTATGATCGACTACTGAGATGAATCTAGCATAATTGACGCGAGTCCAAATAAAATGCTCGCATTGACTTGACTAAGAGCAAAGTAACATATCGGCTCCATTTGAGAACCATTTTTTCCAAAGGGTTTGGAGAAAATTAAGGTGTTTGGCAAATTGTTTGTCCAACCTTTGACCTAATGCTGGCCTTGTGAAATTTGAAAACCCAAGGCAACTCCCCACTTATTTTGGGCTTTCAACATTTTCGGAAAGTTAACTCTAGGGTTAGTCAATTTCTCTCTTCCAAAACTCTCAACGCCAATTTGTTCTTTTTTCAATTTTGCCATCACAGGCATAGTTCATCTTCTACATATGTGAAAGCTCTGTCGAGAGTTGCGCAAGATTGGTTGATAGTCATCGACGATTGCTTAGTTTGGCGACATAAGCAAGACTGCTAGCAACCAAATTTGGCATCGCTGACCACTGATTCTTTGTTGGTTACCATTTAAATTGAAGTTATTTCTCAATGTACTTTCAAATTGCAATTTACCAAACACTACTTGCATTTCGAAGGACCCATTTAACTTAAGGTTAATATCACAAAAAATCTAAAATTGATACACTTATGACAAATTTACCCCAAATTATTTTTTGACAAAAAAAAAACCCAAATTGGTACACTTTTAACAAATCTATTTCAAATTGGTACACTTACGACAAATTTACTCTCCATTAGTTTTCGTTAAATTTAACTTTAAATTGCTGAGTTGAATGGCACATTAGCTGTTAATGGGTACACTAGTTTGGAGGTTTTACCATGTGTTTATCATAGGTGTATCAATTTAGGATTTTTCTCAATGCTAATCCAATTTAAAGAATGGTAAATTTGTCATAGGTGTAATAATTTGGGGTTTTTCGTAATAAAAAAAATTAGTTTATGGTAAATTTATCACAGATGTACCAGTTTAAGATTCTTGATTGTCAAAAAAATATTTTGGGATAAATTTATCACAGATGTGTCAATTTGAAATTTTTCGTGGTCACAAAAATAGTTTGAGGTAAATTTATCATACGTGTACTAGTTTAGGGTTTTTCGTAGTATTAGCCTTTTAACCCAAAGGCCTTTGTATTTTCACAAAAACTTTCCCCAAAAGCCAAAGCCAAATGCACCCATCATCTGTTTAACGAATTCATTTGGCTTTAATAGTTCACAAGCTTACCCGAAACGGGTCAATGACATAATTTCTTTCATTGGTTGAGTATTCAAGCATTCGGTTCGGGTACGACACATCTCGATTCAGATCGCACACTTTCCCACGAGTCCCGCTCATGCTAACTTCGGGACTAATGTAGGTCAAACTACTCTTAGAGATCCCTTTCATGCGCGTTCACGAGTCAAATTTGCGTGTATCAATAGAGAAACCAATCGAGTCAATGGCCAGAATATCCAATGTTAACGTGAAGAAGAATAGGGAAATCCGCATTCCACCATTTCATTCTTAAACTAAGCAACTCGAACTATGTCGTGCCATGGGAAAGATAAGAGCTTTCTCGTCACAACCCACTTTGGCCGTGCCAAAAATGTTAGATGAGGTCATGCGACGACTCCAACTTATATGAACCAATCTAGTAATGCTCCATTAGAAAAACATACAATCCAAAACATTTTTCATGCAAATGCTTGAAATGATCACGCTAAAGGACGAGCGGCAAGATGAGGAAGCACTAGTAAGCTTCTCTCTCACCTCCTATGGGGTCAATCATCCACCGTAGCTTTAAAAAAAAAAAATGTAAGCCGATTACTTGTTTTACATATAAAAATTTTCATCCACGTGATGATGAGGTCATTATCTTAGTAGAAGTCAGTCACGGGACGATAAAAATATTTAAAAAAAAAGATTTGCGGGATTCTCTATGGCTAATAACTTAGAACTTTTAGAGTAATGGATATGTAGCCCACTTCATTGTGGTGTCAAGAATCAAAGATTCTGCGTTCATTTTCTTGTACCTTGTTTTCTTAGCATACGCGGAAATGGGTTTATTGCGAAAAAGTTTAGTCCATCTTACTAACAAATGTCAACGAAATCCGAATTCGGCAGAATTTATTTATCTTTCACGAGAATAAGTTTTGACCCATTGATACGGAGATTTTACTTGAAAAAACTGTGTTTTCCATGCGAATCAATTCTAGGATGCTTAAAGCACCTGCACAAATCCATCTTTATTTGCGTTGATCGTGTATTCTCCAGCACTTAGGACACTGGCTTGGGTAGTTCTCTTATTTGTTTGATGAAGTAAATTTGTTTCAAATTGACTCAAAATAAAATAAACTCAAGTGTAAAGGCAGTAGTTCATTAAAAGAAAATTACACATTTGAGCCCACATACCAATCTCCATTGGCTCCTTACACATCCTTGCTTTATGCCAAGGTAGAACACAAAAAAAATAAAAAGGAGCTAGAAAACATTTATCGGAATATACTAATTGGCCGATGATGACGATATTATATAGACATGAAATTTTTCATCTTCTTCTTTTCGCGTGAAAAATAAAGAAAGCGATTTATCGATAGCAACTGGCCAATCTGTGACGGCTGCGATCTCTGAGAACTGCTTCGTAAAGCACTGCTCTGTTCGCTGGCATTCCTCCGAACTTGGACAAGTTTTTATGCTTCGCGGATGACGAAGAACGATGATCGTTATTCTTGTCATCGTTCTCGTTATTTCCTTCACGATGAATCTTGAACTCCTCATGGTAACAATCAGGGCCTGCAACATCCTCTTCGAAGTGAACACTCTGCCTTGCTTTCGCTCTCTTGATCTTATTCTTCCGTTTCTTGGTTTCACCTGCACAAGGCCACGGCCCGATCGGTTATGGAGTTCTTGCTCTACAGATTAGGGTTTATATACACGTGTAGCCGAAAGCTTTTAAGCGTACCGGAGACCATGCAAGACGGTATGTCCAGGTCCGAGAATTCGACGATGTGGTCGACTATGACGCAGGCGGTTGAGTAGGACTTTTGGAAGCCTATGGCAAAGAGGATCAAGGTGCCCGAGACCGCTATGGCCGTGGCCAACGATGCCCCGTCGGAGCTGGGGACGAGATTCATGTTTTGTTCTCTTGGTTTTGCTCGATGGGGTAGAGAAGAAGGGAAGGAGTAAGAACAAAGGGTGAATTGATGAGATAATGAGGGTAGAGAGTGACGGCTTATATAGTGCTGAATCGAAGGAGAGAATATACTCATCAAGTTGTTTGGATCCCCTAACACGACCTTCTACGTAAGCATACGTTTCTTTTTGTTTTCTTAATTGATTTATCGGCTTTTCTCCGAGTGAGTTACCAACCAAGTACAAACTACCAAGTTTCACTTGAGTTACCCAAGTTTATTTGATTTTCTTTTCATTTCCCAACTTTGCTATTGAATTACTTTGTTGAGAAAAAAAAGTCGATTAATAACTCAAATAAAATGTTGATAATTTCGTATGGTAGTGTGTCGATGGATCCTCCCGATGTATATAAATATTTGAAGGAATTGTCGACTGATAGACCCTTCCAATGTACTCATCTGAGTCATATAAGAAATCTCATCTGTTATCATTATTGCAGAGTGAGAATTGCCATCACACAATTTGATTTTGGAGGAAATCATGGCCAAGCCCTTGTGACTCCTCGAGATTGTTATTGACATTTATTGCTCTGGAAGAATACTGAGCAAGTAATTAGCAACCCATAATACCCAATTAGCCCATGTAACTCATTGATTCAACATTTCCAGCGATCGCAACTCTTCTCCAGCGTTTCGCTATCATAGCCGAACAAGTCACCGTCCGAAAATCGGTGGAGAGAAAACTGGGTTCATGTTTTCTAACCATCGTTTAATAGGCGTCTTATCGTGATGGAACATCTGATTAGTATACTCTGACAACCCAAGAAAAAACACTTCATGCGATCCAATCATTAATTACTAAGTCTTGTGTTGGTGTTGTACACGGCAGTGCCAAGAAAAGAGTGGCCATGGATGATGTCAGTTTCTTGTTAGGGTGAAGCAAACTCCATGAGTGCTGCCAAACCCCATATTGTTGTTAATTGAGTTTTCTTTTTGGCCAATACCATGGTTGGATTAGCAGTGAACTTGTACTTATAGTCAAGTAATTTAATATCTTTGGCTGAGGCTGCAATACATGCTTGACCAGTGGATTCCTTAGAGTCGTCATCAATAAAAGGAAACTATTGTTGATAACCACCTATGGTTGTTCTCCTAGGAAAGCAGAACGATTTTTTTTTTTTGAGGCGTTTGTTTTTGCAGATTATTCGAGATTTGAAAAATATTTTTCAAAAAATGATTAATTCAATATTTTCATTATCAACAATAACTTAAGTTTAACTATTTTTGAGAGTGACGAAAATATTTTGCATTCATTTATTTTTGTAAGAGATACAAGCGATTATTTATGGAAAATATTTTTTAAAATTTTAAGTTTTTCATTAAATAAACACACCCTATGTGACTGGGTCTTAGAAAACCCAATCGAAAAACTTAAGTTAATAGATAGATAGAAATTATATGAATATTAAGAGCGTATAGGATCTATTCCTCTCACGTGCAAGTTGGACTAAAAAGTTCTCAAATAGGCTCTGATACCATATTAGAAAGTTCAATCCAAAAGTTTAAACTGATAGGTAGGGGAAGATTGTATAAATATGAAAAGAATACTAGGACCCGTTGTCAAGCGATGTGGGATAACAACTTTCACAAACACGTCAGCGATTTCGAGTATAATTAGTCGAAAGGACTACATTTGCAAATTATTTAAATGTTTAAGACTAAATTATCACAATTTAATGATTTAAAATCGAAATGACCATTGAACAATATGTTTAGAACTTTTTAGATAATTATTCTCTTAATGTACTAAACAAAACGAGAATTACACTTTTGCTTCATGCTGCATAGGTGTCATCACAATTTGCATAATTTATCTTTAAAAACCACACATTTTCCATCATTTATCTCGGGGAAAAAAAAAACTACACCTTGGCATTTATATCTTAACCCTAATTCTAGAATTACTTCATCTAAATTACACAAAGGATGGGTTACTAATTTTACTTTGCTTGTCGTTGGAGCTTATTTAGGGGATGTTCCAATATTGGACAAGGACAACCCACGTAGACCAATGGTCATTTGCCACCAAGAAAAAGTGTGTGGTATCAAACTTAAATTAATGATTAAGATCACCAATCCATGTCTTTTGGATCTCTCTCCCTCTCTCTCTTCACCATTTCATTGGCCAAGAATTTCAAAACGAGAGGGGAAGAAGGGGCTTCCACGTCACCCACCTCATCTCCCACCTAACTTGCTACATTAGATCATGTAAGTCAACTTTTTTTACTTCCTAATAAAGTGATTTGAAGAAGATTATTAGTATAATGGAGATTAGCAAAGGAAGATGTTTGTGGGCTTTGAGTACTCTTATGGCAGTGAGGATACGAAGAACTCAGAAATAGATTAGCCTTTCTTTATATATATATTATGCGTAACTCAATTTTATGATGTGAGTGGGCTTTAAGTACTCTCACCTAGATATGCGAGGTTAGCATCGTCGTGGGTGCGAGGCCTTAGCTAGCCACAGCCAGGCCTCGCCCACCCTGGCTAGGCCTCGGCGGTGGTTGCCAAGCCTCAGCGACCCCCCTTCAGTGATCCCCCATCCACGCTGGCCATTGTAGGCGATGGTGGGGCAGCAGTGATGAGGACTCTGCAAGCCCTCACTATTGCAACTTATTATTATTATTATTATTATTATTATTATTATAACCTTATTTTTTTGTTTAATTTTAATTTTTTTTAAAAACTTATTTTTAAGTTTAGAAGTCCACGTGGACGTCATCTTTAAAAAATAAATGACACGTAATTAGTTTAGCAAAATCTCTCGTCGTTGGCACTAAAGTGATTGTCTTTTCTTTGATTTGACACTTAAGTGATAAAAAAAATTGCATCAAAGTGAGCTCCGTACACAAATATTAACAATCCACCCGTCCTTTGCCAACCAAATATATATACTTATTTAGAAAAGAAGAAGAAGTCTACTTCCCTCAACTCCACCATCTATGACGACGACCAACATTTGTCAAATCATACACACACACATACATATATACATATATATATAATCTGTAATGATCCGACCTCATCGCTCATAAATCCTTATTAAAACTCTCTTCCAGATAAATCGATTATACGACTTGATTAAGATTTAATGCCTCAAATTATTTCATAATTAATGTCACAACAGTTAACCAAACCCAACCCAGCACCATGCTTTCACCAAATTCTAACTTGCCTCTTTCTCTTTTTTTTTTTGAAGTTGACATAACTATCATCATCTCTGACCATAAACTACAACATTGCTCTTTCTTACCATAAATTCCACTCCTCAATCAATCAGTAGCCATTTATGATATCCCCAACTTAGATTATGTTTTGCAACGACATGGGCACAGCAGCATTAACCTCGTACAAATTGAAATAGCATATTTTAATGTAAATACATTGATATATATATATATATATATATATAAAGAAAGAAATAAATCAATCTTTTTTAAGAACAAGTACAAATTGAATAATTATGTGACTAGTGAACAATTATTATGATCGACCAAAAAAAAATTATTATGCACTGAATTTTAGTTCTATGTAGTGAGGAGTGATGGTAGGACGTGTGATTTGCACCCAAGAACTTTAGCCTTTGTATCTGGAAAAAACTCCATACCAGGTAGCTCTGCGACCTTTCCATCCTCAGCAATTGCAATTGGGTACTTGAGCAATTGGCCCCGCAGGTCTCGATCAAGTTTCTCCGAGCAGTATAGCCTCCAATTGCGATCGGCGATCTGGTTCACCGTCTGGACGCACTCTGAACTCTCGGGGTGATCAAAGGAGCGGTGATGTTCGCGCAGGTGCTCGTGCCACAAGGACATCCGGAAGCCGTAGACCTGGCCTCTGGCTCGGTGTCGTTCATCGGCAAGATGATGCGGCTGGTATGCTCCCATCGCGATCTCGGTATCCCTGGCACCGTCCATAGACCTCTCATTGATGTTGGCTGATCCCACGATTATGTATTCGTCGTCAACTGAAGAGCACAAAAATTAGTCTATCTGTTTAACAGCAAACTCTAACTTAGCCAATTCAAGCAAGTGAACTAATGACACGAATTCGACCCCCAAAAAAAAACTACTGATACAAAGATTTCGTACCGATCATCGTCTTGGCATGCACGTAAATCATGAATCGCCTCGCATGCTGAGCCCTTCGGTAATCTGTATCGTGCTCTACCTGCTCAGCAGGTACGTATTCTCCGTATTTTTCAGTCTCTCTATTGCCCAAGCAGAAGAATGTCAAGTAGTCCGTCGGGTCTGCGTCAAGCCCCTTGTCGCGGATGGCCCGTGCTACATCCTTGTACATCATCTCCATCGTCCGGTTCTGCCAATGCAATATAGCTTGAACTGACTGACTCTCTGGAACGCCCTCCGGCCACATGGGGACGACGATATACACTGCGAATCTCTCCCCTGCTTCAATCTTGCTAACAATCTTTAGTGATAATTCTTTCGGGATCAGATGAAGAGGAAGAGCGCCGGCCTCCTCGACCTTGGCGTCCCTAGACTCCCACGAGAAGGAGCTTCCCAGGAAGTACTGGTTCTCAATGTAAATGAAATTCTTGGCCCGTCGAATTGCGTTGATATAAGCGTCTTGGATGCTTCTCTCAATGGGGTATTCTTTGCCCCTAACTATGCCGTGGTTCGCCGCATCGCCTGGGGTGTCTGGCAATCCAAGAGCCGCCCCACCGTCGATGGAGCGAAATAATTGAACGTTCCACGTTTCACTGTCGTCGACCAAAACTTCTTCGTATGGTGACATGAATACGTCGTCATTTACTTTGACAAGCAAGTTGTCGCCATGTCCTTGCTTTCTCCATCTTTGCTCGAAGTTGATCAATACATCTCTGGCGACTGGGCCTTCAAGCCGGCAATGCACGTCGTGCCAAGGCTCCCTTGGTCCGCCTTTCTTGATCGACGCGCCACTGAAATTTGGCTGGTGGAAATCGCTGTGATGAACCGAGTCCAGTGTCCTGAACAGGGGATGGGAAGGAGTATCGTATCTCCCGTCACAAAGATCGATTCCGCCGATGAAGCTAACAATCCTTCTCTTCCCGGATTCTCCACCCGAAGCCTCGCTGTCAGCCACCACGATCTTCTGGTGATGCGCGAACATGGCAGCAATCTCCGTGCCTTGAACAAGGCCCCTGCCATTATCGGGATTCCGAGGGCATAGTACACAATGAACTCCAGTCCCGTGGAAGAAACTTCTAGTGTCTTCATCGTGAGTAGCCATCACCCCATCTTTCTTAAGATCTCTAACGGAGGTTTTGTCATCCCAAACGAGCATTAGGACAGTGACGCCCTCGTCAGCTTTCATCTTCAGGAGGTCTCCGAGGGTCATGTCTCCTCCCGGTTTTTGCCTCTTTAGATCCCTGATCAAGGCGATCTTCGTGTACACCGACCATCCAGCTATATAAACCAATTGCTTGGCATTTGATATCGCATCGAAAATATCCTCCCAACAGCGATGAGGCTCGTAGTGCTTGCCGCCGTCGAGATGGATCTTCGGGATAAATCCCTCTTCGACATGAGCATCTTGATAAAGACTGACTTTACAGCCTTTCCTCTGTTCGAAGAATGTGTGAGGCACTCCTGGAAAGTCAGGACTCCGAATCCCTTTAGACCAGCACGGGTCTTCAGCGGCGCTATCAAATTTCAGCTTGACATGGATCTTCGAACCATGGTGGAGGGATGTGTGTTCTCCCCTGGATATATCCAGCCACCTGTCGACTTCTTGTCCCCTCACGATCTCACTAACGGGAAGCCAAGCCGTTCCGATCACAGTTGCTCCAATAGGATGAGCTTCCTTAATGGAGAAGGTAATTAGAGAAGCCGTGTGGGCGCAGTATATGTGGAAGGACTCGTTCCATCTTGGGTTGCAGCGACCCCTTTCCGTCGGTCTCGTTTGCGAAACTCGAGTTTTGCCTATATCGACCGTCGTATAGAGTTCGAATGTGGGTCTTCCGCACCCAATACATTTCCCAATTTCCTTTGTTAGCTGCGTGAAGTAGTTGAGAAACACCAGAAGTTCAGACGCAGGATCCAACATCAACATTAGCTCACAGAAGACAGAGAACAGAGAATGTTCTGAAACCCGGAGAAGCTAGACAAGCTTGTACTATTAAGCATTTCAGTGGAAACTTTTGAAGAGATTGAGATCATTTTTCAAGCATAGTAATTATCCTCTTCAGAAAATTTTCGACGTGGAATCACGATCTACTTTGCTTACATTGACTCTAATACCGGAGATATATTTCCTACTTTCCTCTACGCTCTTCTTCATGTTAAAAGGTGAAACAAATTGCAGAAAAGATGATTATTACGAAGAGAGTCAATCCATTTGCTTCAAAAGGGCATTAACGTTTTCGGTTGGAGATTATATACCTTATGAAAGAAAACAGCAGATTTTGCTCCAGAAATTCCATCAACTTCGTATATCGTCAAGTGAAGCCTTCCATGCAGAAGCTCATCCCCCATGGCCATTGCCTGTCATTTCATCGGAGGAAAGATCAAAAGGCATTGAATATTTATTAGCAAAATCCAAATAACGTCGAAGAGTCCACCGACTTACCAAGTCCGATAAAACAGAGGAGTTCTTGGGTTCAAGGTCAACGCAGTTCTCTCAAGATGCCCTGCAGATTAGTCCGATGAGTAGATAGAAATCAACTAACTTCGATTGCAGATTCGCCAGTGAATTTGAAAACAAGCTAACCCCCATCTTGCTTTCGGCTTGAAGTTTATATCGAGTTCACGCATTTCACCGGACATCAAGTGTAGTTTCCTGGAAGGTTTCTGAATTCTTAAGGTTGTCCTAATTGACCGGTTGGTGTGCTGGGCGTAGAAAGAAAGAGTACTAGATGCGTCAACTGAACAATTCATAATTAATTGCAGCAATCCCCACGTAACTAATTTTAAGGGACTACACAATAAGCAATCTTCGTCGAGTCAGCTGGAATCATTAGCATGGAAAATAGTCATGGACTTAAGAAATTGACTTCCTCGTAAAATCTCCTGAAAAATCGAAGAAAATTGAATTAGTTGTGGCGATCTCTTCAGCATGAAGGCGTCTTCATTCAACTGCGATTAGTGTGAGAAGTTCTCGATCTACAGTGGTGTTGGCAATCAGTGATCGCGACTTCGAAAGGTTTTCGCTCGATTTGGAGAAGCCATAATCGTCAAAACATTCGAGATATTTTCTGGATTTAATCATAATTTAATCATGTTTACCGGGAAATTCGTTCTACCCTTAATAATTTTTAATACTGGCATCCTGTATGGACATGAACCATTTCATGCAGACTTAAGGAGGAAGACAGAAGGAACAAGAAAATCTCGGTTTGTCATGTGTTCTCTTCCAGAAAAATAAGAAAGTCAGAGGAGGACAGCTGCAGTTTCGTTTCTTTTTCTTAGAATGTCAACCACGAGCCTCCACACCACCTCACATCAGACAATTTTATTAGGTGACCCACTCCATGTTCTGTAATAAAAGAAAAGAATTTGGTTAGGGTTTTTCCCACATGGGTTTTCAACAGCTCAGATCGGATGTCTCTGATTCAAGATCAAGTAAGGACTTTGGCCACACGGCTATCATTTCTGACTCTGAGGCTAAAATTAACACCTAAGTAGTTAGGTGGGGCGCAAAATGTGAACAAAAAAGAAGGGTCGGACCAATCTATATCACACTCTTTGTGAGGGGCTGTGTAGCCTGGAATGGAACCTTCTTCCTTGAACCCTAGACTTTGGTCTAACCTCGCATCCTAATGAACTTGGTCAATCGCGACGTGCATAACAAACCATGAAATCTCGCTGTCAATACTTTTTATCGTTTATATTTTTAGATCGGGTCGTCTTCGAGCACTGGACCCTTCGAATACACGGGCTTCCTATGGGGGTCGGCGCGATCTTCAGCTTAGGGAAGAATTCCTCTCTACTTCAATCTGGTCTTGGGTGGCGTTTGCTTCACTTCTGGAAAACTTGTCTGGACTTTGGAGTGCCTTGCAACCAGAAGTGCTGGGAAGGTTATGCAGCTGATGAAGCATAAAGAGTTTTCATTGGCATAGAATAACTTGGTTGCATAGTTGACCCTGTTTGAACATTTCGCTTCGAATGCTTAGTAAAGAGTTTAGCCAGCTAGTTCTTGCAATCCATTCCTCTCCTTGAAGGCGGAGTTCCAATTCAAGGCCTTTTTCTGGCCTGCGTTACCTCACTTGTTGGGAATATCATCCTGAATATTGGCATCATGCTCGACGGGTTTAACATCATCATCAACAGATGGCAAACTCCACTGACCCAACTGATTTGGGATAAAGGTGATATTGATGTTGATCAAAAGATGACGAACTCATGCGCTCCGAGCAATCTTCTGGACAAGAGATTTTGAAGTTTTTAGCCTTTTGTGCCTTGAAGCCATTTACCTTAAGAAAAATCTAATCTTATCGCAACTGAAACTATGCAGAAAATCAACAAAAAAGTCTAAACATTTTTTATTTTTACCAACTAAGTTCTAAATTTTTGCATTTATACTAATTCAATTCATTTGGCTGGCCGAAGCTAACTTAGAAATTTTTTTAATATTTTTTACTTTTCTTTATGTAGTTTTTCCCCATTACCCTAAGGGTTGGCCAGAGCTGAGATGGCCTCGCTCACTTGGATCAAGCGAGGTTGTTGTGGCCCTCAACTAGAGTGGGTGAGGGCCGTAATACCCTTGCCTAGCCAGATGTAGTGAGGGCGTCGAAGCCCTTGCTAGATCTAGGTGAGGGAGTCTCGTCCCTCGTTGGCCCCATAGGTTGGCGGGGAAAAAAACTAAAGAAAAGAATAGAAAAAAGAAAAAAAAATCATAAAAAATCAAAATGAATATCGCAACAACATCAATTAAAAAAGTCATCGTTTGTACCGGCAGTGCCATGTCAATATCAAGTGGGCAAATAGACTGAATTGACACGAATAAAAAAGATTTAAAACTAAATTGGCAAACAAAAAAGGTTTATCTTTGAATCGGCACAATTATAATATATATATATATATATATATATATTTTTGGGTAGTTTTCTTGAGACTATGCGATGGGGTCATATGAACGTCACGTTGGTGCTTCCAGAGCATCTATGTAGCTTTATCCCAACCCAAACACGAGTGCCAGATTTACTTAAAAGAAATGAGTACCTTCTCTTTTTTATTGCCTTCGTTTGCGAAAATTTTGGTATGAGGACATTCAACGTTCACATTGTGAGAATATAAGTATCCTTAGGCAAGCACTTTGGAGTAATTTGATAGTTCGTATGGAATATGCTGCCATAATAAACTCAAAACTTAAAATTTATATTCCAATAAGCACATTTCTTGCGGATTTCATAAAAGGAAATAGAGTCGCAACGTAACGGAGGGAAAATGTATTAGAGGTCGCTCAATTTTTTTTTCAAAAAATATTGTTCAATTAGGTCCTTGAATTACTTTTTGCATAATTGGGTTTTTAAAGTACATGTTTTTTGTTCTGAGTTAGTCCCTCAATTGAAAAAAAAGCAAGAATGATGACGTGGAAAAACAGATAAGCGCCACATCAATAGTGACGACATAATTTTTAGGTGTAAATGTGACATGGAAAAACAACTAAACAACTGAGACTCCAGCCAAACATCGATGGTGATGTCACTTTCGATAGTGAAATTATCAAAATAGTCATTAATTTATTATATCTGTGATAAGTCAGTCATAAACTTTTGTATTTTGACCAATTTAGTAAGTAGCATCTTGATGATTTGCCACATTAGTCCTGAACATTCTATTGTGCCATTTTTATTTTTTTATATCGAAAACGATATGGATGTTTTATTAAATTCAAGAGTACTTAAACGAAAAGCCCGAAGAAGGGGCATTCAAACGTAAAAAAGATCCCTATGAAGTTGACGGGATTGGGCAACACAAAAGGAGGGGTGGGAATTTGAGTGACGGGCCTTAGCTACCCAATGGGCTACCTGGTTTTGCAGAACGGCCACAATGGGCCAAGGAAGCATTCTTAAAATGGGCCAGCCTGAACCGGGCCTCTTCCACCAGTGTTTCCAGCTTCCAGGAGACGGGCGTCTTCTGCAGAACTCCATCTGCCAGTTCTGTGCAGACCCACTCGAACACAACCACATTCTCCCTGCTCCGCTGAAAGTACTTCAATGCTTCGATCAAGGGCCAAGGTCTCCCTTTGAATCGCCGACGAAGATGTTACTTTCAATGGCAAAACCGTCCGCCAGCGTCCCTGGATCATCTCGGAGGACCCCCGAAATGGCAACAAGCGTAGCACCTTCAAGAAAACTTCCATCGACGTTGATTTTAAAGGTAAGTGCCATTGAGACCTAAACATTTTGATGGTTTGCCAATTTAGCAATAATCCTTTTGACGATTTGGAAATTTAGATATTGCCGGCTAATTTTAATTAGGAATCCCTAATGTGGCAATCCAGTCAATGTCGATTGTCCTACGCAGTATGTTGGCACTGACGTGGATGATTTTTTAAAATTTTTTGTTGTCTCCTTTCTATAATCGGCTGAGGGAAATAAAGAAAAAAGATTACATATAAAAGAAAAAAGAAAAAAGAAAAAGGGAAAAAGTTAAAAAAAAAATTTGAACAACTTGTAAAAATTATCCACATTAATATCGGTCATGCCACCTAAGATGAGCAGCACTAACTTAACTATTCTATTAGCAATTTCAAGTCATAATTAATCGGAAGGACTAGATTGACAAACAGTCAAAATATTTAGGGCTAAATTGGCAAGTCATCAAATTGCATATGACTCAATTAACACAACTGAAAGGCTTAAGGCTGAATAAAAATGATTGCAATAGATTTATAATTAAATCGATTAAAGTACAGAGTTTAGGATTAAAAGGACATAAACATAATAAAAATCCCTTACCCAAAAAAAAAAAAACATAATAAAAATGATTCCATTTTCTCTTAGTTTTGCGGTTGTTTCTACCGTTCGCTGGCCTTGTTTGATCGTGCTTTTTACTGGCCATGGGGTCCTTTTCTTGGCCGTTACACCCTTGTACCTGGTGGGACACTATCTGTGTTTTGGTTGATGCAAGGTTTTGTGTTTCGATTTCTTGTAATCACGCATTTTGGACAGCATCAATATATCTTACTTTACCAAAAAAAAAAACATAATAATCTAAGATTTTTTTTAGTAATTTACCCCGCTTTTCGCGGTGGGATCTGTTTCACTCTGGGGCAAAAGTCCATGAAGCCCAAGTTCCTGCGGCATGAAGTTTTGAGAGTTGTGCTGGGAAATACAGAGACTCCTCCTTCCAAGCCTACATATTTCCCATCATTTACACCAGTCCCTTGTTCAGACTAACCAGTATAATCTGAAAGTTTCTTGAAACATTTTCTGCAAGACTCGCTAGCTATTTCATCTGCCTCTTGTTTTGTAAAGCTTGGCCGCAAAACCATTAATGCTCCTTCTTGCAACTTGTAATCAAGAAACTCCTCACAAGGCTACGCTTTTGTCTGTTGCACAAAGAGAGACGGTGAATACCCTCTGTCCGGAAGCGAACCCATAGACAAAATGTATACCTGTTACTGATCAACAAGGCTAGGACATGTATCTAATCCACCATCTCCTAAAAGAAAATCAATTCGATCATGTGCCGCAATCAACTGTAGTGGTCATGTTTGGAGGTCTCAACAAGAATAACTAGCCGCCATTGCAGGTGGATACCAAAATCATCGAGTCAGTAACTAAACTTTTCTGAGTACTTATAAGTCCAAATCCACTTCGTCCACAATTCCACACCCCCGCTAAAAACTCCGTCTTCCTCTGCCAACATTGACGCCAGAAATCACCTTCCTCCGTGGCTGAAAGACTTCGAGAAATGGAGCAAGGCAAGCATGGGGCCATCGTCTCCAAGATCTTGCCCCCGAACAACCCCATCAAGCAGCTCTAGTCTCGCTACAAGGAGATTGAGGCCGGCTTCAAGGACTAATTCTCCAAGTAGTCCCTCCCCATCAAGGTCGCCGTCATTACTGCCACCAGCTCCGCCCAGGGAGCCGCCGTCGGCGCCATCATAGGCAACCTCACTAACGACATCATCGCCTCCCTTGACCCTTCCCCTGGTGCCAACCTCAATCCCCAAGCCATGGCCTCGCTCAAGCAAGCTTAGGTTCTATCTAGGGGGTCCCTTGATACAAGCTCACAATTTCGCTGTCATGACGGGTATCGATGCTGGTATTTCTTGTGTCATGAAGAGTTCGAGGGAGAAGGAAGATGTCCAATCTAGTATGCTAGTAGCCTTTGGTTCTAGAGCCATGTTCTCTTTGGTCAGTGGTATGGGTAGCCCAAATCAGGCAGCAAAATGCAGTTACTTCAGGGCTTTTCTTTGCACTTGTTCAGGGTGGACTTTTCAAGCTAGACAGAAATTCTCTTAGCATCCTATCGAACATGTCTTCTACTCTCAAACAAGAGGCATGTTAATGAGCCTCGGTCTTCAAAATTATGAGAAAAACTTTAAGAAAGGCCTTCTAACAGATACGACGTTGCCTCTACTCACTGATAGTGCTCTAAGAGACGTGAACATTCCTCCAGGACCGAGGCTTTTCATTCTCGATCACATTCAGAGAGATCCTGAGCTGAAAGGAGCAAAAAGCGAGAATAGAGGAACTGAATAGAGGAGGTCCTCAAGAGCTTGGTTGAAAAAGAAAAAGCTCATGAGCCTGATCGCGGACCAGCGAGCAGACCTAGCGGTGATGCGTGAGGAGACTAATGCACAAAGTGGTCGTCCACTCCTTCCTGCGAAGCTCGTTTTCATTGACGACCCCGAGGGGCTGTCCTTCGTCCGTTCGTTGAACTTTCCTCCTTGCTAAGTTCGTCCTTGGTGATAGTTCGTGAGCAAGGAGGAAGCAAGTTCATTGGTGCTCCTGTCGGCCTGGAATCGAGCTGGACTTCCCTCGATAGTTGTTGTCATTCACAAAGGGATCGAGCGAAATCAAGCTCTGGTATAGCTTCACTCAAGCATTGGGCGATTACCAGGAAGTCGCCGAACCTCTATAGCCGACACCAGCCCAGATCCCACAAGTCCATATGCTTGACAAAATCCACGTCCAAATGGAATTCTGCTGTCTCTGGCCTGTTGCAGAAGCTGGTCCATACAGGTTCGGCTTCTTTAATTATCAGACCTATTTTTGAAGCGCAATTTTAGTTGGGTTGGGCCCAATAATTTTTTCTCTTTTCGGTAGCTTTGAGTCCGAACTAGGCTCATGATTTGAGCCTAGCCAGAGTAGGGACCCCAGATATGAAGGCCTGGGCCAGGTCTAATCAGGTCTAGTCTCTGCACCCGATCCGATTTATTTTTTATTATTTTTAATTTAAAAAATTTAAAAAATTCCAAAAAAATTAGTAAAATTCAAAAACAAAATCTTAAAAAAAATTGTGAAAAAACAGGAAATGACCACATTCAACTACTTTGACCTATTTCCATTTCTCGAGTCTTGAAAAATGACTATTTTGCCATTCTAGTCAGTTTGACCAAAACCTATCCAAAATACTCCCGAAGCCATTTGATACGTTCTCTAAGTCCTTAAGGCTTTATTAGGCCTGCCATGTGACCACTTGAGTATTGTTTTTATACGACTTTTTTCGCATGTACTAATTTATTGATTTGCGCACCTATCTTACTTATTGTGATTGATAGGTGAGTTATTTCCATCTGCATGAAATCCTAGATTTTAGAATTCTCTCATAAGTGCCAAATTGAACATTTTTCATGAAAATGATATCGAAAGGCGTTAGAGTAATCTAGCGTAATAAAATCTCTGAACTTTAAATTTCTAGTTCGTAAAAGTAATTTAGTTCTTTCCCTAATTTATTTAGGTTTCTAATCGACCTATCAAGAACGATTAGTGGCAATTCTTATTGAAAATCTTTATATGTTAAATACTGAACCAAAATTGTGATTCGGTAGGACAAGGAAAAGTCCAAATTATGTTAGTTAATTTGATTAACCTGATAATCTGTTAACCTGAAATTTTACCGAATTTTAGGTTGCGACAACAAGAAGCCGACAACGAGATACATCTTTATGTCGGGAGGCGATGCAATATCACGGAAAAGCGAGAAACAAAAATCAATACCATTCTCTATCATGCAAGCGGAGTTTATAACATGTCTTTTGGATGTTGCTCAACCTATTTGGCTTCAGAACCTCATTAGAGAGTTGGCCATACTTGATTTTGTGGATAGGCTTGTACAGTTGTATTGTGACAGCAACTCTACATTGTTATTCATTAAGAACAACAGAGATCTCAGGAGGTTTAGGCATATAGAGTTTAAGTTTTTCACCATAAAGGAATCCGTGCAGAATGGTGACATTGCAGTAAAACATATCAACAGATAATATGGTTGTAGATCCATTGACTAAGGTCTTCACCCTTGTAAATTTTAACATGTCATTAGCATGGGTTTAGAAACATCATTGGATGCTGTTGTTTAGTGAGAGTTATTTTGTTTTTTTTCTCTAATAAATTTTACATCTGTATTTGTCACATTTTGTAACGTTTTGATATGTATCAACTCTTTAGCATTCAATATGGTATTTATGAATTTGTTGATGTTGAATACACATGTCTGTTAAAAAACTCAAGGTATGTGTAATCCTTGAGTGGAGGCTAGATGCATTCACTTATTAGCCTTATGGATATATCTTGTTACATATAAAGTAAAGTTAACTATAAAGATAAAACATATGTAGATCCATTAAAACCACAAATGATATTCTTTTGTGGCACATAAGGTTTCATGACACATAAAAAAGAGAGAATGTTGACCGGCAAAGAAGATGACACATAAAGTATCACTATTTTATGATGTGTTATCCATTTTTCATATTAGTAGTGTTAAAAGTACTTGTAATCATGGATGGCACTGTGTCTGCTAATGTAGTTATTACAATGATTTGGTATTTGAAATTTTATAAGATCGGATTGACTATTAAGAATATCTCTAGACCAACATAAAGGTACACACATACAATGTAATTTTAATTAATGTTTTATCAAGTGGAAGAGTGTAAGAGTTTTCCTAACGTAGACTCATATTAATTGAAATTGAAATTTGTTGTTTTACGGGTTTGTCTAATAAGGTGTGATATAAGGATTTTAAACCAATTTAATAAGAGTCTGAATTGTGTAGGCCTAGTTGAGTTTGGTTCATGATAAGAGGACCCAGTTGGAAACTCTATATCCTCTAACCCTATGAAAAACAACCTCACATAAAGAGCGAATACGGATTCGCATAGTTAATGGGCTATCTCATTGAGCCACTGGTACAGAGGGCGATAGAAGAGAAGTACTTGAGTTTTGAATCATCATTATTTCGCATTAAAAACGATACATTCCGAATCAAATGCATGAATCCTTTTAAATTATCGCTGTGTTTCTAAATTCTAGTTATTGTGATCTTGGATTGCCTTCATAAAGTTTTGTAGTGGCTTACATACAATACACTTCTGGAAGTACAAAAACATACGGAACACACATTATTTCATGCCATAAAATTTAGCCAAAGAAATGAGGTGGTTGGCGCCAAAGTTTAACTGAGTTGACATGATAGACAACCCGGCTTGATGATCAGGAAATATGCCGATAAAGAGGTGATTGACGTTGGTTCGGCCCGTAGGAAGGTTGGCATATCTAAAACTGCCGATGCCAACCGCGAAAGTGCCGATGCCGAGAATGCAGAGACAATTACGTCATGATCCTGGAATCTCCTATTGCTTGGCATCCCGTTATGACTGCTTGCGCTACAAAATTATTCACAATGGCGATGAAAGACGACAACGTTAAACCGAAACTTCGATTTGTGACCTAAGAAAGAAATAGAAGTTGTGAGTTAGAATGATAGCTCGACCGAGATTTCGTAGAAAACTTCGTTAATGAAAACACGGTTTTAAACCCTAGTTACTTGCTGGGAATCCTCTTGTATCTCCAGTAAAAGTCCAGAACCCCAATGGGAATCCTCTTGCTAACAATCGAAGAAAAGGAAAGGGTGGTAGGGTTCATCGGCATCGCCATCTCCCGGTCCTTAATCAAACCGATGGAGGCTCCCGTTCGCATGTACCGTGCTCACTCAAACATTTTTCCTTTCCTTTTCACCAGCCAGCTATGATTGAATTTAACAAGCCGTGTGCTCTCCTCTGGTCTTAAATGTTCCTTGAAAAGGTCGCAATGTATGTGAGCTTGCTCTTCCCAGGAACGGGTGTATTGAATTCGAGAATACCAAAACTGTGCTGCAATAATTCAACGCAGTACTTGGAAAAAGAAAAGAAACGAGAAGAAGCACCTTCCGCGCATACGTCCATGTGCCTGATGAAGTTCCTGAGATCTCATTGGGTTTGCTTCCAAATCAAAGTAGATGGGAGTTTTTAATGTTCTCCTATGATTAGTCTTTTCATGATGACTGATTGACTTGAACATCCTCTCCTTCCCATGTTGCTTTCTAATCCCATGTTACTTTCCAATTGTAGGTACGAAGAGAAAGCTTCCTCTCAACCATAAGAGATGCTTAGCATGTGGATCACGTGGAATTAGGGTTTCGCGTCGTTTCCCGTGATAACACGGAGTATCCCCGAGCCGTTGGGACCAATTAATCCGCTTTGATATGCGCGAACCGTCATGTCCATGTATGTCGAGTGAGGCTCCACAAGTTCGATTTTTGCATGTTCAATCCCTTTGCTACGAAAATGGAAATGGCGGTTCGGAACAGGGAAAGTGCTCCTCTCTATCGCAAATTGATTCGAACCAAGGATTAATAGTTCCCTCCACTATGTTTTACGAGACATCCGCAGCAACAACTTGATTGTCACTCTTGGAGATGTATTGTTAAATATCAGTTACGATACATTACGACACAACTAAGTGACAGCAAATAGTAGATCGTTGATCTTGTATTCGGAATTAGCAAAGTTCATGAGTGGACATTGCTAGCTAGTTAAATCTGGCTATAAACTTTTACATTTGTATCAATTTAATCCTATACCTTTAAACCTTTTAATTTGGCAAATTTAGTCATAACCCTTTTTTCAATTTACCAATTTAATCCATTCAACCAATTTAGCCAGAAAGAAATTGATGATATCAATGTTAGCCTCCTATATGGCATGGCTAATGCCAAAGTGAATTTATTTTTAAATTTTTAAATTTTGTTTTTTTTTTTCTCTTTTCTTTCTTTTTTATGCACAACACAAAGTAAGACACGAATTACCAAGAAAAAATTCAAATATGATGTAAAAGGACACATTTAATTTGATATGTCGACGCGAATTATCAACACGCTTTCCTAGTAATTCGATTATTTCGCAAGTAAAATCAAAGTTAAGATGTTTTAGGTTGGCATGCATTACCAACATGACATTTGTGGGAATGACCTCTTTTCTTGGGTTTTGTTTATTTCACGAAAAATATCACATTTTCGAAAAAATATTTTTCGAAAATTTATTTTTTAGAAAAATGACAATGTTTTTTGGTGTTTAGCTAGAATATGACAAAGTTCCGTAAAATATTTTCTGTCATTTGGCATGGAAAATGAGATTTGATTTTTCTCCATCCACTCTTTTTAACATTTATAATTTTTCTGTTTATTATTTTCATTTTTTTAAAATCATTTTTTTAATTATTTATCTTTATCTTGTATCTTTTTTCTTCTTTTATCTTTTTCCTCTTTGACAAATGTACAAATGCATACATTATATATAATGTATAAAAAATCATAAAACGTTCAAAGCCAATGGGAGCTTGTTTTGAGGATTTCTTTACATTACCATTACTTATATTAGGATGTGATTCATACTTTCTATCAATAAGAAAACATGGGGATCCCATGAATAGTTATTGCTATGTATACTCTTTTTCGTTTGTAATTGAGTAATGTAGCAGAGAGGTATTAGGTGCTAATTATAATTGAATTCTCTGTTGAACGTATTCCTAATTTAAAAATGAACCAAAATAAAACTTTATGTCTTGATTTCTTTTTCTCTCTTTTACAATTTACTTCGTTGTGATTGTGCACCGAAACCTAACAACCCTGACATGACGAATTATTGGAAGGGAAATCACTAAGCTTAAAATGCATGATGTAGTTTATAAGTAATTATTGGAAGGGAAATCACTAAGCTTAAAATTTTCAAGACGAGTGACTTGTAAAGCAAAAAATTTCCCCCAAAAAAATGCGCAAATTTGAAAGAGAAACATGAAATCACGGCAACCAAAAAAAGAAAAAAGTTTCTCCATCATTTATCTTTTTGTTAGTTTACTATGATTTTTCTCTTTTCCGTATGTGATTAATAATTTATCCATTTTTAGAGCAATTTAAGAACCAGAGAGATATTTCTTTATGGAAAATATGTTCCTACTTGATGCAGAGCTATTGTTTGTAACAAAACGAAAGTCCATGTGGCAAGGTACAAAGATTGAAAGCTTGGGAGCAAATGCGATGTGAGTGCCACCTCACAATCTCAGGAGTTTTTGCGAAATTTGTACCTGAAATGTGTGTTTGTGCGAGCGTGCGCACCCATGCGGCTAGGACGGTTTATTTCTCTAGAATTAAAGACTTCTCTTATAATAAAAAAAAATCCATTTTCATTAAACCTTTAACCTATTAGGAAACGGATTAATAATGTACATGTGGCATATTTCTTCACACTCCTCACATGTAAGTTCGGTGACGTGTCAAACATAATATGCATAACCACATCAAACAGATTGTGGGAGAAGAGCAAACCAAATGGGATCACGAGCACGATAGATATCAAGCAAACCCTAAACATTAAAGAATGGCTTGACATGAAGTGTTAAATGACGCGTCAAACGCACTATGTCAAGATATAATCACATCGAACAGATAAGGGGAGATAAGCAAAACAGACAGAATCGCAAGCACGATAGATATTCGATATCGAATGTCGACCATGAACATTAGAAAATGGGCTAACGTGAAGTGTTAAATGAGGTGTTAAATGTGCACAAGTGTATTTTTCTTGTTTCAACTATGCACTGGAATAAAAAGCAACATCACGAAATCAATGTCGACCGAACCTTAGGACTTTTCCAATGAACGATGACAAAAGCCTCGTCATATGGGGGCTGGTACTGACAATGAAGTCACTGAGGAGGACCACAATTTGACAATGTTCATGTCCATTACACGAATCATTGAATCGATTATTTATCGTTGCTTAACGTTAGAGATAATTATTTAAAAAGTCCTCAACATACTATGAGGCTATTTCAATTTCAAACTTTTCAATTGTATCAATTTAATTCTAAACTTTTTTACATTTTGAAGATTTGTCAATTTTTCCGTAAACATTTCAATTATATTATTTAGTCCTAAATCTACCGAAGCTTTTGTAGTTTAGTCATAAACCCATTATTTGGATAATTAACCGAAATGATTATATAAATAAATTATTAGAAAAACTTAGGGTTTAATTGTCAAATCATAAGAAAGTTCATGGTTAAATCGACACAATTGATCAATTTAGGATTAAATTGAAGGTCGACAAATTATCAAAAATTTATATAATTAAAAAATATTTATGGTTGATTTAATTGTCACTTTTTGGGCTACTTTTTTCCCTGCTACCCCACCATCGAAGTCCCTCGATCGGCCTCTTCGTTCATCGAAGTCACCAACGACGCCGACGATAACAAGGCACGGGCCTTTCGTGCTTTCCTAGGAAAAACTTCTTTATCGCCTTTTTTTTTTTTTTTTACTTTTTTGGTGTTTTTCCATGTTTTTGCAACAGCAAGTGAGAGCTCACTCGATATCCGTGTGTCGAAATCAAGTCGTTCAAGTCCTAGACTCCTAACAAATGCTTTCCAGGGTTAGTGTGCAGGCATTTCAAAGAAGTAACCAATCGGGTTCTTTTGTTAACATCGAAGTCTAGTCATGATCTACCGACATTCGCAACACCACATCGGCGCCGCAACATTCGATTTGTCGGAGTCGAAGTCCTGTCCGTCCCTTCTAGTTGTTATCGTCGCTACAGAATACTGAAAATCTGCAATGTTTTGCTTTTGTACCTGCAGACAGCAACTTACCAACAATTTCGGTAGGAACTTGTGGATTAATCCGCCGTCGGTTTTATGCGTACCGTTAAGGTAGCCCGGCAGAAATATGACATTCGAGCAGTGAGTTCAGAAGCCCGACGGTAGAAATATGATATTCGAGCACGGTGCGACGTGCTGGGTCTCACTTTCTCTGGATTTCCTCGGTCACTTGACGTAGACATACAGAATGGAAAATTTGTTTAAAAAGTTCTAAATCTATCATACTTTTCCTAATTCAATCATAAATTTTTCAGTTTTGCCAAATGAGTCATTAACATTTTCATGTTTTGTCAATTGAGTCCACTGAGCTATTTTTGACCGAAAATTGCTGACATGAACATATGACCCTCCTACATGATGTTATGATCCGGCGCATTATCATAACGAAATAAAGCATAAAAATGGGAAAGAAAAATCAAGACATTATGCTTTATCTTAATTCACTATTAAATTAAAGTTATGTCTAATAAATGATTTCATTATAATTAGCACCTCGCGCATTTCTATTATATCTTTCAGTTACAAGAGAAAGAGATAATATATATAGTAGTAACTATTCATGGGCCCAGATCTAAACTACCAATAAAAAAAATATAAGCTTAAACTATAAAAGCTCTCTAGCAGCTCTCCCATATCCCTACTCGCTGACTGAAGAGCGAGATCTCGTATTTTCCTAATGATGCAGAGTGTGAACCGCACCCAATACATTACTCATTCGACACTAACTTATACAATTTTAATAATATTTTTAATATATTTTACCTCATTTTTAATTTTTTTATTATAATTTATTTTCCTTCTTTACTTTTTTCTTCTATTTTTCCTTGTCCTTTATCTTTTTACCTCCCTCAGCCTCGGGCAAGGGCCGCCCTCACCCAATCAGGCGAAGGGTTGCCCTCTCCTTGTCAATGGCCGGCGAGGGTGGCCCCCCGCCCTCGCATGAAGTAGGCTAAGGGAAAAAAGAATAAAAAAAAATAAAGAAGGAGAATACAAAAAAAAGTTAAATAAATATTATTAAAATATTATTAAAAATTATTTACATCAGAGTTGACCATGCAACATAGGACGAAAATGGCTGATGTCTACGTAAGCAATTTTTGGTTAAAATTAACCGAATGGACTCAAGTGGCAAAATGTAAAAATGTATAAAATCTAATTGCCAAAATTAATAAATTTATAATTGAATTGATAAAAGTGTAATAAATTTAAGGTTAATTAGAGAATTTTCTCTGCACAATCTACTCGGTACTCCAAAGTGGGTGACAAAGGATTGATTTATATCTCATGTCATTTGTGTACGATACTTTAGGACATGGTCCCCAAAAAAGTAAATGAAAAAAAATATAGTCCTAAGCATTGTGCAGCTGCCCTTGCACGACCAAAGGGGAGAGTTACAGCCATGCATCATTGGACTTGGATGTCGGCTCCGAAAGTTGGTAACTCTGTCATTACTTTTCTAACGCGGAAAAACTTGGGGTGGGCCGGCCTCAGTGAGGCCACGAGGGTCGTGGCCTCACTGAGGCCGGCCCACCCAATACTTCCTCTTCTAACGCCCCCCTCTCCTCCTCCTCCTTCCTTCTCTTCTTGCCAGAAACAGTTCTGAGCTTATCAGAGCTGACTTTAAAACGACGACTTCTTGTCCTCAATCACCCTCTAGGATGCAACTAGTTAAAGATCATAAGCGACCACGAGTCCGTGAAGCTTTTGCAGCATAAATGAATGGCCAGAGTAGATATATACCCACAATGTCCTGTGTCATGCCTCAAGTAATTTTTACGAGATTACACGGACTGTATCTTCGAAACTCGTAATGCACTCCGGAAAACCCTAATCGAGAGGGCTTTGGTTGAGACAGAACTAATTTGGGAACCGAGTATAATGTTCGCTTGCAAATGCGCACCAGCAAATCGAGACAATAGGAAGCACGTCCCTGTTCAGGAATTATAAGCATTCTAAAGCGCATAATAGTACAGTCTGAATATCCACCGGCTGGTGGCCGCACTGGTTTGTGTTTAGTTCCTTTCACGAGAGGTCATGGGTTCGAAATTTCGTGGTGCCAATGTTTTACCTGAGCACTATGGTAGTGGGGTCCTGCAGTTACCCCTAGGGACTAGTCGTGCTATACAGCATGAATTATAAAACAAGTCATGTCCATGTCTAGGGTTTTTAAGAGATATTTTAGCTTTCCATATCCTCTAAGCAAAAGTCATGCTTTCCCATGAAACCTAACAACCGGGAGACAGATCTAATCAGGCATCACATAAATCCTCAAGATCAGGAGACACGTCATAAGTATGTCCTTTTTTTTTCCTATGTAATTAATAACATAAAGCGACATGAAACCACGTTTAATGATTACATAGGTTATACATTTGTCATCACGGGACCCTGTATGGTCACTCATATCATTGGATAAGATGCTAAACATAGTAGTTGTACAGCACACAAGTCACGTTAACATACTCGAAGGAAAAAAAAAATTAAGTAATTGCAAAGTTATATTTCTTTAAGACGGGTACTAATTTTACTAATTGAAGTTAAACTTATATTTTTCCTATGTAATTAATGGTAGAAAGCAACACGAAACCACCTTTAATGATTACATTATTACATAGGTTATGTGTGTGTCGTCACGTGACCTCATATGGCTGGTCACATCATTTGATAAGATGCTAGACATTGTAGTTGCGTAACACGCAGGTCAAGTTAACATACTCGAAGGAAAAATTAAATGATTGCAAAGTTACATTTCTTGAAGACAGGTACTGATTTTACTAATTGAAGTTAACTCTATATGTTACAAAACCTTGTCCAAAGAGAAAATTTATTCTCTTCTTAAATTCAGTCTTCGCAACTGCAATTGCGGAACAATACAAGGAGGGACCCTTTTGCATAGAAATATCAATGTGTCTAGTAAATAAGGAATTATAGCATGTAAAAAGTTGCCGTATATAGCTAATATTCTACACGTGGCAACAAGTTAGAAGGTCCAATGAAAGAGCTTGTAATAGTAAATTTATGTCAGATTTTAATATTTGAAGACATCAACGTGCCTCCCATTCTAGTACATCCAAGAAAGACCCTTTGTGCTATTGAATACGCTGTCGTTCACCAAATTCTGCATAAACACCTTCATTGTACAACAGAGGTTGGTTTGAATCTCAAGGTCCCCTCCATTTTCACTTGTAAGAGTAAATCGACTCAATCTATCTCATCAACCACTGATCAATCTATTAAGAAAGTCAATTTCTTGCTAATATAGTTAATTTGGTTTTCCTTTTTCTCATATTTAATTGAATGGATTCCCACATAGGAAAGAGACAAACTCTTAAAGCCAAATGACTAGCAAATAGGATAGGTAGTTTCGATGAACAAATCAACGTAATACGAAAGTTCACCCAACGAGCATTTAAAAATCTAATAAACCACGATAGCTTTTTCTCTTGAACGTGAGTTGGAAGATTGGCTTGGGCTTCTTACTGTTTTCATCTCTTGAAATGAGACTAGACTAATCCTGAGGGATGGATGGTAGAGGTGGCCATGGGCCGGTTCCGGCCCGGAACCGGTCCGGGTCAAACCTGGAACCGACCCGGTCAACAGGCGGTTCATTGCGAATCGGAACCGGCCCGTGTGGCACGGGTCGATTTCGGGTCATAAATTTTCCAAACCGTCTCAGAACCGATTCGGAATCGCCAGTTCCGTCCGGTTTGGAACCGCCAGTTCCGAACTAGCCTGGGCCCAACCCGTGGGCCCAAAGGCCCCAAACGGCTATATAGCCGTTTTTTCATTTTTTTTATTTTTTTAATAATTATTAAATAATTTTTTTTAATTTATAAAATAACCATAATCATTATAAATATCCATCTTCACCTTTCATTTTTCCTCATAACTTCTCTTAAATTCTCTCATTTCTCAAATTCTCTCAAATTCACTCAATTTCTTCGGCTCAATTCTCTCAAAAAAAGGCTAGCGGAAGAGAAAAGAGCCTGATGATTCTCGAAAAATCCAATTATTCTCATGATCCTCGTGAGTATGCACATTGGGGATACGATGACAAAGATGATATCAATATTATTCTTAATGTTGAGCATATCCTAACACAAGAAAGTCTACAACCAACTACCAATATCGAAGAAGCGTCAACAACAAAAGAAATAAGTCAATGAGGTGCATCCATCATATGGCAACACTTCACCAAGCAACATTTAGAAGATAACGATTATAATCTCATATGTAACAATTGCAAAAAAGTATACAGATTTACAAGTCGAAGCGGCTATGGAACATATCGACGACATTTGGCATCAAAACAACCAACGGAATTTGGGATTGACATAAAGCAACAACAAATTCCCAAGTTTGCCGATTCTAACACTTCTAATTTATTTCGTTACGATAGAAATAATTATGAGCAAAAATTAGCTAAATTTTCTGCCATTGAACATTTATCGTTTAATTTTGGTAAAAATTTTAGTTTTAATACTTTTGTACAAAATGCATGTACTCCACAAGCAAAACCCGTTTCGAGAAATACGCTTAAACACCAAATGTTTAAACTTTATAAAAAAGGAAAAGATGATTTGAGAAATTGTTTTGCATTTTTCAATGGACGTATGCATATAGGTAGCGACATTTGGAGTGATCCTTGGCAAACTTATTATTATATGGGTATTACATGTCATTGAATAAACGATGATTGGAACATTAAAAAAAAACTATTGCATTTAGAGTTTTTGATGAAACGCATACGGCACATAATATTTATAGAATAATTAAGCAAGTTTTAGAAGAATATTTATTGGTTAATAAAATTTTTTCAATTGGTTTTGATAATGTCGCGTCAAATACTGCTTCTGTTCGCGAGTTAGAAACAATTTGTAAACTCGCTCTTGGTGGAAATTTTTTTTCACATTAGATGTGCTTGCCATGTTTAAATTTATACGTACAAGATGGTTTACGAACTCTTGAAATTTCTCTTCGTCCAATAAAAATAGCAATTCAATATTTATGCAAACATCCCCAAGTTATGAGAGAGTGGAGTAGATTTTGTAAACAAAATGAAAAAAAAAACCAAAACAATTTTCAAGAGATGTTCCAAATCATTGGAATTCTACATACGAGTTTCTTAATCAATCTTTTTCATATAAAAATTTATTATGTACATTTTTTGCAAATTATGTTTCTCAAAGTAATTTATACCCACAAGAGTGGGATATTTGCAAAAAAAAATTTAGATTTGTTAAAAGTTTTTAATAATGCAACTTATACTTTATCCGATATTTATTATCCTACTACACATTTATTTTTAACAGAGTGTCTAAATATTGCTGATATTTTTGAAGAAAATGAAGTTGATAATCAATTAGGTCCAACTATTATAGCAATGCGAACGAAATGAATGCAATTATTGTTAACACATGATTTTTAATCATCTTTTCTTTTTTGAAATTAATAAAAAAATCCATAAAAATTCATAAAATTAAAAAAAAATCAACTTTGGAGATCTTGGTCAAGCCTAGGGAACCAATTTTGACCAAAAAATGATTTTTCATATTTTCAGTATTTTTCGGTATTTTTATTTTCAAAAATTTATAAAAAAAATAAAAATAAAAAAAATGAGAAAATTGCAAAATCAACTTTGGAAGTCTTGGTCAAGCTTAGGCAACCATTTTTGAATGAAAAATAACTTTTTGTATTTTTTATATTTTTTATATTTTTTTAGAAATTAGGAAAATATTTAATACATAATAGCATTTGGGGCCTAAAAAATTTAATTTGAGTCAATTTATTTTTATTTTTCACTTTTAGGAGTTGTGACATTATTCTCTAATATTTCAAATCCCCATCTTGACCCAATTATACCCAGAAAGACTCAATTTTGTAAAAGGGCTTTAATTAAATTTTGCGTTATTTTCAGCGATAAAAAATGAGCTTAAATTTGACATGCAATGAATTTCGACTAAGCATAGGAGAGGTGTGATGAAAATTATGAGGAGATTTATGCTTAAAGAAATATTTCTTTATGAACTGAATTGCAAATACTTAAAATCTCAGGAACTAGAATGCAAATACCTAACATTTGAGGAATTATTTTGCAAATAATAAAAAGAAGAGTTAGTGGAGAAATTAGAATAAAGAAGGGAATATGGAGAAGAGGAGATAAAGAGAGGAAGATGGAGAAGAGGAGATGGAGAAGGGAAGATGGAGATGAGGAGATGAAGAAAATAAGATGATAATAGAGAAGGGAAGATTGGATAAAGAAGAGTTAGTGGAAAAATTAGAATGAGAGATGGATGTGTAGGCTATAAAATGAGGAAGAAGTGAGGTTGGAATGGGTATTTTTTGGAGAGAGAAAATTTTGAATGTTTGAGAGGATTTTGGGAGATTAAAGAAAAAGAAAATACGAAAAAGAGAAAGAGAGAATTTTGAAGATGATGGGAGTTTAAATGTATGGGTTTTCATCACCAATTCCTTCATCGATCAACATAAATCAAGAATTCATCCATGTCAACGAGCAAACAAATTCGAGCTAAGTGTATTTATTTATTTATTTATTTGTGGTTTTAGTCGCAAATTAGCACAAATTATCTACACTACTGTCGCAACCCAAAAAATAATTATTTCAATCGGGTTAACGGATTATTAGGTTTATTAGATGAATTAACCTAATACGAGCCCTCCCAAGTCCTACCGAATCGCAACTTTGGTTTTTGTTCAAATGGTTTTAAAATTTGAAGTCGCCACTAATCATTTTTTGGGAGTTGATTAGATACCTAAGTAAATTAGCAGGAGGACTAAATTACTTCTACGAACCAGAGATTATGAGTTCGGGGACTTGGTTACACTAGTTAATTAAAACTAATGCCTTTTTGGTACCTTAATTTCATAGATATCCTAATTTGGCAACTCAAGCTTGGTTTATTCCTAATACTCTAGTGGGATGTTCTCCTTTTGTATTTTCACTTTTTAGATAGGATGCATGGGTGGTATTTTTTTTTATTTTCAAAGTGTCAAAAATTCCCTGAAGCCGAAAGAGGGAGTGTGTTAACGACTTCTGTGCAGTGTTACAGTCTACTCACTTTGGGGTCTGGTAATTAAAAAATTAAATGGCAGGAAGTCAATGACAGTAAATAAAGACCTCCAATGGATGGCCCAGCCTTGGCTTGGCTTTCCCCTTTGGGATTTAATGGTGCATGAATTAAATTGCCGGAATTTAAATAACGGTAAGTAAAAACCTCCAATGGGCGGCCTGGCATTGGCTTGGTTCTTTCCTTTGGGGTTTGATAGTGCAGGAATTTAAATTGCAACAAATAAAAACCTCCAATGGGCGGCCTAGCATTGGCTTGGCTCTTCCCTTTGGGATTTGATGGTGCAGAAATTTAAATTGCAAGAAATAAACGACCTCCAGTGGATGCGCTTTGCCTCTCCATTCTGGGGTTTTAGTTCTTTAAAATAAAATACAACAAATTGTTTCAACAATTTGAACTAAAATCCGTTGACGGGTCGGCTACAAATTTGATTGGCACCTTGGAATTTGTTTGGGCTCACTTTGCACCTTTATGGAATTTATCGTTGATACGGAGTTGTCCCTTTTTTTTTACCTGTCATAAAATATGGGAAAAAGGGAAATGGAAAAAGTGTATAGAATTTGTGCTAATTTGAGACTAAAATCACAAATAGTGAATAAATAAAAACACTTAGCTCGAATTTTCTTGCTCGTTAACGAGGATGAACTCTTGATTTATGTTAATCAATGAAGGAATTGGTGATGATAACTCCTAACTTTAAATTCCCACCATCTTCAAAATTTTTTCTCTCTTTTTGGTATTTTCTTTCTCTCCAATTTTTCTTCAATCTTTCAAAGCCCTCTCAAACATCCAAAATTTTCTCCTAAATTTTTTTTTCTCAAGCTCACTTCTTCCTCCTTTTATAATACACTCATCTATCTCCCATTCTAATTTTTCCACTAACTCTATCTCCCATTTTAATTTCTCCACTAACTCTTCTTCATTTTCATCTTCTCTTCTCCATCTCTATCTCACATTCTAATTTCTTCACTAACTCTTCTTCATCTTCATCTTCCCTTCTTTATTCTTGTTTTATTTTCTCCATCCATTCTTCTTCATCTTCTCTTCTCCATCTTCCATTCTCTATTTTTATCTTATTTTCTCCATTCATTCTTCTCCATCTTCTCATCTCCATCTCTTCTTCTCCATCTTCCCTTCTCCATTCTAATTTCTCCACTAACTCTTCTTTTTGTTATTTGCGAAATAATCCTTCAAGAGTTAGGTATTTGCACTCTAGTCCCTGAATTTTAAGTATTTACAATTTAGTCCCAGAAAAAAATATTTCTTTAAGTCCAAATCTCCTCACAATTTTCGACACACCTCCCCTATACTTAGTCAAAATTCACCGCATGTAAAATTTAAGCTCATTTCATGTCGCTGAAAATAATGCAGAATTTAATTAAAGCCCTTTTACAAAATTGAGTCATTCTTGGTATAATTGGGCCAAAATAAAAATTTGAAATATTAGAAAACAATGTTACAACTCCTAAAAGTGAAAAATGAAAATAAATTGACTCAAATTAAATTTTTTTAGGCCCGATTCGAGATTATGCTCGTGAAGGAATACACGACCCCGAATCGGATTTTTTCAATTTGCGATGGCCAACATGAAAAGGGATTTAAAAGAGAAATGTGGACTATTTTTATGTATTTTTGTGGCATTAAATGCTATTATTTATTAAATATTTTCCTAATTTCTAAAAAATATATTTAAAAAAATACAAAAAATAAGAAAAATTATTTTTTGCTCACAAATGGTTGCCTAAGCTTGGCCAAAGCTTCCAAAGTTGATTTTGCAATTTTCTCATTTTTTTCTTGATTTTGTTTTATGAATTTTCGAAAATAAAAATATCGAAAAATATTGAAAATATGAAAAATTATTTTTAGGTCAAAATTGGTTCTCTAGGCTTGGACAAGGTCTCCAAAGTTGATTTTTTAATTTTATGAATTTTTATGGATTTTTTTATTAATTTTAAAAGAGAAAAGATGGTTAAAAATCAGGTGTCAATAACTACCCCCCACTTTTCTTTCCCATATTTTATATCAGGTAATAACAACTCCGTACCAATGGTGATTTCATGAAGATACAAGCAAAATTGGCCCACACAAGCCTAGAATGTCCACCAAATTCTCACTCGACCCGTCGATGGATTTTAGCTCAAGTTATTGAATCAATTTGTTGTATTTTGTTTTAAAGAATTCAAACCCCAGAATAGAGAGGGTAAAGTCCATCCACTGGAGGTCGTCTAATTCCTGCAGTTTAATTTCTACACCTTAAATCCCAAAAGAGAGGGTCAAGCCAAAACTGAATCGTCCATTGGAGGTCTTCATTTACTGCAATTTAAATTCCTGCACCTTAAACCCCAAAAGAAAGGGTTAACCCAAGGCTGGGCCGTCCATTAGAGGTATTTACTTACCGTCATTTAAATTCCTGCAATTTAATTCCTGCACCATTAAGCCCCAAAGGGGAGAGCGAAGTCAATGCTAGGCCATCCATTGGAGGTCTTTATTTATCACAATTTAATTTCATATAATTTAATTCATGTACCATTAAACCCCGAAAGAGAGGGCCAAGTCAAGGCTGAACCATACATTGGTAATCTTTATTTATTGTCATTTACTTCCTGTAATTAAATTTTCGAATCATCGACCCTAGAATGAGTAGGCCAAGCCACATGTTGGAGGTCGCAACACTGCACAGAAGTCGTTAACACATTCCCTCTTTCAGTTTCAGGAAATTATAATACTTTGGAAATACCAAAAAAATACCATCATGCATCCCATTTAAAAAGTGAAAACACAAAGAGAGAACACTCCAATAGAGCCTTAGGAATAAATCAAGCCTGAGTTGCCAAATTAGGATATCCATGAAATTAATGTACCAAAAGGGCATTAGTTTTAATTAACTAGTGTAACCAAGTCTCCGAACTCATAATCTCTAGTTCGCAGAAATAATTTAGTCCTCCTGCTAATTTACTTAAGTTTCTAATCAACCTACCAAAAATGATTAGTAACGACTTCAAATTTTAAAATCATTTGAATAAAAATCAACGTTGAGATTCGGTAAGACTTGGGAGGGTCCGTATTAAGTTAATTCATCTAGCTAACCTAATAATCCATTCAATTGGCAGAAAAATTTCTCGAGTCGCAACAATTATACCAAAATTCCTATTATCTATTTGGTTGCTTGTGTTTTGGATCCACGTACAAAAATGGATGGCTTACTTGATGATTTGAATTCATACTATGAGTATTTACATTTGACTAAAACCATAAATATTAGAGATATAGAAAAAGAAGTTAAAGATATAATAGTAGAATTGTATAACGATTTTTGTAATAGATATAATATAGTTAATGATAGTGAAACTTCTTCCCAAGCTAACGGTATGCAAGGCAAGCACCTAGGGAGAGGGTCTAGAAATCTAATAAATAGGAAAAAAGACAAAAGCAAATAATGAGAAATATTTTCGAAATAGAAATTTATTTAACTACTGTATTTGAGTTTCCTCAATCAGAAGGCACAGACTTCCAAATTCTAAAGTGGTGGAATAATCATTCAACTCAATTTCCAATACTAGCTCACATTACAAAAGAGATTTTAGCTACTCATTACTCAACAGTTGTGGTTGAACAAACATTTAGTACTAGAGATAATATTTTGAATGATCGATCTTGCAAGTCGTCAACGCAACAAAAAATAAATCCTTATCCGACCTAACTAAAATGTAACAAGGGCAAGCAATGGTCGAATCCACAAGGAATTGTACTACGAAATTCTCTTAACGTTATTTTCGGTAATTGTCTTGAGGTCAAGTGGAAGATAAAGTGGGTATTCTTAAATTGAAAGAATAACATAAAGTAATAACGCAAACTATCAATGATGAGAGATCTAGGACATACAACTTCCCCCAGCACCTTGCGTAGATTGATCCTTCCCTTTTTCGATTATTGATTTCTTGAACGATTAACCTAGAGTTCTATAATTTTCTTACGCCTCTTCCAAGTGCTCTAAGAACGTATTCTCGGTATCAAGCTAATTACTCTATTCCTAGGCAATTAACTAGTGAGAACCCTTTATGTGACAACCCTAGTTAGCTACCTAAGGTGATCGAGTATATTCCTATCCTTTTCACGGATTAGTTCCGTTTTCCAACGCGACACTAACATAGGCTATCCAGTCCACGGCTTAATCTAAATAACTTTTCCAAGCTCATTCAGATTACCAGATCAAATTAATTGGTGATCAGTCAATCAATCGCATTAAGAACGAGATCTGAATAAATCATTCGCTGAAATCAATAACACGAAGAAATGAATTCACTTTCTAAACAAAAGTACTAGGTTCCATTGTAGCCCTAGAAAAGCAAATTAGTTCATAGTTGGGAATTTACACATCACGAATCCAGAGGAAAACATGAAAAACCACATCAAGAATTCAAAGGATAGAAATAAAGAAGAAAGAACTCTGTCTCCCCGATCTTCCGACTTGAAGATGAGCACCCTCAGTCTTGATTCCTCTCGAGCCCCTTGGTGTTGCTTAATGTTCTTTCTCCCTGATTTTCCACCTTAAGAATTGCCGTCCTTCTTGATTATTCGTTCTAGCTAGCCCCCCCTGCTTTTTTTTATAAAAGAGAATATATATATATCCCCATATTCCCCCCACGAAAAGATATCCAAATAATATATGACTTCCTATTTTTACTCAACCCTCGTCCATAAACTTTCTAATTGACAAAAATATCCTCGAGTCATTCGTGTGCTTGATGACATCCCACGAGCAGACGCGTCCTTGGAGATGGACGGACGTGTCCCTTCCTTTTCTACAATGACGGACGTGTCTTTTGATAGAGACGGACGCGTCCGTCTGGCTACTGTATTGGCGTTGTGACGATGGACGCGTCCTTCTTCACGACGGACGCGTCTTCTGTATTCCTTATGCCACAGACGCGTCTCTTGCTCTTGACGAACGCGTCCTTCTTGATTCTGATTCCAATTTCCCAAGCAGATGATCTCTTCTTATCTTGGACATGTCTTTCACCTGTAGATAATTCTTTAGCAAACAACTTAAAGATAGCAAACAAATTAAAGAACCCAAATTAGACGAATTCATTCAACTTGTTGCACAGTTTTCTCGCCTAAAACAAGCCCTTTAGCTCTACTTTCGTAGAGTTATCACACCCCCAAACCTACCTTTTGCTAGTCCTCGAGCAAAATAATATCAAATAAAATGAATCAAAACTACCAAACATTCCTCAACTGTCTCTGAGTCAACTAGTCATGAAATACCTTCTTTTAATATTCTCAGAAGTAATTGTACTTGTCCCCAATAGTTCAATTCATTCCTTTGCTTAACTCGCACTAAAACAAGTCACATAACTCATCCTCTGCTAAAACAAAGCATTTTTTTTTAAATAAAGCATCTCATGCCATGATAAGCAACCAATATCAACAAACCATTTTTTCAAGCAAAACATGATTTGTAACAATTCTCAGGAACCAGCCTTGCATCACTCTATCCACTTATCCAAGGGTTAAACCATCCAACACAAGCACACTCAGCACAATGATACATGGTTCTTAAGTGTCCCGTCCTTATAACCACCCATGTAGCGAGAAATCAACCAATGACTCCCGATCCAGTTGGATCAAGGCATTAAGTGATGAAGCACTCCTCAGGTTTATTTTCGAGTCAGTTAGGGACTAACAGACACCATCAGTACATATCCAGATCACATTAAAACATAAAATTATAGTTCAACTCTGGACATTGGTACTTAGAACCATAATTCCTGATTTCTCTTTTTCTTCTCCTTCTCTTCTTTCTTTTTTTTTTTTTTGAATAAAAATGGGTTGTTCCCCTAGATTTCATTTCAAGAGATACCCATAAGCACGTCCTAATCCTCATTACTTCACATGTTTTACTAAAATAAAGGTTTGATTCAACCAGAAACCTACCAAGACATGAGACCATGATTGTTGAAAATCAAAAGGTTTCAGGTTACAGCTTTGGATAGATCAAAATGACAAGTCTTAACCACAAGTTAATTTCCAGAACTCCTCTTTCCATCAAAGACTCGTACGAACTCACTAATAATCCTCATCGAATAGAAGTTATTTCAAACCAATTAATAGCGAGACGTGAGGAATCAGATGCTCGACAAGACCAACTGGCAATTATCAAATTCAGACTCTAACTATCAATCCGCACCCTGTAAAACACAGCACCCCAAACATATTCAGCACTAATAACACCTACTCAGCAACACTCGTAGAGTTTGACACCCCCAAACCTACACAAGAACATTGTCTCGATGTAAAGAGAAAGAGGGTAAGAAAGGGACTCCCCTGGGGTTTACTCTTCTTCCGAAGAGTTTTGGTGTGCATTGTCATCCTCGCTGTCTTCTTCGTCCACGTACTCATCCCATTGAGCGGCCTGTGAAGACTGCTCCCATGGGATCATGCTCTGGAATTGCGACATGTCGTATCCAGCCGCCGCCCATTGGAAACGCATGTTGTCCTCGTTGCGTCACAGATTCTCATCAATATGCTCGTGGCGAAGGCGGAACTCTTGCCTAGTTGCCCTGTTTTCTCTCTGCATTTGACGGAGGAGCTGGAGGACAGGGTTCTCAGAGGTGGCTGGTGCTGGGGTGTCGGTGCCGTCCTGGCTCTCGGGCTGAGGATCTTGCGCGAGATCTACTGCCGGTGCGGATGGTCCCGCACGGAGGGCACGTGCGCGTGCCCTGTTTCTCCTTTGAATTGCCTGCATATCTTGACTACCTGAACCACACAACTGTTCAATATATTTTTCAGTCATAATCGTACCTGGTGGGAGTGTTTCCTCATGATCTTCAATGGGGACACCAGCTTGACAGCAGAGCATGGTGACCAATGAGGGGTACCGGTATCCCTTCGTGGCTTCCGAGGATTGTAAAATCCCCCTGAATAGAAGTTGGCCTACATTAATCTGCAGATGGGTCAGTATGGCATAAATGAGGATTGCTGGTTCACGCCTGCACAGATTGTGATGAGTTACAGGCATCATAGAAAACACTACAAAATAAAACCAAGTTTTGGCAAACCGATCGAGAGTGTTCTGTTTGATGGAAACGAACTCGCCATTGTGCATCTCCCATTGTCCTGCTCCATCAGTTAAAACCTGTCTAATCTCTTCGGCTTTTTCAGCATTCAAGCCAGATCCTACCAATGCTGCATATTCATCGACGTCAGGGATAGGTAACTCAAAGAAGTGATTAAGTGTAACAGCGTCAAACCGGACCGTTTTACCACGTACGCGGACTTTACCCCCCTGATGGTCCGGTACTCTAGCGTAGAACTCGCGAACTACTGGAATAACCGCCGGGTCGCGAGGTTCGCAAAATGTGGTCCAACCCCTTCTAGCTACTTCAGCGGAGAGCCAATAACGATCATATCCTTCCGTGATACGGGGAATTCCTCTCTCAGCAATAAATTTTTTGTTTCGGGCAATGGCCTCGGCGAGCCTTTGCTGGGCATTGGCTTGGAGGGTGCTCGATTCGGCCCTAGCGGCCGAAGCTTTACCCCTATCTCTAGTCGGTTGCTCACTCGCATTCCTAAGTTTGGCATTCTTTGTTCACAACATATTATGAGTTTCTTAACAAGACGACCTAGGCATGATGCTCGGAAAGAAGAGATGGAACGGTTTACCTGGATGGAGAGAGACGGCTGCGTCCGTTGAAGAGAGAGAGCCAGGGGACGCGTCCTTTGCAGAGGGAAAGCCGGTCGAGTGGCTTGTTGGGTATTGTGATGGACGTTGGCGGCACCGAAAGAGACGCGACCGAGAGGAAGAAAAGAGTGAATTAGGGTTAGGGTAAACAAAAAAAAATGCACGAACGACGCCTTTTATAGGAACGATGGGTGCTCGGACGCGTCCGTTTGGATTCTGTGCATCTACGGATGCGTCTCTCGTGTAGACGGACGCGTCCGTATGGCTACTGTGTAGAGACGGACGCGTCTCTCATGTTGGACGGACGCGTCCTTTGAGATACTGTGTAGAGACGGACGCGTCTCTCATTTTATGCGGACGCGTCTGTCAGCCTACTGTGGATAGACGGACGCGTCTCTCATGTTGACGGACGCGTCCGGTTTGACTCTGTGCGTAGACGGACGCGTCCCTTCTGTAGACGGAAGCGTCCGCGCTTTTTTTTTTTAAGAAACACAATCAACAAAGAACACAGAAAAAGAGAGAAAATGAACAGAAGCTTAGGTTGCCTCCCAATAAGCGCCCTGGTTTATAGTCGGTGGCTCGACTATTCCTGAGATATCGGCTCTTGAAGGTGTGTGGTGGTCACAGCCCGATCGAATGTTTCTCCTCTGTAATGCTTCAACCGCTGTCCATTGACCTTGAATGATCGCTCGGAATTGTCTACCTTGACTTCCACTGCCCCGTGGGGATATACGGCCACCACACGAAACGGTCCCGACCACCTGGATTTCAATTTACCCGGGAATAATTTCAGTCGAGAATTAAAAAGTAAGACCAACTCACCAGGGGTGAACGTCCTGTTTAATATCTTGCTGTCATGCCATTTCTTTGTCTTCTCTTTGTACAGCTTCGCGTTCTCATATGCGTGGTGGCGAAGCTCCTCAAGCTCGTTTAATTGTAAGAGCCTTGCTGCGCCCACCTTTTCTTCGTCAAAGTTGAGATGCTGCAGCGCCCAGTACGCCTTGTGCTCAATCTCCACCGGTAGGTGACAGGCCTTCCCGAAAACGAGCCGGTACGGGGACATCTCGATAGGTGTCTTGTAAGCTGTCCTATAAGCCCATAATGCCTCATCAAGTTTCATCGCCCAATCCCTTCGTGTCAGACTTACCGTCTTCTCCAGAATCCGCTTGATTTCTCGGTTGGAAATCTCGACTTGGCCACTCGTCTGAGGATGGTATGCCGTGGCGACCTTGTGCTTCACTCCATACTTACTGAGCAATGTCGCGAAGTGTCGATTACAAAAATGGGTGCCTTCATCACTAATGATCGCTCGGGGTACGCCAAATCATGTAAAAATTTGTTTCTGTACAAACCTTGCCACCACTTTAGAATCATTAGTGGGGGAAGCAATCGCTTCCACCCACTTAGACACATAATCAATTGCGACAAGGATGTATTTGTTACCTGCTGATGGCACAAATGGCCCCATGAAATCAATACCCCATACATCGAACAGCTCTACCTCGAGGATATTCTGCAACGGCATTTCATGTCGTTTTGAAATGTTTCCAACACGTTGGCACCTGTCACAACATGCAACAAATGTATAAGCATCTTTGAATAAAGTAGGCCAATAAAAACCTGATTGGAGCACTTTCGCTGCTGTTCGATCTCCTCCGAAGTAGCCCCCATAGGGTGATGCGTGACATTGTGCAAGTATGCTTTCTGTTTCTTCCTCCGGCACACACCTCCGGATAACCTGATCTGCACAATGCTTAAAGAGAAAAGGCTCATCCCATAGATAATATCGCACATCATGCAAAAGTTTCTTCCTTTGTTGAACATTGAGTTCAGGTGGGATATAATCAGAGACAATGAAATTCACAAAATCGGCATACCAAGAGACTAAACGATTGTCAATTAAGAACAACTGTTCATCTGGAAAAAACTCATTAATCAGTGTTTTATCCTTAGTCTGAATTTCATTTTCCAATCTCGACAGGTGATCAGCTACCTGATTCTCTGTTCCCTTCCTGTCTCTAATTTCCAAGTCAAACTCTTGCAACAGTAAAACCCATCTAATCAGTCGCGGCTTAGCTTCCTTTTTCGCAATCAAATACTTGATAGCAGAATGATCGGTGAACACTATGACTCTTGTGCCAATGAGATAACTACGAAACTTATCAAACGCAAATACTATTGCTAGTAATTCCTTTTCTGTAATGGTGTAATTCACTTGAGCATCGTCTAGGGTGGTGCGACTAGCATAATATTGTTGACACCTGATCTTTAATCATTTTTTCTATTGCTAAAGTAATAAAAAATCCATAAAAATTCATAAAATTGAAAAATCAACTTTGGGAACCTTAGCCAAGCCTAGGGAACGAATTTTGACCAAAAAATAATTTTTCATATTATATATATATTTTAATTTTTTTAAAAAAAAATACAAAAATATTTGAAATTTTTGAAAAAATAACATTTGAGGCCAAAAAATACACAAAGATAGTTAATATTTTTATTTTAAATCTATTTTCATATTGGCCAACGCAAATTCAGAAAAATCCAATTCGAGTCACGTGTTCCTTCACGAGTATAATCTCGAATCGGGCCTAAAAAAATTTAATTTGAGTCAACTTATTTTTAACTTTCACTTTTTATGAGTTGTGACATTGTCTTCTAATATTTTAAATTTTCATCTTGGCCCAATTATACCCAGAATGACTTAATTTTGCAAAAGGGCTTTAATTAAATTATGCATTATTTTCAGCGACAAGAAATGAGCTTAAATTTGACATGTGGTAAATTTTGGTGTGTCAAAAATTGTGAGGAGATTTGGACTTAAAGAAATATATTTTTTCAGGGACTGAATTGTAAATACTTAAAATTCAAGGACTAAAGTGCAAATATCTAACTCTTGAAGGATTATTTTACAAATAATAAAAAGAAAAGTTAGTGGATAAATTAGAATAGAGAAGGGAAGATGAAGAAGAGGAGATGAAGAAGAGAAGTTGGAGAAGAATGGATGGAGAAAATAAGATAAGAATAGAGAAGGGAAGATGGAGATGAAGAAGAGTTAGTAGAGAAATTAGAATGGAAGATAAGAATAGAGAAGGGAAGATGGAGATTAAGAAGAGTTAGTGGAGAAATTAGAATGGGAGATAAATATGGAGAAGGGAAGATGAAGATGAAGAAGAGTTAGTGGAGAGATTAGAATGTGAGATAGAGATGGAGAATGGAAGATGAAAATGAAGAAGAGTTAGTGGAGAAATTAGAATGGGAGATAGAGTTAGTGGAAAAATTAGATAGATGAGTAGGTTATAAAAGGAGAAAGAAGTGAGCTTGAGAAAGGATTCTTGAGAGAGAAAATTTGAAGTGTTTGGGAGGATTTTTTTTGGAGAGAAAATTTTGGATGTTTGAGAGAGTTTTGGGAGATTGAAGAAAAATTTGAGAGAAAGAAAATACCAAAAGAGAGAGAATTTTGAAGATGATGGGAGTTCAAAGCTAGGGATTATCATCACAAATTCCTTCATCGATCAATATAAATCAAGAGTTCATCCTCGTCAACGAGCAAGCAAATTCGAGCTAAGTGTTTTTATTTATTCATTTGTTTATGGTTTTACTTGCAAATTAGCACAAATTGTATACACTTTCTCCATCTCCTCTTTTTTTTTCCATATTTTATGTCAGGAGAAGGATATCTCTACGTCAACAGCAAAAATCTCGTAGATATGCAAAAATCGGCCCAGATAAGCTCCTAAGCTGTCCACCGATTTCTCAACTGATCTGTGACTAAAAGTCCCTCTTAATTCAAAAGAAACTCTCTATATTGGGAACATAGAGAGCGAAAATCAATTATAGAAATCCCTCCCAAAAAAAATGGGAGATAAGTACTCTTTCCACTATTCTGGTTTTAGGTGCAGATTAGCACATATTTTGTATACTGACATTTCACTCTATTTTATGTCAGGAAGCCGCAGCTTTATATCAATGGTCAACCCTATGGAAGCACAAAATCGGCTTGGAGGAGTCCTCAAGCGCGCACAAATTTCAAATTGTTGAATCAATTCGTTGTATTTTATTTTAAAGAATTCATACCCCAGAATGGAGAGGACAAAGTCCATCCGCAATTTAAATACCTGCACCATAAATCCCAAAGGGAAGAGCCAAGCCAATGCTTAGCCTCCCATTGGAGGTTTTTACTTACAGTAGTTAAATGCCTGCAACTTAAATACCTGTACCTTAAATCCCAAAGGGAAGAGCCAAGCCAATACTTAGCCTCCCATTGGAGGTTTTTACTTACAGTAGTTAAATACCTGCAACTTAAATACATGTACCTTAAATCCCAAAGGGAAGAGCCAAGCCAATGCTTAGCCTCCCATTGGAGGTTTTTACTTACAGTAGTTTAAATACTTGCAACTTAAATACCTGTACCTTAAATCCCAAAGGGAAGAGCCAAGCCAATGCTAGGCCTCCCATTGGAGGTGTTTATTCACTGTCATGTACTTCCTATAATTTAATTTTTGAATCATCAGACCCAAAAGATAAGTAGGTTGTAATACTGCACAGAAGTCGTTAACACACTCTTTCTTTCGGCTTCAGGGAATCTTTAACACTTAAAAAAATATAACAAATAAAAATATATACCATCCATGCATCCTATTTAAAAAGTGAAAACACAAAAGAGAATACCCTACTATAGCCTTAGGAATAAACCAAGCCTGAGTTGCCGAATTAGGATATCCATGAAATTAAGGTACCGAAAGGGCATTAGTTTTAATTAACTAGTGTAACCAAGTCCCCGAGCTCCTAATCTCTGGTTCGCAGGAATAAATTAGTTCTCCCGCTAATTTATTTAGGTTTCTAATCGACCTACCAAGAACGATTAGTGGTGACTCCAAATTTTAAAATCATTTAAACAAAAACCAAAGTTGCGATTCGGTAGGGCTTGGGAGGGTCCGCGTTAGGTTAGTCAAATCTAATTAACCTAATAATCCGTTAACCCCTTTTAAAATTTAAAATTTTTTTAGAGGGTCGCGACAAATATATCACATGAAAAATCTTGCCTACCCTTTGTCCTAATACCGCCCCAATGGCGAAGTCACTAGCATCACACATTAGCTCAAAGGGCAAGTTCCAATCAGGTGCAATGACGATGGGTGCGGAAACCAACCTGTTCTTTAGCTCACTAAAAGCTGAGAGGCATGCGTCGTCAAAGATAAATGGCTTGTCCTTCTCCAACAAGTTGCACAATGGCTTTGTGATCTTAGAGAAGTCCTTGATGAATCTTCGATGGAAACCCGGCGTGGCCTAAGAAACTCCTGATTGCCTTGACTGATGTCAGTGGTGGAAGTTTCTCAATTGTCTCGATCTTGGCCTTGTCCACTTCAATGACTTTACTCGAAATCCTGTGACCAAGAACAATACCTTCTCTGACCATGAATTGGCATTTTTCCCAATTCAAGATCAGGTTAGTATCCTCACATCGCTTCAACACGCGAGCTAAATTTGTCAGGCAAACAGAATATGATGTTCAAAGACTGAAAAATCATCCATAAAAACCTCTAGCCCATTTTCCACCATATCACTAAAAATAGCCATCATGCATCGTTGAAAAGTCGCGGGCGCGTTACACAGACCAAAGGGCATTCGACGGAAAGCAAAAGTCCCATATGGACAAGTAAAAGTCGTTTTCTCCTGGTCCTCCGAAGCAATCAAGATCTGATTATATCCAGAGTAACCATCTAGAAAGCAGTAAAATTCCTTACCAGCCAACCTGTCGAGCATCTGATCAATGAAAGAAAGTGGAAAATGATCGTTCCTTGTGGCTTTATTCAGCTTGCGATAGTCCATGCACACTCTCCACCCCGTCACTGTTCTTGTTGGGATGAGCTCATTCTTCTCATTAATTACCATTGTCATGCCACCTCTCTTTGGGACACACTGCACATGGCTCACCCATGAGCTATCAGAGATGGGATAGATGATACCTGCGTCCAGCCACTTGATAATCTCTTTCTTGACCACCTCCTTCATGTTCGGATTTAGTCGCCGCTGAGCTTCAACTGACGCTTTTTGGTTATCCTCCAGGAGAATCTTGTGCATGCAAACTGACGGGCTGATTCCCCGAATGTCTGCGATCGTTCAGCCTATAGCTCTTTTATGCTCTCTAAGAATCCGAAGCAGCCTCTCTTCCTCTTGTGCTGTCAAATCTGCAGAGATGATTACAGGTAAGGTATTAGAGGATCCGAGATACGCATACCTTAGATGCTCCGGCAGTGGTTTTAGCTCTAGCGTGGGCGGCTCTTCGATGGAGGGCTTCATGGGATTGTTTGGCCGCTCCAATGCTTCGAACTGTCGCGCAAATTTTAGCACGAAAGGGGTAGCTTCCATCCTATTCATCATCTCCGAGACTTCTTCATTGTTCGTTGATGTAGAAATTAATGATGCTTCAAGTGGGTCTTCGGAATGTAATTGTAGGAACGACTCAGACGAACACCTGTCCACGACATCATGAAGGAAACACTCATTAGGTTCGCTTGGCCACCTCATGGTCTTGTAGACGTTGAATGTTACTTCTTGGTCGTTGACCCGAATGGTCAACTCCCCTTTTTGGACATCTATCAGAGCTCGACCAGTTGCTAAGAATGGTCGCCCCAAGATGATAGGGATCTCCTGGTCCTCCTCAAAATCAAGCACAAGAAAGTCAGCCGGGAATATAAATTTGTCGACCTTAACCAGTACATCCTCAATAATGCCCCTAGGATATGTAATAGACCTATCGGCTAATTGCAACGATACAGATGTGGGTCTAACCTCCCCCAAAACCTAGCTCCTTGTACACAGAAAAGGGCATCAAATTGATGCTCGCACCAAGATCGCACAGAGCCTTACCTGAGAATGACGAACCGATTGTGCAAGGGATCGTGAAACTACCTGGATCCTTTAGCTTAGGCGGTAGTTTCTTTTGAAGGATTGCGCTACACTCCTCAGTTAGCGCCACGGTCTCAAAATCGCCTAGTCATCTTTTCTTGGAAAGCACGTCCTTCATGGACTTGACATAACTCGGCATCTGCTCAATTGCTTCTGCAAAAGGAATGTTAATGTGAAGCTTTTTAAATACATCAAGAAACTTACGAAATTGGGCGTCCTCGTTTTGCTTCCGCGCTCTTTACGGAAAAGGTAGGGGCGGGCGCTCCAATTTATCTTTTGCAGTTTCTTGCTTCTCCTTCCTTTGTTGTGGTGAGATTGGAGCTTCGATAGGAGTGCTGTTTGCTGGAGATGGGTCGATATAGGTGTGGCCATCTACAATGTTAGATGGTCCCTTTTCAGCTGTGTCCCTTCTCTTTTCCACATTCTTGTGCACCTCTTGAAGTTCTCGACCGTTCCTCAGAGTTACCGCCTTCACATGCTCCCTTGGGTTGATCTCAGTGTTGCTTGGAAGTGATCCTTGCGGCCTATAGTTCATAGCTTGCGCCAATTGACTTACTTGGTTTTCTAAATTCCGAATGGAAGCCGCTTGATTCTTCAGCAACGCATCTTGGTTGGCCATATACTTCATCATCATCTCTTCAAAGTTCGGCTTCTTCTCCGGCTCTTGAGCTCGAGGTTGCTGGAATCCTGGGGGTTGCTGAAATCCTGAGTGTTGCGGTGCCCGCGGCTCAGCTCCTTGTTGCCCTCTCCATGAAAAGTTTGGATGGTTTCGCCATCCTAGGTTGTACGAGTTGGAGTAGGGGTTGTTCCGCTGGTTTCCGATGAAGTTCGCCTCCTTTATACTTGCCGAGCATTGATCTGTGGTATGCATTCCTCCGCATATTTCGCAGCCGCTTGAAGTTCCTTGCACTGAATTAACACTTACCGTCTCGAATTTCTTCGTGAGTGCCGACAATTGAGCTTGAATTGATGTTAAGGCATCGACTTCGAGTGCTCCAGGTGCTCTCCTTCTAGACATTCGATCAGAGTGCTAATTCGGCATACAGGTTCTTCTCATTGTTTCCAGGAGGTCTAGCCCTTCAATGTAGGATTTCTTCAGAAACGATCCGTTTGAAGCCAGGTTCAGATCCTTTCACGAGGACTTAGTCAGTCCGTTGTAGAAGGCTTCCAACTGTCTCCATCCTGGAAGATCGTGGTAGGGACACTGGATCAGTAGATTCTTGAACCGCTCCCATGCTTCCACAAACGATTCCAATTCTTGCTGTCGGAATGTTGTAATTTCGTTCCTCATCTGTGATATTTTTGATGGGGGAAAGTACTGGTCCAGAAAAACCTCCTCCATCTGTGCCCAAGTGGTGACAGAATTCACCGGTAGAGAGTTGAACCACCCCCATGCTCTGTCCTTCAGCGAAAATGGGAACAGCTTCAACTTGACTGCTTCTTGTGGAACACCGTTTTGCCTGAATGTGTCGCAAACGCTCAGGAACTTGCTCAAATGCTCATGTGGGTCCTCCATTGGTGACCCTCCGAACTGCACTGAGTTTTGGATTATCTGCATCACTGAGGTCTTGATCTCGTAATCACGAGCTTGGATGGCTGGTGGTGCAATGCAGGATCGATGCACATGTGGTCTCGCTGATGTGAATTCCACCATTGGCCTATTGTCCAAATCTAATGCTCCTTCATTAGCTTCCACCTGAACCAGATTATTTCCAACCGGGTTTTCCTGGTTATGATCTGCCATGTCAGTCTGTTGTGCTCTTGACCTTTGTCGAAGTAGTCTATGAAAAGTTCTCTCGATTTCAGGATCGAAAGGAATCAGCTCTACGCTCCGACTGCGTCTCATGCAACAAACATAAAACAAAGAATAAATATATAAGTAAATTAAACAATAAGTAAAACTTGATCGTCAATTGATCACCGATACTCAAGGTAAAAGAAATTTCGTTAGAAAACAATTCCCCGGCAACGGCGCCAAAATTTTGTTGCAAGTCGTCAACGCAACAAAAAATAAATCCTTATCCGACCTAACTAAAAGGTAGCAAGGGCAAGCAATGGTCGAATCCATAGGGAATTGTACTACGAAATTCTCTTAACGTTATTTTCGGTAATTGTCTTGAGGTCAAGTGGAAGATAAAGTGGGTATTCTTAAATTGAAAGAATAACATAAAGTAATAACGCAAACTATCAATGATGAGAGATCTAGGACATACAACTTCCCGCAGCACCTTGCGTAGATTGATCCTTCCCTTTTTCGATTATTGATTTCTTGAACGATTAACCTAGAGTTCTATAATTTTCTTACGCCTCTTCCGAGTGCTCTAAGAACGCATTCTCGGTATCAAGCTAATTACTCTATTCCTAGGCAATTAACTAGTGAGAACCCTTTATGTGACAACCCTAATTGGCTACCTAAGGTGATCGGGTATATTCTTATCCTTTTCACGGACTAGTTCCGTTTTCCAACGCGACACTAACATAGGCTATCCAGTCCACGGCTTAATCTAAATAACTTTTCCAAGCTCATTCAGATTACCAGATCAAATTAATTGGTGATCAGTCAATCAATCGCATTAAGAACGAGATCTGAATAAATCATTCGCTGAAATCAATAACACGAAGAAATGAATTCACTTTCTAAACAAAAGTACTAGGTTCCATTGTAGTCCTAGAAAAGCAAATTAGTTCATAGTTGGGAATTTACACATCACGAATCCAGAGGAAAACATGAAAAACCACATCAAGAATTCAAAGGATAGAAATAAAGAAGAAAGAACTCTGTCTCCCCGATCTTCCGACTTGAAGATGAGCACCCTCAGTCTTGATTCCTCTCGAGCCCCTTGGTGTTGCTTAATGTTCTTTCTCCCTGATTTTCCACCCTAAGAATTGCCGTCCTTCTTGATTATTCGTTCTAGCTAGCCCCCCCTGCTTTTTTTTATAAAAGAGAATATATATATCCCCATATTCCCCCCACGAAAAGATATCCAAAGAATATATGACTTCCTATTTTTACTCAACCCTCGTCCATAAACTTTCTAATTGACAAAAATATCCTCGAGTCCTTCGTGTGCTTGATGACATCCCACGAGCAGACGAGTCCTTGGAGATGGACGGACGCGTCCTTCTTGCTTCTGTGTATAAACATTAAAGCGACGGACGCGTCCTTCTTCACGGCGGACGCGTCCCTTCCTTTTCTACACTGACGGACGTGTCTTTTGATAGAGACGGACGCGTCCGTCTGGCTACTGTATTGGCGTTGGGACGATGGACGCGTCCTTCTTCACAACGGACGCGTCTTCTGTATTCCTTATGCCACAGACGCGTCTCTTGCTCTTGGCGAACGCGTCCTTCTTGATTCTGATTCCAATTTCCCAAGCAGATGATCTCTTCTTATCTTGGACATGTCTTTCACCTGTAGATAATTCTTTAGCAAACAACTTAAAGATAGCAAACAAATTAAAGAACCCAAATTAGACGAATTCATTCAACTTGTTGCACAGTTTTCTCGCCTAAAACAAGCCCTTTAGCTCTACTTTCGTAGAGTTATCAATCGACGTTCGAGATTATCTCCGGATTCAGTTAAAGTTCAAGTTTGTGTTGATGATTGGACAAAGGCGGCATATTGACAACAAGAAATGGATCGCAACAACGAATCCGAATTCTTCAATGACGAAGATACCACCGCCACGGGTAGTAATGATTAATGATGAGGTAAGTATGGGGTTATCAAAGGTAAAAGAACTACATGGGCTTTGATTCTTCTATCTCAAAAAGATATGTAGGTGCTTAATGATAATTCATTAAGTTTAAGCCCTTTCCTCCCTCCCTTTTTTTTCCTGATCCCTAAATTTAATTACAATTTGTATTTGAAAATTTATTATTTCATAATTTTATCTTTTTTTATTTCATAATTCATTATTTAAATTTTTTTATTTCTTAAAATTTTATTTGAAAATTGGTTTGAACAGGACGGAACGGCCGGTTCCGGTTCTGGTTTGGAACTGGCGGTTCCGTCCAGTTCAAACCGAAACCGGAGCCGGCCCTTGAACCGGCCCGAACCGCCGGTTCATGAACCGGAACCGGAACCGCCTTCAAGGTTCCCGTTCTGGTTCATGATAGGTCACGAATAGGAATCGGCTCGATTCCGAACCGTGGCCACCACTAATCGATGAAGTGTAGGGATATCAATGGTCTGGTTCAGTTTAGTTTTTTAAGAAGCTTGAACCGAACCTAACCGAACCATTAGAGTGTACATTTGAACTAAACTGAATCTCAACTTGAACTGAATATGACTTGAACCAAAAATGACGAGGACTTTGCGCTTTAAGTTTCTTGAGGTCTCCAGTTCGATTCCTCCATGACATAACCTTTTAGGACAAAGCCATAATGTACAATTCTTGCCGAACCCTCTTGCCCATGCGAAATTCACAACAAGAAAATGGCTCGATCGATTCCAATTAGAATGAATCCATCACTTGCTAATGTAGTAATTCCGAGTCTCTCCCGATTGAATCTACTATTGTTAGTTAATTTAAATATGTTTTGAAAAATTTGACAGCAATGCATAAAGTCTTCTTGATTTTGAAATGAGGTGCTCGTAGTTAAGGTTGCAATACACGACAAAGTCAGGACATTAGCCATAGCCGCGGGCTAGTTTGGGGCTAGAACTGGCAGTTCGGCAACGGCTCTGAATGGCTCTAAAGAGCCGTTGGCCGTTAAAAAAATTATATTTGTTTAACGTATGATATATTTTCTTAATGTATGATAATATATATATATATATATATATATATATATATACCCTTTCCATCTTTCATTTTTTCACACAAATTCTCTCTTCATCTCAATTCTCTCAAATTCTCCATAACTCTCTTCTTTAATAATTTCCTATTTCAAATTCTTTTTTCATACCATATTTTTTTGTATTATGCGATATATATTTTTATATATAAAAAAAGGCAAGTGGAAATAGAGCTAGTGGCAAAGGCAAGAGCACAATGGAGGAATCCGATTATCCTCATCCTCTTGATCCTCTTGATTATGCAAATTGAGGAGTTAAATATATATGATAAAATCAATATTTTCCCTAATATGGAACAAATCCATACGAAAAAGATTCTTCATCCTCCTAACGGTACCGAACAAATGTCAACAATAAAGGAATGTGACAATATATCCAACATATGGGACCATTTCATGAATATTGAAAATTTTGGGGAATGTTCAAAAAGGTATGAAATAATTGTACACATTGTGATAAAAGATAAAAATATACATGTAGACAAAGATATAGAATATTTAATTGACATCTTAGGACGAGACATCCAACCGAAGTGGGAATTGATCCCAAGCAATAACAAATTTCCGGGTACGCCAATTTTAACACTTCTCCTTTATTTTGTTATGATGAAAAAACCTATAAAGAAAAATTAGGTAAATTTATTTCTATTGAACATTTATCATTTAGTTTTGGTGAAAGATTTTGTTTTAATCAATTTATACAAAATGCATGTGTTCCATAAGTAAAACATGTTTCCAAAAATAAATTAAATAAAAAATTATAAATATTTATAAAAAAAGAAAAAAGTATTTACAAATCTTTTATTATGAATTTTAATGGACATGTGTATGTAGGTAGAGATATTTGGAGTGATCATTAACAAATTAATTCTTATATATGTATAACATGTCATTGGATAGATAATGATTAGAATATTCAAAAAAGAGTTATTGCATTTAGAGTTTTTAATGATAGGCATATGATAAATAGTATTTATAGATTAATTAGGCAAATTTTAGAAGAATATAATTTTCTTGATAAAATTTTTTCAATTGATTTTGATAATATAGCAGCAAATACCGTTTCAATTGTTGAACTTGAAAAGATGTGTAGGTGGATAATTTTTTCACTTTAAATGTACTTGCCATGTTTTAAATTTATGTGTACAAGATGGTTTTAAAACTCTTGATATTTTTCTCAACCCAATAAAAATAGAAATTCAATTTTTATAGAAACATTCTGAAATATTGAAATAATGGTTAAAATTTTGTAGAGCAATTGGAAAAAAATAAAAATATTTTCAAGAAATGTTTCAAATCACTGAAATTTCACTTACAAGTTGCTTAATAAATTTTTTTGCATATAAAGATTAATTATGTGCATTTATTTTAGATAATGTAGCTCAAATTAATTTATACCCACAAGAATAAGATAGTTAAATTTTTTCTTAGATATTTTCAATTTTTAATGATGCAACTTATACATTGTCTGGTGTTTATTATCTTGCTATGCATTTATTTTTAATAAAACGTATTAATATTGTTAGAGTTTTTGAAGAAAATGAAAATGATAAGAATTTAAGTAATGCTATTAAAACAATGAAAACAAAATGGCTGCATTATTATGGAAATTTTTTTATTATTTATTTATTTGCTTGTATTTTTTTATAAACATTATAAATTAGATGGTTTAGTTGATTATTTGAATAAATATTATGAATGTCTATATTTAATTGATACGGTAAATAGTAGAATTATACAAACAATGGCTAAAAAGTAATACTAATATAATTATATGATAAATTTTTGAAAACATACGATCTAGGTGCTAGCGGATGTGAATCTTCTCAATCTAGTGACTTACAAAGTGGGAACATATATAGGTAAAATTAATAGAGGATACTGACTTATGTTGCATAGACAAAAAAGAAAAAAGGAAGTAATATAAAATAATTCTGAAACAGAGGGCTATATAATCGTTTCTTTTAAATTTGATGAATCTCAAGGCAACACAAATTTCACAATATTTGATTGGTGGAAGAGACATTTCATCCAATACTCAATTCTTGCTCTGAAAGCAAAATAAATTTTAGCAATTCCTCGTACAATAATTGTGGTAAAACAAACATTTAGTGTTGGAGGCAATATTTTAGATAAATGACGTTCAAGATTAGCTTCCAATTCGGTGGAAGTTCAAACTTATGTTGATAATTGGACAAAAGCTCAATATAGACAATAAAAAATATATCGCAATAATGAAGCTGAATTTTTTGATGATGGAGATACCACTGACACCGGTATAAAAATGGGCAGCAACGATTGGGGATAAGCTAAATAAGGGGTTATGAAAGGTAAAAAAAAAACTACATGAGTCTTGATTCTTTTATCTCCAAGAAGATATATAAGCGTTTAATGATAATTCATTAAGTTCAAGCCCTCTCCCCCTTTTTTCCCTATATTTGATTACAATTTTTATTTAATAATACATTATTTCATAATTCATTATTTTCTTTAATTTCATAATTTATTATTTGATAATTTTATTAGAAATTCATTACAATTTAATTTTTAAATTAAAAAAACTTTTGATGAAAAAAATATGGTTCCGAACCAAAACCGCCACTTAAAGTTCTGATTTCGGTTCCTCCAAATGTTGAACCAGAACCAGCGGTTTTAGAACCGTGGCCATGACTACAGGACACGTTTGATATCTAAGTCAATGGAAGTTCCAAGAGTTATGGAGATAGCGATACAAAAACCACCGATGTTATGTCTAAGGTCCCATGAAATTGAGGTCCACGATTCTTCCATGTACTTTCTCGATGACACAGAGAAAAACGAATGAACGTTGCCAGTCCTATTAAACTATTAAGGCAGGTAACATTATTTCCTGGTTAAATTCCACAGCTTATATGAGTTTAACTGCTATTATATATTTGCATTCTAAAGGATGAATTTGAAAAAAAAAAAAAAGAATCATTCACTTATATCACTTACCAAAGTGAATAAATGAAAAGAATTTTCATCAACAACGACAACACTTAAACATAGATTATTGTTGAAAATGAAAGGATTTGCTGCCGGATAATTGACTATCACTTTTAAGAAAACATTTCTTAAATCATTAATTTTTCACGAAATAAATGCGGTAACCTTTTTTTTTCTCTATTTTTATTCATTATAAGGAGCACCTAGGAAGAAAGTTACTGGCGAAATGTTAGCTCCGCTTTGATCCAAAAGTTCATCGCCACTCCATAGCGAACGATTAAAATCGCATCACATCGAAAATCCAGGAGCGTAAAATTTCAAATTCCGAACTGAAAGATCAGAATTCAAGGATCACAAGACCCTCGCATATTCCCAAATAAGTACGATAAATAAATTCCCTTGTAGATCAAATGAGGATGGGATGCGTCTGACTGTTCAGTGAGTGTCCTGTCGTGGATCGGCCACGTTTGGAGGGCGCAGAACAGAAGAGCTGCGAATATCGTCTGCCAATGACTGATGGCGATGGGGTCGCTGGTCATCGTCGTCTGTGGGGTTTTCAACTTCATGGTGGAGTTGGCCCAGAGCCAACTGTTCGCGTCCCTTCCAGTCATTGCCTTCTCCCTCTCTTGTCCCTTAGCCAAAGTTGAAGTGATTCATCTGCCTACTCTTTAATGTCGACTCAAACTGGGCCAGTCAGTAATCGATTTCTAAGTTTCGGTCCCACTAGTTTACTTCGACGGCTATGGAGAGAGCGGATTGTTGGATTCTTCGATATTATCGGTGTATGCTCTTATTTTGCTTTTTGATATCTGAACACCCGGATTCACTTTCTTACTCCCTTTTAACCAATAGGACAGTCGTGTGAAAGACGACCGTCGTATGAACTTGACCGACACTTCGTGGTATGGTACAAGATATGTGCGTCGAGGGCGGGCTAGAGAGGGACATTGAAAGACTCCGGGAAAAGATGGGTGGTGTAACGTCGACGTTGAAAAAGTGTCGGTGGAGCATTTTTCAGAAATATTCGGCGTCTGTACGCAAGGGCATGCAAAACGGCAGGGGTACGAGGAAATTGGAGAGAGAGAGAGCCTCCTATTGAGGAAACGAGGGAGGAGGACGATAGTCGAAATCAAAACGTCGAGAAGCTCGGTTCTCGACGGCGTACCAAGGCGAAAGCCTATGGCTAGCGATCTCGAATTGATCGTGTGAATCGTGCTTTGTTATTAAATTCCGTTGTCCCGAAATGCATCGCTGCTTTCTCAATTCGTACTCACGAGCTCATGGATCATCCTGTCGAGTGCTTTCTTTTTAACTCCTTCAGAATTCGTGTAAGGTCCACCAAATGAATGGGGCCCCTTCCTACCAATCTTCTAGAGAAGGGATTTGATCAAATTAAATTCAAAGGGTAGAGTTCAACGATGATGGGTCTCTGTAGCCCATTCATTGAAAAATTCATCCAAAAAGTGTTAAATTTATTACATTTCTGTTAATTCAATTTTAAATGTTTTAATTATTTCAATTCAAATTTAAACATTTTCATATTTTGTCAATTGAGTCTATTTTGTCAATTTTGGCCATAAATTGCTAACGTAGACGCTGGCATCCTATGTGATACGGCCAACGTTGATGCACCTGTTTTTAAATTTTGTTCATGTTCTTTCAATTTATTTTTTTATTCTTTTATTTTTGCTTATAATTTTTTCTTCTCTTTTCCTTTTGTTTAATTGTGGCCGACGAGGTCAACAAAGTCGCAGGTCATCATCAGTCCTTGTTAATGGCTGGCAGACATCGCCGGCCTTACGTAAGGGATGCCTGCGCCTAGCTTGGCGAGTGCTAGCCTCGCTGGCAGATGAAAAAAGGAAAAAATAAAAATAAAATAGAAAAGAAGATAAAATATAAAAAAAATTAAAATAAAAAACTATTATAAAAAAAATTATCCACGCCAACATCGATCATATCACATAAGACACCAGACGTCTACGTCAGTAATTTCTCTTAAAATGGTCCAGATTGACTCAGTTGACAAAACGTGAAAATGATGATAACTCAATTGATACAATTAAAAAGTACAAGAAGCGTAGAATTTTTTCGACAAAAATTTTCTCTATCAATTAATTGTCCGAGGTCACTCTTTCCTAATGCAAGCTGCTGTTCTATTACCTTCTTGCTCTACATCAGCCCTTCTCCAATCCCGTCACGACTCACATTGCGGGTAGCAATCGACCAACCGTTCTCAGCTCTTCACTGACAGTCGGCACCATGCGTAGTGCTTCTGTCGAACACAAGCATTTGAGAATTATCAGGTCCAAGCATTTATAGCTACAAAACAGAGATTAGAGACTATGATGATCTTCATGTTCACCTATTTTGGTGGAATTCCCTGTCACCAAAGTTCTCGACATCGATTCATACTAAGGCTCCGTTTATTTCTCGAAAGATAAATGATTCGAAAAAATGCTTTTTCTAAACATAATCGCTTATACGCTTGAAATAATTAGCCAATGTAAAATATTACATTAGCAACTACAATAATCTAAACATCTTCGTGGATGATGAAATATTTTCCGTTTGTATTTTAGGAAGATGCTTATCAAATCATTCGTTTCTTTGTAAAATAAATGCACCCTTTAGTCTCTTGTAGTATCCTCGTTAAAGCCCGCTTCTACTTTATTTTGTGTTTACGCAATAATACAGAAATGTACTTTTGCTTCTAGAATGGGTTTAATTTCCCTGCATTATAGGTCCTTCGTTTCAACATTAACTAAATCAATTTTGTAAAGTAAATGAATGCAAAGGAATTGAGGGAACAAAATGAGGGAAAATTTTTTTTTTTTTTTGGGTAAGGAAAACGAGGGAAAATGTTTTCCTCTTCTCAAAAAGAGAAAAACATTTTCCCACTTTTGGATGAGTTTTTTCCATGGGCAGAAAATGTTTTTTGTGACTAGCTTATGTTTTACGAATCAAACGCTAAAAAATCCGGAAAACGTTTTCATATAAATTGTTTTTCGCGAAACATAGCCTAAGCAAATCAATTTTGTAAAATATGTTTATAGCCCAAAACTATGAATTCATAATAGGAGAACCCACTGTGCCATATAAATCCTCTTTCCAAAAAAGGATTTTCCTAAGGGACTCTAGGATGTCATACTCGATAAATATAGGGTCATATATGTCTTCATTTCTGGTGGGAAGAAAATTTTCTGGTAGCAATCTCTTTGTGGTAGGTTTTTTCCCAAAATATCTTACATCTAGAGAAAAGTTCATCCAATCAAAGGTGGGACGAAATAATCCAAGTAAGGTATCAACCAAGACACTTCTATAATCACCGGATAGATTAATTTTTATTAACGAAGATACTTTTATAATCGCTCGAGAGATTAATTATTTTTTAAATCTCAACCACCTGTAATGGCGTACGATCGCCGTGAATTTCATGCGAAACAATGCGAAGCCCAAGAACTAGAAAGGATCTTTTTAATGAAACGGTCGATGAGTACTTTTTGGTTTGCTCAAAATAATCGATCTCCCAAAAAAGGATTGCGCAAAGATCATAAAAGGCTACCCCCAAAGGCATCTCCTTCTACCAATAGAACTGGGTTCCATAAGCGCCACAGTTGTGCAAGGCCAGCTGCCATACTCGAAATGGAGTAGGGCACGGGGCGCGTATGGAAAGTACTACGCTACACTACAGATAGTGATACCTCTTTCCTTAATTACATCACTCATCTCTCTCTCTCGCCCTACATATATATCCTCCTCCCTCTCTTCATTTTCTCATTCTCACTCGAGCTCTGAAGATGGTGCAATCCAAGAAGTTCAGAGGAGTCAGACAACGTCACTGGGGCTCTTGGGTCTCCGAAATCCGCCACCCTTTGCTGTAAGCATCCGCCACTCCAGTGTTTTGATCGATATCTGAATCTTTGCGTCTCGATTTGCTCTCAGCCGTTTTCTGGTTATTTAACAGAAAGAGGCGAATCTGGCTCGGCACGTTCGACACGGCCGAGGAAGCAGCCCGTGCCTACGACCAGGCTGCCATCCTCATGAGCGGCCGCAATGCCAAGACCAACTTCCCCATGTCCCAGGCCCTGCCTGCAGCCAGTGCCGACCACCCTACTTCGTCCCCCTCCTCCTCCTCCTCCTCCTCCTCCCCCTCCCCGCCAATAAAGGGCCTCTCGGAGGTCCTGCACGCGAAACTCCGGAAATGCAGCAGGCACCCGACAGCGTCGCTGACGTGTCTGAGGCTCGACACCGAGAGCGCCGACATCGGCGTGTGGCAGAAGCGGGCGGGGCAGAGGCCGGACTCCAACTGGGTCATGACCGTCAAGCTTGGAGGCGGCAAGCCGGAAGGCAACGACGCAAATTCCGAGGATCCCGAGGGCACTGTGTCGGACTCGGAACAAAGAGGGAGCGACGATATGGAGGAAGAGCAGAGACTCGCACTGCAGATGATTGAGGAGCTCCTCAATAGCGATTGCCCTTAGGGTGAGGATTGCTTCTCGCTCTCCAGTCGCCAATAGTGAAAAAAAAAACGAAAATTTAAATACCTAGAATAGATATATGAAGTATCAAAGATTTTTATTCCATCCATCATAGAATTTGCTCGCCAAATAATAAATAATACGAGCATGTAATATCAAACTGGCGCCATTAGTACGGCTCGCCTGGGATGGAATAAAAATCTGATAGTTTCATTATTAATGTCAAATGACAGTTTGACTTTTACTGTAAACTTTACTATAATGTAGCATAAGGGCTGATGAAAACAGTGCACAACGCCATGAAAGCAGGAACTCTTGTTGTTTACGCGTATCTCGATTGAGATTGATGACCATGGTGTATCAAAGTCCAGCAAATTCTAAGTTTAGTAAATCGAAAAGAAGTTTGCTCTTGTTATTACATGTCGTGTTGTTCAGGTTATGGTTACTAAAATCCACGTGAACTTGCTTTTGCTCCTTTTGACCATGACATGAGAGGGACAAAAACAAGAACGATTGTCTTGTTTACCTATTGAACAGGAGAGACAAATGATTTGTCTCAAATCGTGGATTGTTGAATCATATAGGTCTCTATATTAAACGCGTTCAAACTATCACTCAAATGCTACGTTTGGAGATTTCATGGATACAGGAGTTACTGAATAGTTTTATAACAAGCACTCAATGTGCTGTTTGTGATAATGCCTTTTAACTTTGTTCCTCCCTCTCAGCCACTATTTAAAAAGCATGTGATCTAATTTATAGGTTTTGTATTTGTGCAATCTGCACACACACACAAAAGAAAAAAAAAGATTGGTTTTAAAAAATTGTTCTCCCTAGATATTACTAAGTGAGAATATCAGGACCAGACAAACATATATTCCAAGAATTTCCACGTCTCGTCTTTTCACAATAGCGATGTCCAGGCTATGCACTGGGTAGAGTAACATGTGCACAGTGATTGGAGACCAGATGTATCTATCTTGTTTGCTTCATTTGTTTTTTTTTTCCAGATTTGATTTGAATTAAGCCTTCATTCAAATATTGGCGTTAAAATTCCAAATTATAAAAATCCCGCCATCATAAACTCCAGCTTCTTTCCATCCACCACTGCCTCCACCTTCGGTTGTCCCCCCCCGCCCCCCGGCCATGGATGACCTCAAATTGAGCTCGTTCACGTCTACTTCCGGTTTCATGTCAAGGTTGTCGCAGAGAAAGAGAGAGAGGTGTACGAGAACCGCTGGAGATGGAGGGGCTCATCGACAACAGATGCCGGGGGGCAACGATGGCAAATAGAGTAGGTGGCTGAATTAGGAATAGAATTGACTTGGGGACTTTGGGATGGTGAGGAATTTAGTATATTGATAGAGGTGCTTGGGAGAAAAATGAACTCATGATGCAACTACGTCACGTGCAAAAAAGTGTCTTAGATCAAAATTCATGCTGCCATTGACAAAGAAGAAGAAAAAAAGGTAATCACGTTCAAGACCAAAGATCAAACGCCAATTGGGCCGCAAGAAGCAACTACATCCATGCAAAACACAGATGTAGGTGCCTTTTGGGACACAAATGATCGAACTAGATATCCAAGACTAGTGCAAGATCCAGCAGAAACGTAACAAAGAAATGGGCACCTTCTTTAAATTCAAACATTGTAAATTTTTTCACTCGTTACAAAAATAACGATGAGCGAGATAATAAATGAGAATAGCCATTTGCGCGATCCTGTCAGCATGGTTTTATATGTGTTGGTAGTTTGTTTGTAAAACAAACAAAGAGGTGCTTTTTGGAACAGTACGTTTGTTTACAAAAGGGATTCACTATTGTAAATTGAACATTTCTGGTTCAATAATTAAACTTCAATTTTTCATTTTCTTTCTTGAAATACAACCCATATTCTTCAATTGTTTCATGTTTTAGAGGTCTTGAAGAAATACCAGAATTATTATTTAGTATTCATTTGAGATTTTGTTATATCACCAAGGTCTTTTGCTAGTAATCAATAGTAATCTTATGAGGCAAATAATTCTTTAAAGAGACATTTATGCCTCAAAGTCTAATTTCAATTTTCCCAGTCGTTACTTTTCCCATCAATATCTATAGCGAAATATTGGCAAAACGTACTAAGAAATTCTGACCAAATCAAGTAAGGAGTTCTTTTCTTTACACAGTGGTACCAAATGAAAGTCTATGGTTAAATTGTAAATTGAGAGAGGCAGAGAGAGAATTCAATGTTAGCCAAAATTGGTAAGCGAAAATGACCATCTATATCATGTTCATATAAATGAAGGAAAGATGCATCTTTGGACCAACTGCCCGAATGAGAGTAATTTCATTCAACCTGTTGTAGATTCATATTCTCTTTTTGACACCGGTAGTGGCTCGTAGGATTGTGATTCATCACATGCAAAACAAACGAGCATGTAAATCAACAGAGTGCAAAACAAACGAGCATGGATCATGATCTCGAGACTAACGAGTCAAGTACCAAATATGACCATGACTCTATCCGCTATAATGAAAGCTATTAAAAATGGCTTCAATTTGGAGCTTTAGGCTCCGTTTGTTTCTTGAAAAATGGATGATTTGAAAAATATTTTTCTAAACACTATGGTTTGTATCGGTTAAAGTAATTAATCAACCAAAAATATTTTCATTATCGACAACAATCTATATTTCAGTATTTTTGTGTATTGGATGCGGTACATGAAGATATGATCTTTTCATTTGTTCATTTTTGTACGAGAAACAAACGCTTGTTTTATGTAAAAATTTATTCAAATTATTCATTTTCCACAAAAACAAAGGTGCCTATTGCTACTCTTTTTTTCCTTTTATCATTTGGCTAAATTGGGAATTAATATTAGTGATTTTACGGTTATTCTCTCTACCAAGTTATCATTCATTTGCTCTCTCTCTCTCTCTCTCTCTCTCTCTCTCTCTCTCTCTCTCTCTCTCTCTCTGCTAAGCATTTCACTATTCAATCGTTTTTTTTTTTTGTAAAAATGGGGTACCCGGATTGTCAGACTCAACTAATTCTCATTGATACACCCAAATCGGCTCGTCCATGTTTATGGTGTAAGGCCCTACCCGCACGGTGGTGGGCATGACCCTTCTACCGACATGAATGGGTGACATTGTAATTTGAATACAGAATCTACTTGATCTAAATCTAGCAATTAACCAATCAACCAAATCTTTGAGTGTTATTTTAATATCTTAAACCATTATAGAAACACGAACTTACAATAAGAGGCCGACGTGAAGCGAGGGGTAAAAAATAATAATAATAATTCGACTAAGAAAATGTTATCCCAAAGACATTGGCTATGCATAAAATGGAAAAGTCCAAAAGAACGGTCGCCGGAGAGCCCCTGCGGATATTTTGAGCAAAAACACTTTCTATGGCTTCATGTCGTCACTCTAACCGATCGTTCAATCCTACATTTGCCTTAGCGAGTGAAAATCATCTCGGAGATCGATCGCACATGGTGTAGCATTTTTGACTCAAACCACTGCAACAAAGACTGGTCACGGTGATGAAGAATTTCACCGCCGAAGATCCTGAATTGGTCGCCGGAAGTTACGGCAACAAAAACTTTCGTCGCCAAGGTTTCGTCACGGAAAACTTGATATGTTAGGCCACAGTGACGAGACTATAAGTTTCGTCACCGTGGACGCTGTTTTACATCAAGCACCTAAGGCGGCAAGTGAAATTTCGTCGTGATTGGTGATCTATGCCAACGAAATTGGGTTGGCTGTGGTTGTAGCACCTAAGACGACAGTCGAGCAACAGCGACGAAACACAAACCTTGCCAACATCGCTCCACCCACGTATGACGAACTTTTTGTTTCGTTGCCTAAGGTCGGGTCCGGTATGCTCGGACGCGACGAAACTAAAATTTTTTGTTCGTACAGCAACCGCAACGCGACCATAGCTTCGTCGCGGCGAGTTGGGCAATGGGGACCAAAACATATAAACTCCATAGCCATTTGCTTGTGCTGGTGACGAAACGATTTATCTATGCTTGTCGTCGTAGCCCTATTTTGTTGTAGTGATTAGTTAGGATCGCTTTTTTTATGCAAAAACAACATTTTTATTTTTAGAAAATATTTTTCGAGAAGTCATTTTTCACCAAAATGGCAATGTTTTTTGGATTTTGGTTGAGACCTAAAAATAAATTGAAAAATATTTTCCATTGTTTGGTAAGGAAAATCTAATTTGGCTTTTCACATCATCATTTGGTCTAAAATTATCGATATGGATGCCGATCGCCCTACATGGTACGACCGACGCTAACATGAACAATTTCTGTAATTTTCCTAAAAAAATTGAAATTTTTGTTATTTTTTATTTTACTTTATTTTATTTTATCTTATTATTTCTCCATTTTTTTTTCCTTCTTCCTCCACCCAGACTAGCCGGCAACAGCCACAAGTGAAGGAATGCAGGAGGAAAAGATGATGGAAAATCAATTTCACTTTTTAGAGAAAGTAAGTCATTTTACCGACTTTTGAATGTGCTTTTTTCATTGGTGGAAATTGTTTTCCTTGATTAGTTTATTTTCTATGAACCAAACCCTAGAAAATCTTAAAAGTCATTCTCCGCGAAACTAACAGAGCTTAGAGTGGAGGTGATTTCCTGTCCTAACTCACAATCAATCGATAACAAAGTAACCCAAATATTTAACGATGTTAAAATACTAAAAAAAACAAAGCTGTTTGCTCTTGTAGGCAGGCCAGCACGCATGATGGCCCCTAGTTATGTCCTGGCCACTCCTTTGGAACCCTAACCACCTCCCATTTAAATGCATTGTGAGAAAGGGGTCAAAAACTCAGCATGTCGTCTCGTGCATCCGCCATTTCGAAACATGCTAGTTTGCGTAAAAGTGAAACGTCGTGATTGTAATTTCCAATTCCGTTCGTCGTGCACGCACATTTTGAAATCATTGGAGATCACTTGTTTGGTTGTCGATAGCATTTGATCACATCAAACACGAGTCATTTCGAATTTTCAGCCACAATTACTTTTCTGTAAAATCACCGATTCCCCCATCATTGTCCTCGTTAGTTATGATTATTTGGTCCATTCCATCAATGTCAAAGTCGACATAATTTGAGGGAGAGAAAGAGAGATGGAGACAGATGTGTCTGAGGTTTAGATGCAACCTCGTCACTACAAGGGAGTGGTCGATGGCAACTAGGTGGAAAGCGATTCATCATGAAGTTTCTCCGTCTCAGCCACAGACCGATTTGTGTCCACATAGACTCAATTTATTTAGCAGAAAATAAATTATTCAAAAAATATCTTTATAAAAATAATCATTCGCATAATTTACAATTATGAATAAATAAAAATTATTTCATCGTCCAAAAAATATTTACAGATAAACAATTGTCTATAATGAAAATATTTGGGATTGAATGATTATTTCAAACGATATAAATGATCATTTTTAAAAATATATTTTTTGAATCATATATATTACGCGAAACAAATGGGGCAGTAGAGATATATTTGCCACTGGCTTATATTTGGCTTTGTGTATTATATTTTCTGTCTACATACAGCTTGGTCACACACGGAATCACAGGCCACATACATTTTAATGGCTGACCAGTCATATTTATTATGAGAAGATTTGAATTGCTAACACACGCAATCATTGAAGTTCGGAAAAGTGCAAAAAAAAAATTGTAGTACTAAATCTTTTTTTCTATCTTCATTTTTATGATGAAAATTTCCCATGCAGAATTCGAACCATTTGCTGCAAATTGCGACTTTTGACTCATTGTGCCATTGGAATAATGCAGAAGCAAGTTATTCAGAACTTTACTGTTTATCTTATATACTATTTAATTGTCTACACACGATTGTTTAAGCGTTATTAAAAAAATGTCTTTTTAATCAATAAAGACTACTATTCTGGTTGTGAAGTCAGTTGCCTCGTTCTAGAATATAGAGATATTCAAGGTTTTATGTAATCAAACATCTGTAATTTAACTAACTATACTTATTGTAACATTTACATCCATGATAGAGTATGCTGATGAAAAGATGCTTTTGGGAGGCATCATTTGAGAGATGTCCCATGAAGAAGTGCGCGTTTGAAAGGCGCTGTCTTCTTGTCTATAAGGAAGTTAAATGAGAACCAGCTTTAAAAACAAAAACGTAGATCTCTCTCTCCCCCTCCTCATAAGATAAACACAAATAAAAAGGCATCCATCGTTATTTTGATAAACAAATGGCATTCACATTGTGGAGGGTGAATATTTGTGCGTTGTTGACCATCATGGGATTGAAGATTCATGGAGGACGCACTAGTAATTCAACATACATTCCTGGGTGATTCCACAATCGCATATCTAAAAGGTTAATCGAATTTTCTCGATGAATTCTTCCAACACTAATAATTGACAATATTTATTTTTGAGATAGTGCGCATCTTCTAAATTAAATAACTGATTTTATTACGTCAATGTAAAAAATTTATATCAAATGTTCAAACTTTGCTGCAGTTGGGACATTCAACTTATCTGTGCTTTCAAAAAGGCAAGCTCTTCGATATGTCGAAAAATTTTATACAAGCCACCTAGAAACTTACGTGGCAACAAGTGTCCCCAACATGTAAATAAGATGGAAATGACCCTCTTTTGGGAATAACGTTTGCAGATTATAAGGGCTAGGGGAATACCTCAGTAATGGCCCACCCGACCGGTCCAATTCCAGGGCCGGTCCCAAAAACTGGTGATTTATTTTTCTTCCTTTTCAATTTCTCCTATTGCTTACAAATGGGAGTTTTTTTTTTTTTTAACTTTAATCAAAGATAATAACTCACAAATTAAGGTTTTCTTCAGCATTAAAAACAAAAAGTGGAAAATCTTGGTCAATTGTGGGTCTAGTTGAGTCGATCCAATTCTTTATATGGAATAGGAAATCGAACCGATTATTCTCGATTCTAAATATTGGAACTCGGCAGTTCCCTCGAAAATCACCTAGATCCAGCAAGTTCTGTCTAGTTCAGTTTGTCGGTGGACTAAGACTGATGCACACCCTTATCCCGGCACGTCAATTTCCGTGTGAGATTTGCATTGTCATTAGATAAATGCATGTCTGCAAAACTGGAATGATTTAAGAAAGCTATTTCTCGTGACATAACTTCACAAAATTACGCCGGTGCATTAAATAAATGCATGTCTCCAAAATCAAAATGATTTTGGGAATCTATTTCTCGTGACATGACTTCATGAAATTACATCGGCACGTTAGATTAATACATGTCTCCAAAATTTGAATGAGTTAGGAGATCTGCTTTTTGTGACATGACTTCACGAGATCACCGGGCGAATTGGATAAATGCATGTCTCAAAATTTAGAACGATTTAAGAAATCTTTTTCTCGTGACATGACCGCACGAAATTATAACCAAGGAAAATGAAATTAGGGACCTCTCGCTTCATTTCACTAACATGGCACCATATGGAGAGTTCCAACACCACAAGAGGCTTAGCACGACAAGTTTGCACTGAAGAAGACAAGACCTCTGGGGGAGCCTTTGATCTTTGGTGTTTTTGCCATGTGGTCTTGAACTTCGTACACAGCTCAACGCTCGACCTCGTCAGCGGACATGGCCTAGATGAATGATTTTAATGTTTCTAGAAATGATTGATTGTATTACTTACAAAAATGAAGGAACCAACCAAAAAAAAAATTATCATCCATAAAAATAGTTAAATGTACAATGTTAATAATAATAAAAATACTTTTCACTCATTACTTATTTCAAGCAATATAAGCAATCATTTTAAAAAAAACCATTTTTCAAATGATTCATTTTCCATGAAAACAAATCAATCAAAACACGCAGCAATGCTCACTTGGTTTCTTGAAGATATAAGCTCTACAAGGGCAATGACGACCTCGAAGAAAGTGAAACTACAGATCAGCACAGTTCAATTCAGTAAAGTACGATTCGGATAGAAAATCAAATTGAATTGAACTAAACTGAACTGCTATGATTTAGAGAATTTCAAAACCGTGCTGAACTAAATAGGGGTTTGAAACCGGATTGAACTTGATGGAATTGTTCATTTCAGCTCAGCTTGAAAATGAAGTAAAGTGAATTCGATCTACTGCTCCTGGTTTTCATTTGGTGCTTAACTTTGTCAGCCTTAATTTGGTTACCGGCTCGAGCTATTATATAACGATAACATTGCGTTACACACTGAAGTTTGAACGTAACAATAATTGCCGCAACTGCAACTTACACATAGGTCCCCAATTCGAAAAGCGTGACGGCACGAGTAATTTCAAAGTTGTCTGGTCTGCATATTCGATTCAGAATTTTGAACATTTGCATATAGTGTGCAATATTTTCACATATGATCAGTTGACTTTTCATGATTTCAGAATTTTGAATCGATTTTGAACGGTAGATAGATTTTTTATTTTCCTTTTTCTTGTCAAAAAGAAAATTTTCATTTCACTTCAAGCAAAGATACACAATTTTAAGATAAAGATGTAAATTAAATAAAACAAGTAAATCTAAAAGATAAATCAATTTGATACATTCTATAAAGACTCGCACTTTCCACAAATACAAGCCTGTCATAGCATCAAAGGACAACTGGCAGCTAATCATCGAATTTCGCATCAACTAAAAAGTAAACTAGGACAAATCAAATCACATGTCCGCCAAAATCTTGACCAAATTCGTATTCAACCCCCACAAAATCTCATTGCAACCATAGATCGTGGCCAAAATGTTCAAATAGGTCAATCGAAAATGGTTTTAAGGTACGTTTATTTCGCAAAAAATAAATAATTTAAGAAATATTTTTCTAAAAAATGTTGCTTGTATCACTTAAATAAACAAAAAATATTTTTATCATATACGCATATGTTTAGACATAAATTATTATTGATAGTAAAATAAATTTTATTGATTAATTATTTCAGACGAAGCAAATGATTACTACTTGTTGTAAATGTATTTTTTAAAAAATTATTCATTCTCTAAGAAATAAGTGGACTATTAAAGCTTTGGAAGCCCAAGTGGTTGGGCAATTCATCAATGTTTGCAATAAAGTTCATTGGGGTTTTGCCAAAGTTGTCTTTAAGAGGGTTTATAATAGGGCCCAAAATTAGTGGATTGGTCACGGAATGGTCCCGAGCATTAAAGAGCCATAAACGAGGGATCTATCGCTTCATCCACAAAATCTGGACATCCCAAAGAACTTTAAAATAAATTCAAGCGTCGATGGCATAGAGCAATATTCATTTTGGTTTTGCTGCAATTAGATCACGACAATTACCTCAGTGCGCAAATTATATTGAGGTGAACGTGTGAATTGTAGTGAAGAAGTCTCATATCGTAATATTAATACGATTTGGAGCAATTAATATTTGTTTTAGTTGATATCAATTGAATTAGCTTGAACTTTTAAGCCAATATGGGTACAAACTGAATAGTTTGACGGGTTTGGATTTGGGCATACTCGGTGATCTCCTAAAGTGAAGGTATCGGGTTTCTATTGCGTTAACCCGACAAGTTCGATGACTCATATAGGAGATGAGATACATATGTTCCACGGTATATATTTACTCTTCATATTCAACAACTTACCGCTTCAAAAAGGAAACGTGATTAGAATTTGATAATGTTACGCTCAACGATAGAGAATTCTTTCCTCACAAAGATGAAATGAATAAAAAGCCTAGACGTATATGTAGGAATATAAGACTATGAAGGCCTAGACAAGCAAACAGAAAACGAACGCTACAATGCACAAGACCAACTGTAGAATAGAGGATATCCACATTTTCCATTTGGTCCCTTACGTATTATTTAGCCATCACCAATCAATTTTCCATGCTTTGCATATATAAATAAAACTTTAAGAATAATCTTTTCGATTTAGGCCCCATTTGCACGGCGAAAAAAGCATGATTTGAAAAATATTTTCCTAAAAATAATCATTTGTACCACTTGAAATTCTCATTCAATAATTATTGTTGTGGATGAAGAAAATATTTTTCTTTTACTAATTTTTGTGAGCGATATAAACAATTGTGTTCTGAAAAAAAAAATTATGACTTTCTACAAAAGAAACCACTCTTGATATCTACTCATAATTCATATAGGGGTGTGCATGATATGAACTGGTCTGATCCCCATAGGACCACTAATACCAATTATTTATAAAAATTTAACCATTAAATCTAAACTAATAACTTTCAAAATATATGACTATCATACAACCATCACATGAATACTTACAATATTAAAATAATGAAAAAAAACTAAATTAGGACGAAAAAACTTAGAAAATTGAAACAAGATTATGCTCCTATGTCATTCTCCTGGAGTTGAAAAGAACCAAGCTCAAAGTGGGATTATATTTGTAGTTCACTAAATCCAAGTGCGAACAAAACAATTGATTTGCATAATATAGTCAAGACAAAACACAGATTTAGTCAAGATAAAACACTATTGGAGATTGCATATCGACAAACACAATCAGAAGCTACGTTGCGAAGGCTAGACGCAAGCATTGAGCAAGAGAAGAGGAGTGAGCATCAAGTAGAAGATAGGAAAATTAGATTACCCAATTCTTCAAAAATGTCAATTTTTTTTCTGTGTGTGTGTATTCCCATTCACCATAGAACCAGGGACTATACCACCCCTCTCATGGATCGGACCTACCTGGCCGGTCTTGTCCAGTTAGCTCACCTCTAAATTCACAAGTGGAAATCAGCCGCAAAGCTAGAAAAGGAAAATAAAACATCTCTAATGAGAGGGAAAATGCATCCCCAGCCCGGAAATGCAATGTTTCTTGCATTTGAGCCCACGGTTTATGAAAGTGCCATTTTAGTCCCATAAGCTTTTTCGTCCATATTCAATATCGGCCCACGATTCGTGTTTTCGTACAATGTACGAGTCACAAGTCTCGCGGGTAACAAAACCGGACTCTAACAAAGCGGGGGCAAATTGCAAATTGATATAACATAAATTATCTGGCAAGATTATGTCAAAATTGCTTGAATTAACAACTTCGTCGAAATTAATATTAGCGTAAATCAAAATAGATAAAAGAGCTAATGCCAAAAAAAAAAAAAGCTCGAACTCTTTCTTTTTCAGTGTCATGTCCATTTTGATATTTATGCCTCATGTCTTTTTGGGTCATCAAAGATACTTACACGATGCCCATTGCGACCAGTACCTCAATTTTCTTTGTCTCATCAATACAAATTTTGGGTTCTTGCAATATCAAAAGGAAAAAATTGATGCATCGACGTCATAATGAGCAAAGTTTAGGATATTTTTGTCACACTAGCATAAGTTTAGGTACTTAGAGAATAGATGAAAACAAAAAAAAACAAAACGAGTCCAAAATATTGACGTGTCATGGTGAGTATAATCAAGGGTTTTAGGTGGTATAATCCTAATATAAAATTCATATCCTAAGTATGAGGTCGAAATATGCCTGTGGAGAGGGTGAACTTGGTTTATGGTAATGTGATGTTTATGTTAGGAACATGTTGAATAGCGAGGGACTTATTTACGGGTCACCTTTTGCTTTAGAACGCATGTAATTCCATTCCTAAATCTATAGCTTTTCCAAAACGTGGTCTTTTTCAAGAATCGGTAATTTTTCTCTTTCTAGTGATTTTTTTCATATGCTTGTGGTGTGAGACTACACGAGGTTCTGGTGCGATTTCGACTACTGCTCTAAACACTGACAAAAAGTAAAGGACAAGTTATGCGCTTTTCAGATGTGTTTGCTGCCCAGTAAGGGTGGTTCCATGCTTTCACCCATGGTTGTGGGCTATGTTACACGGACTCGCTAATTTTTAGGATTTTGGTGTGCGGACACGTGTCGGACACGGACTCGTGTCCGACACGCTGAAAATCTTAAGGACTCGTTGACCGAAGTCAACGCGGTAATGGGCCAAAATGAAAAGCGCAAACTCAATTTTTTTTGACCTAATTAATTTACTCCTCCGTCCTCCCATCCTTCTCTCCTCTGCATCTCTCTTTCTTGGTGCACGACTCAACTCCACCCTCCCCTGCTTGCCGACTCGCCTCAGCCTCCGCTCCTCTCGCCGACCTCAGCTTGCCGCGCAACTAGCCTTCCCCTCTCGCCGCGCGACTCGCCTCTCGCCGGCCTCAGCCCACTGCGCGACTCGCCTCTCGCCGGCCTCGGCTCACAGTGCGACTCGCCTTCCCTGCTCGCGGCCTCCCCTCCTCTCACCGGCCTTAGTTCACCACCTCACCTTGTCGCTCACGTCGACTCGCAAGAGGAATCCCATTCAAGGTATCACCGATGCTATCTTCTGCAATCTGCATACTTCTCATGGCTTGAATTTTTTTTTCAAGAGCAAACATCAGCTTTTTGTGTCTTTATGCTATTAGTATAATGGTATCTGTTGCTTTTTTGTTGTCTAAGAACAAACATCAGCTTCTTTATTTAATGTGTTGGCTTGGGTTCTTGAATTTTTTAATAGGAGGAAGTTTCCTTGGAGTCTTGGACATTGAGTAGCTCACGCACAAAACAGATTAGATTAACTAGTCCTGCTTTGTCTTGTCTTGTTGCTCTGCCTCACTCTCGGTTACTTATTTCTTGCTCTGCCTCACTCTCGGTTACATATGAAATTTATAGTTCTTGTAATTGCATTTTTTGTAGAGTGATTTCCACTTATCAAGCATGGACAGCAGTAGCACTGAAGATTTAAATAAACCACTATGGAGGTTTATTACTAAGTTGGCTAATCATGGCGATGCGGGGGGCAATTGCTCTTGGAAATGCAATTTTTGTGAAAAAAGTTTTAAGAGTTCATACACGAGAATTAGAGCTCATTTGTTGATGATAAGTGGAAGAGGGATTGCAAAATGCGGAAAAGTAGAAAAACAAGATCTTTTGGAGATGGAAAGATTAGATGAAGAGGTCAATGAGAGATTAGAGAGTAATGCACATAGAAATGTGCCTTTGCCCCCTTCTAGTTGTAGTAGTGTCCAAATGGATTCATCCTTTGACTCAAGGAAAAGGAAGATAGGAAGTGGGAGTGGAGGATCAATTGAGAAAGCATTCAACATATCTGAACGGGAACATTTAGATCATTTGATTGCTAGGATGTTCTATTCGGCGGGCTTGCCATTTAACCTAGCAAATAACCCTTACTTTCATGAAGCTTTTACTTATGCCGCTAATCACAACATTGCGGGATATGTACCACCGAAATTTAATTTGTTGAGGACTACTTTGTTGCAAAAAGAGAAGGCAAATATTGAGAGTTTGTGTGCACCTATTAAAATGATGTGGAAGGATAAGGGTGTAAGTATTGTGAGTGATGGATGGAGTGACTCACAAAGGAGATCACTTATTAATTTTATAGCGATGTCGGATGGAAATCCCATGTTTATAAAATCGGTAGATTGTTCGAATGAAAGGAAGGACATGCATTTCATTTTCAACTTATTGAAAGAAGTGATCATTGAAGTTGGACATGAGAATGTGATCCAAGTCATTACGGATAATGCTTCAAATTGTAAGGGTGCGGGACAACTTATTGAACAAGAATTCCCGTCCATTGTTTGGACGCCTTGTGTGGTGCATACCCTCAATCTAGCTTTAAAAAATATTTGTGCCGCAAAGAATGTGGAGGCCAATGAAGTAGTGTACGAGGAATGTAGTTGGATTACAAAGATTGTTAATGATGTTATGCAAATAAAAAATTTCATCATGAACCACTCCATGAGATTATCAATATACAACGAGTTTATTCACTTGAAGTTGCTTTCGGTGGCGGATACACGATTTGCATCGATGATTGTGATGCTTAGAAGGTTTAAGTTGATAAGAAGTGGTCTTCAAAATATGGTTATTTGTGAGAAATGGAGTACCTATAGGGATGATAATCAAGGGAAGGCTAGGTTTGTCAAAGAGAAGGTGTTGGATGATTTTTGGTGGGATTCAATTGATTATATACTTTCCTTCACGGCTCCTATTTATGATATGCTCAGAATTTGTGACACCGACAAGCCTTGTCTTCACTTGGTTTATGTCATGTGGGATTTGATGATTGAAAAAGTGAAGAAAGCTATATATGTGCATGAAGTAAAAAGGCTCGATGAGGAGTCTTCATTTTATGAGGTGGTTCATACAATTCTTGTGGATCGTTGGACCAAGAATAATACTCCACTTCATTGCTTGGCTCATGCTTTGAATCCTAAGTAAGTTCTAAATTTTTATGAGATTAATATTATATTGGTTATTGTTTCTTTGACATAATGATATAACACTCTTCTTACTTATTTATGTTTTGTTAAATAAGGTACTATAGTGATCAATGGCTCGAGGAGGATTCTACTCGAGTTTCTCCATACATGAATTATGAGATCAATGAAGAAAGAAAGAAATGCCTTAGGAAATACTTTCCTAATGAGAATGAGCTCCACAAGGTGAGTGTGGAATATGTAGATTTTGCGTGCAATAGTGGACGTTTTCAAGAATTTCATTCCATTCGAGATCGGTATTTTATGGAGCCTAAGATGTGGTGGGTTGAACATGGTGCATGTGCACCTATGCTTCAAAAAATAGCATTAAAGCTTCTTGCACAACCTTCTTCTTCATCATGTGCCGAGAGAAATTGGAGTACCTACTCCTTTGTGTACTCAGCGAGAAGAAATAGGATGACTCCAAGACGTGCAGAAGATTTGGTTTTCATTCATAGCAACCTTCGTCTTCTATCAAGAAAAGACCCACGATATTTAGAAGGAGAAACCAAGATGTGGGATATTGGCGGAGATGCATTTGACACATTTCAAGATGTTGGGGTGCTTGAAGTTGCAAGTCTTTCACTTGATGAGCCAAATATAGAGTCCGTTCTTTTGTCAGGAGGAGCAGACAATGTGGATCAATGACTTCTTGTTGTTTTTTTATGATGAAATGGGTTTGTTTTTTGTTTTTCACCTATTGTTAAATGTTAAATTTAATTGTGGGATGTGTTATTCTGTTGTTCGAATTGGCCTAAACTTTGTCACTTAGTTTCGCAAGGTATGGTTTTGATTTGCCTACACATGATATATTTTTTGAGATCTTTCCTTTTTTTTGGGGGGGGTCGGAATTTTGAGACCTTTCTAAGGAGGAGATTAATAACAATTTCAGCATCATGATGTTATTATTATTATTGAAATCATAAAAATAATAATTTATTGAGTATATATAAATATATATAATATACAGCGTGTCCCAGCGTGTCGGAATTCTCTATTTTTTTAGAATTCACGTGTCGGCGTGTCGTGTCGTATCGTGTCGCGTGTCGTGTCTCGAGTCGGTGTAACATAGGTTGTGGGTTCATGCTGCCCAGTAAGGGTGGTTCCATGCTTTCTGGTCGGGAACCGATGGTTGTGGGTTCAAGGCTTGCCGTAGGAATAAGTGGGGAGCCATGGCAGTGGGTTCTGTGCGAGTTCCTCTCTAGGTAGCTGGCTAATTAAGGTCATGCCCCTAGGTTATAAAAAAGATTGCCTGCTGCAGCTTGGTTTGATAGTTCCTCAGAAGCCATGGCGGAGAGATTTTTGGGGATTGGCGTAGACGAATTTGACACAATTTCATGTGCCCTTTCACAGGATTTAAAGAAAATTGGGTTTCTATTTTACCCTGTTCTATATACAGCGGAGAGCAGACGGGGTGATATTATTAGAAAAAACTTACTTTTGGGATTTTTGGTGGGGTTAGGCTGTTCTAGCATTAAGCTGCCTAGAGTCAACAAGAAGTTATCGGCTAAGTTCATTAATGACATTTGAAAGCAAAGAGAGTACGTTTAGAATTATCTTCCAAATTCAATTAATTTGTATTTGAACTACTGAAACTCATACTAGAGGACGGAAGTAACGAGGGAACGATAAATTTGGGAAAATAGTGCGACCATCTTGGATCAAATAAAGTGGACAGACTTCAACACTTGTTAGGTACAGTTCCAGCCTGTTCCTATGCTTTGATTTTGTGACCGTAAGATTACCAAGGAATTTAAACTAAACATGGTGACGATGCGACAAAGGCTCTTGGAACTTGGAAGGGCAGCAAAAAGCGTGGTTGATTTCGAAATTTGACATCAAAAGGCAATGAAAATCTCAATGGCTAGTAGCGCCAAAGTAAAACGGAAATAGAAGCTAGTCTCTCCCAGCCTTTGATTTTAGGAAAGGAATGTCGAAATACCAAGAATGTTCTAGTGAGTATGGAAGAAGATTAACACACGTTTTTTTCCTGAATTTTACTCTTTCTGGCTGAAAGTTGCTAGGAAAGGTGTCACTTCGAAGAGTAAATTCAACAGTAGTTGCAGACCCACCCTTAATTGGAGAGCAGCAGCTAACGGTTTTCTGCTGTCAAATTCAGTTTTAATGTAGGAATTAAGATGTGTGTGAATATGATCTTCAATGTAATTTGTATGATTAATCTCCTCATAAAAGATGGAAATGAGAAGCAAAACTGATCCATGTTTTAGATACTGAAATTAAAGGGAGAGGTATGCAAAGAGATTTACTGAAGCATACTGGGATTGACTCTTGTGCCTTTTATCATCTGATGCAGGAATTACAAGATAGGGATGAGAGTATATTAGCACAGAGATGATAAAAATTAGGAAGGAAATTGTAGACTTCCACGGGGGGATGGTTTTTTTAGAGAATTATAGTGCCCTCAACCATACCGGTACCATTTTCTCGCTGACCTGGCCCCTGTTGAATTGGTCATTTTATATGGCATTCTTGTCTAGGTAAACTAGCATCTGCATTGTGTTCACCCTCTCACAAAAGAAATCAAGCTGTAATCATTTTCCTATGTGTTTCTTACATATCAATTGAGTCATGCGCCATTTTTTTGAAGGAATCAAGAGACAAAATAGATGTTACCAAGACGGATTAGTGATAATATCCTCATCGCCCAAGAACTCTTCAGTGGTTTTCACCATGCGGCTTACACTCCCAAGTGTGCCATTAAAGTGGACTTTCATAAGGCTTATGATACTGTCAGTTGGGATTTCTTGGAGCTGGTTATGTATGCCTTTGGTTTTCCTATGATGTTTGTTAAACTAGTGATGGAATGCGTTCGCTCGCCTAAATTCTGTCTCTATAAATGGGGAGCTCCATGGTTTCTTTTCCAGCGGTAGGGGGATTCGGCAAGGCGATCCTATGTCCCCATACCTCTTTACTCTGGTTATGGAAATCTTCTCTGGTATTCTTGAAGGCCAAGCAAGGAAGTCGGGATTCAAGCATTTTTGGAGGTGTAAATCTTCTCAGTTGACTCACCTGTTTTTCGCGGATGATGTTCTCCTGTTTTCGGAGGCTAATAAGGAATCGTTAGCTCTTTTGAAAGATGGTTTGCCGAAGTTTTCGACTTGGTCGGGCCTTACCCCCAATGATCATAAAAGTGAGATGTATTATTCCGGTAATTTTAACACTTTGAAGGAAGAGCTATTGGCGTTGCTCAGATTTATGGAAGGTACGCTTCCATTCCGTTACCTCGGTGTCCCTGTTGTGTCTAAACGCTTGAGCAAGTCTAATTACAATTCTTTAGTGAATGATATAACATCTAGAGCTCAATCTTGGTCACAACGGTTTCTCTCTTTTGCTGGGCGGCTTCAACTTATTAAGTCTGTCCTTCGGGCCATCAACAACTTCTGGGCAAGTGTGTTCATTTTGCCTAAGTCTGTGTTGAATCGAATTGAGATGATACTTCGGCAGTTCCTTTGGAAAGGCCCGGGACTAGGTGTGGGAGGAGCTAAGGTTTCATGGTCGGTTGCTTGCCTACCTAAGGAAGAAGGTGGACTTGGCATTCGGCGGCTGATGGACTTCAATCAAGCTGCAATGCTCAAGCATATTTGGATCCTCTTCTCGGATAAGGAATCGCTTTGGTGTAAGTGGATCCATTCCACCTATTTAAAGAACAAAAATTTCTGGGTCGTCAACAAGCCGACTTTTTGCTCTTGGGCTTGGAAACAAATTCTGGATCTTCGGCCTATGTTTTTGTCTTGCTCTCGGTGGCGTATTGGTGATGGCACCAATATCTCTTTCTGGTTCGACCCCTGGCATTCCAAGGGGCCGTTATGTAAATTTTTTTCTGACTGGGATATATATCAGTCTGGCATTCCCCGCTTGGCTTCAGTTAAGAATTTTTGTGATGGCAACTTCACACCTAGTGCTACTCTGGTTTGTCTGAACACGTGGAATGATTTTCCTCCGACCCTGGCTCCGATTAGGAGGGATCGTTTTACATGGCTGTGTCGCTCATCCGGGACTTTCTCAGTTGCATCTGCATGGGAGGATATTCGGCGCAAAGGCAGGTTTGTCTATTGGCATCGTTTTATTTGGGATCGCCATATTACTCCTCGGCATTCCTTTCTGTTATGGTTGGCAACCCTCAATCGGTTGCCCACCCAGGTTTTTCTGCTGAGCCATCGGAGAATTTCGGAGGGCGTTTGCCCATTTTGCCGGTGTAGACCAGATTCGGTGGATCATCTTTTTTTTTGCTACTCTATTACGGGATCCCTGGCTGGGTTTTGGGCTGCTAGTTGCGGTATTTTGTGGCGGAATGGATCTTGGCAAGACAACCTTGGTTGGGCCATCAAGAAGTTCGGGGGCCAGCAGTTCCATTGCTGCATCATCCGGTTTTCCTTTGTTGTTCTTTGCTACTTGATTTGGTCGGAGAGGAACAACATTATCTTCAGGAACCAGAGTCGCGATGCTGCTGCGCTCAAGGCTTACCTTGCTAAAGTGATTCAGGACAAAGTCTTAACTTATCAAGGAGTGGAAGATAATCACCGAAATAGACAAATTCTGGTCTCGTGGGGATGTACTCTCTATGTACTCTCTTAGTTGGTTTCAGCTGTTGTTGTTTCGGTTCGTTTCCTTTGTATTCGGGGGTTTGTTCCCCCGGGTAGTCCTCTACGCATTTCCCCTCAACTCTGCACCTGCATCTACATTTGTGTAGGTCCTGTGGAGGGTTGTCTTTGGGATTTCTGTGCTTGGTTTAGGTTGTACGTGATTGTGAATAGTCAATCTTATACTTACCTTTACCAAAAAAAAAAAAAGATGTTACCAATGGTTCAACTTGTCCAGTTGTTAACTTGTGCACGATTCAGCTAGTATTTCGCCCACAAATTTTTTGGGAGGCTTTTTTCCTCATTACTTTTAGAAGAATATTTTCTCAGATAGCAATTGATCTTTTATGCTAACTCTAGGCAAACTTGGATTTCATTTGGTGGTAATTGTAGCCTTGTTGGTAGATGGCTGCGCATCATGAGATACTGTTTTCCATCTGATGCTTGATGACAAAGTTTAGATCTATGAGTTGGAAAATTTTGCTAATTCACCAAATTGTGGTCAGTATAGAGAAATCATGTAACAGATTTTCATTTCTGTGTCTTTTGTGAGGTTAAGTAGAAGGCCAGTAAGGCAATTTGATCTGCTGGTTCCTCAGAGGTTCTATATGGTGTAACACAGAAGTGTTTCCGTCGAGCAATTATAAGTAATCGGGACATTGTCAGGAATTGTGTTGTGTCACATGATTTAATGTGAGAACAATAACTCATGCGGTTTTAAACAGGACTGGTGAAAATCCTGAATAAGTAAGACAAGAGGACAGGAGCTCTCATTCGCTTGCCCTCCATCCAAAAAGTCTTGCAACAGCCATTCTTCACCACTGACCTGCTTTACGAACTCGTGAAAGAGTGTGAGGGCATGCTCGATCACCTCTTCCCGAATAATGAGACCCCAGATTCATCTGAGGTCTCTGTTGCACAGGAACGGTATGATCGGACAGCTTCCACCTCAAATGGGAACGGCAATTTGTTTCAGGCGAATAAGGAACTCATGGAGATCAAGCCAATGGAGAGCTTGTGCAAGAAGAGCACTGCGTCGGTAGTAAGGGTTCTGAAGGAAATCCGCAGTAAAAGCTCAACTGCGAGTGTGTTCTCTTTATCACCCCTGCAGATTCAGGGATTCGACAACACGACATAAAATTCCCATTCTTGAGCGAGCTGCCAAACAGCAGTAACATTTGTTTGGCAAATGAATTGTGTTACACTTGAATTTTTCCCTTTTCTCCTTGCATGCATCATAGATGGATGATGTATATGCTGACAGTTGTGTAAGAGGATACTGAAATATATGAAAAAGTTATTATACACGAGTAGGTTTGTGCATAAGAATCCTTGAGACTGCTGTACCTTTATCTTGCTGAAAAGGAGGATATCATGCATTTTTCTTCTTATGCAACTTATTTGTCATTGAAATTTGGATACTCTCCTTCAAATATTGCTTTGTGCAGAGGATAATGCTAAGGTCATCTCGTTCGTCGCAAGATGGATAGATCATACAAGCATAGAAAACCTGTCCTGAGCTTCATTCAAATACCCTACTGAAGCAAGCTGTCCCCATCCTCATAAGCAAAACAGTTTGTCGCGACCTAAAAATTCAAGATTTTCCAATTTTAGGTTAATGGATTACCAAGTTAATTAAGTGAATTAACTAACCTAGTTCGAGCTCTTCCAGGCTCTACCAATTCGCAACTTAGGTTCAATATGTGAATGCAAAAGATTTTTTAATAGGAGTCACCACTAATTATTTATGGTAGGTTGATTAGAAACCTAAATAAAATAGTGGGAGAACTATTCTATTTCTACGAACCAAAGATTTTTAAGTTCGGGACTTAGTTACGCTAATATTTCTATTAACGCCCTTTCGGTACCAATTTCATGAAAACGTTTAGTTTGGCAATTTCGATGAATTCTCGCTTGAAGTTCAAAGGCGTAATTTTTTTTTTAGGATTTTCTTTTTATGATTTTTTTTGTATTTTTAAAATGATTTTCGAAATTAAAAATTAAATGAAAAAGAGAGTGAATTGGCCCAAGATAAACTTATAATTTTCGGATTTAATTTGCATAAATTCCCAAAAATTTGAAGACAATCTTTTTACCCTACGTCTACATCTTTTAAAAGTTTGAATGGATTTAAAAGATTTTATTGAGTACAATCCATGAAATAGGATTTTTACGAAATCTTATCTTTCTTTAAATGATAAGACGTGATTTTTAAGAAATCATATCTTCCTTTTTTAAAATTTTTTGAGTTTTTTTTTGTTTTTATAAATGAAATTAAAATTCAAGTTGCAAAAATTAAAAGATAATTACCGCTATTTCTTTCAAATTAAGTTTCGATCTAAAGCCTGATAGATTGATCCTAAAATTCGAAATACCCGCTATGGAAATAATTCTATCTAAAGCATGATAGATAGACTTATTTTCATATATGCGGTTGCGGATTAGAAAATTTTCCTAATCAATCACATCTTGAAATATTTTTGGGTATCATTGAATATCTTCATAGAATTTTAAGACTATCATGAGATTACATAAAATTTCGAAATATTCACATTGAATCACAATGTCACAGTTTAGGCAAGTAACATATTGCAAGATTTTCAAAGGTATTCAAGATTCAATTTTGATGTGCAATCTTCCAAATTAGGCAATCCAAATTAAACAATTAAATCCTTGCAGATATACTAAAATAATTCAAACAAGTCAAATTAGGAAAACAAGATAATCTCAATATTTGGGGATAGAATTTTACCTTATCTTAGGGTTGCAATTTCCTAATTCAAACTTTGCTCAAAGATTGCGCACCAAAGTCGAGAGGAAGATTGATCGGCTATGGTTCTCGTACGTCAAGGAGCTTCGTCAAGGCTTGATTCGCAGCACTAATTTGGGCATGAATCCACCTAAGAAAACAGCACCAAATTGCGAGGAGATCTCGCAAAAAGGGGTAATTGGTCCAAGAAAGCGAATAAAAATCTACACTAAACCAAAGAATAAGTCACTCAAAACAGTGTGGTTCTAGGTCTCGAACAGCAGTGAAATGATCTCCGGACAGCGGCAAACTCGGGCACCAAACTACGGGGATTTCATGTGACAAACTCCAGCACAAATGAACACCGATCAGCAGTGATTTCTGTGCACAACAGCAGCTGGAAAACGGCCCGAACGGCAGCATAAACTCACTTTGGACAGCAGCTTGAACTCGGCACCAAACAGCAGCAAATTAGATACCGAACAGCAACCTTTTTTTGTTGCAACAATTGCAAAACGTCAGCAAGTACAGCAGGGGAGTGGGTGGAGCAGAGGCAACTAATGGGGTTGACCTTCAAGGAAGAACCGAAGATATCAAGCTCTTTCTCTCATGTTTTTCTCTCTATTTTTCTGTATGGTGACCATGTGGGCTCCTCTTAATTGTGAACCCTATACGTGTATTTATAATGATCAGCTAGGGTTTGCGCTTTTTCGTTTAATTATGAAATAGTCCTTTAACTTCGGATAATCGCAATATAATCCGGTAACAAAATATTCTGCTCCATAAAAGACCCTTTCTTTTTTTAATTAAACATTAAATGGGATGATTTAGGCTCAAATTAGGCCCCAAGACCTTGGTGAATTTTTGGCAATTGCTCTGGTCCAATCACCTGTGGAATTAAACTCAATTCCCCACCGTCGATGCAAAATGCAATGTAGAAAAAACAAATATGCAATGCATGGAGAAATATTTTTGGTGAGAATTAATTCTCAATTTTGTGCAATATGAATGAAAAAAGAAAAATCAAAATTTAGGTGTCAACACAGTTCCATCTCACTCTAATTTTGTTTCATATAGATGGATTATCCTTTATGAACAAATAACTTTTTTTTTAGCTCATCTCTTTTCCGTAAAGGCAAGGCCAAACCCATCTGTGGAAAATCTCAAACCCTGATCAAATCTCATTTCTGAATCCTGGATAATGTTTTGGCAACATCCTCAACTCTAGATTGCTCAATAAACTGCCTCCTATATTTTCAGACATCAACAGCTTCTTCACACGTCAAGACCCAACATCATCATAAAGCCATTTTCCTTCCACCTCAAAAGATGACAATACAGGCCTAGGGATTTGTGGATGAGATGAGGATGGTGTCAATGAGACTGCACACCAGAGAGCAGGCAAGAGAGGGAGAGAAGGAAGTGAAGGGGACAGAGGAGAGGTCAGTCTCCAAGTGGGATCCAACCATTGATGGGTATTTGAGGTTTCTTGTGGAGAGCAAGTCGGTGTATGATGCACTTGAGGGCATTGTTGACGAGCCCGATTTCCTTTCAGTGAGTTCGTCTTTCTGATTCTTGATTGCCATTCTTTCCCTTCCCTCCCCCTTATTATTAGAATAATTGACCGAAAGGACTAAATTATCAAACGATTTAGAACAAAATTGACAAATTATTAAAATGTTTAGAACTAAATTGACATAAATGAAAAGTTTAGAACTAAACTGCCAAATTGTCAAAAAGTTTATGACTAAATTGATAAAATTAAAAAGCTTATGACTAAATTGATCGTCGACTTTTTGGATAATCTTTCCGATTTGTGTGGACAGGGGGGGTTAGTCTAAATTTCTTCTTCTATCGCTTACATTCAAAGATTAGGACTCGATTATAGCTTTGTGACAAATTTTAGGACTTAATTTAACTTTTTAAAAATTGCAGAACTCAATTGCATTTTCATAATAAGTTTTAAAACTTTCAATGCGTTTATCCGTGTTCTTTTCGTTTGATTTCAGATGTTCAACTGAGGAACACTGGCCTGGAAAGATCTGAGCAACTGGGGGAAAGACCTTGAGTGGCTTAAAGGCCAAGGCTATGGAATCCCAGGGCCATCTGGTCCACGTGTGAACTATGCATTTTATCTTCAAGGACTGTCAGAAAAAGACTTCCCTGCCTTTATCTGCCACTCTTACGACTTTTACTTTGCCCACGCTGCTGGGGGTCGAATGATTGGCAAAAAAGGTCAACCAAACATAATCTCAAGTAATCTCTTTGTAGTATGTACACTTTTTGGCTAAGCGTCAAATGCGTTTTCCAATCCGACATTGCTCGCGCTTGAACAGCTACGCTGCTTGATAAGTGTCGTCCAACAATAAGATGGCAAGGTGCATTGTGTAATAGTGCGAGCGTAGCGTGGGTGAGCCGTAATCAGATAATTCTTTTACTTTCCTTTTGTAATTTTTTTTTCCTCCTGTTAAATTACTTTGTTTTCTTTCTTGTTCAAGCTACTCAAAAGTTGCATCAATCTCGAGGACCTGGGATTTAGTGATGATTGGTTCCCGGTCTAGTCCGGTCCCACCTCAGAATCGAGAAGCAGACTGGAGGGGTCGATTCCCAATTGCAGGAATCGAGGAGTGGACCGGTCCGGTTCTTGGGACCAATTGCATGTGCTTGAAAAACATACACATTTTACAAGTATAGAAGTACCCCTAAAAATTAAGAGTTTAAATAATTTCTTTGAAGATTGTTAATAAATAAATCTAAAACAAAAAGAAAAATAGTCGGTCCGGTCTGTGTAGGTGGTTTCCCCTTGAACCGTGAACCGGATCGGCAATTAATGGTTCCAATTCTATGGAAACAGGAAGCGGACCAAACCGGTCCATTCAGTAGTATGTCCGGGTTAATCTTAGTCCAATCAGTTCTTTTTGCTCACCCTTATGGTGATTGGTTTATCCGGTAACAAACAACTACAAGTAGATACATGCACAACACACTGAAGAATTTCCTTCTCGCTCTGATGCATCACGCTGCTGAGAAGTTACTCAACAAGGAGTGCTACAAGTGGGATGGAGAGCTCAAGCAGATTTTGCAGAACCTGAGAGAGAAAATCAATAAAATTACTCTGGTGAATCTCTTGCCTCTCCCTTTTGATTGCTTTTTCTATGTTGTCTTTTGGTTCTCGAGCTGTTTTTCTTCCTGCTCTGACTGAAACATTGTCTTTTGTTGTTCCCTGGGGCTGGACAAGGGAAGAGAAGAATCACTGTTTGGAGGAAACAGAACGATCTTTCAAGTACTCTGGAGACATCCTTCGTTTAATACTGTCACTAGCGTAAAAATTATCAAAACGCTGCGTGAATATCTCTATTTCAACTTTTGGTATTTGAATTTTCGGATTTAACAAATACCGGCATCTAAGCTTTTGTCCTTTAACCTCCTTCTAGTACTCGAGTCATATCAAGACAGCCCTTCCTTCCCTCCCTCAGACTTCATCAGAATCGGTGTTCATAATAAAGACCGATTATAGCTTTGTTTCACGGTATGGAGAAAGACCTTTTCTTTTCTCCAAGAAGAATTTTACACAGATTTTGGTTGTACTTCTCGAAGGGATAATTAGATTGTCTTTCTGATTGAACCTCTTTCTTAAACCCGAGTAAACAAAAAGTAACAGCTACGTAAGTGATAAATTCAATGGTCTTGTGTAGAGTCAGATTATGACACATCAAGCAGTAATCAGTTTCCGCACAAATAAGATGAGAGGGGGCGAAAGAGGAAGGTGAAATAAGCACTGGAGAGAAGTGGTTGGATTCAAACTGACATCAAGAAAGGGTAATGCGAACAGACTGTAACAACACCATCGTATGGATTTCCATTCCAAAAAACTGTAAGATACAGAGGACATATCATCATTCATTCACATTGAAGATTGGACTCAGGTTACAACAAGAAGAATTGCTTTACCAGTGAAAATTGTGGCACCAGCCGCTCGAGACTGATGCGATACAGAATTGGCCAAGCCAAAAAGATCGCTGCCATTTTATAATGTCTGCATTCGTGTCATTTCAACTAATATAAGCTACTTATGACACGTTAAGAAGAAATTACATTACATTTGCATATTTACAAAGATCATTGCCATGACCTCAGAGCTCTGCAACCATTGGACCTCTTCGAGCGACTTCACAACGATAACTTTTCAATCATTATTTCCTTGAGGGAACTCACTAGTCTGTGGAACACCTTAAGATTGCTACCTAATTTCTCCTATAAAAAGAAACAGACTCGTCAAAAAGATTATCTCATAGCAGCAACAGGCTTGGAAAAATAGGATGAAGAAATAATGCGCAATACCTCGTTTAGCAACTCAAGCCGCTCCAAGATTGGAATCAATTCTTCACACAATGAAGATACATCCTGTGCCGAATTAGACTTGGAACTATAGGTAATTGCTCTACTAGTCCCCTTTGTGTCGGATGAAAGCGAACTGCCAAGAAAATGGGATATTCATATGCAATGCGATGAGAGAGAGAGAGAGAGAGAGGAGGAAAAGGAGGGAGGTTGGTTGTGGGCGACGATATCCGTACCTCTCTTGAAAATGGATGAGGAGGACATTAAGAACCTGCTCCGCCAGTGGAAGCAACAAAGTGATAAGCTGATCTTTATTGCCAGCAATGCGGCACATTTCTACCATAGCAATATACCTCCTGAAGAGAGCAAAAACATCATGAAATTTATCAGAATATCTGATACACAAAAGCCACAATAGACAACTTCAAATTCTTATTCCACTGATTAACAATGCATATAAGGAAAGAACAAATTATGTGAGACGGCAGTCACATGAATCACAAACACAGAAGTCACTCAAGCGAACATTAATGCAGTAGAGGGAATCATTATTCCATTCCAAGAATGGTGGACGCCATACAATTCTATCATGGCTAAAAATCACCTTCCATTTATCCTCTTATCATTTTCTATTAAAGATACTTCTGATAATTTTAAAAATGCTCTCAAGTCAACCCATTCCTTGTCACTATATGTGATGTAAGGATAACAAGAAGGGGGTACGACAGCAACATTGGAACAACTCTGGCTACATGATAGATTTCTGGGAAGGCCTCATAGCATATCGACATGAAGATCATTCATCCCTTCCTAGAATTATTAAAATTGATTTGGCTCTTAAAATTTAGTATGTTGATTGTTCCTCCATATTTTAATTCCTTGCATTGGTTTGCTTAGTCAATCTTTCAAAATCTGTAATAAGCATAATTTGTCTCAAACATATAACAGTTATTCATCCTTGTCATAGTTTCCCAAATATCAAAACACCACATGACAAGATCCTTTGGATAAAGGAAAATCCTTGCTGCAAAGCTTTAGATTGTAAATGCTTTCAGTTACATGGTAGATACCTTTTCTGCAGGTTGTCATATGCAGAAACCGTATCTCTTTGAAGACACATGTTGATGATTTCATCCACCTCCTGTCTTGACAGTTCATTTATGTTTTGAATCTGCACTTGCAACACATATAGATCATAAGAACAAAGAAAACAACCAGCACGGACCGACCACCACCATAACAGACAGCAACAAATGTTTCAATAGCAATGTTATACAGTGTAACTGCAACCTGACCACTTATAAGAATGCAACACACACTTGAGAGAGAGAGAGAGAGAGAGAGAGAGAGAGAGAGAGAGAGAGAGAGAGAGCTATATCAGTGATGTCTTTTGCCTATGTATACCTTAATTAAAAGCAAGGACTTCTCCTCAGCTGCTCTCTCAAGTGCATTTGTCACAGAATTAAGAAGAGATGCAAGTAATGTCAAGGTAGGTTGTAGTGACGCAGCAGCAGTACGGTAGTCACCACCATCAGAAACCTGCAATGAGACATTCTGGTCAATAAAAGTTATATCTACCTGTCAAAATCTACAAACATATCATCACCGATAAAGATCCCCACATATATACCTGCAGTCGTAGCATCTTTTTAGTGACAAGAAAATATAGATAAGACATCAGGCTAAAGCATAGCCGAAATGTGCTCAGCTCTGACTTCTTTTGACTCTGTCCATGCCAAAAAGAATTAAACAACGAAGTCATATTAATAAGATATTTCATCATATCCAGAAGCACAATAAGATTAACTCGAGCACTTACTTGTTGAGCAAAACTAGGGATGCCAGATTCAAGAGAAAAGAGAGCGCGCATCATGGTAAAAAGTGCTTGTACAAAACCGCACTCATCAATCTCTTCGTAGGGCCAAACCTATATTAAAAAAGAGAAGATTTCTTAAAGATAATTGTAGGCTGGTCCATGCAACAGCTAATGAGACGGCTAAAATCCATCCATGATCCAATGAAGCTCAGATAAAATGAATTAAGCTATCAGCCACACAATACATTAAAAAGGTCATTACCTTACTTAGGATGCCAACTACAAGATTCATCTGCTCAATTGTCAGTTCATCACCAGCAGAAATATCTTGCTGAAGAACTTGATCAAAAAGTAGTTGATGTCCTCTAACAAAATCTATAATCTCACGGACAATTTTATTCTTCACCTGTTACAGTTAAACAAAAATACTGTGTTGGCAAACAAAAAGAATGTGATTGACTGAGACGAATTCAACAGGAGCATTGTGGCATCATGCGAAGCTTCACATAGCTATGCAGGTATTCAGGAAGAATGAGCTCTCTTCGTTAATTCACATACAACTCAGAAAGCTTCATCAACTAAACAGGAAACTGCAGCATTTAACTTGCAGTCTTGATTGTTGGTTTCACTGCAATAGAGGGCTAGTCACTGAGGAAAATCACAATTGAAGTGCTAAACATTTTTTAGGCTCCATATGTATCACGGAAAATCAATGATTTCAAAGAGACTGTCCAATTTTGATCATTATCTCTCTTAGTAAAAGAGGTAATGGAAAATATTCCCCTTATCAACAAAATGTATAGGCACGAACTGTTGTTAATAATGAAAACATCTTTCATTGACTCATTTTTGTAAGAGACAACAATGATTAAAGCCACAAAAATATTTTCGAAATTGTTGATTTTCCACTGAACAAAAAGGAGCTAAAGTAGTCAGTAGAGTCATATTTATTTTGGTCATTTGAGTCTGTAAATGCACTAGACAACTGACAATCGAGGTCCAGAATCATCACATATGAAGAGTAGTCCACTGTAGCATGAAATGTTCAAGCATGACATTCCGGTTTTATGTCCAATATCAAAAATGATGTTTAAGTTTTACATCTCCACTTGATGAAAGTGACATAATGAAATTTTTATAAAAATTGGTAATTTGAAAACATTCAAGTCTATATCAGTGAGCTATTCAAAGAAGCACTGGTAAAGTAGGCTAGTTGGTAATTTAATTGAATTGGATAGGAACTCGCTCAAACTAACATTATTAATTATAGGAAGTAAATTTCAAAAAATGGGTTACATATGTAAATAGACCTTTGGAAAAATACAAAAATAAAAACTTGATCAGTTAATATAAATTGCGGTAATTTGCAAAAAAAAAATCAAACAAAATTTGGTAAGTCACTTAGAAAGAGTTGGTGACCAAAAGAAGTTGGAAACTTAATCAGATAAAAGTTGTTAAGTCAATCGAATTAAGACACAATAAGAGTTAGCAACCGTAAAAGGTTAGTGATATATATTCTCCAAAGAATTTGCTCTATCGAAGAGGGGGTAGAGAGGGAATTCTCTTTCCAATATAAACCCTGTCAATTCATTAATAGCTGAATAACAGTAACTACACTCTTTGGCGAAGTAGACATTTAAGAATGGAACGATTAGGAAGAAAAGAAATTCACTAACCTCAAAAATATCAGATGTTTCTACCAGTGATGTTAGGGAGAACACCAATCGTAAAATGGGAGTGACTACCGCTCGCCGTTTGTCAACTTCAGCAGCTATATAACTTCGATTCTTAGAGTCTAAAGGCCTTCGGGATCCCTGACACATGATTTATGTCAGCTTAAAAGAACATAATGATAAAATTACCCAGAATAAGCAGATCATTAGATACATCACCTGCATACTCACTGCCTTGCTTGAGGAAATATGCTCCAAGGCACCCATGGATAACAAAACCTGGGCCCCAGATTTGCCATATTTGTTGCTGATTCTCAAAAGAAAAGCAAGTTCAGCCTCAAGAGTACACGCTCTTTGCATTGAGTCAAGGGAATGACCACCATCCTAACAGGAGGAAAAAAAAAACTTGAATTATAACTCCAACACTTATTTGGAAAGATGACTTATGTAATTGGTCTAGAGGCAAGCTTCATCAATAACAGTCATGGCAATAGTGTCAGTTATTGTGAGAAAGAAAGCTTCAAATTTTTATCATGAGGGTGCTGAAACAACTTGACATGGAATGCATCAACCATGAGAATGAACCAAAGAGCAGGAAATGCCAGATGCTGACATTGCAAAATTAAGGCCACTTTTCAATTTAGGATTCAGAGACTTCATTTTATTAGATGTTTTAGCGAGGACAATACGATCCACTACATGGTAGTATTCTGATAGTCAAAGAAAAAAAATAGAAGCCTCTTATAGTACAATTAACAATACCATCCATATAGAAACTTTTACAGGTGAAGCACAGCACAACCCCCCTTAGTGGCTGTCCATTTCACATCCAAATGCCAAAAGTAAACAAATGAATAATCTCACCTATCAAAGTTAAGTTAAGAAACTTAGCATAGGAAAGCTAACAAGCAAAATTAAGCTATGTTATCGATAATCCCTCTGTTTATCTGAATGGATGGAGAGAGAGAGAGAGAGAGAGAGAGAGAGAGAGAGAGAGAGAATTCCCTGTATAGTGTAATTTATAACTCATTTGATAGTGACTTACATGAGCTGACAAAATATTTCATATGAATTTACAAGCCAACTAACCTGGAAAGAAGCGTTGCTAATGTTCATGAAGCAAGACCTCAAGAATCCCCTGCTTTGGAGTTGGTTCAAAAAATATCTATCATGATCAGCACAAACAAGTGCATCCAAAACGTAGAATGCTATTGTTTTCCCAGGTTCACTGCCTTGACTCGCATCCTTTATCACCTGAAGATTGCAACGAATAAAATATATAATGAAAAAAAGGAACAACTCTAAGGACCAATAAGAGTGAATGATAAAACGTAGTCCACGTTGATAATCATACAGGGGACAGAATATGAGAAGAATTACTAAGAATTTTTTTTTTTTGGTCGAAAAAGAATTATTAGACTTGACAAAGGTTATATTCATGTGGGATAAAAGGTATTTGTTCTTGCCGTTCTTGTACAGGATTGTAGCGCAGCTTAGTTGCAGCAACATCCACCACCTCTTATCTCATTACATGGGGTCTGCTAGATGGATCCTCTTAAGAAATTTTGTTTATTTTCTTTCAAAGTCTTCCAAAATCCAAATACGTGAGATCTTTTACATATGCCGTGTCTGTTAAGATCTTCTCATGAGAATTAAATAGCGACTATTCCACATGAATAAGCCACCTCAAATGAGGTTGCCTTATCTTAACCCTAGTTGTTGCCACACCAACCTTTTCTCAAATACACTCAGTCCAAATCGTTATCTTTCCTTAAGCACCTCTCAATACAATGTAGCATTCTCACCAATGCTCATTTTGTGCAGATCAATGCTTAACCAATGAATCAATTGTGAATCATTAAGGATCCTGAACTTCCTTAATCATTTGCATTGATTAACCATGTCCATAGTGTGTTCAAGATAAGAGAATGTAAAATTCCTTGGGCTGAGATAATTAACGGGTCAAATCATAATATATGAAATCCATTGAGAACTACTATATGTCTTCTAATATATTTCATCTAAATGGATACAATCTGCATTTCAACAAACTTTATTCTGATTTGAGGTTCTCACAAGTACATCCTCATAACCCTACTCGTCAAACCACTACTCACCAGATCAAGGATACCTAGGGCTTCCTTCTTGATAATAGAAAAGTTTGCACGAGCCAATTCTAGCTGCTCTTTATCAAGCTGGAAGTAAAATAAGTAAAACCGAATCAAGCAGGAACTTTGTTGCTCCAAGCAAAAACTGATCACAAACTCATGAGTGTTTCATCGTGAATGTAGAAAGGTGGACACCTTTTCGAGATCCATATCATCACCATCCTGCTCATCAACTAAGCATCCAAGAACTTTTGCCGGAACATCCGGGTCAAGCACATGCTGGCAGTACTGAAAATAACTGAGGAGCAATGCATATTGCCTGAACAAAATATGTGAGGTGGAAGTCCAGTTAACAGCTAAAGAAAATGAAGACGCAAAATCAATTTCCTTCAATTGCAACATACCGTCTCCTCAAGGCTTCGGATGATTCTCTTCTTAATATTGCTATGGTAAGCTTAAATAATATGGAGTGACAAGCACCATTCGACAATTGTTTTACCATGATCATATCAAGACACGTAAAACCATCAGCACTGAGGCTATCAGGGCTCAGAAATCTTTCATCCCGCAGCTTAGCCATGCAAGTGACAGCAACCTATATGACCATCAAAAAAATTCTGTTAACTATTTGAAAGCCAACTTGCACTGAGCTGAAGGTTCAGATTCTACCTGGCTCAATACAAATGCCATCTTCAGTGAACAGTCTGGAGAGGCCGAAGCACTCAGGGTGGCATCAAGCACCCTGTAATGACCAAAGCAGTTATTACGCTTCTATATAAGTGAAAACAAGCACAATTAATGATGAGGATGCTCACTGATATAAGTTCTCTGATCGATTTTCAAGTAGCGACAATCTTCTAGATGCAGAGATCTACAAACCAACACATGGATGCATCAAAACCATATTGGCTAAGGAGGAAAGACAATCCCAGGCATAGTCTTGAAGACTGCTATAGCATTGAGAAGAATATATATATGTAAGAGCAAGATTTGGACGATTTAATTATTGGTAGAGGTGCATCTAGTGTATCCATTGCTGCAAAAAGGTCATAGGGGTACAAGGAGATCTAGAGGGAAAGGAGGACCTCCACAATATGCGACCATCCTGTAAGCATATGAAGCTGTGCAGCTTGTTCCTCAAGGTTTTTGTTGTACTTCCATGCCCATCGCAACAACAGTTGGATAGTCTCTCTTACTTCATTTAGTTCAGGTTCACTGCCAAGGCTATTCAACTGAGGATGAACAACATTCAACTTCTGGCACAGCAAGAAACATGAGCACCAGAAAATGTTTATCAGCAGAAATAAGTAAAGCCCAGCTTCAGGAATAGAAGAGGTGGGGTCTCACAAAGTCGCTCTGCCAGTGAATGACTGACCTGCCAGAGCTTGTCACTTAATGAGGCAAGGTCAATCAGGCGATCACCACGCTCAGTGTAATAATAGATTCCACCTTTTTCTGAAGTTGCTGGATTTATGAGTATCTCCTCAGCCTATTATACATAAAATGTCAAATGCAGCTCAGAGGAATAAAATTCATGAAAGCTATGGATACAAGGGTCTGAAGACTCACCATAACTTGATATTTTCCACTCGTAACAACCTGAGAAAGCTTTGTGGTGGTATCAGGAGATCTAAACTGCAGAACTGCAAGCAACTCTAGAACCTGCATTCAGTTCCAGAAAAAGTAAATTAGGGTTAACGGTGAATTTAGAGAGAAGATGGTTGAATGACTTTTTCTGTTATAATTATGGAACCTCCTGATTGATTGAGTTGTTAGAGCAATCAAAGAACTTTTGCAATCAAACTAGACAAGTGTAACACTAATAATTTAAATTTTCTGAGGGGAAAGAGACTATTAGTGAGGAGACTTAGTGAGGAGAGAGAATATTTCAAAGTTTCCGAAAACAAACGACACTATTTGTGAGAAGAAACAATGATCTACGGTGGAATTGTTGTACTTCTGAGATACTTTGTCAAATTCTACTATTCTAATCTATGTTTACTCAGCTGCAAGGACAAATGAAACGTGCTCTTCGATTGGAAATCTACTAGGAAAGTAACCGTGTCCACAAAAGGTAGAATTGCTAAGGAATGACTACAAGAATGAAATGCCAGAGAGGAAAAACCAATTCCACTGTTTGGAAGGAGAAAAACAATGATAGGTCCTGATTTGGGGGAGAAATCAACTAATTGGGCCCACAAATCTCAGTCACTCTGGTTTATTGATGAGAAGGTGGAGAAAAGTGTTGCATTCATTCTTCCAGTTTCTACCAAGCAAAAAATAATAAAGTAGAGGATAGCAACAGTAATTTTACTTATAAGATATTTTCATATTCCACTTTTCTACTCTTTCCAGACAGGAAAATTTTACCCAAAAGAAAACATACACTTCTTTCACCTTTTTTCCACCATTACCAAACAGCACAATGGAAATTTTTTTCCTCACCTCATACTTCTTCATTTCAAATCCTTCACTTAAATTTTCCTCACCAGCCTTAGAAATTTTTCAAACATAGTCTAAAGTTCCATTGAAGATTCCCCGTTATCTCCTGGGAAGCAACTTGGGGACAAATTCTCACTTTTGATGATCTTTGAAAGAAAGGGAAAACAGTGGTAAACAGATTTATTATGTAAGAAAGAAGGGAGGATGTAAATCACTTATTGTTACATGTAACTGGACCAGAGATTCAAACTGCAGTTTTTGCAGTTTTAGAAACAAAGTGGGTCAGTTCAGGCACAACATGGAAATTAGGCTTGGAGAAGGGCTATTAATTCGAGATTCGGAAGAAAAAAGCTACTAAGATGATTCTGCTCCTTGTTTTTTGGCTGATTTGGAAAGAAAGAACAAAAGCGCATCTCAAGGAGTTGAACCCCCTCGGGATTCCTTTATGGTATGTATGCAAATGATGGATAATGTAAGGAATGAATGCTATGTTAGTTTGGAAATAAAGGACAAACTGAAACTTAGGGTGGTGTTGAAAGGATAGATTAGTCTTTTCCATGATTAGTGAACCCTAATGCTCACTATATATAAAGAGATGTTGTAAACTGAAAATTAGAGTAAATGACAATTATGTTTTTATCATGGTATTAGAACCTACGATCGTAACCAAAATCCTTCTCCACTTTCAGTTAAAAAAATAAAAACCCTAGATCTAGAGCGGCCGACGTTGCTTGACGTCCAGATCCGGCGAAGCATCACCAACCAGCTCTGCCCAACGCTTGGCGCCATTGCTTGTCTCACAAGAGAGTCCCTAATGCTTCACTTGCTTACAAAGCCAACACCTAGTAAAGTATCTGGAGTTTCGTGGAATCTCGTTATAGCCTCATTGGGTCACTTGAAGGTTCTTTTTCTCTTTTCGGCATCTGTTCGCTGTTTCCTGTGTTTTTGGAACACCCTTTTGTTTTTGCTCGCTGTTTGATTGAAGCCTATTGAGCTCTGAAGGTTGTGATAGCTTATGGTTCCGGATCCGTAGGACATGAGTTCTGAGTACTGTTAAGTGAATATGAAATTCAAGCAGGATGAAGTGAATGAATTGGATTTTTGCTGACCCCCCTTCACCAGCAGAAGGAGACCTTGAAATTCATTGGCAAAGAGAGCTATCATTGTGGGGTCCTCAGCCATGGACTTCTCTTGCCCTCTCCTTCGGCCCCTTATGCATGCAGAATTCTTGAAGACTTTGGTATCACCTCAGCCATGCACTTCTCTTGCTCTCTCCTTCGGCCTTTTATGCGTGCAGAATTCTTGAAGACTTCTGACTTTTTTTATTTTTTGGGTTTAACTTGGACTGCAATTGGGCGCTGAAATTTTACTCGCGATGCTTGATTATTGGGTTTGTTAATGCACTACATTGATTTGGGCTTCTGTTCTGATGAGTTATTACGTTTGGTGATAATTGGTGGTAATTATTACGTTTGGTGCGCAAGGTGCAAATTTCTATTAAGTTCATTTTTATATTAATATTGAGTTATGGCTGTCAATTCTGGAAACACGGATGTCAGTCTCACTAATCTAAAGTTGACCTCTATTAAGCTTGATGGGACCAATTACCCTTCTTGGTCTATGGTAGTTGAAACATATCTTTTGGCCACCAAACAACTGAGTTATCTGACTTTATCTCCACCTATGGATAAAACTACGGAAGATGATTGGCGCTCTGGCGATGTTGCTATTCGGACATTGTTGTGGAATACCACGGATTCCAAGATTAGTCCTTAGTTTATGCGGTGTACATCAGCCAAAGCTATTTGGGACAAATGTGCTCTTATGCTTTCAGGTCATGATGATATGACCCGTGTTTGTGATGTAGGGAGGAGTTATTTGACCTACGTATTACAGACATCTACATCTGATTACTATTCTAGGTTCACTACCCTTTGTGAGAAACTGGACACTTATCTGCCTGCCACTAATGACATTAGAGAGTTGGCCAAGCGCCAACAAGATATGGGAGTTGTGTTATTTCTCCAAGGACTTGATCCTACTCATGATTCTCTTCGACGGCAAATTATCTCCTAGGGTACTCTTCCATCGGTGGATAAGGTCTTTTCTCAGGTCCTTCGATGCGTGCCTAACTCATTATCATCTGCACCTGTAGTGAGTGCTATGGTCTCTCAGTCTTCTGGGGGTCGTGGAAGTCGGGGCGTGGTCCTCGGGGTTGTTGTCGATCTATCTTTTCACCAAGTCATGGCCAAGATGGTGGTCGGGGTGTTGGAAGTTCTCGTTATTGCAACCATTGTCAGCAAACTGGCCATACTAAGCCTTATTGCTTTACCCTACATCCCGAGCTTCGTCCACAGGTTGCTTATGCCGAAGCAGTAGAATCTCTAGTATTTTAGGTTCTTGATCAGTCACAGGAGTTGCCTAGTACCATTATGCTGACTCGCACCAAGTACGAATCCTTTGCGCGTCCCAACCAGGTGGTGGATTCTTCTACTCCTACTGTTACTTTGGCACGAACTTCTTCAGGTGGTCCGTCTTATTTACTCTCTTCTTCACCCACTTCCTGGGTTGTAGATCATAGTGCCACCAATCATATGACCGGTAATTCTAAGTTATTATCTGGAATTACCTCTACGTCACCTAGCTCTGTTACACTTGTTGATAGTTCACAGTCACATATCACTGATCAAGGGAATGCAACCTTGGGTCCCTGTCTTACTCTTTCATCTGTTTACCATTTACCAGCTTTTTCATATAACTTGCTCTATGTTAGTTCTCTTACTAGAGATTTGGATTGTTCTGTAACGTTTACTTCCACTCATTGCGTCTTTCAAGATTTGAGGATCGGATGGATGATTGGTGGCGAACATCAGTCCAATGGACTGTACTACCTAAACAAAGACCTTATTGCTGCGGCTGCTCAAAAGAAAACTGCTTTCGACTTATTTCAGATGCATTGTCATATGGGTCATCCACCACTTGACATTCTTCATCATTTTTCACTTGTTTCAAAATGTATAGGTCCTATCCAGTGTGATGCTTGCTAATTTGGCAAACATCAACGAATATTGTTTCCATCTCGTGTCCAGCGTCGTGTGTCAAGTCCTTTTGAGTTGGTTCATTCTAATGTTTGGCGACCGTGTCATGTCAATGATATTTGGTTATAAATATTTTGTTACATTCGTTGATATTATTCTCGAATGACGTGGTTATATTTAATGAAAGATCGAACTAAAGTTTTTTCTTGTTTCCGTATGTTTTACTTGAAATTCTCAATCAATATCATGCTTCTATTAAATGTTCCCATTCTAATAATGCCAAAGAATATATGGCCGTTTTCTCAGGTTTTCAATCATTTCTTATATCTCATGGGATTTTGCATCAGACTTCTTGTCCCTATACCCCTAACAGAATGAAGTGGTTAAACGAAAAATCGTCATCTCCTAGATGTGGCCCGTTGCCTCCTTTTCATATGAACTTCCTTAAAATGTACTGGGGACCCGCTATTCTTACAGCATGCTATCTCAAAAATCGCCTTCCATCCTCAGTGCTTCACGGGGGCATACCTTTCTCTATTATCCATCCTACAAGTTCACTTTTTACTTTACCACTTCATGTGTTTGGGTGTGTCTGTTTTGTACATCGCCTTACCCTGCTCTTGATAAGCTCAATCCACGGGCTGACAAGTGTGTGTTTTTTGGGTATTCTCGAACTCAAAAAGGTTATAAATGTTATAGTCCAGTTAGTCAGCGGTTGTATGTCTCAGTAGATGTAACCTTTTTTGAGGATCAGTCATATCACTCCTCTTCAGTAGGTCCTTCTAAAGACGTTCTATCTTCGACTACGGCTCCACTACCACATATTCCCTTGACGAGTATGCCTAAGTCATCAACGTCTTTGCCTAGTTTTCAGTTCGCCGACAAGACCTATCAACAGCGCCAATCTATTCAACGTGAGGTAGTACACTCATCGCCTGCATTGGATATGCATGATTCTCCACCAGTCAATGTTCCTTCTTCAGATCCTCTAGTTGCTTCTAAGCTTGATTCTACTATTGACATTCCCACTGCGTTGCGCAAAGGTAGACGTTCTTGTGTTGGTCAACCCAATCCTCGGTTTACTCCTATAGTGGATTGTCTTGTCATACGCATACTCGTTATCCTCTTTCTTGTTTTTTATCCTACAATTGTCTTTCTTCTACATATTCCTCGTTTGTTGCTTCTTTATCTACTGTTTCTATGCTAAGTACTATTGTAGAGCTTCTTGCTCATCCAAGTTGGCGACAGGCTATGGAGCATGAAATGCAGGCGCTACAGGATAATGGGACATGGCAACTTACATCGTTACCTGCTGGGAAACAAGCTGTGGAGTGCCGTTGGATTTTTACAATGAAGTTTCAACCAGATGGCACTATTGAGCGTCTGAAGGCACGTCTAGTTGCCAAAGGTTACACTAAGATATATGGAGATGATTATGATGATCCATTCTCTCCTGTAGCAAAGATACCTTATATTCTCATCTCTCTTGCTGTACATTATGGTTGGACTCTTCACCAAGTTGATGTCAAGAATGTCATTATTCATGGAGACTTGGCTGAGGAGGTATATATGGAACAACCCCCGGGGTTCGTTGCTCAGGGGGAGGTCTACCAATGTTTGTTGCCTACATAAGGCATTATATGGGTTGAAACAGTCACGTGCCTGGTTTGGTTGTTTCAGCGATGCAGTCATTCGATTTGGTTTGCAACGTTGTATTGTAGATCATTCTGTATTGAGCTCTCCTTCCCCTGCTGGGTGTGTTCTTCTGATTGTGTATGTGGATGATATTATTATTACCGGTAGTGATTCTATGGCCATAAAAAAACTTGAAACAATTTTTAGAGGCAGAGTTTAGCGCAAAAGATATCGGTTGTTTGCGGTATTTCTTAGGCATTGAGGTGGCCTACTCACGTGATGGTATCTCATTATCACAACGGAAATATGGACTGGATATTCTCAGTGAGGTTGGTTTGCTTGGAGCGAAACCTGTTAATACTCCAATGGATCCTAATGTGAAGCTTGATGCAGAACATGGTGAATTACTTCATGATCCCAATAAGTATCGGAGACTGGTGGGTAAGCTCAATTATTTAACTGTTACCCGACCAGATATCTCTTTTGCTGTTAGTAACGTCAGTCAATTTATGAGTACTTTTCATACTACACATTGGGAAGCAGTGCTACATATAGTTAAATACTTGAAAGGAGCACCAGGCAAAAGGATATTGTTCAAGAATAATGGACATCTTGATGTTATTGGCTACTCTGATGCTGACTAGGCTGGTTATCCTTTTGATAGGCGATCAACTTCTGGTTATTGTGTATTCTTGGGAGGCAATCTTGTGAGTTGGAAAAGTAAGAAACAACAGGTGGTATCTCGATCGAGTGCTGAGGCGGAATATCGGCCACAGCTCATGTGACTAGTGAGCTAATTTGGTTGAGGATGTTATTATCCGAACTTAGTATGACGTCTTCAGCTCCCTCAGTTCTATGTTGTGATAACCAATCTACTATGCATATCGCTTCAGATCCAGTTTTTCATAAGCGCACGAAGCATATTAAATTAGATTGCCATTTTGTGAGAGAGAAGATTCAAAACAAGGACATAACACTTCAATACACATGGACTGAAGATCAACTTGTTGATCTTTTCACTAAGTTATTGCAGGGCCGTAGAGTAATTACTTTGTGTAACAAGTTGGGGCTCTTTGATATTTATGCCCCAACTTGAGGGGAGGTGTTGAAAGGGTAAATTAGTCTTTTCCATGATTATTGAACCCTAATGCTCGCTATATATAAAGAGATGTTGTAATCTGAAAATTAGAGTGAATGACAATTCAGTTTTTATCAGAACATAAGGGGAAAAATTTGTGATAAAGACAGAAGAGGAAAATTAAATTTTAAGGCCCTTTCCACTCATAATTCCATCTCCCTTTCCTCCCAAACATAGCATTAGAGATAATTGCTTATAAATCCTTCACTTTGGTATAGTTGGAATGTCTTAACAACCATTGCACAACCCCGTAATTTTCTTGTCCACTTCTTCCACTTCAGTTTCTCTTTGCTTTTTCTTACCTTTTCATTTAGTTTGTATTCAGGATTTTATTTTGGCTTTGTTCCTCTTTCAATTGGTTTGCCTTTTCTCCCGTACATACACTACCATATGACAGCTTTCCTCAGTATTAGATAGTTCTATGCCGATCATAAAGGCAGATATATTGGTGAACATTTTGAATTCATCTACTAGATCTATGAAAACGCTTCATAGTTTGATCGGTCAAAAATTTACATTGGATATGGGAGATGGTTGACTTTATGATAATTAAATTTCCTTCTTAATGCATTTTGAAAGTTCAGAAAAGGTCAGTTCTTCCCAGCCTCAGTTGCCTAGGTAATTAAGTTTCCTTCTTAATGCAGCTTGAAATTTCAGAAAAGGCCAGTTCATATTCCTTCTCAATTTATTCCTCAGATATTGCGTACAAAACTAACTCAAGTCCAGTGCACTTGTCAAAAATTTAGTCTCAAATTCAATTGAAATGAGAAAGACAAAAGGAGTTTTCTTACAAGGTGAAAAAAGCCATGAAAATACAGCACAAGTTGCTACAATTTCATTACTCATAGTTCGGTCCTCATTAGAGATCAACAGTAGATAGGTTGATTCTCAAAACAAAAAGGTCATTTCAAATATGCACTGCATATTTATCATCAGAAAATTTCAAATGTAAACAAAATTTAAGTATTGTATACTCTCCCATAAGCATCCCAAGAAACTTGCAGGGAAGAACCGAACGACAGCTCCTTCAGTATCTCACTCTCTCACTCCCCCCCCCCCAAAAAAAATAAAAAGACAACACTCCCATTAACAAGTCAGCATTTCTTTAACTAATTTCTAAGGAAAGTGGTCCTACATTCAGCCTTCATGCAATACAATAGCTCAGAAGTACATGAAAACATCCTATTAACTTTCATGTTCATTACAGATAGATATATGGAGCACAAACAGTTCAAGTGCAACATGTGAGATTAAGAGGTATACAAAGCATTGAGCACATTCCAACCAAGCTCTAAGAAGCAAATCGATAGATCGCAGAAACCAGATATCGAAGTCATAAAATCAGAGGAAGGCTCTCAATACCTTATTTTTAACAACAGCACTAGTTCCAATATGTTCTGCATCTTTTTGATGAGCAATGAGGCGGTCTCCCCCAAGATTATTAGTTTGCTGACCAAACAGATGAGCAAGGATTATCTGGCACACCTCTCTATGGGTGGAGCTATCCATGTCAGCCGCATGCAACTCCAAAGCTAGAAGCTTTAGCAGCCACGCTCTCTAGAAACATAAGAGCAGGTTAAACATTATACTCAAACTTAATCGGGCCTTCAAGATTCAATAGCCATCATTCAGAGATAAGGATATCCAGCATCTTGAAGAAAGCATAAACCATGCAACCAACTCCACAACACATGAACCATACACTGAGCATACATTTGGGTGAAGATGTCCAGGATAATATTTCCACAAGAACAATACACTGAGCTCACCCAAGCATATTTCTATGTTGTGCAAGCAACAACTATATATTAGATAAGATCCTCTTCATAAATCAGCAAGATGTCTGACACAGATTATAACAATGAAATGTGAGAAAATCCTGAGAGAGAGCACTTCTAGTGTAACAAGGTCACCTTATGTATCACGAGTTAATCAAATATACATAGCTACCCACTGAAAATGCTATTTGATTTTGTTGCAATAACGACAACAGAGAAATCAGTATAGGCATGGCAAAGCAAGTAGTAATAACCTAGACAGAAGAAAATTGACAAGCATTTAATTGCTACCCCTGAAAAATAGGGAAAAAAAAACCGAAATAGAGCAGTGCAGAAGAAATTGAACTTCATCAGAGAGAAAAATTTAGATTCCAGCAGGTAAAAGCATGATGTTCCCATGGCCTGGTTATTAGTGGAACCTCATCACACCAACAATTCAACCTTCACCAAATTTTCTCTGACGACACAATGATTTGGGTCATAGATAGAAACCTGATGAAGGGAACTTATGCGAAGTGGCTGGTTGCTACTGCGCTTAGGTAGTGGAGCAACACCAACCGTATCCAGGTGCTGCAAGGAAGTGTAGAAGTAAACTTCTGAGGGGAAAGGTCCAAAATTTGCAGAGGCATAACTTTTTAACACTACCGTATATGCAAGATCAAGATCTAAAGAGAAAACGATCTCACACCTTCACAAAAAACTGGTATCTTTTGGTGCTGAGTAATTCCATGGTAGGACCACTTGTAACTGGATCCAAGCAGAGTTCATAAAGCAGCTACAAAAGCAAAAGAAAGGAAACTAAAACAAGGAATTGGAAGGGTCTAACTAACAAAAAAATTCTGGCCAAAATTTTAAGTGCTAAGGCATAATTTTTCTTTTTTTCCTACATGGCAAACCAAGATCCTAACCTGAAAGCCAAATTCATGAAGAAGTGCATTCACGTCTGGTTTTTGAAGTTTCTCCAGAATTTCAAGAATGACCTTCAAGCAACTACATGAAAGATCAGAAGCATCATAAATGAAACCAAACCAAGATGACCATAGAAAAGAAAGAAACAATGCAGCATATTTTCCTTGATGTACCTGTAATGAAACTTTGGCTGCAACATAGTCCGCTCAATAGGACCATCGAGATCAAACTTCAGCAGTAAATGTGCAATATTTGGAGCGGGCCGACTAATATTATCAATTAAAACCTACGCAATATAAAGAAGAAAGGAAGGAGAAATCAACTGTTTATGTTCTTTTTCTAAATAATAAAAGGACTAAGTTAAATAAAATGCTCTTTCAGATGAAGTAAAACCAAAAAGACAGCAAGACCTGCAATATAAGAACACCAGGATCATTACTGCTGTTCTCTTTAATCTGGGACTCCTCTGACCGCAACTCAAGGCAAGCTGCATAATCCTCAACCAGACAACTGGCGGCATTTGATTTAAGGAGTAACTGTACAAGCCCAACCATGCGAGAACTGCCACAGAAAAATCACATTGGAGGTCATTATGACAGGTAGAGATGCTAATGACAATGCCAACAAAGCCCTGTTGCGTGAAATAATGGCTCTGCACCAAACAGCCACCACCATAACACCAACTAATTCATAACCCGCTAGGTAAAAAAAAAAAAACTCTCTTGTCAAAACTCAAACTCTAAGGCTCCCTAACCATGATACCAACAAAGTCCAACTAAAGCCATTACCCCCACTAGGTATGGCTATTATTAAATATAACACTACCACTCAAACATAATACTACTGATTTCAAGTAGAAGAGAAAACTCTGAACCAGAAATAATTTGTTCAGAAAACAAAAGGATACCTCAAGATGCTCATTATTCTGATAGAGCAAAGCTGAATTTGTGGTTGAAAATCATATCTGACGTACTCCAGTAGGGCAGTGACTTGATTATGGTCTTGAGATAGAATAATGTCCAAAGGCTGCAAAATGTTAAGGCTGAACAATGAGTCCTAGGCGTTCACAAGGTCAAAATAATTTCAAAAAACTAGTGGGAAGCAACGGTTCCTTCATAACACTGTATTTTCTTAGTCAAATGCTAACAAAAAAACATCTAGACATCAAAGTTCAGTGATCTCCCTTAAATTCCCCACTTCCCAAGATTAACTGAGCAAGCACAAGATTGATGTAGAAAGCTGATAGTCTAGGCCCAGAAAGATACCAGTATTAAGGATCCCACGTATAGATGCCATTGGCCTTTTCTTTCATGCCATATTATGAAACGGAGCAAATTTACAAAAAAAGAGAGAATACCACACAAGAAATCCAGAGTTGCTACAAGAAGCAGGAAAGTTGCCGATTGTTTAAAAAAAATGGATAGATTTCCACATATCTTCACATTGGTATGATATGTTACATGAAAGCCGTAGTTTTGGTATGATATGTTACATGAAAGCCGTAGTTTTCATGGAATTGTTAGCTAGCGCTTATGGCCCTTGTTGAGCTATGGTTGGTAATGAAAAAAGAAACAGAAGTTTTAGCTTCATCAGTTTTCTCATGATGCATGAGTTTTTTGCACTCTATTAATCACTAAATATTCGCTTAACCAATGATCTGGACACTTGCAAAAAGAGACATTTTTCAGTAAAGATGCTCTTGTGGATATTACTTACCCTTCTTCTACTTACCCTCCGATAGTCTCTGATGTTTCTCCTCCTTCCCAAGAGGAAAACAATACAACACAAGAAGAAAATAGTACAGTGCCACAGGGGGAGATAACAAATCAACCACTTCAGGGGGAGTCTATTCCCACATCTATTAGGCAAACTATTGATGGTAGTAAGACATTGAAGACATATCATCGTAGGGAGCCCACTACCAACAAGCAGGTTAAGACCACAGATATATTGCCTGTTCAATCATCATCTCCGGATCCGGATTCTACTACTTTTGGTAAGGCTTCCTCTTCTGATCTTCCTATTGCACTTCGAAAGGGTACTAGAACTTGTACTCAACACCCTATATCTCAGTTTGTCTCATATGACTCGTTGTCTAGCTCTTATCGTGCTTTTGTGTTTTCTCTATCTTCTGTTTCTATTCCACAAAATTGGCGGGAAGCTTTTGCAGATGAGAAGTGGAAAACAGCAATGGTGGAAGAGATGTATGCTTTGAAAAAAAATGACACGTGGGATCTTGTTGTTCTTCCTCCTGGAAAAAACCCGGTAGGATGTAAGTGGGTGTTTGTAGTCAAACAAAAGATGGATGGTACTGTGGACAGATATAAAGCACGATTAGTGGCAAAGGGATTTACTCAGACTTTTGGGATTGACTATCAGGAAACTTTCGCTCCTGTTGCCAAGTTGAATACTGTTCGAGTGCTACTTTCATGTGCTGTCAACCAGGGATGAGATCTTCAGCAGTTAGATGTGAAAAATGCCTTTCTTCATGGAGAGTTGGAAGAGAAAGTGTATATGGAGATTCCTCCAGGTTTTTCCTGTGATAAAACTCAAGGTAAAGTGTGCAAGTTGAAACGTGCACTTTATGGTTTAAAGCAATCACCTCGAGCCTAGTTTGGTAGGTTTCAGAGAGCTATGGTCTCTGTTGGGTATAAACAGAGCAATGCTGATCACACTTTGTTTGTGAAGAAAGCAGGTACTAAAATCACTATTCTCATTGTCTATGTAGATGATATTGTTGTCACAGGAAATGATAGTGATGAGATCAACCGGTTGAAGAAGTTTCTTGGACAAGAGTTCGAGATAAAAGATCTTGGAAAGCTTCAGTACTTTCTTGGGATTGAAGTTGCTCGATCTTCAAAGGGTATCTTTCTATCCCAAAGGAAGTATGTCCTTGATCTTTTGACAGAAATGGGGTTATTGGGATGTCATCCCTCTGATACACCTATTGATGCCAATACTCGTCTTCGAGAAAAAGATGGTGATCCAGTGGATAAAGGTCGTTATCAACGGCTAGTGGGCAAGTTGATTTATTTATCACACACCCGACCTGATATTGCTTTTGCTGTAAGCATGGTGAGTCAGTTTATGCATGATCCATACTCTACTCATATGAATGCTGTTCTTCGGATCCTTCGGTATTTAAAATCTGCTCCTGGGAAAGGGATTCTTTTATCTCCTCATGATGGCTTGAAGGTTGAAGCTTATACAGATGCTGATTGGGCTGGATCTCCTGACCGAAAGTCTATTTCTGGGTATTGTACTTTCTTAGGAGGAAATCTTGTGACTTGGCGCAGCAAACAGCAGAATGTGGTTGCTCGGTCTAATGCTGAAGCAGAGTTTCGTGCGATGGCACAGGGAGTTTGTGAGTTGTTATGGCTTAAAGGATTACTTGAAGATCTTGGTGTATCTGTTCATCTTCCTATGATGTTATTTTGTGATAATAAGGCAGCCATTAGTATTGCTCACAATCCTATACAACATGACCGTACAAAACATGTGGAGATTGACAGACATTTCATCAAAGAGAAGTTGGAGAGTGGATTAATTTGTATGCCTTTTGTTCAATCCGGTGATCAACTTGCTGATGTCTTTACTAAAGGAATAGGGAGTAAATCGTTTCATCCTATTTTAGTCAAGTTGGGCATGTGTGATATTTATGCTCCAACTTGAGGGGGAGTGTTGAGAGTCTTTAGACGATAGGGGCATATTTGTCTATTTTCTTTATTATTTTATGAATAGTAGCAATAAGGGCAATATTGTAATTCTTGGCCTTTTTGGCTTTATTATAAATAGATAGCTTGGGGTCACATCGACCTAACCAAGCATTCAGTTCAGTTTTTTCTCTCTCAACACATACAAATATTGACTTTTTGAAGAATTTTGATAAAATCAAAAAGACAGCTGAAAAGTACTGCAAAGATAGATGATGGAAAAAAATGAAAATAAGTCGGAGTAGCTCCCGAAATTTTAAGTGGAATAATTTACTTAACATAGAGGTAACTACATCAACACAGAAAATATACTATAATAATGAGAAAATAAAAAACATAATAATGCAAAGAAGGAAGCCCCAAGCAAGCTACATCTGAAATGCTAAGATCTTACCTGGTATAAGGGACGCCAAAAGTCAGAAAGAATCAGATCTTTCTCCAAAACAAGAACAACAATTTCTAGGGAAAGTTGCACAGCCTTCTCGAGTAGTTGACCATATGTTTGACTAGTTCGTTCCGCAATTATTGAGTTTACTCCAGGCAGAAGAATGCTCATAACATTCTGGAAGACAGCCTTCCCGCTCATAAAATCCTGCCAGAAAAGGTTTGATTAAAAAACTTTTCTATGTAATATTTCTTAATTTAAGTCATGAAAGGAGAGCAAGTTCAAGCAAATACCCCCCCCCAACCCCCAAATTTAAAAAAATAAAATAGTGAAAAAAATCAATCCACTTGCAAGTAAGAGAAGATTGCAATGGAGGAAAGAGGCACTGAATCAAGCCCGGCAATAAGAAACAAAAGCCAATAATCCATGTAAAAAAATCCATTTTACTTGCTGGTTCACCCAATGAAGCAATGAAAATGAAGACATAGCTGCAATTCACAGAGGAAGAGACATGGAATCAAGTCTAACAAGACCCAAAGCCAAGAAAACCAAAAAGACTAAAAGGGAAGAGTAAAAACCAACGAATAGCAGATGGAAAAAGTGAAAGTTTTTCTAGCAGATGGAAAAAGTGAAAGTTTTTCTAGCAGATGGAAAAATCATATAGGAAATCAAAATGGAAGAAAAGAATTGAGATGTTATTAAGGATCTTGAAATGAGAAATCCGTACAGTAACCATTTACTAAGCAATTGTGATTGCAACTTCTCTTATTTGCTCTCAGTTGTTAGTAAGAGCGCTTTTTTGGAAGCTATTTAGGAGTTGTTGGCAGTGAACGACAGTTTATGTGTTATATACAATTCCGAGAACAGATGCGATAAGGGTCAGGCAATTTAGGCGTCAAACTAGCTTCCTTTGATGAGGAGGAAAAATTCCGCAGGCATGGGCAGTTCACTAGGGCCACTTAAAAGAGAAGAGAGTATGTGATCCTAAATAGAACAAAATGGCTGCAGCTATCTAAATAGAAGGGAAATATCTTCTCTGCAAGATATGAAATCAGCTTCACTATGGGGATGACCTGACTCACAAGAATGCGAAAAATGAATGGTTCCTGAAGGAAATATATATACATAAGCACATGAGAATTACACAATAACCCAGTAGGATATGCAACCTAAAGATGAAGCCCAAGTTGACACAAGTAATAGCCATTATGCTCTCAACAGAAAAGAAAATCTAGCACGTACTTTTAGCAATTCCAAGACCGGTAGCTGAGTCTGCAGCGAAGCAGGCTGTGTGACTACCGCAAGCGATGACTTCTCAATGACACTGACAACATCCTCATCCTTAACTTCATACATTCTTAATATCCTGCATGATGCATTGCCCAGGTTATAAAATTGCCATATTTTCTATTATTGAAAATCAGACAACAAATGAAGCGTATCAACAATCGAGAAGGAAAAAGTACAGATAATAGGTAGATACACTATCTTCACAAAAAACAATGCTTGTATCAAATAGTAAATAAGAAGAAACACAAGATTGGTGGAATAGGGCAACAGCAGGAAGAAATCATCGCAAGAAAATGAAACAATCACTCACATGTGAAAATGCTGGAGACAAGCAACAACTAGCTGCCATTTCTCATGAGGATCCACATATGCTCGTTGAGGAAATGGCCCAAATACATGATCATATATAAATCTGAAGATCCCAATGAATCTGCAAAAGAAATAAAAAACACTGAATATCAAATTAAAGTATTGGCAACAAGATATGTTATACCGACTTTAAGAATTTAGATAACCAGTACCTATGCCCTCTGTCACTGACATCTTGCTCTTCAGAAATCAGGGTATTTATCAGGTTGAGAAATGAAACTGTAGATGGATATCGTTCACTTCTTGCTTCAATCTCATTCAGCTCAAATTGCATATCATAGACCTGAGGCACAAAAACACGATCTTTTGTTTAACTAATAAGGCACTTCTTTCAGACAAGCTTGATGTGAAAATCTAACTACATGAAGTGGTATAACCACTGCAGCCACGTTGCTTCAAGCGAAACAAGCAAGTCCTACAGGTGATATGCTACATGTCAAACCATGATTGGTCTTTCCTATTTTCCTTTATTTTTTGGCTAATCTTTTTGTATTTTCCTTTAGCTTATTGACCAATGCACATATCTAAATGCACGTTGGCAATGACGGCATAAGATATAAATAAGGGGTCTACAGGAACCTGTTGGTATGTGATCCTACTCACTTGGCCCTTATATATAGTGTGGTTCCAACTACTGACGAATTAGATTAGGTTTGGTGAAATTTAAGCTCGTGATAGTAAAACAAAATCAAAGTGTACACTACTGATAGATATTGAAACATGTAACAAAATCAATATGATAAAGACAATCAATATGAACGACAAAGTCAGACACAACTATATACATTGACCACATGGATTGGCATATAGTTGACAAGATAGCTCAGAATAACAGAAAAAGGAACACGAAAGAAAAATAAACAAAGAAAAGGAGGAAGAAATTCGATACATTAAGGTAAGTGAGGTGCTAAAAATAATCAGATTATGCATGAAGAACTGACCGGTGCAATTGATTGTACTGTATTCCTCAAATGTGGTGGACCAACTACTACTGGTAAATCATACTGCTCAAGAAAACTCCAAATTGCATCTCTATGAACAGGAGAGACAGGAACAAAAGTAGCTATGGCATTCCGTAAAGCACCCTGTGGAAGTGAACAGAAATGATTCAAGGAAAATGAAAGAGCCATGAGAAATTGGCAACTTCTGACCTCCAGTCCAAAAAAGTTGCAGGTAGAAAGGAAGCAGGCAAAAACATGATGACCTTAAGATAAGGCGGAACGTTCTCATAACTGAGGAGTTTGAATAAAGGTTCAATATCAGGAAACCAGTTCTTTCTTTCAGTAGGACTCCCATTTTCCATAACCTGGAGCCAAACACAAACCAATGTTTTGCAGCAGTTAGTACTTCAAAGAGGAAACAGATCTCAATTTTTTGCAGAATTTTGGCAGGACATAAGCTATCAACAGCTTTTAATTAAAAGAGCAACCAGTGCTCATCATTCCAAACAACATAATTACGTATACCACACAATCCCCATGGCAACCATTTCAACTCCACTACCAATATAAAGGGATGTGCCTATACATCATAGTGTAATCTGTTCACCAAGAAGAAATGAGCAAAAATTTGTATTTTATACATTGGAAGGATCCATATCAGGACAAACATGTGCTCTTCAATATGAAACTGTCAAAAACCTGACAAATAGAAAATTGCGGCAGTTTTCATGGGAATCCACAATAAAGGGTCAAAACAAGATTTTATACAGTGTGATAATGAATAAATTTGAGAAAATTTTATGGATTTTCCCAGGAATAGAATAACTCGAATAGAGGACATGTGATTCTAGACATGCACCATGGTGTTCTTTCCTTATTGAAAACAGGATCAGAACAGGCAACCGACATGGCAACCTCAGTGTTTTCATAAGAGCTCCAAACCTACTACAAAATGTTTGTTTGAGGTATAGCTACATAATCCCACACAGGCCCCAGGGAACCATTAGGAAGGGGCAAACCCAGTCACCGCAACCCCATCAAAGTGCAAGCATTGTGACCCTCTTTCCAAGAGATTGGCTCAAGCCACTATTTACCCTTGGGTTCAAACACATAACTCCTTGGTAAGAATCAGAAGCCTCAATGTCACAATCTATGAATCCCACAATCCAGCTTGTTCATGTAAGTCATCAAGGCCACTCAGATCATACACGCCAACTATAGGGCATAGATGTAAATATATTTTTCTTATAATTCTTATTTGTGGCGTGGTGCAATCTCAAGCATATGTAGCATCTCCTCAGCTAGAGGGCAATATGCTTCAAAATCCCTTTAAGAGGGTACAACTACTCATCTTCCCACTCGAGTTCCCACATTGTCCATTGTTTGTTTTAATGAGAGTACGACAACTTGCTTGCTTGCTACCTAACTCAATCAAGAAAGAACTGTGCGGACTCCTTTGATTTGGGGCTTTTAAGAGCTTAAGTCGGTTGGTGTACCATATGCAAGTAGGGACAGTACAAGTCACACACATAGCTGTCAGGATCAAGATTCTAATGTTTCTACAATCCAATATTCACCGAGCAATCAGGATCTTCTATAAAAATCACTGACTCTGGGCATTGGAGTGAGATTTGGATCCCACATCCAATCCGATAATAATGAGCCCATCTCAAAAGGAGAATTCAGGATTCTGCTGGAGAAAAGTATGAAAATTTAGACTAGCAATGAGGTAGAGGCAAGGGTATTGAGGAGTCAAACTTCATCTTCGGCCAAATGAAGGGCAATTTTGCAGCAAATCAAGCTTCATCTACATCTATTACCTTAACTCAACATCACCATCATAGTTTCCCTTTTTTTTAAACCGTGTCGCCATGCCGAACTCTTTTCCAATTGACAAATGCCTTTTCTTTTGGACATTAAGACTAGTAAAGCTGTTTCTGTTCTTCGATTTGCTTCTTTCATTTTCTACTCATCCGATTTTATTTTATTTTTTATCATTCAACAGAATTAAGTTTTAGTTGACAACGCAGCTTCTCTTGTTGGACTTACTTATTTAACTATTTGTTGGCTGTGTTGTGGAATTCTTTCGAATTTGTTGGGACCTCTTACTAATAATGAATTTTAGAAATATTTTATAGCAGTTGGTTTTTGAGGGGTTATTTCAGTGAATGTTGATTTTTTTTTTGGCTAAGTATGAATATTTGTTGTATTAATTTTATGCAAATTACTCAAAATTCTAAATGACATGTTTTATTTGAACTATCCCAAATTTATGCTTACGTTAAAATATAAGGAATGGAAGAATCTGACCATTGACCTCTTCTTTATTAGAGCTTAAATTAATTGCCCCTCTTTAGTGTTTATATTAATGCAATAGGGCTAAACAAAGTAGAACTTCACAATTTAGGCCTCAATTTCTTAAATTTGTAGCATCTTATGATCCACGATCCAATCTTTAAAGACCTTCGAGGATCCTACCTAATATCCCAATCTTGACAACCTTGGTCACACAGTCCATAAACAAGGGGAATTGGTTGGGGAGTGAAATCTAATTACTCGGCCACCATGTTAGGTGGAGATGCCCCATATATGTGCAATTTTGGAAATGTAGCTACTTTGGAGGCTACTGCTTTTTATGTTTTCTTAAGTACATAAATGTTTATTCTTCTATATCTTATGGCCAGAGAGATTATTCCTTTCCCTAACACAACAAATGTATCTTAACTACCATCCCAAGGAAATTGAAGATTAATGGAGATCTGAATCTTAATGAAATGGGAAGCATGGTCCTACAGGCAACAAAATAGCACATGCGTGGGCATCATGCCCACAACCACACCCATGCACACATATGTTCATGTAAAAGCGCATGCAAGCCTGCACCAAGGTACCCTACCTCTTGGTCAATTATTCCTAACTATCGATGCTTTCAAAAAGAAATATCTCCTAGATGCATAATGAATTCACTTAATAGAGCATGTTCTTATAAACTTCCTTATTAAATTAATTATGTCTAGCCATCAAAGGAAAATATTACATTATTCCAAAATTGCCCTGCAAACTCAACTGCTGGAATGAGAACCCTATTTAGCAGATTTTGGATATTTAAAAGAAACCAACCTTTTGAAGAACATTTAAGTATGCAACAAGGGCTTTTGCATCTCCCTCTTGAAACTCAGGTAACGTCGCTCCAGTAGTTAGGAGAGACTGCTTAAATTTTTCAGCGTAGATATTTAAGCAATCAAACAATGTGCTCCACCCAACCGAACGGAATGCTTTGCCCTGAAGTAACTCGAAAACCTTTGAAGCACCTTCTTGGCTAGAAGCCTGAAGAAAATACAGTTTAGCAACTACTGCATTGGGATACATGCAAGAATGCACAGATGACACTCTATGATACATATTACACACCAAGCGTAACAAGCTCTTTTAGCATTAAAAGTAGCTAATTTTCTCTTAGAGATAAATTCACCACATTGCAAAAACAGCTTGACATACCAATGTGCTTAACATTTTCAAGAAAGCAACGAGTGTTTGAATATTGGTATGGTCCTCTCCAGCAAAAGTAACGAATGTCCACAATACATCATTTCCAGCCAACAGCTCCGGCTCCCTCTGTTCCAAATTAAGATAAGAAAATGGTCATAACTAACTTAATGAAAATGCCATCATAAAGCATCGGTTATTGCAAAAGCAGGGAATAGCTAATCTGAACAGAGATGCAGAAAATGAGCCTGAAGTGCCAAGCTATATGTAGACAAGCAAAAGCAAGACTTCAAGCCTTTTAAACATAATAAAGCACACATCAAACTATGTGACAGGTTGCACCTTCTAGTTTATGTATATGAAAAAGAGAGAGATTTGAAACTGAATGGTCAGTGCGTTTTTCTGCACCCAATATCTACTTACAAAATATGACTATTTAACTTGTAAAGTTACTAAAATCACTAGTATTCCTGAACAATTTGACCAGGTAAATGCCTTGATAATAATGCCTTGAACTTGTCATCAGATAGAGAATGAAGACAGCAGCATGACAACCATTCTGTTCCATGCCTTGATAATAATGCCTTGAAATAGATTTTTCTATTTCTGCTAGAAACAAAAATTTTTTGTTTCTGGTTTTGGGCCAAAATCTATTTCTGGAACATATTTTTCTTTCAGAAATAGAAAAACAGATTTGCGTTGCCAAACGAGTTTCTGTTCCAAACCTATTTCTAGAATAGATTTGGAATAGAAACAGAGAAATAGAAACGTTGTCATATGCGCCCTAAGTCATTTCTCACTTTCCAGAAACAGCTTTGTGAGTTCTTCTCATAGCTGGGCAGATATGATTAGCCTTCCAGAAGCACAATTCTAAGGGGAGAAAAAGAAATTTACGTAGAAAAGGTTAAAGAAATTAATGGACATTTGTGCTCTACAATAAATAGAACAAATCATTGCAGAAATCTGAAAGAACATCATATTAAAAGCAACACTTTTTCTTCTCTATGAAGCAAAACACATGCAGAATTCAGCCAAAACTAAAACTGAGACTTTAAAGTCTTCAATGAAATTAAAATATAGTCTTGGAAGTTCGACAGATAATGAAGGTCATTATTCATGGCCTATATTCTTTGTTGTATTTCATTTCTTTGAGCACTGCTATTAATTCAGAAGCCCAGCTGCACCCTCCAACTAGAAAGATATGAACTTCCATTGCTGAGAAGATCCACTTCAGAAGGTGGGCTTTGAGGCCCTTGACAACTTGTTGATGCCTCCTGTTCGACCCATGATAAGAAGATTCTAACGAGAAAGAAATTCTACTTATGCTGTCCTTGAGCAAGCAAGCAAGCATTACACTGTTTAATCTCAAAAGTAAAATTATTAAGCGCAGGATTTTCCCCAGCAATTCATCTAGCTAAGGCCCTGTAAAACTGACCTGATAAATCTCACTGACAAACTCCAAAAGAGATACAAACGGTACAGGACAAAATCCAACGGCCTGTTCAGAATTCAGGTTCTTATCTGCAAAAGTATCATGTGATCCAGCAGTTCGGTAAGGAATAAGCATGCTCATAGCCTTCTCCTTCGCTTCTTTTACCTGAAAAGGAAGATTCAAGGTGGGGTGTCGTAGATAGATGAGTGTTGATAATTAGCTGTAGCACCACCTAACTAACCTTGTCTCTGGCAAGTGGATGAGACAAAAAGCAAGTGATCAGCTTGTGTAGGTATGCATTATACATGTAGATCATGTCCTCATCATCATTCTGCAGCAATTATCCAATGTCAATAGGGGAAGACAAAGAAAGAGGACAGACTTATGACACCCAAACAATCAGGGTCCTAAGAAAAAGGTGTCTGGCCATACATCAATCATTCTACTCTGCCAGAAACAGACCACAAAGCAATAACATGATAATTTCTTTAGTGAAGCAAGAAACAGCAATGCATTAAAAATGCCACTCTGCAACAAAGTGCAAAATAGAAGTGCATCTAGGTATCTTGCCATATTCGCAAGACATGAGAAGCAAATGCCCAAAAGACGGTTACAAGAAGAAAACCAGTCTTAAAGAGGGCAGAAGAGAGGGAAGAGAATACAAGAGCTGGTCTAATACAAACACATACAGTCTCAAAATGCAAATTTAATAGGCATTGTGCATGAGGATATTGCAATCGTCATGTAGATTGAGCAGCATACCAAAAATGCAATAAAATCCAAGAACCAAAGACATCAACAAGAGCACTGGTAGTCATAATACTTTTCTTCGTCCAAAAGTTGGTGAAGCTCACAGCCTAGACACCATGAGCAGTATAGCAGACATGAAATGAAGCCAAGCACAAAAGATATCCAATAAGAGCACTAATATACATGAGGATAAAACTCCAAAACGGAATTACAAGGAGAGAAACTCTTTGGATTGTTCACTAAGATAGCAAAGTGGAGATAGGATATGTGAAAAATGCTGCAGCTTCATAGGGAATACTAGTTCCCTTGGTACAATGGTGAACATCACAGACTCGGCACACTTTTTTTTGTTTTGAAATGATAGGTAAAACATCTCTTAGAGCATTAGCAAGTTGGGGTATATGTGTAATTGTACTAGGCTTAACCCTAAGCCTATAAGTACTCCTTTTATTCTCAAAAATAAGATAACTCTCTCTTTCATCGTTAACGTGGTATCAAACCCTAGTTTAGCAAAATACACCTAATTAGACATCATGATCTTCATCCTTCACGCCGGTGAATAGAGATTTGACTCTCGGAGGATGGTCTGACTCACACGCGACCTTGTTGAAGGTCACCATCCAACGCGACTCCCTGTGGTGGTCATTGGTTAGAACGCAACCCCTCCCTAGTGGTCGCCTGTCAGGTGCAACCGGTAGAGCACGACCCCTTGATGGTCACTAGTCAGACGCGAGTACTCCCTATGGTCACTGATTGAGCACGAACTGCTTAGACAGTTGCTGTAAGTAGCTGATTGAGGGTGTGCGACCTTCCTCAAACGTTTCCTGATGATCGCTGGTGAAAATGTAACTCTCCTTGGTGGTGGCACGAACACGTAGTGGTAAAACTTTCTCATATATGTGCTGAAGTTGTTGATTTTGCTACTGTGATAGCAATTTTGCAAAGTGAATGGATGTTCTGTGAGGTGAATGAGCTGAATTTGCGAATGGGTGTTGGTGAATACGCAGAATTTGTGAATGGGTGTTCTCTGAAGTCAACTTTCCGTGGTTCTTCTGACTGATGTGGGGCTGAGTTTCCTGAATTAAATGCTGGATTCTCTCCGTCGTTGATGGGTGATGATTGAGACCCGCATGTAATACATTGACGTGAATCTTCCCAATGATTAGTGGTGTTGAGGTAGGTTGTGGAGATGTCTACTGGTTCAGCAAGCTCTCCATCTATTGTTTCGAGTTTGGTTCCTCCTAGTACTTCTTCGAGTTCAGGATTTTTTTGTCTCTATCATAGTATGATAGGTCTACACAATACCTTAGTCAAGTTGGATGGTACTATTAGCCTTTTTGGAGGAAATAAACTACTAGCTACCGTACCTTGGTTGGAGGAAATCTATTGCCATTGAAGAGTAAGAAACAGAGTGTTGTTGCCCGTTCCAGTGCTGAGTAAGAATATAGAGCTATGGCACAAGTGACATGTGAATTAATGTGGATTCAACAGCTCCTGACTAAATTAAGCTTTAAAGTTTTGGTTCCTATGTTTCTATGGTGTGATAACAATGCAGCAATACATATAGCTTTCAATCCTGTGTTTCATGAGAGAACAAAACACATTGAGGTTGATTGTCACTTTATTCGCGAGAAGCTCCACAGTGGAATGATTCTTCCCAGTTCTATTAGGACTGATGAACAACTTGCAAATATTTTTACTAAACCTTTAGGTATTGAGAGAATAGGATATATTTGTAACAAGCTAGGCATGACTGATATTTATGCCCCAGCTTGAGGGGGTGTGTTAGAGATATAAAAGTAAAAGGGTAGAATGGTCTTTGGGTTATTAGAGTTTATTGTGTATATATATGATGAGTTTTTTATTAATAAAAGATTAAGGCATTCTCTTTGACAATCGTTAACAACATTATTAGGAAGATAACAAGGAGTACATCCCCCATACAAGATGGCTTTAGGTAGAAGCCACCCATATACCAAATTATGGGGAAAGATTGTTTCTAACATTTTCAACAAACTAGATATGAAATTGAACTTTCTTGCTATACCAAAAGTGAAGCGTACAATTATTGCTAAAAGAATCCAAATGAGGATTCAACTCCTTGAAATGCCCTTTTGTTCTTCTCCCTCCAAATGAGCCAAAAAACAAGGAGGAAGAAATCATCGAAGCAATCATTTTCTGACCAACAAATTAAAAGTGCCTCTCCAAGCCCAAAGTTCGTTCACACAAGCCTTGGCATACATGCAGTTCTCTTAAGAGCATAAGGAGCTAAATCACAGGTCAACTATTATCTAAAGCTAAAATTATAAATAGGTGGCTCATCAACAATGGGCCTATTCCAAAAAGCAAAGAAAAGCCAAAATTATTACTCTTTGTGGGTCCCTTCCACTTTCAATACTCTAATTCCCAATACTTTCTTTCCAGTTGCTTTCAATCCACCAATAATACCTCTTTAAAAACAATATAAAACACTCCAATTGCAAAGTTTGTAAAGTTGACAATCAATACTCATATGATCCTACCTCCTTAAAAGAATGACCTTGACAAAAGAAAACTTTACCTGATAGGCTGCAGTTCGAAGAACATCGTCCAATAATGACTGGAAAACGTTGTTCCTGAAAACCACTTCTAAGCAGGAAAAAATCTTATCCAAATCATTTGATGAAGCATTTGGGACATGCTCCCTGGGAGTAACCGTATCTTGAATCAGCATCAAGTGTACAGCCCAAGCAAGTCTCACACCATCAAGAAAAGTATCCACATTATTTCCAGAAGTCATTACCTACAGCAAGCATGAAAATGAACAAAATGCCTACACTTCATAGAGATCAGAAATCACTCTGTTTTTGGTCTTACAATATCATGAAACTCATTTATGAATGAAGCATCATGCGACAAGATAGCTGCTTTATCAGGTACTGCACTCAAAGCATCCGATATGAAAGCAATTACAAGGGAGAAAACAAGGCTAAATGTGATCTGCAGAAAGAACAGAAAATTATCAGCAGGTAATATAGATTTTACAGAATGCCTTCCATCCCAAAAAGCTACTAGCCTTAGAAAAATTGATTCAATAGAAAAACAAAAACTACCATTACTTTCATCAACCAATATATAGTTACATACCTGCTGCTTGGTAGTAGAACTATTCTCATTGAGTTCAGCAGCACTGTCTTTCAAAATAGAATAAATATCCTTGACTTCCTTAGCACCTACAAAAAGGGCATTTTAAGCACTCTTTTATGGAAGTATTCTAGAAGTATGAGAACCTAAATTTCTAATGCATGACATTCTTCTAATTATAGAAAGAAATTTCAATTGATATGTCACCAAAGAAAACCTCATCTATACAAAATCCATTTATGACCCATGTATCCACTAACTCTGAGGTCAATGCAAGAAGGTGTTTCCTCAGCAGCATCTACTCTCTTTCAAAGAAAGAAAGTCCTGCATGCAAGCCTCAGACTTTGTCATGGGATGGGCAAAAGGTACTTTCTACACAAGCCACTAGCCATTGTCTTACATAACCAGAAAAG